>OY979638.1:0-704774 GCA_963855885.1 Coenonympha glycerion | reverse complement strand
GGCGGGTTCACGGAATATGAAGTACAGATATTTTTACAAGTATTAATGTCACTATTCAGTTGTGATATTTTTTCCTGGATAGATGAATTTTGTTGCCTCATATTTTCCATTTCATTTACGACACTATGATATTCAGATATTAAGTTTTCCGTCGCGCTTTTAATATCTTTCATTTCTTGTCTAGTATCTGATATTTCTTGACTAATTTTATTATGTATTTGATTTAAAGTTGTGGTCATATTCTGAAAAAATGATTGCATTTCAATTCTCATTTTACTGAGCTCTTCTATAAAAGTAGCAGTAGAATCGTTTTCACGTTCTCTTCTTTTCCTCTGTGTAATATTTTCTTGAGACAAACCGCGTAATTCTAGCGCGGAATCGCTGCCGCTCAAAGCGTTTCCGCTGTGTGTGTTTCATTTAAAAAACATCTCGGAAAAGAGGTCTTTAATTTCAATTGCGTACTGCGTTAATGGTTAAACCTAAAAAAAAATCCTTCGCTGCTCAGCATTCATACAAGACCACTCGGTCCAAAATTGATAATAGCAATAATTAAGAAAATCCGATTCTTTCCTTTATGTACCTTAGAAGGTACGTGGCCTTGCTTCTTTAGCAAATTCAATAGTTTTGGCACATGGGAGTATGAAAAAATCAAAACATAAACTTTAAAAAAAGTTCACACAATCATACAGGGACCTTAAACATAGTCAAACATGTTCAGTCGCTCCATACAAGTTTGCACAAGTTGGCTTAACTCCGCTTCAGTCTCCAAGACACGCATACTAATGTTTGTATAACGTTATTACTGTAACGCTTTGTGTGGAACATTCAGATAATGTAATAGACACAGCCGGTGGAGCTAGGAATGACAGGATCTAGAATCTAGATGAAAGCGAAGCATTGATGTTAATTCACTTATCGTAATTACTGGGGCGTACCGAGATGGGTTTTATTTAGGTTGGTATTTTAATTATTATGATTCCCTCTCATTGTTATTTTACATTTGTTACATTTTAACCACGAAAGTAAGAACCTATAAATAAAATGAGAATATAGACGTGAATGTGACATTCGTTTAAAACAAAGTTTCAACCATTGCTCGATAGATGGTACTACTGCCTTCATTTAGATCGCGCTAACGAGTTGCATACCAAATAAGTGATACACGAACATACGTGATTGCATGCGTGCCCATTCTGTTGACTTATAAGAGAATCTCAATCTAGGTTTAACAATTTGTGACGGGATTCTTGTTGCGCAAAAAAAAATCTTTTTTTTTCGCTTAGATACACTCCTAAAATAAACTGTTTCAAAAATGTCTGTATGACAAGCATATTTTAGCAATTTTTTGCTCTACATACGCTTTAATTTCACAGAATAAAAACCGGCCAAGTGCGAGTCGGACTCGCGCACCGAGGGTTCCATACCATATATGAAGTAAAACATTAAAAGAATCACTTTTGTTCAAGAATTTACGAGTATAATTTACATGTAGGTACTTTTGTTGGCGAACCGCAAACCTAACTTTGTTTTTGGTGGTTTATTGTTATGATAAAAAAAAGTACAAAAGTAAGGGAGTTGATTTTATTTTTCCTGTAAAATATGCATCAATGTCTATTGATTATAATTATTTCAGATTTTTCAATCGATAAACTTCGGAGATAAGGGGGGGAACGGTATTTTTTTCGACAATTTGCTCAATAAATCAAAAACTATCGGGCATAAAAATAAATAAAAATCGATTTTAGAATACACAGGTAAACGCCCTTTCATATGATACCCCAATTAATATTATTATCTCATTTTGAAAATTCGATGTCCCGGTTTTCCCCCCTTTTAGAAAAAATTAAAACAATTTTCAATATTTTATGATTGGAATGGCGTTGGGTCACTATTACCTAAAACTATTCCAAATTTCAAGTCGATAGCTTGGATAGTTACTGAAATAATCGAGTGTGACAGACGGACGGACGGACGGACGGAGAAAGTCTCACCATAAGGGTTCCATTTTTACCAAATTGATTTGGAACCCTAATACCACAATAATACCATCAAGGCTTCAGGAGGTGTCGATTGTACGGAATGTTATATTTTTTTTTTTTTTGTATTTCTTTTTGTTGTAAGTTATAAGCTGAAATTAAATAAAAATAAGAAAAAGAATTTTTAAATTTGTCTAGGCAAGCAATGCTAAACTTTTCCTGGTAAACATACATTTTTATCCCGGAAACAGCTAGAGTTCTAAAGTAATATTATTTCTGAAAATATCTACTTATAGATTTAATTTCGTAAAATGTAGTGAATATTTTTTGAAACCATATTTAAACTTGGACACATTTCCAAGAATCTTTGATATGGAACATCAAATAAGTTTTGTGAAATCAAGCGCAAAACTCATCCGAAAAGTCCGTCTCTTAAACACCTAGAACACTGAAACTTCTCTGCCAATTTACTCCTTATCTGAGGCTCAAAGCGAGTGCCCGTCGCCCTCAGCCCCTCCCCTCCGTCGACAACTATGCGACAATCTACAGACGTTGAGAACGCAGCTTCAACCGGAATTTCGACTCCAGCTTTAATCTGGGAAATTGGATAAGTTCCGTCCATCCCCTGTATGGCCATGTAGACGCCTACGTGCTTACCTCATAAATAAGAAAAAAGGAATAATTGTAAATATTTTACAAATGATTATTTTTTCTTAATTAATATTATTACTTTTCACATTTTATTACTCAAAATTATTTGTTAATTTTTATTATTGTAATATTGCATGGCATACGCTGGCTTTGGATAAGAATTAATTGTATTTAATAAGACCTATCTATTGTACCTAAATATGAATTGAATTGCCTCAGCGCATTTGAAGATTGAAGAAATTTATAAAATAACAAGCTGACCTGGCAAACGTTGTTTTGCCCTTAAGGATATAAAAAATAGATAAATTGAGATTTAAGCTATCCTATCTTTTAAGTTAGAGCAAACTGCACCCTGTGTGCGAATTTTATTAAAATCGGTTAAGTGGTTTAGGAGTCCATTGAGGACAAACATTGTGACACGAGATTTATATATAAAATAATAATCAAGACGTTGAGATCATCATAACAATCATTGTTCACTGAAAAGTTGCATCTATGAAAAAATTTGGGCTTTCACATCTCTGGTAGGTGTCTAATACTACTAGTCTAGCTCACGACTGTAACTACGTATCCCCATTCCAAAACCCAGGATATAATATACATTCCAAATTGCAGTTAGCTTTTAAATTTTTCGTTCAAAACTTTACGCATCAAAGTGTAACAAACACACACATATACAAACATGCAGATATCTGCCGTTGATAGGAGTCTAGCGTATATGCACTTGTCGTCGATGGTCTAGTCTCACCACTCGAAACCTCTACCTCAATAACTAGTGTCCGTTCACTAGAGGTGTAACTTGAAGCATGTGATGGCCGTTTATTGAATTTCTTCACAGGCTGAGACGTGTGTGGACATACGGGAATGTTTCTTAATTCAAGTCTATCTATCTATCTATTAAGAGTCCACTAACCCACGATGTCTCCCATACAAACGTAATACCAAAATTATTTGTAATTCGTGCAAATTTCGATCATGTTGTGGTGTTATTCGGGTTCATATAGTAATAATCTATGCTCCTGACCATATCTGGTTCCGAAATACTTTTGTTAAACGAAATTGTAAACGAATTTAGTTTTGCTTATTTTTATGTCAAAGAAGACATGTTTTCTGCTTATTTGTTTTGTAATAAAAAGAACATTATTTCACGTCGCATTAGTTCAAGAGCACAGTTTTTATTGTCCAGATAAAGAAAAACACCAGTTAATAAAGAAAGTTACAAGTTTTAATTCCTAATTTTTGGTATTACGGAACTCGACCAAAGTTATAAAAGTTTTGATCAAAATTGATTATTATTTCGTTTTAAAGAAGTATTTCCGAACCAAATATGGCCAGGAGCATAGATTATTACTATATGAATCCGAATAATACCACAACATGATCGAAATATGCACGAATTACAAATGATTTGGTATTATGAATCTATGGAGAAAACGTAGGTCAGTGCATTCTTAACATGCTACTGCGGCTTTATATGTCGCAAATGCTGTAGTAGCAATCGGTATCGGTCGTAGAAAGTCGTAGAACCGTTAGGCGTTAAGGACCCAAAGTGCAAGAATAGCGTGTATGTTTGCAGCAAGGATCCGACGAGCAAGACGTAATCTAACCTGCAACCTGAGCCAAGTAGTAAATAGCGTCACTTCGCGACGTATTGAAATGGAACGAAAAATGAATGTGATTTGACGTTTAGTGACGCTCAGCTAAGCGTCACTAAAGGACAAAATAGCGATAGATAGTTCGCATATATTCTTTGAACTTTGTTCCATTTCTATTTATTAGTCGCGACGTAACACTATTTGTCACTAGGCTCGCAGGAGCTGTTGTGTAATAAGGCTGAGCATATCATATGAATTTTGCATGGCAATGTCATACGACGCATTGCACTGCGATCGTCATCCTGAGTTTATTACTCAGGATTACGTTATTTAATTGTTATTGTCAATATTCCTTGTAATTTTGACAACTACATTGCCTCTTAAATCAAAAATAGTAACGCAATTAATGCTTTACAGCTGAAAACCTGGTGTTTACAATCTCTCTGCTCTCAGTGGACGAGCTAGTTTAGAATTTTATCATTTTTAAAGTGTCTAAGTTTAAGTCTGGTCTATAAATTGCGAAGTTCAGACCGCAGTTGGCTATGCCCTATAGGTATAGCTATGTGCTAATAACATCAAGGCACAGTTGTCATCGTACCTTGCATCTTGTCTGCATAATCACACATAAGTGACTGTAATGCAATTTAATCAGCGTTTAAACTTGCAAATAACTTTCCCGCTGACCTGTGATCGCGAAACACATTCTGTAGATACCTGCGGAATTTATCGCACAGGTATAAATAAGAGCGCGCCGTTTTGCGATAATTCTGCTTTATTGTTATTTTATGCGCCATATTAGCCGTTCTTTTGCGCGGAGGGAGTTTCGAACACAACTCTGGTGAAGGAGCTATTAATTAAAAGGGTCTTACATTCAATTTTCCGACACATTAGGAATTAGATAATTCATTATAACGCCATTATTTAGTTTTTTCCAGAATTGGATTCTAAATAGCATTAACATGGAAATTTATTTGTAATTACTGATTAGAACTTGCAAATAAACAAACAAAAAGTATGTAAGTACTAAGCGCTGAGTTTCTAAGCGTAAAAAATGTATAATTTTTTTTAAAGAGCAAGAAACTCTCTGCGCAGTAATCTGTGCTCGGCTCTTTCTTGCTTTATTGAAATTAAGAAAAAATTACATGTTATCCCTATACTCTACATTCCACTGATCTCTTTTATTACCATTGAATAAACATAGCATATTTCGTCATTGATTATTACTAGTACGCTGGATCACAGACTGTCAACGTCAAAATGAAGACACTTGATTTTCGCCATTTTGGCGCTGACTGTTGCGTAACCTGGCGTCAGCGTGCATGGTACTAAAATAAGATGACATTGAAAACGACGGTGAATAGCAACAAACGTTAATTTAGTACCGTAGACCTTTAAGGAGGGCGCTTCAAATCGGCACAAAAAGGCTGTCACTTGTATGGAATGTTTGATTCAGAGGATAGAGATTAGTGCTACATACTCATGACACAAATTACTTTAATACGAGTATAAATTAAACTGGTTTTATTCGTGCAATATTATTTGTTATTCGACAGATATCTTAAACCCGAGACAGAGTCGTAAATCAAGCGAATGCAATATCTATGTTTATTTGTTTGTATTTCTAACTCTAAATTCCTTTGCGATGCCGGCGCCGCTCTGATTCCTAAAGGATTTGCAGCAGCGCTGTCGTAACGTGAACAAAGTCAAGCTTCGGATAAATCCTTTGCATAAAACTCTAAAAGGCCAATGTCTAAGCACGTAGTGTATACTACATGACTGCATTTAGCTAGGTTCGTATCTGCTTGGAAATCAAAGTTTGTATCTGTTTTGGTTTGTAATGGTCAGTTTCTTAACTACTGAAACTATAATTTTCTTTTTATCAATTTTATTCTAAAGTTGTTGTTTGAAATTTAAGAAATTGAATGTTGATTTATTTTCATCAAAAACTTTATATTGCTCAACATCGACATCGTCTGTTGTTCATTGATGTTATGGAATAGAAACATGAAAAATGTTTTTTTTTAATATACCTAAGTAGATATAAAATTCTCGCGTCACAGTGTTTATTACCAAACTTCTCCTTGTTGACTTGGCTTAACCAGTTTTTCTTGACTATTCTGTGAATATTTGGTTATTCTCAAATAGGTCTAATTTTAAAACTATTTTTCATGCACCCAAGTCAGAAATAATTGAGATGAGAAAACAGCGTTGGCCGGGTGAGCTAGTAAGATGATAAAAAAATGGATTTTCTATTTTTACTTCATCTAGTTATCAATGTATTTTTTTTAGACAACACGATGCAATGGAATTAGTATTTAATTCCGCCTTGTACTCGTAGTCGGAACATTTCGACTATAAATCTTCGATTAGAAGAGAGCACGGAGTATAAAGGAGCCGGTGGCCATTTATCTGTCATGGGACGGAGTGGCGAGATGGGAATAATGTTGGGAAACTAGCATTTGATTTATATCGAGTTTATATTTACTCTGAAGATTTTCTGAAAGTTCTTCTGTTTTTATTTAGGATTTTAGCCTGCATATGTGCACTTGCTTTGCAGAGTGTGGTTTATAATAGCCAGTATAAGTCCCAGTGAATCGTAAAATATTAGTAAGTAAGTTGAATGTTTTTAGTACGAAGCTCCTTTTCGAACAATACGACGGAAGGGGCTAGGTGAAACAAAATGGATTTTTTCCGTCACAAAAATCCCGAAAAGGATAAAAACAATGAAAATATCCTACTTATTTATATTATGTATTTAATACTATTTGTGTGTAACCAGCACATTCAATTGGAAATATTACATTTATTTGCCGTTTTTAAGAAATTAATAGAAACGTATTTTGTTCCGCGGTGAACCCACCAAGACTTTGAAGTCTTGGTTCAAGCCACCTTCAAAGATTTGTACCTGAAGCTTAAACGGCGACTGGCGGTTGGCAGGCCTCCGACCAGATGGACTGAAGAGTCGCGGGACGGCGCTAGATACAGGTAGCGCAGGACCGTGTGGGCTGGAAATCATTACAGGAAGCCTTTGTCCCGCAGTGGACGTCCGTTAGCTGAAACGAACGAACGAACGAAGCAGTAAGCAAAAAATTTCGCAATCTGTTACTAATAAATGACTTGTCAAATCTTGTGTCACTTTTATAATATACTGCAAAAGAAACTTCGTTCCACCCGAGTGTTCAGAGACTGTGACGCATTTCTGTTTTATTTTTCGATGTACAACATGGGTATAGCCATGCTGATTCTATTTAGCACAAGCTTTTTCTAAGAATCATATCTACGAAGTGTATTTTATGATTCGGTATCAAGCAAAGCCTCATCTTACGGAGGATTTTGTGAAGGAAATTGCGTACAAAGTCACACCGCATCTTGAATATATTTACCGCGTTTATATGCTAATGCTCTGCGTAACAAGGTCATGGTATCTTAACATTTTAGAGATCCGTATCAATGAAATGCAATGTTCTTTACATACAAACATACGTATTTTAGGGATTCAAAGATTCAGAATTATTTATTTTTGATACGGGCCTAAATTATTATAGGCACTTATGAAAGTTAGTAAGTTATTATATTATTTGATTAATATGATAGTGATTGTAATTAGATATTTGACGGCTTAAAAATAAGTTTGCAAGGGTTTTAAAAATGACCAATACAGTAAAGATACTCACAAGAAACTCAGCTTCAGATAAGAATGTAAAAAATGAGCTCATGAAAGTAATTTCGCTGTCTTCCACAGATTTTTGTCTTTTAACTAATCTTCAAGCGCTTGAGATTATCAAAACCTTTGAACTTAGGCCTCGGCTTCGCTCACGTTACCTCTATTTTATCCCCTCGGGGTTTAAATTTTCAAATACCTTTTCTTAGTGGGAGCCAACCCCTGGATTTCATCTCCATGTAGCGGTTTGAGCTTCGCTTTAATAGATCAGTCAGTCAGTCATATTTATCTTTTATAAACACAGACTTAACCAAAACATTGTATGGTCGTTCCTTGTTATAAAATTGAATACATTCTTTGTCACATTCGTGCAGTAAATCATTGACATGCTTTCAGTCTACTTTTCACTTGAAAGCTTTTCTTTTGAGTTTTTTTTACATTCTCCACATTCTAATGGCAGCTTGTGTCTGTGTGTGGTCTGTTTAGGAACGTAACAAGCGTCTCGACCGGGTTAATGATGTAAGGTCAAGTCTCATCGCGGGATTAGGGTCAATGTGGAGCTTTATGAGGGCTCTTTTATATCACGGAGCACTGTGACCTTCTGACGTAGCTTTGTAAATCTAGTCGAATTGATCATCATCATTATTGGTCACTAAAATTGCTGTTATTGGACATTCCGGCTTTATACGTGTGAGCGAGATAGAGTTTATAACATTCATTGAAAGGAGCATAAAAATATTTTCATCTCACCCGCTCGGAAAGTCAATCCTTAATTTTTGAAAAATCCCTCTAGTTAAAACAAATCGGCCAAGTGCGAGTCAACAACAACTATTCCAAATAGTTACTGAAATAATCGAGTGTGACAGACGGACGGACAGACGTACGGACGGACGGAGAAAGTCTCACCATAAGGGTTCAATTTTTACCATTTTGGTATGGAACCCTAGAAAGATATGCTATTTTATTATCTATACATTCTATCAATCAACATTTTGACTCCTAACCCAAAAAGTTATTTTTTTCCTAGTGAGTATATGTACGAGCATATTAAATTCAACATAAAAATATCATCGAAAACAGTTACGGCAAAATCTTTTTTCAAATAATTCAACACTCTCATTAACAAAATCAACTCGCCAATCTCCATAATATTATACTTACTATTGAAACCAAAAATAGCGTTTGATTGTATCAAGTACTCAAACATCATGAGGGGATTAACCATTAATTTATTAAAAAAGTTAACGGTGCACATAGAACATGTATTACCCTTATACATAATCAAAGGTATTACCTATTTAAAAAATCGAATCGTCGGTTTCCGAGCTTCCGGCTTTTATATTTAGGTTTCTATACCAAAATTGTGAAAATGGTATCGGGTGTATCGACAACGGCGCATTGGTATGGACTCTAAAAATTGTACGCCCGTCTTTAGTCATATTTGCAGGGCAGACCGTCTTTACCACTAGTGTTGGAGAAGTACCTAATGTTCGCAGGTAAAACCCGCAGAGTTTAATTTGTTTAATGGCCCAAGCGTCGCACTCCTGTGACATAACCTCCGTTGATCTGAACCTAACAACACTTTTGACTCAACACCATTGTTATTATCCCTTATAATGTCCCAACTCCTATTGCTGACCACGGAACTCCCTCAGTATAAAAGAAACGTATATGGTCAAGTGCGGGTTAGTGCCGACTTCGCATATAGAGAAAATAGATGAATATACTTCCACTATGCAGATTTTTTTTTTAAATATACATAGCTTGATGTCATGGATGCGCCTTGCCCGGGATTCGAACCTCTGACTCTGTGATGACAGGCACACAAGGCCTAAGAAAAATATTTAGATTTACCTGCATACTCTTTGGGGATACCTATTTCATTTCAGAGTAAATTGAGGCTATAATTATTCATTACTAAAACATTGTAATTATTTTGGTCCAGTAATTTGGACCGATTATTATTTGGTCCAGTAAAACGAAGTAAAGGGTTTATGTTTATTTGTGTTGGTTATTATAGTAATTATTACTACAACTAGCTGTTGCCCGCGGCTCCGCCCGCGTGCAGTTCGCTTTTTTTTACAAAAATGTTTCCCGTGGAATTTCTTAATTTTTCCCAAGATAAATGAGTGGTCCCTGGGTTCGATGGACCCGTAAAGGAGTCTTCTTCCAATCTCTCCTGTCAACGTGCAATTACACGTTATTATTATTATTCTTTCACACAATTTACCTATATCTTCTTTGGTCTTCCTCTACTTATACACTCTGTCGAAATCGCTTATGTTACTCAATTCGCATGGAGTAAGACAGAGTGGGGCGTGTCATCGTGGATTGTAATATCTATACTAACCAAACTTATCTTATTCTGAGATGATACCAACGCCCAGATATTGTAATTAAGCATTCTGATGCGCTGCTGTGTGCGTAGCAACCCGTTCCTGCTACGTACGGGTTATCTTGTATAATCATACCTAGTTGCACGATCATAAGGACGATTTAAACTGTCGATATTTCGACCCCGTTTTGCTATACACACAAAATTTCATTGGAATCGGTCCAGCCGTTCCAAAGATTAGCCCGTACAAACAGACAGACAAACAGACAGACAAACAGACAAACAGACAAACAGAGAAACAAAAAATTTGAAAAAAATTTAAATTAGTTCTATTTCACTTTTTACATCCCCCTGACTCCGTTTTTAGCATTTTTTTTATTTGTACAGAAATTCGACCTCTACAGATTTATTATATGTATTGATTAGGTTCTTGTGTAAATGAATTTGAAGACATGGTGATATTTTTCAGTAACTTTTCCAGTGTTGTAAAGTTTTTCCAGTATGTTGAAGAAACTCATATGCGTGTGCTTAGGATGTGTCGGAAGTGGAACAAGTAGGAACATGCTGAAACATGTCGCAATGACAAGGAACTTGCTGTACGTGTTCAGCCATTAATGGCGCCTGTTTGAGGAACGCAAACATTGCGCTAACTTGTCTCAAAGCAGACAACGTTTGTTGAGTGTGAAGGTGATGACACATCTAAAGGATAATACCATATCTGTATACACCCCTAGAATAAATACAAGTATACTTATACTCTACCACGTGGTAAGACTCCTCTTGCTGAGTCAATTTGGATGGGTACTAAATACGAACGCAGTGTCGAATGTCCTGCAGCAAAGCAGCAATTGTGAATGATGAATGTGTCCGTTTGGGTACTGAAGATGGATTAATAAGTGGGCAATAAAATGAAATGCAATGCAATGAAATGAAATGAAATGAAATGAAATGAAATGAAATGAAATGAAATGAAATGAAATGAAATGAAATGAAATGAAATGAAATGAAATGAATTTTATTTGCAAGATGAGATTTTAGATCTGATGACTCAGGATGAAGAGCGCAGTGCAGAACATAGTATGCTAAGTTCTGGGACACACTGCATCTGACAAGAGCAAGCGCATAACTTGGAACATATTTAAGGTGAGGACTAGCTCGTCTCATCATTATTTGCTAAAAGAAAAGCACAACTTGGAGATTATAGGAACCCTTCGATCTGAAAGGAAACGTATGAAGTAGTGTCCTATAGCGATGGGTTATTAATGATGATTATTGTGAATAATTAATGCCCTATTGTGGTAGCGCCTTATTATCTCGTTATTGATTAAGAGTACAGACGGACAATATTTTCCTCTGAATCCGGGATTAATGTCCCGCCAAACATAGATAATGCGGCATCGTCTTCCATATTTTTAGGTTCCGTATTCTGGATAAAAGATAATTTGGCAATATTTTTAGAAATTGTATATAAGTATAAATAATCTAACTTCACACCACATATTATTGCCTATATGTAAAAATAACCAACGCGCTTAAAAATAGGAGTAAACTGTACTTATTTGTCTTTTAATAAGAAAAAAAAATCAAAAATTCAAACGTTTTATTCTTTTACATAGGCCTAACTTACAAGCACTTGCGAAACGTTAGACTCTACCGCCTCGTTCGGAAAGTAGCACTGCACTGAGAAGAACGGGCAAGAAACTCGGCACTTGCTTTTATTAAAAATAATTGTTTACAATTTTGTTTTAAACAATTTATCACATTATAATAAGTATCTTGTGAGCAGACGGAATTTACACTTAGAAAGAAGGTATAACACAAGGGTTTGTCATCAGACATTTTATTCCACCAGTCGGCTGAATCTCAGAGAATAATCATACAGAGTGTAAGCACGAGAGAAATAAATATAACTTACAATTGAGGACACACGTGGGCCTGACAGAGCGCAGGCCGGCGAAATGATGAGTTGCTGACGAGACAACGTCCTTTGTCTACAGAGCCTTGGGTAGAGTGGCTATAGTGACATAATTCCTGGGATATCTAGAACGTCATCTAATGTGTCAAATGCTAAATTAGCTAAACGTAAACAAATTCTGCCACCTAGGTTCCGCCCCTAGTGTAAGGAAAACGTATTCGTTTACAAAAACTGTCCGCTGATTGGATCGCAATCAATCAATCGGAGGCAATCGGAGGGCATGATTCAATAACGATTACGATAACGATGAATACGTTTTACGCAATCAGACCTCCGATTGCGTAATATAAACGTATTGAGTTATGCCTTTCGCCAGTATTTTTATTATGAGAGATGGTAAAACATCGATACTACTACTATATACGAAACCTATACCAAGACCTCTTAAATTTTTCTAGCGTAAAAATGTCCCGAGAATATTCTAGCGTAAAAATGTCCGAGAATATTCTGACGGTTGGTGATCATACGTACGAGAGATGTCGACAAACCAACGTGTGGGTGAACATTTTGATTGTGAGAATTTGCATAACGACGTTAAACTCGGATCCTCTTGTCTGCAAAAAGAGGAGGGAAAGGGGACGTATTTGAAACTTTTGCTGGCTTGCGCTTACACGAAGAATAAGTATTCAAGAGTTTGCGAATAAAATATTTTAATATTCCGTCGCAGGTAGTGACGTCTGATTTGATTTGCGTATGAGAAACGAAAATCATTGTGAACTTTTTATTTTAAATTTTTTTAGGTACTTTATTAGAGCAAGTCACCAGTGTTCCGTATGAGCGAAAAGTACGGAGTTCAAATAATTATCTCTTTATAATATAGTGTTTTAAATACATAGGATGTTATTCCATTTACGCGGGATACTTCATAGTTTCAATTCAGCTTAATTTGCATGACAGAATAATTTGTTTTGCTATAATCCTTTACTTGTAAAGAATCTGTATGGTCCAATACTCAGAAACATCGCCAACAAGAAATACCACACACAATTTCTCCAAGAATTTCTTCTAAGCACGTTTTGTCCCGACTCCGGGACATCCTCAGAAGAGGTTTCCGTAGAGATTTAATTTAACAAACAATGTTTGCTAGTATTAGATAAAAAAAAGAGTCCTGGCTCACTCACTCATAATTCAGAAAGATTAAGAAATTAACTAAGGTAAAGAATTTAATGTGGGTAGATCAGGGGCAGATCAGCTGGCTAATGCAGATAATCTTTAAAGCAAAAGTTGAAATATCCGAAAACAATAAAGATTTCCTCCATTCAAGTGGACAATAATATGCTTTTATCTCGTTCTAGGTTATTTTATAGAACAAAACCAATATTGAATTTCTTTACGTCTTTGTTCCTATATTTGAATATCAGGAACAATAGAAATGGGTAAAATTTATTAAGGTGGCGTTCCATATGCTCTTTGATAGCGCATTTTGGTGGATTATCAAATATACAATAAACTCATCAAACAATAAACACAAAAATATTTATAAACTAGATCTTGCTCAGAGTAAATTTTACCTATCTGTTTATTCAAGGTATTTTAAATTTCCTTTAAGTTTAAGTCGCCAATAGCTTATGTTCTACGCTAATTTTACAGAAGTTTTATTAAAAGACTTTTGACTTCCCTGAATTAATGAACTGGCCAGATATTACACATACTCTCAACACCTTTTTACGTCCCACTGCTGGGCACGGGTTTCGTCTCAGACTGAGAAGGGTTTGGCCATAGCCCACCACGCTGGCCAAGTGCGGGTTGGCGGGCTTCACACACCATCAAGAACATTTTTGTGAACTCTCAGGCATGCAGTATTCCTCACGATGTTTTCCTTCAACGCTAAGCAAGTGATATTTAGTTTCCTAAACCGCACATAGCTCGGAAAAGTCAGAGGTGCGTGCCCAGGATTCGAACCCGCAACCTCCTTATGAGAGGCAGATGTCAGAACCACTGAGCTATCACTGCTCTTACACATCCTCTGAATAATAATAACTAATGTTTCAAAAGATCAATGTTTAGAAATAGAAAAAAAAATACAATGCTCACTTAATTGTCGGTAACTTTTATGGTAAATATTTCAATGTTTAACACTAATTTTACGCACCATGAACTAAATAGAAATCCAAAGTTAGAAAGAAAACAAAATAAATATTAAGAGCAGCGTTCGAAAATCCACGACCAATGAGAGGTAAGCTTAATCGAAACAATGATTACGATAAGTGCTTCTTCAGTTAAAAGAATGGAAGCAGATTTTAACACAATCGCAATATTACAAGTGAAATCTCTTAAGATGCACTTAGTTAAAGATTAATCTATTGTTACCTGATTTCTAAAACATTAACAATTAACTAGTGGCTTTGTGCACTGGTTAAAAAAGTTATTAAATTCAATCTTCTCTGCACTCCTTCTCCATGACATACCTACCTCGTGCACGCTGTATTAAAAAAAAAAAACAGAAATCGTTGGTGGTTAGTGCGCAAGGTTCCACCCAAAATGCGTTGCGGACTGGAAGGCTTTACACTTCTTAGAATATAATAAAGAACTCTAAAACGTGCAGGTTTTCCTAAAATATTGTCTTTATCGCTAAATAAGTAATTTATTTATTTATCAATTATTATGCATGGCGGTGCCATTTACAGTAACTTTTGCAAAGATTTAAATTGCTCCAAAAAACGTCCACGTATTTGTCTTGTGTGTGACACATTGTCACTCTCTCTATCACAATTGAAACTATAGAATGCTGAGAGCACTCGCTCAACATGTTTGTAGACATTTTTGAGTGTAAGCTTAGGGCCCATCTAGCGATTTAAATCTTTGGACTTTTGATATTATTAACCTCATTACTGCGAAACAAAAGAGGTAGGATTGAGGTTTGAATCCTGATATTTAAACAAAGGACACCACACTACATAATATTAAAATTCATAGCTATTATTAAAGTCTCATAGACATCAGTTACTTTAATGTCCAAACATTACCTAATGTATGTTCGTCATTCGAATGGATATTTAATAACAGTAGAGAAGGAAAATAGATAGTAAACATAATATTATACTTCATAATAGTGAACACATTTATGAACATTAATGATGTAAGATAAGTTTTCCAAACAATCCATTGATATATGTAACTGAAGATATAATAAACAGGTACACTTTACATTCATAAGACTACTAAATGTTAGCATGTTAATTAGTCCCTTATGTTAATTATAGGAAATATATAAAACTATTAAACTTTGATGAAAGTATACAAAAACAAAACTTAGTTTCCATTTCGGTGGCAAATAGCACAAAGAAAATCTTTACCTCAATTCATGATTCATCCATTTTTACGCATTCTTAAGAATCGTGGTTTAATCCTATATTACTTAGAATTTTCCTGCATTTTTTACTTTTATACTCTACTAGCTTTTGTATTTAAGTAAAACATCTGCCTTAAAATATTAAGGAACTGTCTCCGTTATAAATTTCAGCCGAATCGGCTCAGCAGTTTTGGGGAGAGGAAGGAACAGTCATACAAACTTTCGACTGTATAATATTAGTGCGATTTCAGATTTGAATATCATAACCTCTTTTAAACTTGGGTATCATAACAAAAAAAGAGGGTATTTTTCTTTACTTTAACAAAGAATGATGACATGAGCAAGTCTTTCACTTTATGTTAAAAGATATGCATGCCCATTGCACATATCAGATGCGGTGCGTCCCACAACATTGCATTACAATATTTCCCAACTCACTTTACTGCGCTCTTCAATCTGAGACATCAGTTAAGTCTCATTTTGCCCAGTGATCACGTCGACATACCCTTTTAACCAATACACAAAATACTATTCATGGTAATTTAGTAGTAATTTCGACAGAATCAAAGCCGGGAGCCGCAGCTGAGACTGCTGAATCCGGTAAGCGTCGCAAATATGTCTCTCTTTTAGAGAGTTACATATTTGTCCCGTTTGCCGTGGAGACCCTGGGGCCATGGAGTCATAGTGCCAGAAAATTCCTTCGAGAGCTTTCCCCGCGGTTAATAGCCTCAACTGGTGACAGAAGGGCTGGCTCAACGCGGAAATGCAGCCAGTATTCTTGGCACCATTCCACGCGGGCAAGATTTGCATAGTAATTAGAATAAGCTAATAATAAGTTTTATTGTAACATTTATTTATAAAGTAGTCTCAGTTGGGAACTCAAATCACCTGAACAGTGATCTGAGGTTGGGTATAATCTGTGTATCTTGTATTTGATACATCAAGGGGAACAAGTAACAAGCTTAACAATTCCAGTCACGCGGCAAAAACTTAATATAACTTGTATCAGTAGGTACGAGTATGATGGCTCATGGATGCTGTATCGATGGAAATGTTGCCGGGACCGGAATATTGAAAGTATCTTAATAATCCAGATCATGACCTCTGCTCCTTTGTACTTTTGGGGGTAAAAGTTTCTTTGTAATCTAAGTTGCGAAAAAATTATTATTGATATTCTTCGGCGTGGGTTATGAATAACTTGTCTTGGAAATATATTGTTTTTAGGATTTCGTACCTCGAAGAAAAAAGACGTATGGCACTCGGAGACTGCCGCGGTAAAGCTATTGCATAGCATTTTTTATCAACTTATTTTTTAACAACTTCTAACACCCCCCACTCCATAGGTGTTAGGTTGTTTTCGTTACGGAATTTCGGGATTCGGTCTCCACGCTCAAGGCCCGCGATAGAAGCTATGCAATAGCTTAAATATAATTGGTCAGGTGCGAGTCGGGCTCAAGCACTGCGGGTTCCGTACTACTATAGAATAAAAATTAAAACCATAAAAATCCCTTTTTTTACCGAACAGCAAACTTAATTTTGTTTTTTGAGGTTAATTGCTAATTGCTTGCTTTTTCTTTTGAGGTAATGAACCCTAAAAAACGGAACCCTTATAAGATCACTTTGTTGTCCGTGTGTCTGTCTGTGTGTCACGACGAGTTTATTTTTGATTATCACACTAATTGTGCACAATAATATCTCTCGCACAGGTGGATAATTTCTGCAGAAACTGACCGCGTGGCTGCAACAATGATCTTATGATCTGTAGATGTCGATCCGAGACATTTCAAATACTAAAACAGTATCTTAAATAGGTGTACATAGGTATATCTGAGGGTAGGAGCCTAAATACGTATTTCGCGTACAAACTCCGAGCTTAGATTAAACGTCAAGCGTTTAGAGAAGTTCGCCATATTTAATTAACCGTCAAGAAGTTTCGAGTTACACGATATTTAAACTGGCAGGATGTTCAGAGCTTAATTTGTGGCTGTATAAATCCGGATGTGTGTGTTTACTGTGTTATATTATGTTTAATACCTATAACGACACACGTTTAATAAAATCTGCAATAATCGATCAAAATTTACTTTTAAGTTAACTATTAATATAGGCCATAAAATTTTTCTTGAAATTTTAATCTCCATATCTCAGGGTTCCATTAATCCATTTCAGTATGAAATCCTAAGAAATACATTCGGTAGTTTAACTACTGGCTAATAGAGGGCAGTAGGAGTCATATTTTTTTTCTAAAAATGAATCCTAGCTAGATCGATTTATCGCCCCCAAAACCCCTGTATACTAAATTTCATGAAAATCGTTCGAGCCGTTTCCAAGATCCAGATTATATAGAAATATGCATAATATATATGTAAAGTTAAAAGTTACAGGGATTATAATAGCGGTTTTTCCAATATACAAACAATCTAACAAATGAATCTTATATCTTTGTTTTGTATACGAGCAAATATCTTCTTAGTTACCGAGAGTCGATCCAAGCATTGCAAGCATTTAAACTTTTTATTGCTTCCACAAACTATAATTGATAATAAATTTTAACTGTACTGAACGCAGGTGGCTTTCATATTCAGAGTTCCCATTAAAATGATACTAAATATTATTTTAATTATATTTCATACATTTTATTCTTCATATAATAAACACAATTAGGTATACTTTCATTTTACTGGCAATTTCGCACTTTTATTTATTTTGTTTTTTAAAACTGACCACCCTGATGGACACGCGGTCCCCAGCCTACCTCCGCGTCAAGCTTCATTCTTTTATTGTGCGCGGCAATGAGCACTCGACTACAAAAACACGTCTCGTTTTTGTTAATTTAGGTTCAAAGTAAAAAAAAAAAAAAAAAAAAAAAAAGAAAAATTAAGTGTTCAGTGTTAAAACTTGCTTAATTTTCTATACTGATAATGCTTAGACGCTAGTAAAATTTATTATTATAACAAAAATAAAATCAAATCAAATCATATAATTGTGCATTCATCTTCGTCAGACTCCGAGGAAAGAGGGTAAGTGAAAATTAACCTTTTTTCCCAGATATCACATCAACTCAAATATCAATGCTGACGAAAGTGTGTCCAAAAATTGAAATCCTAAGGCATCTCTAAGCTAACTTGGAGGGTATCACATTGAGGTTATCACGAAAGTATAGCATGATGCGCGAAATAGTCCAGGCATCTCTAAGCTAGCTTGGAGGGTATCACGTTGAGGATACCAC
The DNA here is from genome assembly GCA_963855885.1 of Coenonympha glycerion. Classification (NCBI taxonomy): domain Eukaryota; kingdom Metazoa; phylum Arthropoda; class Insecta; order Lepidoptera; family Nymphalidae; genus Coenonympha; species Coenonympha glycerion. The sequence continues at coordinate 686,060 of OY979638.1, read as the reverse complement.
GAAAGCATAGCATGATGCGTCAATGCTCCTGGAGGTTGACTGCGGGTCCAACACGAAGGATTTTAAAAAAACCTCAAAGGACTTTGCGGATACCAACGGGGGACGATGTCGGTGTGGCGCTGTTCTCGGCTTCACTACAAGTGGCTCCGCATGACCTCCCGGACTTTGATCCCGAATTGCTATCGGCGCTCAGTCACAAGAACTATATTAATGGTTAGTCCCGACAGTTATAAAATTCTAGCCGACCTTCATTGCAAAGAATCAAATAGTTTATTTGATATACTTGCCTGGCTTATGAATAGCCAGTTAAATGTTATAGCCTTTTATCAGTGATAACTATTTCACGACTTAAAAACTAATCCCACGAGGGTACCAACGCGTCGAACTTTTCTAACTATGTACCTACAACAATAATGTTTAGATTTTGTGGTGGAAAATAATTTTACTTACTTTCGAAAATTAATGTTCAGATTGTGTAATGGGATGATAATTTAACTGTTAGCTCAACAATATTATGTATAATGTACCATTAGTCTGAAAGTTTCATTGAAGTGAATTGTTAAATTCTTTCTGAAACTAATAAAAATCTTAAACCACAACGCGTCCTGAACTGAGAAGAAGCTTAAGTATTGACAAATGACATTTTGTTTCGACAAATGACAAGTAATTAAAGTTCACGAACGGGACCAGATGTTTTTTCGGAGAAATAGTTTCGGGCATTATACTAGTTTCAATGGTTACTGATCGTCAGGTGTTGTAAATAAAGAAACCAGCAGGGCGCGGCGGGCGACTTTGCTATCGACACCCACCGCTGGGACAGCGCAATCTCGTTTCTCGAGAAACTAGCTGGCCCCCTCTCGTTACGGCTCGGCCAGCAGGGGGGGCGTGACACACTTGAGTATTGGCGATCAGCCGCGAGGAAGATGCGACGTGACAGCAAGTTTCCAGCATCAGCCACAACAAGGACCAGGTTCATCGACGACGCTAGACATTAAGGTACCTATATGCCAGTTGTCTTCAACATTTTGAAGTTTATTGGTTACATATCACTGACAAGGAATCCGTCACGATCTATAACATGATCTAGAATTTCGGGAGTTATAATAAGTGAAGACTATTTTTTGACTTTCACTAGGTGTACAAATGTACGTACATTCAATAAAATATTTTAATGAATTGAACAAATTAAGGAACTAGCTCCAAAAAATTATTATTACATAATACCATTTTTAAAATCGTACACTAACACAGGGTACCGCCTTACACGTTCACAACAAAGAAAAAGCGACAAATGTCTTTGACAATCGACATTTCTTTTTTGGGTGAGATAATGTGGGAGTGAGTCACTGCATGTTCGATTATAGTTAAGATGTGTCTAACCTCAAAATCTTACGTGGTAAAAGATACATTCTAAATTTAAAGGCGTTGAATGAATTTGTAGTTCAAAATCTTTTGAAATTGATAGTTCATAGAACAGCTTACAAGCGAATACCTAAAAAGGGTTTTATGCCTATGAACTGAAGAATCTTATTTTAAAGTACCGATTCATCCTTGGTAAAATACATAAAGAAGTTGTGACTCATCTCAGATACTTACCGCGGTTTTTTCATGAAGATTTGTTAGGTGTTAGAGTGTTAAAGTTATTTACTACCCTCAAAACATGCTCAGTTTCCTGGTTTTATTTTAATTTCGGACGATATGGCAGTATCGTTACCCAACCGCAAACTATGACGTGAATTATGTAACAATTCAAATTCTGTAAAGAATTTTATACGCTTAAATCGTTGTATCATCTAAGAGTTAAGCTTAATTCCGATTAAAAGTCCTAAAGTCCACTTCTCCAGCTATTAGGTATGGATGGGGTTACACAGAACGTCTGTAGAAACAAAAAATGTAGTCCGTAAGAAAAATTAGACTTTAGACGCAGCTGTTCGTCCATCATCGGTTATCCTATCAGATGGCCAGTGGTTACAAAACATTTTTTAAGTCATCTAACTCCCTTAAACCTAAAAGGTTGAACTAGTGATTCACACGATTTCCCGGTCTAGATGAAGACTAATTCTTTTCATTAGAGGGATTTTTGTTTTTATAATAATTAACGTCAAGATGAATCGAAATACCTCTTTACAGAGTTGATGGCCATATTTTTCGATACATCTATTTTGATACACATGATTTACATCAGTTGCATAGAGGATATCAAATATCCTCATTTAAACGATTGGGTTAATTGTTTCTTATATGGAAATTAAAGATAATCAAAAGCTGACCAAGAGTTACATCCAGTTAATGGGATTAAGCTATCGCGGTAAAATTATATACTTCAAAGTTATTCAAAGAGTTCAATCCAGTTATTGAATTTATCGCTTCTTGCAATAATGCGAAATGTAATCAATACGAACCCAGACGTCTTAGAAACAGACGCATTCTGAACATTTTGGAACACCAAGTTTACCTTTGCTCTTCTATACATTCTTCTAGAGGAAGAATGCTTAAAAATACTATTATAGACAATGCTTTAGACATACATCGTCTAAGGACCTTTACAACTTTGGATTTTCTTCTTTTACATAAGGTGTCAAAAGACTTACTTCTTATAGTACATTTATTGATGATAAATAAATAAATATGGTCTTTCCCTAGAGAACCACAATCCATAGGAATTACTGGAGGAAGTTCTCTGAAGGCATAAAAAAAAAAAAAAAAAAAAAAAAAAAAAAAAAATATATATATATATATAAAAAAAAAAAAAAAAAAAAAAAAAAGGACATTTTGTTGGAATTTTTAATAATTTATATGTTTCAAAAATTTTGTGTTATTTACAAAGTTTTGTGGCAATACTGCTTTAATAACGACTGAGATCCGTACAATCCGTACCTACATTATAAGTCAACCTCGTAATTTCCAACAGAACAACTTGTTAACGACGTAGCATATGGTACGATTACTTGTTATCATTCGGCATTGAGTTTAATTTCTGCTGATGATTTTGGGTCAAAAAAAAAAAAAAAAAAAAAAAAAAAAAAAAAAAAAAAAAAATATATATATATATATATATTATATTGCGAAAATGAATAGATAAATTAACATCAAACACCACATAGTAGCACACAATATAGTATGCTAACACATTGCTCAATGGGCCTTAATAAGAGTTTATTCATTCCGTAACTTTGCTTTGCTGATCTTGTAACTTTTTTAGCTCTAGGCAGTAGACACAGCACAGAATGAGAACATTAGCATTAGTTAAAGTTAGTATTATTGTTTTTATATAATTCAAGGGAATTATTGAGTTTATACAACGCCAGCTACTACTCAGGGCGAACCAGTTTTAATTATACCATAATTAAAACTGAAGAGAAAGTATAAAAATTTGCCACAGCGTTGAAAAACAAATCGATATGTCGTTTACAAAATCTAAGACCAAGATATATAATAGACAACCTCCTGATAATGTTGAAGCGACCTCATAAGGTCGCCTGCAGGCAGACCACCGTGAGAACGTGTCTGCCGAGGAATATAATCTCTCACGAGAGAGGTCTGCGTTTCAGTGCACTCAGCAACACTTCCTCGGCGAGCACGTAGTTTGTTGCTTGACCTCATCAGAAAAGCAGTCTGCTGGTAACAACCATTACGGACGTTACCTAAGTTTTATAACCTCTTATTGAGCGATGATGCTTCTGTCGCAATAGCTCTTTTGCTCTCTAATCATTAATCATTATAATCTATCTAAATATAAATTAAACCTATTTATAATGTGACTGGGTTATTGATCCAGGAATTGAACGAAAAGATTGTGTTAATTAAATACTTCTGTGGTATAAAGAGGACCTATTTCCTATTATAATAGGAAACAATTTACTATCTGTTAATGTCCATAATTTAACAAAAATTTTCATCTCTAAACATCTACCTAATTGTGTTTATTATATGAAGAATAAAATGTATGAAATATAATTGATGATTAAACGAACTTACCTGTAAGTGAAGTTCTATCACAATTATGTGAATACATTTTATTCGAATATAATAATATAAGGTCCCGCCCATACCCAAAACCCATGAGTATAATACGAAAATTTTGTTAAATATTCTCTAAAGAATGAAGCTTGACGCGGAGGTAGGCTGGGGACCGCGTGTCCATCAGGGTGGTCAGTTTTAAAAAACAAAATAAATAAAAGTGCGAAATTGCCAGTAAAATGAAAGTATACCTAATTGTGTTTATTATATTCGAATAAAATGTATTCACATAATTGTGATAGAACTTCACTTACAGGTAAGTTCGTTTAATCATCAATAATATTACATACTCGCAAGCCCTTTTAATGTTCCATTAATGGAAACGGGTCTCTTCTAAGAAATAGAGGTGTTTGGTGTTTGAATTTGGTTTTTCCGAGGTTTCTGAAAGGATTTGTATGACTTATTTAGATGTAAATCTCGAGTGTTTGTAACCGCTGATTTTTATGAAATTTGCCATCAGTCGATAGGTATTTTTATCGTAGGCTATTTTTCGTACTATTAGAAGTGCATAACAATCACAAACGTTTGGATTGACTACATGTGTGCGTTTGAAGGTTTTTACACGATTGCCCAAAAAAGGAGTGCAATGTTTTAAGGTTTCATGTATGTAGGTATGTATGTATGTATGTATCTACGTGAGTTTATTCCACCATAACTTCGAATGGTGAATATATTTGGACACATGGGATACCGTTACAATCCTTACATCATTTCGAGTAACATAGGCTATATTTTTTTGGAAAAAGTGGTTTTACCACAATGCAGTCGCGTTTTTTAATTTTTTTATTATTTACTTGTTTATAAATAAAAAAAAACGAAACTGCCAAAATTCACTTCTAATTTCCAAACCACGTAATCTGTATTCGTAGACTGTTGAGCTGGTATCGTATAAATTACCTCTAGACTTTTAGAGTGTCGTCGCTCTTTCACGCGCGATAAAATAATGAATCGCGGGGGCGGGATAAAACTGCGCCTGCATTAATCTTACCGACGCGTCGAACGGTGGACCTCGGCTCGTCGTAAAATTACCGCTTTTACACCAAGGGATTAAAGCAGGCCCAAACTACGACCACTATGTTCACGGGTTTACGACCTAGGTAATTTTGAGAGGCTGTAAATCGCCTTGCAAAATTTAATAGCACAATTTTGTTAGGTTTTATAGTTTACCAGCTGGCATCACGACTATTTTTATGCCTTTTCAGTAACTGTAAAAATAATTGTTTGTGCTTTGAAAAAGTAAAATATGTCGCCACGTGCAAAAGCTTTTTTGTTCACATAATTTCGATTGCAAATTACCAGTCTATTTAGAAAGCGTTAATGAACTGAAATATCTAATCTTAAACACTATAAAACTTGGCTTAAAGGCCCTTACTAAGTTTAAACGTTGCCATAGATAATAATAATATAAATTTACGATTAGATCTTGAACACACATAAGACAATATGATTTGATAAAATTTTTCTTAAGTGTATCTACCATGTTGTAATCTTTTTTCAAGCGAAAGTACGAGTATAACAATATTATGCAGTACACAATGCGTAATATTTAAAAATTAAACCTAAAACGGTAAATTATGAGTCTTATTCAAAATTTAGAGACGAAAATACTTCTTGACATGTAAGCCCTTTCAGTTAATGTAACAAAGATTACAGTAGTTGTCAGATTTTGACAATCGCTTGTAATCTCCTTGACATCTTTTGTGCGGAAGGCCTTCAGTTCGATTCCCAATAAAGGAATATATAATAATTTTTCGATAGATTAAGGTTTCATTGTGGTGGCAGGTTTTGATCTCGGCTAGATACTTTTGGAAGTATGTACTAGAATGTAATAATAAGACCTGGATTGTGATAAGAAAGGCTATTTTAATTTTAGGTACTCTATTTCATACTTTGAATTCTGCATTTGCGTTGTAAGTGACAGCACAAAGTAGCCAGGGTTCCTTATATCCCAGTATGTTACAGCCCTTAGACACGTAGATGTAACTTTACGATTGAACCTAAGCGCTTTCATTAGCCCCAGACAATTTACGGCGCTCTTAAAATCATGACGTTGAAAGAGATTTTTGCGGGAAAACTCTAAAGTTCTTTGTCCTGTTAAATTTATGGTTTAACTAAATGAATTATAGAGTAGGTATTCACAAGCCATCGCGCCGCTCAGATGAAGCAGTCCAGAGTGCTGTGCGTTATTTCAGCATGCAGATTTAACTTAATTCAAAATATATTTTATATCTATTATGTACGATTAGAATGAATTTCATTTCGTTTATTTGCTCATATTATATAGGTAAATACACTACATAATTCTTAACACTTAAGTTTCTAAATCCCATTAATTTTAATCTATTAAAAAATATACCTTTCAAAACACATAATATTTCAATTTATTTTTTTGAAAAAAGGGAACCGCCTTCAAAAACAAACCCACTGAAAAGCACAAAATAATTATAATAGATCTGGGTACCCTACTTAGTTTTTGAAGTCGGTGCCAAATCAAAATTCGCACATCATTTTAAGCATGCTGTTTACAAATTCTTTAACTAAAATATTATAAAGTGTTAGTATGGTAGGGATTAGCTAGGCCGTGCTGGGAATTGAACCTGAGATTTTCTGTTTAAGCCCTAACGCGACCTAACTGAGCTATGGAGGTCATTGCAAACTTTGCACTTTGAAACCTCAGTGTATAAATTAAAGTATAAGTGCACGGTGCAAGGTGCGGTGTAACGCAATAAATCTGTTAAAACTTCCGCGCAAACTCCGAGGAAGGAATTCCTCTCCTGTTTGCGCAAACTTGAATACTCAGAGAGGATGGGATTGTAATTACCACTAGTGAAACCAAACTCATGCTAAGTACGAGTACCTACTAACTAGAACGTTAACACATTGCCAATTCTAGTTTAAGCCAGAATAAACCAACGTAGTCATCCTAATCCCTCGTGAAAACTAATAGTGATATTTAGGAACTTTAAGTTAATTAAGTTATTTGAAAACAGAAATTTACGTGGAGTAAGTAGATAAATACCAAAGATAGATTATGTAAAACTGTGTGGTCAATACTACCTATACTAGGTATCATAAACATCGTAGCGTGCTACGTCGATTTCACAGATGCTACGCCGTAGGCTACACGGGTACAAACAAGCTCTACGAAATCGAAGAAAATTATTGTCTTACCACTATTTAATGCTAAATTATGGCTTTCCTAGATATATTGAATGGAAGCAGGCGTTATTTTGCGGAAATCCATAATTAGCAGGACTGATTAATTTGTTTTGCTATTATCCGCTACTTGAAAGGATTCTGGTATGGTGCAATCGTAGAGTCTCTACGATTTCGCATTGTGAAGTCAACATCTCCTGAGGATGTCCCGGTGTCGGGACGAAACGTGCGTCGAAGAAAGTGATAGAAAATTGTGTGTGGTGTTTCATGTGGATGGTGTTCCTGCATATTGCACCATACAGAATCCTTTCAAGTAGCGGATAAAAGCAAAACAAATTAATCAGTCCTGCTTTCCTAGATATGATTAAAAGTTCATTTGGTTGGTTGATCTTAATAGTGAGTGACAGATAGAGTTGGCCAATCACGTCTGACTGACACACAATACAAACCAATCTTCTCGTCTTTTGGCGACGACCGAGTACGATTGACATTGGTCCCATTTAAAGAAGACAATAATTTTGATACTTGCTTCATATTAGTTGTCGCAGCTTAGTTTTAGGGATTCGAACACCCTACCTCCTCGCAAGAAGCAAAAGTCTATCAGTAAATGTACACAATTAGACAGAGTGATTTGTCTTTGTTGAATCTTTACACCAATATCCTAAAAGGCTAATACAATATGTTCGTCGGGATACAGACAAGCGTAATATATCCAAGCAAAATACGAATCTATTTATATCCTGATTTATTAGAGACTTATAGCTGCTGTGCTATTCTACAAAATGAAATAGCTGCCAGACAGTTGCCAACCCGAATATGGCATGCAAAATTGTACTCTATTACAACTGACAAATTCATAGATGCAGAGATGTACGCTCGTCGCTGTTTTGCAGAATAGCACGACTGCTGCCTATAACTTCGCTTGAGAGAATTTCAGGAGAGCTAGTACAACACATAATAATGCAAAAAATTTGTTTAAGAGTTACTTTTACCATGTTTTTGCTTACTCCCAGATACTATCGTGGTATCTTCCCCAATGTAATTTATTAATAAACGTTTTGAAATAACAGACAAATATTTCAATCGTATTTATTTATAGACGTAGAAAGAAGCCAATAAAGTATTAAGAGCTCATATTTTACGTACGAATGAGTTTGTATCGCGTAAAATCTCTAGTTATCTCCTACTTTTATTTTATCTACGTGCCAGATTTACTTCTTTCATTCAAATAAAAGTTTAATTTAATAATGTTACTACGATTTTACTAAAGAGGACTTTACCTTTATCGGTTGATAAACATTATCACACTTATACTAGAAAGATTTATTTTAATCGTCTTTGCCTATAGTGTTTGCGAATAGTTTTTTTAAAGGAAAGAAAATTCACGCTTCACACATGCTTGTAGTGTGTGAAAAAATGTCTCCAAACATGTTATTTGTATAGAAAGATGCCAATAAACTATAAGGGCCCCATATTTCACGGTGATCGCGTCTGCGTCACCCATAAACCCCGGTTATCTACTCTGTTATTATATACGAGCGATTTTACTTAGCTCCCACACGACGCGGTTGCGTTATTTTTTTTATCACGACGGAAAATCTTTACCGTGTTTTCAATGGTAAAATGTTTTGTAATAAAAATAACTTGGACTTATTCACATATAATTTTTAGATAAGGGTTTTTCTTTCAAGAAATTGAGAATAAACTTGAAGAAACTAAGTTTTTAAGCCCTTTTTCTCTTTACAAAAAAAAAGCTACGAAGCCTGTTCTCTGTAGAGTTTTGTAAGAAAATTCATTCGCAAATACGCGATATCGCGTGAACTCTCATTTATCACCATAAATGATCAACCAAATATTTATGCGTGATTGAAATGCGACAACATCTTGACTGTCAATGCAAAAATAAAAATAAAAAATATTTTTTCATTAATATATTTAGTTCTTTCAACGGGTTTATGTTAATAGGCTGATGATGAGGCAAAACTGTCCGATCCTTACCCATTTCGTTGCTCTGTTCACTGGCTCGGAACAAAGAGGTCTCAATTATAATCAATTCACGTCCCTCCTCAGTATCGCGGACCTTAAATTGTTTGTTGTAATTGTTATTTGAGTTGTCGATAACAACGTTTAACTGAGGAATAAGCTTAATTTGCTTTTGCTGAATTTTAATTCTTTAGTCTGGCTGCACACTGGGATCTTAGCGATTAGTCTTAACTCCTTTTTATATCCCACTGTTCGGAATAAAAAGGAGTTAAGTTTAATAAACTTTACACTGGATCTCTATTTAAAATGAGAGGGCTAATACTACACCACGTAGATAGGTACAGGTCGGATGGCTTCACGTACGAGGATATTGCCGTGGACTCTTAGGGAAGTTTTTTCACGATGAGTTTCTTCATCAATAAGCAAGTGATAGGTACATTATTTTTTTATCACAAATGCACAAGCCTCCAAAAAGTCAAATTCACATGCCTAGGACTCGAACACCCGTCCCATTCATCTGAATCGCCAGAGATCTGATCTATAAAGTCTCAGTATACCATTACGTATTTAATTCCAACCAACAAAAGAAACCTATACGTATCATCCACAAAAATATTATTGTAATAAAAATTAAGAAACAAAATATAAGGAAGTGCCCTCAAAATGAAACCCATTTAAGAGATGAAAAAAAAATCAATTTTATTATTATTCAAAAAGTTGACTCACTCCATTTTCTGTAACAAAAATCTATTTATCGTTTCAAGTAGAAAGAAAAATACGTGGTATATAATTGTGCGGGAACATTTTTTGCTCATTACGTAAAACAGGTCCCGCGTAATGAGCTGCCCGCAACTCGCGCCATTATCTGCGAATCTAATCTATTTGTGACCGTAGGCAACTTTCATGTTAAGCTGAACACACATTACAACGCGAACTGTAGGGTTAGCACAGGTTTTTGCACTTTTGAGTCGACCCCCTTCGAATAAACGGAACGGATTTCTCCATACATCTACAGCCAGCGTCGTAATCGGAAACATTGTGAATTAAGCTTTCAGAGGTTGCCCGGTCGAGTTGAGTTTGCTGGAGCCTTAGGCCAGTTATCATTGCAGCCTTAACCAAGATTTGAGCAAGAACGAGAAATCTTGATCTCAGACCGAAATAATCTCATTCCCCGTCCCGATGACTGATGTGTTTGGCGAACGACCTTACAATTTTTTTTGACGGTCAGTTAGGTATACGTCTCATTATGAAAGAGAAAGTGTGTTCTAGGGTTTTGCGTACAGTTGACAAGCGTCAAACTGAGACATAAGACTTTGGTTTTAAAGTCTCGGTATACTCGGTAATTTTACCAGCTGCAGTACCTTCAAAGCACAACACTGTGATTGATATTTAACTTCAAAATACGTAGATGTTGTACCCTTCTATCTAAATGCAAGGTATAAACCAGTTTAAAGGAGCAAAGAGGAGTTACCAGGGAGTTAGCACTTTTTGGAGTACAGTCCATAAGGTTTGCCTTATTGCTCATGAGTCACCACCGTATGTCACTCTAGTACGTATAAATGCGATGATGATGAAAGTGGGCCAGCGTAGTCAGCAACCATATTTTCCTTATTCAGATGTGCGATCGCCACGAAGGTCAGAAACAACATCATTAGAACTAATGGCTGTGACATTTTCCCGGAGCGGCCGCCCTGTTTTAATTTATCACCGCGCTAGAAACGCGGCGATGTAAATAATTCTAAACTCGTAAAGTATCAGAACAGCCCTTTCGCCCTTCCCCGTAACGAGTTCCCTGGCTAATTGCGCGGCAGGAGCGGCGACTTGCTGTCATTCAATTATTGTGACAGAAAACAAAAACAACTTCTTTTATCAGCCTCGACAATTAATAAAAGTTCCCTAGAATTGCGATGGTTAATCTCCCCAGAGAACTGGGAGCTATTAGTTTATACTTATTTTGTTAAAAAAAATACCCAGCTGAGTTTGTTGGCTTCTTCAACTCAATTCAATTCAACGGCAGGGCACGTTTGTGAAACTTAGTTTTAAGTGGACTTGTAGTTATCACCATACGCAATAAATATCATTTTGACGTTTTACATGAGCCTGTATGTTAGGCCTATGTGAGATAAAGATATTTTGCCTAATTTTGAGTTTTGAGTTTATTTTAGTTCATAGTGACTGCGTACATAAAGATGCACTCAATTCAGGTTCACTTTATATTTTTTGCTTAAAAGTAAAAAGCTTAAAGTCGGTACTGGTAGTACTGGTAGTCCTGCAAGGTACTGATATTTCCGGCTTTTAGTGATTAAAAAATAAAAAAAGGTTTAGTATTATCAAGACCAACTCTCAATAGCAGGTTTTATAAACTAAACATATCAGCCTGCCAAATTAAAAAAACGAGAAAAAAATTACGTTGTTACTCGTATATATAGGAGCCCACTTAAATATTTAATTTATTGTTTTTTAGTATTTTTTGTTACAGCGGCAACAGAAACACCTGTAAAGTTTCGACTGTCTATCACGTCTCATGAGATACAATCTAGTGACAGATGGACAGACGGACAGCGTAGTCTTTGCAAAAGGTTTCCGATTTACTCGTACCATTTGAGGACGGAAACATAAGTAAGTAATCAGAATTCCATAAATGTGAATTATATAAGGTTCCTTTACTAAAAGTAAGAAAAACTAAGTACACACTGTTTCTACGAAGAGTTTTTTTTACAGGATTGTAGTCGCCTAGGTGATAAATTAGGGTAACCCTAAACTAAACCAGCGAGTAAGACCGCAAGTATACTACGATTAACACAATAAATCGCCTTCCACCGCGTCCTTAATCCCAGAATCCTAATTCATGGTTAAATTAACAATGTAATCCAATCTATGTGTAGAACCAGCGACACAGGCGACTAGCTTGGTACAGTGTGTACAGTTTACAGAGGCCACGGGATATTTGGGATAAATAATAGCTAAGGACTAAACTCTAGAACACTATTAACTAACTATCAATATATAAATGTTTAAGTATCGTGAAACAGTTATAATGTTATATTATTTGTCTGTCCGTTAAGGTATTTATTGTTTTCGTAAGTTACAAAGTAAATCAATGTTAAAAAATAAAAAATCCTGACTTATTCATTCACTGGCTCTGCTGAAATCCTTGGTTAGAAAGCTGAAATATTTTCCAGACAATGTTTTATGGTGTAAACAAGGGATAAGGAAAAGTTTCTCGAAATTAACGGAGCGAAGAACGGGCAAGTTAGCTAATAATATGGTTAAGAGAATCAGAGATGCTTTCCCAGTTTGTTCCGAGCTCTTCTCATTGAAACACCCAGAAAACAATAACTAAAATATATTTTTTTATCATAATTGCTCGTAATGTGAATACGTAGCTTTTAGATTCTTAATCTATCTATAGCTATTGAACCAAGCCTTTCTTTTACATTAAATTACCATTCTACTATTACCTTAACAATTTTTGGCGTGAACCGGGCATTAAACCAAGAAGCAGTAGAAAGCAAGTAACTCCACGAGCAAGCTTCTATTAAATATTCTGTTCCTCCAATTTCCTGGAAACATCATAATAATATTATCTATACTCGTGTTACGAACTTTGCCCAAAACTTTACGTGTTAAGTAACTGACAAGCTATCTGAAATGTTTTAGCGGGGAATATTTATACGAGTATGAACTCAACTCCAAATACGTTATATTGAAGAATGACAGGCTTTCTTAGACACTTCAATTTTTATCACTTGATGGTAAGTGATGATGCAGCCGAATATATTATAGTTCGTGTTACTCCTAATAGTTACAGAACAAAGGGGTTTTTAGGGTTCCATACCAAATCGGTAAAAACAGAACTCTTATTCATCCATCTATTCGTCGCACTAGATTATTTCAGTAACTGTTAAAGCTATTGACATAAAATTCGGAAATGGTGTTTGTTTTCACCTTATCTCTCAGGTTAATCACTCAAAAAACCTGATCAATAGAGATTTATGTATTTTTTTTTATTTCTTTGAAATTATTATGTACTTAAAGTTTAAGACAAAGATAAACTGAGAAACATATAAAATATAACGACCGTAGGTATGATTTGAAAGAATAAAACGATTGAACATTGAACAAAGCTTAGAAGATTGAGGAAATTAATAACATAACAGGTACATCGTATTGTCATTACTGACCTATATAAGTTGTGCAGACCCTGTATTTAATTTTCTAAGAGCTCCATTCCCTTTACAAGGAGCTTAAATTGTTTGAACAATATTTCAGTAGGATACTGCAAACTTGTGAACTTTGATGTTACAGAACCACTTATCTAAATTGTTGAAAGTAAATTTTATAATTCACTTCCACTATAAGTTAAAGCTTGTATCCCAAAAATTCAACTTTAGAATTGTTATTGACAATAGATTTTTGTACAAAAACTAGTAAACCCAAAGAAAAAAAGTCGCTAAAAATTATTGACCCACATATTATTCAGTTAGTTTTAATTAGAAAACTTCTTTATTGGAGAAAGAGTTCCGGTGCTTATTAATATTAAATTTCCGAGAAGCTCTAGAGAGTCAATTAAATCTTGTAAAGTCTTTTACCATAAAAATTGCTGTGTAATGTGATCTAAGCCATTCAATAAATATCGACTTCATCTGCTCAGTTCGAGGAAGATTATAATATTTATTTACGTGACCTCGTTCCATTTAATTTTAGACATCGTTCGTTTAACAGCTCAAGAAGCCTTTTACTAGTTTTGATTTTTAGTATCCCATTGCTTTATTCCTTTCAATTGTACAGTTCCTACAAATGAAGCGTAGTATACAAGTAGCGTTAGTACAGGTTTTTGTACGAATTTTGAGTCGACTCGAATCGCACAAACGAATCGAATTCCTCCACGCATTTACAGCTAACGCCATCTGTTGACAGCCGCATGTCGGCGACAGTCGTTTGTGCGATGCGAGTTGACTCGAAATTCGTACAAAAACCTGTACTAGCCCCTAAGTAAAGATTTTTTTATCGATTGAGGATTGAATGCCATTTTACGTTGTTGAAAACTTAATGACAAAAAGTTCTCATATATATAAATAATATCTGTGTGACCAAGCTTCGCTCGGTGGCCAATAGATGGCAGCAGTAGTCATATTTTTTTTGGTACATTCGACATTTTCTAAAAATGAATCCTAGCTAGATCGATTTATCGCCCCCAAAACCCCCTGTATACTAAATTTAATGAAAATCGTTGGAGCCGTTTCCGAGATCCAGATTATATAGAAATATATATACAAGAATTGCTCATTTAAAGGTATAAGATATATATTAATAATAAAAAAGAAACTAAAGATAATATTATCACGTACCAACGTGGAAAGGGTAAATATAACCACGAACGGTTGCAACACAGCATCAGCTTGCCTCGAGGACACGGCGCAGCACACACTGGAGGAGTGTCCCGCCTGGGCGCAGCAGCGCCGTGTACTCGATGCAGCAGTTGGTGGCCTCTCGCTCTCAACCATCGTTCAGGCGATGGCAGAGCGAGACAGCATGGAATGCCGTTGCCAACTTCTGTAAGGAGGTGATGCTTGTAAAGGAGACGGCGGATCAAGCAGCGAATTCCTCTCGCAAAAGTCGCACCGGGCGCCGGAGGGCAGATGAACTCCGGCCTCCATGAGTTGTCGGCCTGCGGGTGATGGATGTCAAGTCTTTTCTTCGTCAATTCCTCAATGCCTGAAAATGAAAGTATTTAACCTGTGCGTCCTGCCGGTCCTCACCTATGGCGCTGAAACGTGGACACTATCAAGCGGCCTGATCCACAAATTCAAGGTCACTCAGCGTGCTATGGAAAGGGCTATGTTAGGGATTTCCCTGCGTGATAGAATCAGAAATGAGGAGATCCGCAGGAGAACCAAGGTCACCGATATAGCGAAAACCATTAGCAAGCTGAAGTGGCAGTGGGCAGGTCACGCTTGTCGTAGGGGCGATGGCCGTTGGAGCCGGGAAGTCCTGGAGTGGAGACCGCTTACAAGTAAGCGTAGTGTGGGGCGACCTCCAGCTCGCTGAACCGACGATATCAAGCGGGTGGCGGGAAGCGACTGGATGAGGAAGGCTGAGGACAGGGTGTGGTGGCGTGCGCTTGGGAACGCCTGTGGACGATGGGTGATGAATGTTAGGGGCCGTCCATCACTTAAATACAGACAGGCCAGGAGGTGGCGAGCCAAAATACAGGTTCGCCGTTCAGACGGTTTCAGCAGCGGCCAAGCTGCCGACAATGATGGGACTTGCTGCTTGCTTGGGTGGCTGGTCAAGACCTGGCGGGAGCGTGGTGAATACGATAGTAAATCCCGTACTTCCGCCTGCAGGTTCGTCGAAGGAACAGACAGTTTTTAGTGGGTGCCCCCAGCCCAGCCCCTTCTTTTCCCCTATCGAAGGGGTATGCGTCAGGCATTTTCTGTCTATAAAAATATTTAATAAGTCTGTCGGTTATTATGTCCTTATTTGGAACCCTCGTAAACTTAGTTTTAAGTCGACTTGGAGATATCGCCACACATATTATGTGACAATATCATACTGACGTTTTACAAGAGTTTGTATGTTAGGCCTATGTGAAATAAAGATATTTTGAGTTTGAGTTTTGAGTTTGCTAACTAGAGATATAAATAATGAAAGTAACCAAAATATTATTGTATTACAATTTTAATCAAAACTAGCTTTTGCCCGCGGCTTCGCCCGCGTGAATTTCGGGGTTTTACAAATCCCGTGGGAGTCCTGGATTTTCTGGGAAATAAACAGCATATGTGTTAACCTAACTTCAGAAACACGATTGGATAAAAATTTCTCGCCAAAAAGTTCTCCCAAAAATTGCTCCAAAATCTCCATTTTTCTCCATCGAAAACTACGATGGACATAATTGTAATTTTTGTTTGAATTTATCGGTAAAAAATAATTCCCAAAAACGCTCAGAATGACATTTAAATAACTGGCTTAGTTTTTGAAGTAATTAGGTAAAACAACGTTTTTCTGTTATATTCTTCTGCAACGCTGCATACTAACCTAACCTAACCTAACCCACCAACGTATTCATAAGAGTGAGAAGGACAATAATAAAATCAACGTATCCGCTTAAGAGTCAAATAATTTCAGAACCTTTACCTTATAGGTACTCATTTTCGCATTTATAGCATAATTACTATCACATATTCTATTGCTCAACTAAAGCACATATTTTTAATAGCGAAACAGTTCTAATATCAGAAACTATACAGGAACACCTTTTCAGCATTATTAACCTGTATCCCATTGCTTAACCAAAACACACATTATAAAAAGCGAAACAATTGTACTTTCAGAACCTTTATGGGTAGGTACCCATTTCCATATTTATAGCATTACTAATTACTATACCATATCCCATAGCTCAACTAAAACATACATTGTCAGTAACGAAACAGATGTTAGTTCAGAACCTATATCATATAGGTACCCGTTTTCATAGTTATAATATTATTAACCTGCATCTCATTGTTCAACTGAAACACAAAATGCTAATAGTGAAACAGTTGTAATGTCGGAACCTATAATACAGGTACCCATTTCCACATTAATAGCATTATTATCCCATATCCCCTTGTTCAACTAAAACACACTTGTTAAATGCGTACAGTGGTATGTTCAGAACCTACATAGTGGCCATTTTCACAATTATAGTGATAATAGATTCAGTTTTTGCCCGCGGCCCCGCCCGCGTCGAATTCGCTTTTTCATGAATCCTAAGGGAAACGTCATTTTCCCGTTATCGTTCCCTATTCCAACCTTTAAACATGCTTTCAAGCAAGTTCGCTTGAACAATCTATCTATAGATGTAGGTATAGATTGCTCTAGAAAAATTGGTATTTTGAGTATCCCACGGGAACTACGGATTTTTCCGGGATAAAAAGTAGCCTATGTTTTAATCCGGGTTATAAGCTACCTATGTTCCAAATTTCACCTTAATCGGTTCAGTAGTTGAGCCGTGAAGGAGTAACAAACATACACACACACAAACTTTCGCCTTTATAATATTATTAGGATTAGGATTATAGACCAAATTGTATTTAATTTCGTGTTCGCTATAATATTAGGGCAATATTCATTAAAGTTAAAGCTAATTATAAAGTTATTAGCATTCCAAATTGCGGGCTATACAAATTATTTCTATGAAGGATTTGAAATTCTGAGCTTTCAATATTTTCCGTCCGTCGAAAGGGTTTCAGATTTACATGTACTTTGCATACAATTATAATATAAAGTGGCGTCATTTAAGTATAATTAGCCACATTTAGGGTAACTTTATCGTTGTAATTGGCTTTTATAGGGGTACGAATTGCCAATCGTGGACTGTTATAATGCTTTTTGTAGAGCTTTGATGTAGTAGTTAGGTAGGGGACAAAAAGGTTCACTGTTTTAAATGTAACGTGTATGTAAATGATCTTATAATTATCTATGCCTTGACGAAGGTTTGGCTTAAGGGGCCTGTGAACTACAATGTCTCCATTCGTTCAAAATACCAAATCATTAGTAATTCGTGCATATTTGGATCATGTTGTGGTGTTATTCGGATTCATATAGTAATAATCTATGCTCCTGGCCATATTTTGTTTGGAAATACTTCTTTAAAACGAAATAATAATCAATTTTGATCAAATTTTTTTGTTGTTATTATTACAAATCAAATAAGCAGAAAACATGTCCTCTTTGACATAAAAATAAGCAAAACTAAATTCGTTTACAATTTTGTTTAACAAAAGTATTTCGGAACCACATGAAATTATATATAAATATTACCATATGAACCCGAATAACACCACAACATCATCGAAATTTGCACGAATTACAAATGATTTTGGTATTACGTTTGTATGGAAGACATCGTGGGTCAGTGACTAGACTCTTAATGTAATATTAGGAGAACTAAATGGTTCAGCCCGCCAAAATCTCATTTTATTTGTTTTTTTTTTGCAATTTGTAAGCTAATAAGACATAGGTTTATGGCAGTTTAACTCCGGAAAAACAAGTATCATCTTCACATGACTAATATTCACTTTGATTAAAAATGTACAATTTAGTTCAAGTATTTGAGATTGAAGTATGAAAATGAATTGATGATTAAACGAACTTACCTTAAGTGAAGTTCTATCATAATTTTATGAATTCCTGTATGAAGATAATAACAAGCATGCTAATTAGGTATTCACGCCAAGTGATAGCCATTCAGACACTAAAGTTGAGAGAAAAAATAAAAATTTCAACATTTTTCATTACGATATCTCACGCTAGCAACACTGTGTCTGTCATTTCATTTAGTTCAGAGTAATTATTATAAGAGTGCCTTTGTGCTTCGATAAGCTCGTCTTGGTAGGAGCACTACAGAGCACCCAAATATGTATCATATAATATATACATAACTACACAATATTATACATAACCACACAATATTATATATGTAAATATAATAATATATATATATATAAATGGGTTATATAGTCTTCAATAAATATTTATTATAATATGTACATTTTTTATTTACAAATTCATACATGGGTTTTTCCACAAAACAGGGGCGGGAGGGTGTTATTATCTTCATACAGGAATTCATAAAATTATGATAGAACTTCACTTAAGGTAAGTTCGTTTAATCATCAATTTTATATTCATTCCTGTATTTCTATAATAACAAGCATACTAATTAGGTAGATGTTTAGAGCCATGACATTTGTAAATAAGAAATGCTTTTAAATTAATAGAATAATAAGCATAATCGCTTAACATTGACCAAAAAAATAAAAATAACAACTTAAGTTGATATTCAAAGCAAATTAATAAATAATGGCATAATTTTGTAGAAATACTAAAACTGTACTATAGTTAGCTATAGTAAATCAATATTATTAGTATAATATATTAATAATAATATATGTACAAATACATATATTTTATATGTGCGAATACCGAGGGTATATTAAGACTTTCTAGCAGTACTGCTTGTATGTAGTCTTGACGATTAAAAGAGGTTTTAAACCTCTTTCAACAAGCTTTAAAATATTTGTATCAGTTAAAACTCTTGATTAATCGTAATAAATTGGGCTGTTAATATGCAACCATGAAATATATATTTAAACAGTAAATTGATCACGAATATATTTTATAAACTTGAGTAGAATAAATATTACCGAGACATATTTTTGGACAGAAAAAAAAAAATAAAATCAATTTATTAATATAAAAGATTAATAAATCTATGGGTTACAGAGAACTAGTTCGTAAATTTTTTTTTCATCTTGACTGTAGGCATTAGTATTTTCGTAAAGTGTCCTTTACTTTTATTCATAGCTCTTTAGAGTTATTTCTTTTAAAGGAGTTAACAATGATATTTTTATTTAATTTGCATAATAATATTGTTATTTGGGTTTTGGTGTTGGAACAGCTCTTTAATAAGGTCATTAAGATTTAAATTGACCTTAAATTATATTTTTAACTGAATAGGGTAAGTAAGAATATTCTCAAGAGATTTTAAAAAAAAAAAATATAGAGAAATCATCTTATAAGCCTATTTTAAAGTTGATTCTGAGACAAAGGCTGATGAAGTAACTGTATCTACTGTTTATTCCTGTCTTCTAATAAAGTGATAACAATAGAAACTGATAGTCTGAAAAAACATGTTTTCTAATATTGTCAGACAGACAGTAAACATCTTATACAATATTATAGTATATGTATGTATAACCGTGTTGAGTTTCTCATTTCACATAATAATAAAATTTTAACTGAAGGCATAATTGTTATTCTTAACAGTTATTCATGTTATAATATTGTTTAATATCATTAATTGTTATTTTAACAGTCACCCCAACACTAATATCGCTGTTGTACTGGTTAGTTGTAAACAAAAAAACCACATATACAATTGGAATACAAATATTAGACAATACTTTTAAAGTTCTTGAATTTCTGCATCAAGACCATTTTTCAATTTAGCAGTCTTTCAGTTAAAAAATGTGATCTGATTTTTCCAAGTTGATAATCGCAAAAAACAACGAGCAAATGTAACATGTCAATAGGTAGACATGTCGAAATGTTATTCGCGATTGTTCGCGATTAATGCTTTGTTGACTTGTTGCGACGATGAAAAAAAAAATTTTTTTTTTTTTTTTGTCACTTACCCAATAATTCCAATGTCATCACAGAAGATAAAAGTCTCTAATCTTCGTTTAATAATAATCAGGTAATTACATACCACAGCTGACTGCTGAAGTACTACTGTACTGGTATTCAAGTTCCTAGTGACGCTGTGATGAACTAATTTATCATTTAACAATTATCATTTGACCTTGGTCATTCATCATCGAGAGCTAAATCCTTGCAGCGGCGTCATCCATCGGCATGAAAGTTAAACAAAATATTAGACTTATTTAATAATGATTAAATACAGAAAATATAAAATGTAGGCTATGTATCAACTCTAAAAGAACAAAAAAAAATATTATGATACATGCAAGCCAAAATTATGAACCATCATTGTTCATATTATCATAAATCCAATGAAGTATTTAATGATTCTATGATCTTATATATCTATTGGTAATTTCCAAATCCTTTAACATTTTTGATGCATAGATAACCATTAGTTAATAATTAGCGGCGCGATAGCCTGAAAATAAAAATATTTGATCTCGCAAAAATTAATTTGGTCTTTAAATATATTAATTTCCATTGCGTAACGTTATTCCTGGGTATGGATACCGATATTCCTGTAGATATAGGTACAAGGATACCTAAAAATAAATTTAAATAAACATATCATCGATTGTTTTCTACTTTTTCCATATTTATTATTCATTTAAGAAATTTAAGAAATAGTCAATTATAGAAACTAAAAATAACTTTGATATTCAAAAATATTGCATTCTTTTAAAAGCATGCATCATAACTCAGTTAAAGCATTGATAAATTTGATGTAATATCTAACATATCGAGTTACGATGAAAGAATGGTTGTATTAAATACATGTATTTGTAATGGAATAACAAAAAAAAATTAAGTATGTTATCGAATAGGTTGTCTCATATTCAATTGTATGTGAACAGAATATAATAGCCGAGTTTTTTGCCCGACCTTCGCAGTGCAACCCGCTTTTCAGATTCAAGCTTTCATAAAAGCCTGTAAATCAAGTCCATGTGAAATTAATAAAGATCATCATTTTCATTTTTAATTACTTAAACATGAAAATTAATTATAATGTTAGTGGTTCAATAGTTTATAAATCTTCATAATATAAAACCTTTTTGTATAAAAGTAAATTATGATGAAAGAAACTAGGATAGTACCTAGATACCTAGATACCTAGTGTCATTGCACTACATGTGAACTAAAGAAGAGAAAAAAAAAATTACACATTAAATTCTGTTCATAGTTTTGAGAACATGAAGAGAGAAAGAAATATATTTTTAACTCATATTTAAGCACGATAAAATAAAATCATCAGGCTCGAATATTTTATGAAAGTGGTTATTCTATAAGCGGCAAACGTACGAGTAAGTAGGTGTGCCTTCTTATCCCGAACCAACTATAGGCGAACATGCGCGAGTCCGCACGAGGTTCGAAACAGCGCAGCACTCCGCCAGCACTCCGATCGGCGGCCGCGCGGCGCCTGACATGACAGGTCGACAGAAATGTCAAAAGAGGACATCGATAAGTACTTGCAAGGCTGTTTTGCTCCTGGTGCTGTTCTTGTGGGGAAATTAAGACTCTTCTGTCCTGGGTAAATCTTCGAGAAAAGTCGTCGCAAGAGACGAGTGCTGTCCTGCGATTTGGCCCGTGGGTCCACCATGGACCGACAGGTGGATTGCTCAGATATTCCTCCAGTACCAGTTAATATTGGATCTTGATTAACTGTATTTCATATTATTGATAAAAGACATATAATATACACAGAAGTTATTAGAATATTATATTATCAAATAAAATTTTTGTGTCTCACTCGTACATTTAAAATTTTGAGTAGTATTACTAGTTGATTTTGTAAGACGTTGTCAATGGACTTTTTATTGATGTATCTATAAATAATGACCACAACAAGAAACGATTCGTGTGGAAGACTAAAATAATTGTAAATAGTGCATTTGATTGCGGGTACTTTTCAGACCTGGTCTAGTAAAGTAATCTTGGTTCATTTAAATTAGCAGACAGTAAAAGAAAATATTGATATGAGGGTATATCGAAATAGTTTCTAAAGGTAATCGTTTCGATCCTTTATATCATTCCAATACAGTTGGTGATAAAAAAAACAGCATCGCGCGGTGTTCCCAGGTGGTCACCCATCCAAGTATTAACTGCGCCCGATGTTGCTTAACTTCGGTGATCGGACGAGAACCGTCAACCGGTGTTTTCAACATGGTATGGGGGCGTTTAAGCACCAATTTGCTATTTTGGAAGTTGCTTACAAGATAATCTTGTCATTTTTGGGAATGATTAATCCAAAGGCGTTGTCCCAATAACCATCCTCAATGTATATTTGATGATTAAACGAACTTACCTTAAGTGAAGTTCTATCATAATTTTATGAATTCCTGTATGAAGATATTAACATGTATACTTATTAGGTATTTACGCCAAGTGATAGCCATTCAGACACTAAAGTTGAGAGAAAAAATAAAAAATTTCAACATTTTTCATATATCTCACGCTAGCAACACTGTGTCTGTCCTTTCATTTAGTTCAGAGTAATTATTATAAGAGTGCCTTAGTGCTTCGATAAGCTCGTCTTGGTAGGAAGCACTACAGAGCACCCAAATATTATGTATCATATACCTAATATATACATAACTACACAATATTATACATAACCACACAATATTATATATGCAAATATAATAATATATATATATATATATATATGGGTTATGTTGTCTTCAATAAATATTTATTATTATTGTAATATGTACATTTTTTATTTACAAATTCATACATGGGTTTTTCCACAAAACAGGGGCGGGAGGGTGTTAATATCTTCATACAGGAATTCATAAAATTATGATAGAACTTCACTTAAGGTAAGTTCGTTTAATCATCAATTTTAATTCATTCCTGTATTCTATATTAACATGTATACTTATTAGGTAGATGTTTAGAGCCATGACATTTGTAAATAAGAAATGCTTTTAAATTAATAGAATAATAAGCATAATCGCTTAATATTGAGCAAAAAAATAAAAATAACAACTTAAGTTGATATTCAAAGCAAATTAATAATTAATGGCATAATTTTGTAGAAATATTAAAACTGTGATAGATAGTAAATCAATATTATTAGTATAATATATTAATAATAATATATGTACAAAAACATATATTTTTATATGTGCGAATACCAAGGGTATATTAAGACTATATTCTAGCAGTACTGCTCGTATGTAGTTTTGACGATTAAAAGAGGTTTTAAACCTCTTTCAACAAGCTTGAAAATATTTGTATCAGTTTAAACTTTTAAATGCAACACTTGATTAATCGTAATAAATTGAGCTGTTAATATGCAACCATGAAATATATATTTTAAACAGTAAATTTATCACGAATATATTTTTATAAACTTGAGTAGAATAAATATTACCGAGACATATTTTTGGAAAGAAAAAAAAAATAAGATCAATTTATTAATATATAAGATTAATAAATCTATGGGTTGCAGAGAACTAGTTCGTAAATTTTTGTTCATCTTGACTTCACTTTACGAAAATACAGGAGTAGGCATTAGTATTTTTGTAAAGTGTTGTTTAATTTTATTCATAGCTCTTTAGAGTTATTTCTATTGAAGGAGTTAACAATGATATTTTTATTTAATTTCCATAATAATATTTTTATTTGGGTTTTGGTGTAGGTACAGCTTTAATAAGGTCATTAAGATTTAAAGTGACCTTAAATTATATTTTTAACTGAGTAGAGTGAAGTAAGAATATTCTCAAGAGATTTAAAAAAAGCCATAGATAAATCATCTTATAAGCCTATTTTAAAGTTGATTCTGAGACAAAGGCTGATGAAGTAACTGTATCTACTGTTTATTCCTGAGTTCTAATAAAGTGATAATAATAGAAACTTAAGATAGTCTGAAAAAAGCATGTTTTCTAATATTGTCAGACAGTAAACTGCTTATACAATATTATAGTATGTAAAATCGTGTTGAGTTTATCATTTCACATAATATTAAAATTTTAACTGAAGGCATAATTGTTATTCTTATTCATGTTATAATAATGTTGTTTAATATCATTAATTGTTATTTTAACAGTCACCCCAACACTACTATCGCTGTTGTACTGGTTAGTTGTAAACAAAAAACCACATATATACAATTGGAATACAAATATTAGACAATACTTTTTAAGTTCTTCAGTTTCTGCATCAAGACCATTTTTTAATTTAGCAGTCTTTCAGTTGAAAAATGTGATCTGATTTTTCCAAGTTGATAATCGCAAAAATCAACGAGCAAATATAACATGTTAATAGGTAGACATGTCGAAATGTTATTCGCGATTGTTCGCGATTAATGCTTTGTTGACTTGTTGCGACGATGAAAAAAAAAAAAAATTTTTTTTTTTTTGTCACTTACCCAATAATTCCACTGTCATCACAGAAGATAAAAGTCTTGAATCTTCGTTT
Organism: Coenonympha glycerion; assembly: GCA_963855885.1. Taxonomy (NCBI): domain Eukaryota; kingdom Metazoa; phylum Arthropoda; class Insecta; order Lepidoptera; family Nymphalidae; genus Coenonympha; species Coenonympha glycerion. Next base: position 661,223 of record OY979638.1, on the reverse strand, counting down.
AATAATAATCAGTTAATTACATACCACAGCTGAAGTACTACTGTACTGGTATTCAAGTTCCTAGTGAAGCAGTGATGACCCAATTTTCAATTATCATTTGACCTTGGTCAGTCATCATCGAGAGCTAAATCCTTGCAGCGGCGTCATCCATCGGCATGAAAGTTAAACAAAATATTAGACTTATTTAATAATGATTAAATACAGAAAAAATAAAATGTAGGCTATGTATCAACTCTAAAAGAACAAAAAAAAAATATGATACATGCAAGCCAAAATTATGAACCATCATTGTTCATATTATCATAAATCCAATGAAGTATTTAATGATTCTATGATCTTATAATTATTGGTAATTTCCAAATCCTTTAACATTTCATGCATAGATAACCATTAGTTAATTAGCGGCGCGATCGCCTGAAAATAAAAATATTTGATCTAGCAAAAATTAATTTTGGTCTTTAAATATATTTTCCATTGCGTTACGTTATTCCTAGGTATGGATACCGATATTCCTGTAGATACAGGTACAAGGATACCTAAAATAAATTTAAAATTAACATATCATCGATTGTTTTATAAGGACTCTACAGTTTCCATATTTAATATTCATTTAAGAAATTTAAGAAATAGTCAATTTTAGAAACTATAAATAACTTTGATATTCAAAAATATTGCATTCTTTTAAAAGCATGCATCCTAACTCAGTTAAAGCATTGATAAATTTGATGTAATATCTAATACATCGAGTTACGATGAAAGAATGGTTGTATTAAAAACATGTATTTGTAATGGAATAACAAAAAAAATATTAAGTATGTTATCGAATAGGTTGTCTCATATTCAATTGTATGTGAACAGAATATAATAGCCGAGTTTTTTGCCAGACCTTCTCAGCGCAAACCCGTTTTTCAGATTCAAGCTTTCATAAAAGCCTGTAAATCAAGCCCATTTGAAAAAAATCATTTTCATTTTTAATTACTTAAACATAAAAATTAATTGTAATATTAGTGGTTCAATAGTTTATAAATCTTCATAATATAAAACCTTTTGTATAAAAGTAAATTATTATGAATGAAACTAGGATAGTACCTAGATATCTAAAGTGTCATTGCACTACATGCGAACTAAAGAAGAGAAAAAAAAATACACATTAAATTCTGTTCATAGTTTTGAGAACATAAAATAAATAAATTTTTCACTCATATTTAAGCATGATAAAATAATATCATCAGGCTCGAATATTTTATGAATGCGGTTATTCTATAAGCTAAACGGCAAACGTACGAGTAAGTAGGTGTCGTTTATTGCCGGTGGTACCCCCGATGGTCCCCCCGGGGTACCACGGGTTGCCTTCTTACCCCGACCCGACTATATGCGAACATGCGCGAGTCCGCACGAGGTTCGAAACAGCGCAACGCTCCGCCAGCACTCCGATCGGCGGCCGCGCGGCGCCTGACATGACAGGTCGACGGAAATGTCAAAAGAGGACATCGATAAGTACTTGCAAGGCTGTTTTGCTCCTGGTGCTGCTCTTGTGGGGAAATCAAGACTCTTCTGTCCTGGGTAAATCTTCGAGAAAAGTCGTCGCAAGAGACGAGTGCTGTCCTGCGATTTGGCCCGTGGGTCCACCATGGACCGACAGGTGGATTGCTCAGATATTCCTCCAGTGCCAGTTAATATTGGATCTTGATTAACTGTATTTCATATTATTGATAAAAGACAATATACACAGAAGTTATTAGAATATTATATTATCAAATAAAATTTTTGTGTCTCACTCGTACATTTCAAATTTTGAGTAGTATTACTAGTTGATTTTGTAAGACGTTGTCAATGGACTTTTTATTGATGTATCTATAAATAATGACCACAACAATAAACGATTCGTGTGGAAGACTAAAATAATTGTAAATAGTGCATTTGATTGCGGGTACTTTTCAGACCTGGTCTAGTAAAGTAATCTTGGTTCATTTAAATTAGCAGACAGTAAAAGAAAATATTGATATGAGGGTATATCGAAATAGTTTCTAAAGGTAATCGTTTTTATCCTTTATATCATTCCAATGCGGTTGGTGGTAAAAAAAAACAGCATCGCGCGGTGTTCCCAGGTGGTCACCCATCCAAGTATTAACTGCGCCCGATGTTGCTTGATTTCGGTGATCGGACGAGAACCGTCAACCGGTGTTTTCAACATGGTATGGGGGCGTTTAAGCAACAATTTGCTATTTTGGAAGTTGCTTACAAGATAATCTTGTCATTTTTGGGAATGATTAATCCATAGGCGTTGTCCTTAATAACCATCCTCAATGTATATTGTCGTGAAGGTCACACTCTCTAATGAAGTGTACCCAACACTGAAGCATAGACTGCAGAATATATTATGTTGATTGACTTTTTTGCAATTATTACCTAATATAGAGACGATAATCTTATTAACTCACCCTCATGTATGTCGTCGTGATGATCACATCCCTTTTATGCAGTGTCCTCAACATAGATGCTTTGCAATTATTTTTTGCAATTATTAATACAAAGGCGATAGTCCTCAGGTTTTTCACCTACCAACTACCCTCAATGTATGTTGTCGTGGAGGTCACACCCTCTAAATGAAGTGTACCCATCACCGAAGAATGCATCTTGATTAGCTCCTCTTGCAGTAATTAAAACAAAGGCGATAGTCCTTCCAACTACCCTCAATGTATACTGCTGTGAACGTAACACCCTCTAAGAGGTGTACCCAACACTGGAGCAATATGGATTTTCTGAACCAATAATAACAATTCCGTAGATTTCACAATTCGTTTTGACGATGAATCCGATTATTTTGAATATTTCTTTTCGGATACTTTGATTTCCGCAAGAAATACTTATAATCACTCACTTTTTTTATACGAGTTTAATAATGTTGTGTTGAACGGCCGAGCACTAGAACGCTAATGAAAGGACAGACACAGTGTTGCTAGCGTGAGATATATGAAAAATGTTGAAATTTTTTATTTTTTCTCTCAACTTTAGTGTCTGAATGGCTATCACTTGGCGTAAATACCTAATAAGTATACATGTTAATATAGAATACAGGAATGAATTAAAATGTCGTGAAGGTCACACTCTCTAATGAAGTGTACCCAACACTGAAGCATAGACTGCAGAATATATTATGTTGATTGACTTTTTTGCAATTATTAATATAGAGACGATAATCTTATTAACTCACCCTCATGTATGTCGTCGTGATGATCACATCCTCTTATGCAGTGTCCTCAACATAGATGCTTTGCAATTATTTTTTGCAATTATTAATACAAAGGCGATAGTCCTCAGGTTTTTCACCTACCAACTACCCTCAATGTATGTTGTCGTGAAGGTCACACCCTCTAAGTGAAGTGTACCCATCACCGAAGAATGCATCTTGATTAGCTCCTCTTGCAGTAATTAAAACAAAGGCGATAGTCCTTCCAACTACCCTCAATGTATACTGCTGTGAACGTAACACCCTCTAAGAGGTGTACCCAACACTGGAGCAATATGGATTTTCTGAACCAATAATAACAAATCCGTAGATTTCACAATTCGTTTTGACGATGAATCCGATAATTTTGAATATTTCTTTTCGGATACTTTGATTTCCGCAAGAAATACTTATAATCACTCACTTTTTTTTATACGAGTTTAATAATGTTGTGTTGAACGGCCGAGCACTAGAACGCTAATGGAAATGACAGACACAGTGTTGCTAGCGTGAGATATCGTAATGAAAAATGTTGAAATTTTTATTTTTTCTCTCAACTTTAGTGTCTGAATGGCTATCACTTGGCGTGAATACCTAATTAGTATGCTTGTTATTATAGAAATACAGGAATGAATATAAAATACTTTCAAACCAAGATTCTTTTCAAATACCTATATTTACAGTCATACGCCTATCATACTTATGTAATTAGCTGAAAAATTATAAAAACCAAATAATTTGAATTTGGCCCTTGCATTGAAAACTTAAAGACCAAATAAAGTTAAACACAATATTGATTAGAGTATGAAGCAGAGCAATACTCAATAGAAAAAAACAAGGATTTAGCATAAAAGCAAAGAATTTGCATGCACAATAAGAAAATTACAAACATAATTATTTATTTGAATATTATCTACATATCAAAAATTTCGGATTGTATACCGTAAAAATAATTAATTAAATATTATTATATCACAACGCGGGAATATTTCATGAAAAATGTAAAGCAATCCTACGGGAAATCTGTGCTTCGGAATTCAGAAAAAATATTTTGGCCTGAAAACATTTTTATGTGAATATGCTGAATATTTAAGAATACTCCTACTCGGTATTATAGGTTATATCATGTGTGCGTGTATTTAAATCTATAAAGTTAGCTGGGCTTCCAGACGTCTGGCATTAGCTTAAAAGATTCACCAAGCTCATGTTAAAATCTGATTTTAAAATTCATTTCATATTATTATATATTCATATTATTGAAAACTGCTCCTTACATCATAATACAAAACAATAGTGTAATTAAAAATTAAATCTTTCTGCACTTCTTCTCTATACTTTAAGTATGCCAAAGACGCTTCTCTATGCACGCAACTCCTTTTAAAAGGTGAACAAAGATTTCTCTCATAATATAAATTCCCGTTTATACGTACCGCTTCTATTATGTACTCGAAAAGTTTGTATTTGATTTAACAAGCGAAGCGTTCCAGAGTTTTATCCTTCAACTTGGCACGTTCCCGAGGGAGCAAAAGTGCAAGTAACGCTTATGATGTATTGTTTATTCTGCCTCATAAAGCCAAGGTATACACTTAAGGGAATTTTATTATATTTGCTAAAATTTTATGTAAAAATGTATTTCGATTTTTATCACCTACCATTATAGTAGAAACATACAATTTCTAATTATTCTTTAAGTGCGAAGTTTCTAAGTTTAATAATTTTAATTTTTGTATGATTGCATAATTTTACAGTAGGTAAGTTTCCACCAAACAAATCAGGACACTCTATTTTCTGTGACTCTGTATTGCCACAGTGACTATAAAACGTCAAAACGCCGAAAGCGGTGGCATCCCTATGTGATTGAAAACCAAAAAACTCGCACCAAACGTTTTGATTCCTTGTTTCCGATAAGCATCGGGTGTGGAAAGCTCTTTTATTCTCCGTGTTCCCAGCCAAGTAGAACCTGGGTGCTACTAAGAGCAGAGTAAACAGGCATTTTTCAGGCAAACGTGCTCTAACCTAGACCACACATAATTAGTTATACATACTAGTATTTTGTTTCAGGTTTGAAGTTTTTCAAGCGCAAGCCTATCTATAATTAAAAACAATACTTTGTCAGTGGAAATTTACAAACATGCGTACATACATACATACAAAAATACACGTAAGCTAATTTGTTTTGAATTCCAGATAATCCCAAGGATCGAAATCTAAATATGACAAAAATTGTACTACTATAAATAGATGGCTAAATTAAGTTTATAATCCAGCATCTTTGGTGGATATAAATTTATTTACGAGTATATTCTTACCATTCTCGGTCGTCAGTGTGCGCAGTTTCTAATACTTCTGAGAATACTTCAACCTGTTTTCTAAAAATATTATTCGGCGAATATACAATATTTTTGCTGAAACAATGACAGTGAAAAACTTCCACGAGTTTTTTCACAGTACGGGTACATTTATTTTTTTGTACATCTTCGTACCACAATATTGTTCTAAAATTTATAAAAATACATATTGAATTCGTAGCAAAGAAATACCAATCAATATCAATTATTATTTCATACATTTTATTCTTCATATAATAAACACAATCAGGTATACTTTCATTGTACTGGCAATTTCGCACTTTTATTTATTTTGTTTTTTAAAACTGACCACCCTGATGGACACGCGGCCTCAGCCTACCTCCGTGCCAAGCTTCATTCTTTTATTGTGCGCGGCAATGAGCACTCGACTACAAAAACACGTCTCGTTTTTGTTAATTTAGGTTCAAAGTAAAAAAAATTAAGTGTTCAGTGTTAAAACTTGCTTAATTTTCTATACTGATAATGCTTAGACGCTAGTAAAATTTATTATTATAACAAAAATAAAATCAAATCATATAATTGTGCATTCATCTTCGTCAGACTCCGAGGAAAGAGGGTAAGTGAAAATTAACCTTTTTTCCCAGATATCACATCAACTCAAATATCAATGCTGACGAAAGTGTGTCCAAAAATTGAAATCCTAAGGCATCTCTAAGCTAACTTGGAGGGTATCACATTGAGGTTATCACGAAAGTATAGCATGATGCGCGAAATAGTCCAGGCATCTCTAAGCTAGCTTGGAGGGTATCACGTGAGGGTACCACGAGAGCATAGCATGATGCGTCAATGCCCCTGGAGGTTGACTGCGGGTCAACACGAAGGATTTTAAAAAACCTCAAAGGACTTTGCGGATACCAACGGGGGACGATGTCGGTGTGGCGCTGTTCTCGGCTTCACTACAAGTGGCTCCGCATGACCTCCCGGACTTTGATCCCGAATTGCTATCGGCGCTCAGTCACAAGAACTATATTAATGGTTAGTCCCGACAGTTGTAAAATTCTAGCCGACCTTCATTGCAAAGAATCAAATAATTTATTTGATATACTTGCCTGGCTTATGAATAGCCAGTTAAATGTTATAGCCTTTTATCAGTGATAACTATTTCACGACTTAAAAACTAATTCCACGAGGGTAACAACGCGTCGAACTTTTCTAACTATGTACCTACAAAAATAATGTTTAGATTTTGTGGTAGAAAATAATTTTACTTACTTTCGAAAATTAATGTTCAGATTGTGTAATGGGATGATAATTTAACTGTTAGCTCAAAACTCAATAAGTTAACAATATTATGTATAATGTACCATTAGTCTGAAAGTTTCATTGAAGTGAATTGTTAAATTCTTTCTGAAACTAATAAAAATCTTAAACCACAACGCGTCCTGAACTGAGAAGAAGCTTAAGTATTGACAAATGACATTGTGTTTCGACAAATGACAAGTAATTAAAGTTCACGAACGGGACCAGATGTTTTTTCGGAGAAATAGTTTCGGGCATTATACCTACTAGTTTCAATGGTTACTGATCGTCAGGTGTTGTAAATAAAGAAACCAGCAGGGCGCGGCGGGCGACTTTGCTATCGACACCCACCGCTGGGACAGCACAATCTCGTTTCTCGAGAAACTAGCTGGCCCCCTCTCGTTACGGCTCGGCCAGCAGGGGGGGGGCGTGACACACTTGAGTATTGGCGATCAGCCGCGAGGAAGATGCGACGTGACAGCGAGTTTCCAGCATCAGCCACAACAAGGACCAGGCTCATCGACGACGCTAGACATTAAGGTACCTATATGCCAGTTGTCTTCAACATTTTGAAGTTTAATGGTTACATATCACTGACAAGGAATCCGTCACGATCTATAACATGATCTAGAATTTCGGGAGTTATAATAAGTGAAGACTATTTCTTGACTTTCACTAGGTGTACAAATGTACGTACATTCAATAAAATATTTTAATGAATTGAACAAATTAAGGAACTAGCTCCAAAAAATTATTATTACATAATACCATTTTAAAAATCGTACACTAACACAGTGTACCGCCTTACACGTTCACAACAAAGAAAAAGCGACAAATTTCTGTGACAATCGACATTTCTTTTTTGGGTGAGATAAGGTGGGAGTGAGTCACTGCATGTTCGATTATAGTTAAGATGTGTCTAACCTCAAAATCTTACGTGGTAAAAGATACATTCTAAATTTAAAGGCGTTGAATGAATTTGTAGTTCAAAATCCTTTGAAATTGATAGTTCATAGAACAGCTTACAAGCGAATACCTAAAAAGGGTTTTATGCCTATGAACTGAAGAATCTTATTTTAAAGTACCGATTCATCCTTGGTAAAATACATAAAGAAGTTGTGACTCATCTCAGATACTTACCGCGGTTTTTTCATGAAGATTTGTTAGGTGTTAGAGTGTTAAAGTTATTTACTACCCTCAAAACAAGCTCAGTTTCCTGGTTTTATTTTAATTTCTGACGATATGGCAGTATCGTTACCCAACCGCAAACTATGACGTGAATTATGTAACAATTCGAATTCTGTAAAGAATTTTATACGCTTAACTCGTCGTATCATCTAAGAGTTAAGCTTAATTCCGATTAGAAGTCCTAAAGTCCTCTTCTCCAGCTATTAGGTATGGATGGGGTTACACAGAACGTCTGTAGAAACAAAAAATGTAGTCCGTAAGAAAAATTAGACTTTAGACGCAGCTGTTCGTCCATCATCGGTTATCCTATCAGATGGCCAGTGGTTACAAAACATTTTTTAAGTCATCTAACTCCCTTAAACCTAAAAGGTTGAACTAGTGATTCACACGATTTCCCGGTCTAGATGAAGACTAATTCTTTTCATTAGAGGGATTTTTGTTTTTGTAATAATTAACGTTAAGATGAATCGAAATACCTCTTTACAGAGTTGATGGCCATATTTTTCGATACATCTATTTTGATACACATGATTTACATCAGTTGCATAGAGGATATCAAGTATCCTCATTTAAACGATTGGGTTAATTGTTTCTTATATGGAAATTAAAGATAATCAAAAGCTGACCAAGAGTTACATCCAGTTAATGGGATTAAGCTATCGCTGTAAAATTATATACTTCAAAGTTATTCAAAGAGTTCAATCCAGTTATTGAATTTATCGCTTCTTGCAATAATGCGAAATGTAATCAATACGAACCCAGACGTCTTAGAAACAGACGCATTCTGAACATTTTGGAACACCAAGTTTACCTTTGCTCTTCTATACATTCTTCCAGAGGTAGAATGCGTAAAAATACTATTATAGACAATGCTTTAGACATACATCGTCTAAGGACCTTTACAACTTCGGATTTTCTTCTTTTACATAAGGTGTCAAAAGATTTACTTCTTTTAGTACATTTATTGATGATAAATAAATAAATATGGTCTTTCCCTGGAGAACCACAATTCATAGGAATTACTGGAGGAAGTTCTCTGAAGGCATTAAAAAAAAAAAAAAGGACATTTTGTTGGAATTTTTAATAATTTATATGTTTCAAAAATTTTGTGTTATTTACAAAGTTTTGTGGCAATACTGCTTTAATAACGACTGAGATCCGTACAATCCGTACATTATAAGTCAACCTCGTAATTTCCAACAGAACAACTTGTTAACGACGTAGCATATGGTACGATTACTTGTTATCATTCGGCATTGAGTTTAATTTCTGCTGATGATTTTGGGTCAAATAAAAAAAAAAATATATATATATATATATATATATATATATTTATTATATTGCGAAAATGAATAGATAAATTAACATCAAACACCACATAGTAGCACACAATATAGTATGCTAACACATTGCTCAATGGGCCTTTAATAAGAGTTTATTCATTCCGTAACTTTGCTTTGCTGATCTTGTAACTTTTTTAGCTTTAGGCAGTAGACACAGCACAGAATGAAAACATTAGCATTAGTTAAAGTTAGTATTATTGTTTTTATATAATTCAAGGAAATTATTGAGTTTATACAATGCCAGCTACTACTCAGGGCGAACCAGTTTTAATTATACCATAATTAAAACTGAAGAGAAAGTATAAAAATTTGCCACAGCTTTGAAAAACAAATCGATATGTCGTTTACAAAATCTTAGACCAAGATATATAATAGACAACCTCCTGATAATGTTGAAACGACCTCATAAGGTCGCCTGCAGGCAGACCACCGTGAGAACGTGTCTGCCGAGGAATATAATCTCTCACGAGAGAGGTCTGCGTTTCAGTGCACTCAGCACCAAGTACGCAACACTTCATCGGCGAACACGTAGTTTGTTGCTTGACCTCATCAGAAAAGCAGTCTGCTGGTAACAACCATTACGGACGTTACCTAAGTTTTATAACCTCTTATTGAGCGATGATGCTTCTGTCGCAATAGCTCTTTTGCTCTCTAATCATTAATCATTATAATCTATCTAAATATAAATTAAACCTATTTATAATGTGACTGGTTTATTGATCCAGGAATTGAACGAAAAGATTGTGTTAATTAAATACTTCTGTGGTATAAAGAGGACCTATTTCCTATTATAATAGGAAACAATTTACTATCTGTTAATGTCCATAATTTAACAAAAATTTTCATCTCTAAACATCTACCTGATTGTGTTTATTATATGAAGAATAAAATGTATGAAATAATAATTGATGATTAAACGAACTTACCTGTAAGTGAAGTTCTATCACAATTATGTGAATACATTTTATTCGAATATAATAATATAAGGTCCCTCCCATACCCAAAACCCATGAGTATAATACGAAAATTTTGTTAAATATTCTCTAAAGAATGAAGCTTGGCACGGAGGTAGGCTGAGGCCGCGTGTCCATCAGGGTGGTCAGTTTTAAAAAACAAAATAAATAAAAGTGCGAAATTGCCAGTACAATGAAAGTATACCTGATTGTGTTTATTATATTCGAATAAAATGTATTCACATAATTGTGATAGAACTTCACTTACAGGTAAGTTCGTTTAATCATCAATAAAAAATAAATAAATGGTTTTTAATATCTTGATTTAATATCAAATATATCATAACAAAATAGTTTTTAACATATACTGAAACAATAAAATTATGCATTTTTTATGTTTATGCATTTTTTATATGCGATGTTACAAAAATATTTATCTGATTTTTCATCCTGGTTAAAAGTAAGATTTCAATTCACAGACTTGTATACTAAAGACAGGGCAAACAGCGCAAAAAAATGTCGCCAGTTTATGGGTGTCATTACTACCAACAGTATAAGGCCACGCGGTAGTTCGGTCAGTGGCGGCGGCGGGTATTTTGACAGATGATGCTACAGTTTGCTTGTATGAAGAAGATCTTTACTATTTTTATCTATTTTTCAATTACTTTTACTGTCAGTTACGGTAATTGGAGTACTGATTCACTCCGAATTAGGTATATCTGTGGACGTGGAGGAATGAAAAGAAAACTCCCCAAAGATACAATAGGACGGCGAATAGATATGCTCATTGTGGGTATGACCATTGATATTATACACAACAACAATATAAAGTTAAGAAATGCCCTGAGGTCCAATTACAATTATTTTAAATAAATCATTTAAAAATTGTACCTCAAAGATAACATAGGACTATACACACGAATACTTTTCACCTTTGATTTTACACAAATATTTTTTACTCTAGTCAACGTTGCAGATGATTGTCGATTACTTTGATATAATAATTAAAACTAGTTTTAGTATTGCTCTTACTACATAACTGATGAAAAATATATCTAGAGAGATGTATTTAAAGTAATGATTTTATTTTACGCATGTTGAAACGTAAATAGTACATAACTTTAACACGGGATTGTCTTTATAACTTTAAACTGTGTCTAAGATCATTAGAGTGTATGTAGATCAAAGATTTAAATCGTTAGATGAGCCTTAAACCTCCAAAAACGTCCACGTTTTTGTCTTGTGTGACACGTTGTCACTCTCTTTGACGCAAGTGAAACTATAGCATGTTGAGAGCACTCACTCGACATGTTTGTGGACGTTTTTGATGTGCGCAATGTAAGCTTAGGGCCCATCTAGCGATAGATGTCTTTAATTTCGTACATCAACGCTGAGAACGGCCCATTCGTTCGTGTAATCTAATCAAAGCAGAAAGACCCCAAACCAATTTCAGGCTTATTCCAATATTAAATAAAGCCACCCGAATGTCCGATTGTGCCCATTTGAATAGTTAATACAGATTGGAGGCCATATTACGTGCCTAAGTAGAGCTCCACGAAACGCTCCACACAGTCTCTGCCCTTATTGGCTCTAGCTAACAATTGAAATGTTTTTGGCTGAATTTGCTTACCTGAACGTAATTCTGTTACGTGTATTGTTACGCGCGATTGGATCGGCTTGAGAGAAGACGTGCCCTTTTTATTTTTTATTTCGCGACTAATTTTGTGTTCGACTGGGTTTTATTAGAAGGCTTTAAGGGTATTTTTATTTTTCTTTTTTGTTTCATTTTTCTCTTGGTCTTCAACTATATCTTTTATTTGTATTAAATTAACTATTCTCAATGTTTCCTCTCTGTTATCTTCTGGTTCTAATACAGGGTTTCGGCTCAAACAGTCTGCTTCTACATTTTCTTTACCAGATATATATTTTACGGTAAAGTGATACTGAGATAGGTAGTATGTGAGATCACCCAATTCTTCATCTGTCCTGCATTTAATGTTCATGTTCTCTAGAGGTTTGTGATCTGAGTAAATGGTGAATTGTTTTCCGATGAGCCAGTGCTGCCAATATTTAACAGCTTCTTTCATAGCAAGACATTCTAAATATATAGCCTTTTTCCGTTTTTGATGTTCATTCAATTTTTTTGAGAAATATGCCACCGGTTTATCTTTACCATCTAGTTGTGTCTGTTTTAATATTGCTCCAATGCCCTCCAAAGATGCATCGGTAAAGATTTTGATTGGTAAGTCTTTGTCGAATATTTCCAAGACCGGTTGCGAACATTAATATCTTTTTATCAGATTGAATGCTTCTTCACATTTCTCTGACCATACAAATTTCTCGTTTTTTCGTAATAAATTGTGTAATGGATCTAAGATAATTGCACTTCTTGGTATATAGTCATGGTAGAAGTTTATTTTTCCCAAAAATTGTCTGATGTTCTTTTGCGTCTTAGGAGTTGGAAAGTTCCTTATTGAAATCAAATTATCTTTTAGTGGTCTTACTGAATTGTTCTGAATTATATGGCCGAGGTATTTTACCGAGTCTGAAGCAAAGGTACATTTCTTAAACTTCAGTCTAAAGCCTTCTTTAATTATTGCCTCTAATACATTTCTAATGTGCCTTATATGTTCTTCAAAGGTAGACGAGTATATCAAAATATCATCAATATAGTTTACAGAGTATCCTGTGAGATTGTGTTTTCTTAGAATATTGCTTAAGATTCTCTGGAAAATTGCTGGTGATGTTTTCAAGCCAAAAGGGAGGCAGGTCCACTGGAAGTGGCCATCTTGTGTGACAAATCCTGTTTTACTTCTGTCTTCCACCCGTAATGGTATTGCCCAAAATGCTGAGTTTATATCTAGTGTAGTAAAATACTTGCAATTTCTAGTTTTAATAATTAGATCATCTATCAAAGGAAATGGTTGAGCTTGTGGTATAACTATTTTGTTTAACTCTCTGAAATCTACACATAAACGGGATTTTCTATTTTCACCTTTTTTAAACGCCAATGTCACTGGAGCAGCGAAAGGACTGTATGATTCTTCTATTAAATTATTCTTTAGTAACATCGATATTTGCTCTTCAATTTCTAATCTATCTTGTATTGTACATCTGTATGGTCTTTTACTACAATATTTATTTACTTGTAAATCTATGCGAGCTTCATAATCTTTAACTGAACCTATATCATACTTGTCCTTAGCAAATATTGTTTTGTATTCCTTTATAATTTTCTCTATCTCAGTTTTCTTTTGATTATCTAAATGGTCTGTCATACTTATAAATTCCTCTGTTTCTATGTGTTCATTGAAATTTACTGTATATTTTTTATATTATTATCTTCATTTCTGTTATCTTTAGACATCCTGTCTATTTTATTTGTTATTTTCTTTTGTTCTATCTGCAAGTTCTCATTTTGGGTTAATCTGAATTTCTTTATGATATCTAATCCGATTATGAAATCATCAAAATCTTCATTTTCTACTATGTATACATCCACCTCTTCTTCTAAATCAAGTATTTTAATTTTTATTCTTATCAAGCCATCCATCTTCTTCACACCATTAACCGTTTTCATGTATGCTATATTCACATCATCTTTTTTTTCTTTTACTTTTATTAATCTTGAATTTATTATAGAAATCTGTGAGCCTGAATCATAAATACCACTCACTTCTAGTTTATTTTCTAATAAAAGCTTGATTTTGATTAATGGTGTACTTACTAGTTTTTTTTCTCAGTATTTATGTCTACTTCAATTATGGAGTTATTGTTTACATTTTTAGTTTTAAGTATTTTTTCAGGTTCATTTTTATTTTTCTTGAACCAAAATGACTCCTCCGGATGATATCTAATTCCTTTGTCCAAAGACTCACAAGTCTTACATGGCTTCCTCTCATAAGTTTTATTTTTATTATAAAACTAGCTGTTGCCCGCGGCTCCGCCCGCGTGAATTACGATTTTTTACATATACCGTGGAATTCCTTGATTTTCGCGGGATTCTGGTGTGATGTTGTACAGAAACCTGTTATTACTTCACACGGGTTATCTTGTGGTGCTTTTGAAAACTCCTTTTCTTAATAATAATATAAAGTTTCATTAAAACGTAGTTGAAAGATCAAAAGGACGATTTTAACAGTCAATATTTCGACCCAGTGGCACAGGTCGTGGTCACTACGTGACCACGACTTGTACCAATGTATCGAAATATCGACTGTTAAAATCGTCCTTTTCATTGTGACTTTTATTCTGAAACCACGAAAAATGTCAAAAATCATTAAATCATGTGAATCATGTGAATCATGTGTACTGGTGGTAGACTCTTCTTTCAGAGGTCGGCCGGGTAGGTACCACTGGGATAAAATAATCTACTAACAATATTCCCCAGCCAAACATGTAAGAGTCTTTTAAAAATCTTTGCTTCATCTCAATACAATCCAAAATATCAGAATGGGCAATGGCTACATATTTCTTTACGTATAAAAATAAAGATTCCGACAAATTGAGAACCTCCTCCTTTTTTTGAAGTCGGTTAAAAAAGATCTATGACGGTCAGTCTGTTAGGATTGATAAGACCTAAGAGTTAAAAATATTTGTGAACCATTATTTTACTATTTCCATATTGCGGATGCACTCCGGGAATGTCGACAGAAGTGAAACTTTAATCTATTCCGTGTCTTAACAGTGCCATCTTAATAAAGTCAGGCAACAGAACATTACATGATAATTAATTATTATTTAACAAATTTCGGTAGTACTTAAGTCTTACGAAGCAAGATTTGACCCCGTGCCGCGCCGTAAGGAAGTTTATTGCGGGGTAATATTAGCACACCAGGGTAAAAAAATTTTGAAAAAAAGTTTGAAAAAAATCGTAGCCACAGCAACGTGTTAAGACTCTTAACATGCCTAGTTTTGTGATTAATGGGTCATGCATTTGCACCAACGCGGACGCGACCTGATGATGATGACCCCGATGCTCTGCCTCAGGATTCAAGTACATCCTTTGTATATAATATAAGATCTCCAAGTCCTTGAACAATGCCACGTTTATATTATTGGGGCCTGTAACTGAATCATCTTTTTATGTGAAATACCGGGTACCTTACCTAGCATTAGAGCAAATGATGAAACTGGAACCGCAGAAAAAATCCAAGCCTTAATGGGTATGTGCTGGCTTCCAATAAGATGAATTAAATTGAAAACGATCTCAATGTGTGTTTTTAAATCTTTAAAATATTTTTCTGACACAGTTGTCTCAGTGCTAGTCATCTGTCAGATTTTTCTTTTTTTTTTAATAAGTATTGCTAATTTACTTACAGTCTCAATATATGTGTTCTGTTTATTTCATATGGTTGAACTTCCAGCCAGCTTAAGTTGAGCCGTACATTCTAAGATTCTTTATATATTCCGTGGTTCAAGTTTTTTGGACTTGATACTGAGGGTTTGGGGGTCTGTAATTTCTGAACTATAACACTGATAACCCTCAAATATTTCTAGGAAGATCTATGAAGTACCATCTTTCGAACAAAAAAATAATGAATGAAATCGGACAACACGTTAATGAATTATAAGTAAATACACATTTTGACTTTGATGCCGTCTTCCAGGGAAACCATGATGAATTTCGGGACAAAAAGTATCCTATGTCCTACCTCGGGGTATGAGCTATAATCATGTCAAGTTTCATTTAAATCCATCCAGCGGATTAGCCGTGATGCGCGGTCGTGAAACAGACAGACAGACAGACAGACAGACAGACAGACAGACAGACAGACAAAAATTAAAAAAATTACAGTTTTGGCTTCAGTATCGACTAAATAGTGTCCTCCAACAAAAATTTTCAAAATATCTTCAATGTACAGAATTCGACCCTTTACAGTTTTATTATAAGTATAGATGTACTGCTCTTTATGTTAGTTGAGTTTTTCTTATACATCGTGCCTTCATATTTTCTTATCTCGTTGAACAAGTCAGTAGTGTTGTTGAGTTCATCCCTGTTTAACTTATTTAAGATAAATCCAGGTAAACCAGTTGCAATAAGATCTATCATTGTTTTGGAATCTATAGATTTGTTTATATCTAATAAAAGCCGTTCTTTTTTTATGGCATAATCAATTAACTGTCCTTCTTTATACCTAAATGCGAGAGCATATGTGACTATGTCCCATCCTTGGTTTTTAAAAGTTTCTAAAAACTTGTCTTTCCATTCACTCCATTCAGAATTTATTGTTAGTTTTATGATCATCGAGCTATACCAATCCAAACAAGGTTTATCTAAAAATAACCTCAAAATATCTATTTTTGTCTCATCTTTTGTTATATTAAAGCGCGCACACTCTTTTTCAAAAATTTCTATCCATTGCATCGCATTAGGATTTTTGCTTGTGAATTTTTCAATAATAAATTTTTCTGAGATATGTTTTAAGTTATGTTGACTTTCTTTCTTAGTTGTAGTTTCTATTAATTGTTCCAAGATTTGTTGCAAAGTGTCATTTTTGTCCTTTTCTTGTGTTGTGCTCATTTCATCTAAATATTGATCTAAAAATTGCATATTACCTTCCTCATCTACATATGTCTTCTTTAGATTTTCATCCAACTTTATCCATACTTTTCTACTCTGGTGTCTTTTTTTAATGCTATTTTTTACTTTTGTGAAAGTGTTCGTTTTAACAATATATGTATGATGACTCACCGGCTTCAGTTCCTCGGGTAAAACATAACATTTTCCTTCTTCAGTATATATTGAAGTTATGGCTAATACATTTGATTTGCCATCATTTGAGGCTATCATCGTAAACTCAAACTGAAGCCGGTCCATATTCTCTTAGTTCACAAAAATGTCGTTTTATAAGACATTGAGGATCTCCAAAAGCAAACCACAAATTGTTTCTCTGAAATAACAAAGTTTTGTTTTATTTAACAAGTCTTTACAATTATCAAGTTATTATCAAGTTACGACAATTACACTTCTATCTCACCTGAAATAACAAAGAAACGACATTTAAAGTTCACTATATCTCGAGTCCTCAATCACATTCTTTCTATAAGTTTTTTCAATAAAATGCACAAAACAATCTGCGCGTCACACGCCATTGAATCATCGACACAGATCACTAATCATAGGTACGCGACAGACAGCTGATACGCGAAGCGCGGCAAATTCAAATGAATGAAATGTCACTCATTTCATTACAAAAAACTTGATAAAGGTTAGATTTTAGGATCTTACCTATCAAATGTAAAGGATTTTTTATTTATTTCTGATATTTTTTTTATTTTTTGCTCTCACTCTCACTTATGATCCTTCTCAGAAACAGTATTTGGTGACACCGACCTTTGTGAGAAGTCAAATTTTCTCGCTAAATGTATTTTTTTTTCTCAAAATCTGTAAACTCAGATTAGAATACTCAAAAAATATTCTGTAATTTTAATGGATAAGTGAAAAGAAAGCAGGTGCAAAAGTCAACTTGTACGGTTCTTTGCCAATAATTTAGAAAAAAAACAAAAAACTAAGTGTTTAACCCTCATTGTTATTCCTAATGAAATGAAAAAGACCTAGAGATTTTTCTTTATCTCCCGCGAGACCTAACCTTGGTTATCAAGATTTATATGCAGTTATTTATTACTCTCCGAGCTTACGGGTAATGTAGGTAGAGTGTTTGTTTTCTCATCACTTATCGTTCTTTCGCTTTAGAGAACGAAAATTTTAGGAGAGATTTTTCGTAGACACATTTTTCAGGAGAATATTTGTTAATTTTTCACAAAACAGCAGTATTGTAAGTTTTCAAATTTAATATTTTGACAATGTATGATAAAATAATCGCATCACATAGGTTTTTTTTGACAAATTTTAGTGATAAATGGAATATATAATAATATAACTACATCTAAGTTCGGCGAATACGGCGTTTTACTCCATTTTTATAGCTTTATTGTAAAGTAGGTTGGAAACAATGAAACTTACTTAAAATTAAATTCATCTCCGACTAGGAAATCAAAAGCATTTTAATTTTTTTTCCTTTCTCGCACATCGAAAATTTGTATAGAGTTACAACGAGTTACTATGACATGAGTGACTGCCACCCACCCATGTTACCCACAAACATTTAGCTAAGCCGAGTGAACAGGCAGTGTTGTGTGTCAGGTTTCAGGCACAGTGCATTAGCACTCATCGACAGTGTAAGTGGATTCAATTTGCAAATGAGTTGTTTTGCTATCACGATCGCTTCAACACCGATAGGATTGTGTTAGACGTTGACCAGACATTGAGCCCTTTTTGAATTTCAGAAGGGGCTAAAACAGTTAACCGATTTTTACTTGCAAGTTTTGAAGGTTAAAAAATATAAAGTTTACTACTTATTTCAGTTAAACGGCACGTATGTTGGGTCTTTAATCTTAATTCGCTTCGAGGCGGAAGTGCGTTTGGAAAAATAATTTCGATGGAAAATTTTCCCAACAGTTGCTCCAAAATCTTCATTGTTTAGTTTCCATCGGAAACTACAGTCAACCTCAAAAATGTATCCTGGTGTCCAAATTCTAAATGCAAGTACAGTAAAACTTGTCACTTACTATGATTATTTTATTTTCAGATCACCTTCAACAGTGGGTCAAAGTTTATTTATCTTCATATTAATGAAGCAAGAAATGTTCTGTTAAGTAAGGAATCAAAATACTTCCCCTCGACAGTTTTTATTAAATTCTTTCGTTAATGCGTATAAGCTAAAAAGTCTTGCAATTGCATAAATTTTTATTTTTACTCATTCCAAATTCCACTAAAAAACCTTTTAAGATACTACGAGTATGCTCAGTATTACTACTCCTTTTAATGATTTTAAATTCTTAGCTTTGCATGACAGTGGGGCACGCGGTTTGACCAGTGAAGAGTGAACCCTTCTACTATATCTAACTGAATTCAGAAAATGTAAAATTTCAAAATGATCAATGCGGGAAATCGAACCCAGAATCTTTCCATTAAACCCAAGGGCGGTCAAACCACACTAAGGTAGTCGTCAAAACTCGTTGTTCCGCCTAAGTAAATAATAACAACGCTGACTGCCGCTCCATCTAAATAAGAACGAAATATAATTACCAACTAAACAGAAAGCGGAATTGGATCTCACTGTTTATTTACTTTGGAAGTGAGGCAAAAAGATAATTAACTCTTTGCTAGGAAAGTTTAAATTGCATTTTCATTGTGGAAAGATAAGCAACGATGTACTTTGTGCGGTACGTATAGATCCCGCAGTCCTGTGCAGAGGTATTATTTTAAAGGTTTAAAGTGACCATCAAAATATTAGGTCAGAGTTACTATACAAGTCAAGAATTTACAAGGATTCTTGAAGAAATTAAATCCGTTCTCGTCTGTTCACGAGACAATTGTAGCATGTAATTTATGTAAGAGAAATTATGAACCTTGACATATTAAAAAGAGCAAATAAGAAGTTTATTACAAATTCTTCTCAGTGCAAACCTGCGTTCCGAAACTGGCGATTAAGTTTCGACTTATCATGAAGGCCTGTAACTTAGGCGTAGGTATGAGGTATGTAAAACATTTTTATCTACGCTCATTGCTTAAAGTTCGAATTATGAAATCAAAATGTGTTACATATTGACCTTCTTTATTCACAGACTTCTATAATTATTAAAAAGTTATTCATTATAACATCGCTGTACTATGGAAATATCTCTAGATAGCTGAATAATTTCCATTACGATACTCGGCTCTGGGTTCCTGTATTTTTATGTGTCGTCATCACAGACCAGGGAATAACTTTATTTTCTCTGTGGTCGTCATAGCCAAATTAGTTGGTAGTCATGGGATGTTCCACAGACCAGGAACGGGATGGGCCATGATAGACAACAATTAATTCACGGAAACAATAATTTTTCCCTGCGTTATATGACTGATTAAAAAGTGTGTTCATACAGAATATTGAAAAGAATTATGTATAATTTTTGATTATTTAATTATCCACTAAAAATATACTTGTATAAATATTTTTCTACTCTTTTTTGTTTCATGACTTTTTTAACAGACTATACGCAGTTTACAACTGAATTTTGGCGCCATACCTAACTTTTAACATTTCAATGTGTTATTTTTGTTACTTAGTCAAAACTTAGCGCGGAAAAATGTCTAGCAGTGAAACCTACTAAAGAAAATTTAACTCCACCTGACATTTTAGTAATTGCAACAAAAATTACTCACAATCTTTTACCAACAAAGTGAAGGATTTACGACAAACGTTAGCAAGATTTTATGGTTTGGATTTATGATAATTAGAGCGTAGATAAAGTAGTGTATGAAACTCTACATAATTAGGTATTAAAACACTCGTGTGATTTATATACGTATATACGTATTAAAAAACTCGCCTGCGGCTCGTTTTTTAAACTCACACTCATGTTTTAATACCCCCCATGCATCCATTTCATAAAGTACAATTATTTATATCCACGATGAAATGCCACTTATTATTCGGGAGTTCGAATAGAAGCGGCCTTAGTCTAAATTCAACCCTTTTTGACCACTCAAAACGGGTTTCCATACACCTTTGAGAATATTACCGACTACTCTGTTATGCAGGTTTTCTTATATTTAGTTTTGTAAAGTTGGTCAAGTTGGTCAAAAGTTGGTCGGGCTCGCGCACTGAGGGTTCCGTATTATCAAGCCACATTCTCAATAGTATTGGTCTAGGATCCCGCTATACAACGACCTTCACCGAGCTGTTTATTGGATGAAAACTATTTTATATCCAATTTAATATGTCAATAAATAACAATCAATAAATAACAATAAATAACAATCAGTGGGTTGCCTAAAAAATTTCAGTCCAGGGTATGATTAATTAAGAATTAAAAAAAACCATTGTAACATGGACTCCTATTTGTTACAGTTTAGTTGACATCGTAGTTCAAATTAGATTGGATGTTATAAATAGTGCTTTGTGCCAAAAATACTGGCTAAATACTTTCCTGGCTGAGGAAAGTATTTCTGCTCTATATTTTTTGGCAAAAGAAAGTTAATGGATAATAAAATCGTAGGTAAATAAGCACAATTGCAATTGTCGACCTGAATCGCTCATCCAATCTGATTTGAACTAAGATGTCAACGGAACTCATGGAGTTCATGTTACAATGGATTTTTTTTAAATTCTTTATTAATCATATCCTGGACTGAAATTTTTTAGGCAACCCACTTGCGGTATATTTATTGACATATTTAATTGGATATAAAATAGTTTTCATCCAATAAACAGCTCGGTGAAGGTCGACCTTACTTGGGATCCCCTACTATTAAAGTAAACTAAACACCCCTGCCTACCATATTCAAAAACAAGCAAAAAAATCACGTTTGTCGCATGGGAGCCCCTTTAAATACTAATTTTATTCAAGTTTTTAGTGTTTGTTGTTATAGCGGCATCAAAAATACCATCATGTGCGAAAATTTCAAGTCTGTAGCTATCACGATTCAAGAAATCTGCTTGGTGACAGACAAAAAGACGCAAGGACGGGCGGAAGAGTGGACGGACAGCGAAGTCTCCATAATAGGGTTCCTTTTTTACCCGACTGCAAGAAGGGTTATGTTACCCTTTGGGTACAGAACTCTAAAAACGCAAAGTAACTCCGAAAAGTGCAGAGATGCACGAAATTTGAATCCTCGACCCTCTGATGAGATATAATAACTAATCTATGGATGAGTGGCAGAAGTCTGAACCAATGGGATGTCCCTCGTTGGTAATTAAATAAAATTACTCTAGTTAACAGGCATAAAACTGCAAAACTTCATTGTAGAACTTTAGTTACTGTACTTATAATTATAAATTCATAATTAAAAGTTCCTCAACAAACTATTTCCTATTAAATGTACCTCTGTTTAACTCCAGGTTCGCGGAAGGGGTTGGCAAATTTGAATAACTTGCACCCGAGTTCACCTTAATATTTACTGTACATTTTAAATGGAGTATTTATTATACATTTTATTCATTTAGTTAATAATATAGCTTGTGAAACATTAAACATACGGAGCACTTTAATTTGAATAAAAATTACTTAGCTGCGATTTAAGGAATAATGAGTTAAGTAATCACTAATCATAGTTGAATGTCTTGTTTTATTTTGATGATGATAATGTTTATGTTATGCTAGGCCAGGTCCACTTATCACGTGATAGAGAAGCGACAGGTAGCCGTCTCGACGTACTTATAATTTCAGACGGCCGCCACGCGCCGGATACTTTGCTCGCGTTAGTTCTTGTACGGTCTATTTTACGCGCTGCGTGCGAGGCAACCTTAGTACGTCGAATGTGTCGAATAAAGGTACGCGATAGAAAGAGACCACAACTTTGCGTTTGTTGCGTGTTCATTTTGGAGGCGTGGCCAGGCGCTATTGCGAACTGAATTGCACTTTTGTGTCAGCGCTAGAGTCGCTATTTTCTTAAATCATCTAGATGAGCGAGCTTTCTGTACCTGGTCAATTAGACACATATTTAACTTTAATTAATGGTTTATTACACTAACAATAAGTACAATAATTGCACATTTATCAATTTGATATAATAGTTATAACACTATTTTTATTTATGAATATTAATTCAGTGCTACTGCGCCTCCATTGCATGGGCAAAAGGGGAGAGAAAAAAAATTACAATACGGTGTTTACATATACAAAAAGGTGTTGCCATAAAAATACAAACAGATTATAAATTATGCTCGCAATCGAACAGTACCGTTAGGTACTATTATGTATACCGTGGTTATGCTATGTAGGGTAATTATAGGGGTTTTTGCATCATCGAGCAAAAACGGGTAAAATAATCACGTTTTTTGTATGTGAACCTTCAATAATTACTGTATTCTGTTTTTTTAGTATTTGTTGATATAACGGCAATAGAAATACATCATCTTTGAAATTTTCAACTGTCTAACTATCACGGTTCAAGAGATAGAGCCTGGTTTCAAACGAGTCTAAGTAATAGGGTAATGTTTTACCCTTTGAGTAAGGAACCCTAAAAACTCTATCTCTACAAAACTTATGAATAAAGATACAACAAGAGTTTTAGGGTAATTTTATGCGGGATAACATAGAGTGCACATTCTGAATCCACTCTGCAATTCCAAACAAAATACCATTGGTCGGAAATTTTCCTGGCATAAATCGTGGATTTTAGTGTTAGACTAACTCCTGGCCATATTTGGTTCTTTAATACTTCTCAATTTTTATAATTTTTCTCTTAAACAAAAATAGTCATAGCAAAAAATAGCCAAAGCATTTTCCGTTTTATCACAATAACAAGAAAATAGTCGTTCGTTCCGAAACGTGAAGGCAGAACATAAGTGTCTTATGTCAAGATAATTGTGTTACAGATAACGGGAGTGGCGGAAACAACCCCATCACCTGATCCGGCTAATCACCGCGCGGGGTCATCGACGTGTGTCTCGCTGCGAATGGACTTGCCCCTCGAACGATTCAAAAAACTTCTTACCGGTATTTAGTTCTATACTTTGTAAAATCATGAAGTTTGAAAGGTACAAAAATAATAATTGGTGTATTATATCAACCCAGTAGAAATACAAAATTTAATGGGAGTTTCCGACTTTTATGTACTAAAACTTCAACAATACATCTCGGCATTTTTGACCTGCAAATGGACAAAGCTTATACGTATGATATTTATTATCATCGTGCCACTGAGCCTTGATGTGTAAGTACATTATTATTGGCAGTCACTCGTAGTCGGATCATTATTTTTTAATTTGTCACGTCTTCGTACGAATGTCATACTTTTTCAACCGAGATTTCTTATGAAACATTGCTTAAAACTCAGCACCAAATAAAGCGCCAGTCCATCCTTCTCAACTCCTTTTTCATAACCAACGGGACATGGGTCTCTTTTCAGCTATGGTCATGGCCAACCTTAGCTATTTAGCCTACCTGCTCTAGCGTAGAGAATATTAATTGGCAAGCACATATCTCAGCCCAGTCCATACCGTAATATAAATGTCTATCGGTAGAGGGTACATCAATCAACCGGGAGACGTGAGGGGAACTGGCAAGTGACGCTTATCGTCTGCGTCAGGGAGGCTGCGTTCTGTTGGGTAAATAAGCTTATGTGATATACGTTTCTCTAATGGTACTCTTAGTTTGTACTTTTTTATTCACTACAAGTACTTACTTAAACGTAAAGACGTATAGTATTTTACTGCAAGGTTAAACTGATGGTAAAGTGAGATAGCAGCTAAAGATAAGAAAGAACGTAGGTAGCTACTAACTTCAGAGGTAACCTCAAATCGCATTGTTAACTATATAGTACCAACACCAAATCAAACCGGTAATCGAACCCGGGAGCCTTCGCTAAGAACTACTGAAAAACAACATGGTTTGATTTTTAGATTTTTTCTTAATATTGATAGTCATTATGGCAAAAAAAGTATACATATCCTTGAAAAGTTGGGAATTTGACCATTTTCACTTACGCTCTAATAAATCTTGGTTATTATGACTTTCTGACGTTTGATTTTTTGGAGGGTCAAAACATTTTTGGGAACCTATTGAAAATTTTGTGAAGATAATAATCTCAATATTATGACCCTATCGTTGTTTCAAACTCTGGTCTCGAAGAAAATAATTAAACAGGATATGCTATTATCTTGGTCCTGAGTAAATATTCTTAGAAACTCAGGTACAGGTGAAAAAATATTCGTTGCTCTCCACACAATTCGACTTTGATTGATACCCTCCGCGATCCTACGTCGATTAGGCGTATAAACCTTTGTGAAACATGTTGTTTTTACTTCCGTTTCGTGTTACCTTCAGCTCTAATTCCATTATATTATCAGCTGAGCTGATCTCGTGGGAAACACTTTTCCGTTTCATTTACAATGTAACACTGATAATGTAACTTAATAATTAACAAAAATAAAAACTTCTTTATCTACTAAAGTTGAGACATACGCTATCAAAACTATAAATCTTGTGAATTTTTGTTTACCTATTAAAATAAATTTTCAAGTTCTCGTAAAACCCCAGAACGCGGTAGTATGTTCCGTATTATCGTAGGGCTCAAGAGATTAGTTCAACAAAAAATTAAAAAAAATCACGATTTCCGTGTAAAGGCCAACATTTTTTGAATCTTGTTTTCTTCTCGAAATCGGAGGAATTTGAGAGACTGATTCCATATAACCGAATAAAAGTACATATTATATACAAAATTAATTGCTTTTAGGTACAAAATATAAAGTATACAAAAACGGCTCAGCGATTATCGCAAACGCTTTAAAATATTACAGCGGAAACGAAAGGAAACTTATATGAAAGCTACGTTACGTTTTAAAACCCTCGATATATCGTGACTTATACTGAAAATTTTATTTTGCCGATTTAATCAGAAGTTTATTGTTGTTTGTAATACATCGCGTGCTTTGCACTACATCAAAAATTACTACACTGGGTTTATAAAGCAATGGATGGTAAAAAGTAATTTTGTAAATTACAATTTAAGAACCTACCTCTTTGAATCTCATTAGATATGGATCCAATTCGCACCCACTTACGTTGGGTGAAATAAAGGGGTGTTTTAAAATAAATGGCTTTTGGTGTCGTGTGGACTTATGTTTATTATAATGAGGCATTCGGGCCGAATGTTAACTGTATAAATAATAATTTGAAAATTCACAATTATTGTGGAAGTATTCTTAAATATTTCCGTATCATAATTTGTTTATTTTGAAAAATTCTTTCAACTATGAACCAAATACCATATTACAAACTTACAGTAAGCTATGAGTATAAATAACAATAACTATTCCAATGTCTACAAATAATACAATAATTATTTAGGTAAATTTTTAGCCTATTGTGTAATAGAGACTATTAACTATGTTTTGTAGAGTTCAGAAAGCATACCTATCCCTATTGGAGTTTCCTCCGTATAAGATTTTAGTAGAAAGTTACAAAACATAGTTTAGAAGTCCATGTTTCGAAGAATTTGGATAATTTCAACAAATATACAAAATAGAGATTAGAAAAATAACACCAACCAACAATAGATTCAAAATTAAACAGCTAAAGACTGAAGCTTTCAGGCTTAACAGACAATTTATTTGTTTGAGAATAATAAACTGAAATACAAAATTATCTAGTCTGTTCGTAAGCTCAAGAGGCAATCTCTGTAATAAACGAAAACAAAGGCCCACTCCGAGATATTGGGTCTAGAGATGAATTAATTAGTCCTGCTTCAGACCTCTGCAATTTAACTTTGATTGAACCGGGCGTGCAAAAACCGGGGACCTCTTCTTATACATTGTAAACATACGACGCAAAAAACTTTCTTAAACGCTTTTGTCTGTTATTTTTTTGTTTTGTTTGTTGCTGTGCAATATGCTTGATGTTTGCAGATGATTCTACTATCTAGACTACCACATAGACAATAAATACTTCTCTGACTTACTTGTGTTAGAGAAGTATTGTCAGTTTTATAAACTTAACCCCCTTCGCACAGGACTCATAAGCGTAGCGTAAGCGTATCGTTATGAAGCTATGTATATATGAAAACGATACGCCTTCTAAGATTCGCTGCAACACTGCTTCGTCTGCGGACATGTTTGGAGATGTTCGCGCTCGTGCTGTTCTCGTCGTACGCGAGGATTACGCTACGCTTACGTTTACCTTAAGAAGGGCCTTAATCATTTATTCCCCGGGACGCCTGAAATTTGATCCCGAATGTTTTACGAACAGAGCAATCAGAAATCGTTTCAAAACTAATCCAGCATTAGGACTGGCCGCGCATAATTCAGAGCCGCTTTCATTTGCATCAATTATCTGACGAGACGACGTCGGGAGATAGATTGATCGGAAATTTTGGAGTGATGGGGCCAATGGCGGTATCACGATCAGTAATTTAATGCATTTGATGTCGTCAAATACGTAATTCGAAGGAATTATAATAGCGTCTCTTGACTAGCGATGATTATTACGTGTATAATCGTCTGTGTTCGGTGGTAATCGTCACTATCATCGCGCAAGCATCAATATAATCGTGACGTATGTGCAGCGTCAGGAGTCGTTAAATTTCCGCTGGAGCAACGGAGAACGAGTTCTACAAACAAGCATATCCTTTGTTGCGTGCCCCAAATACTGCGAAGTTCGATTATGTAGATTATAGACGATCGACAGCGAGTCACAGTGTATCGTTTCATATGTGGCAACATGAAACACAACAACACAATTTTGCCGACATCCTCATAATTATGCATGTCCGCAACTAACGCCCGCTTCCATACAATATTTATTACTTCATGTCTTATAAAGACGATGACTTACTACAGTCCTATTAAAATCCAAAATCTAAATTCACACAAAGAAGTGAGTTTCAAAAACCTGCGGTTGACAAATCGAAGCCCGAAAGGCGAAGTTAATTCCGCGATCGCAAGTCAGCGCCCTCTTTTAAAATATTAATTTCCAATAAATCGCGAGGTGATTAACATTGGAAATTTCGTCAGCGGCACCAGGGGGCAATAACTGTCGGAGATATTAATCAAAGGGTACATTCGCAACGAGGTTTTTAATCAGCAAGCAATTAATGTGATTGATCGCCGGAAGCCGCGCCGCTTCTCTGATAATTACGTTGGAAACAATTTCGTAGATTACCTGGCTGGAGGTGAAAAATTACCTCCGTCCGTACCTTTCTTATCAAGAATAAGATTCTTTATACCTCACTAACTTTTTCCCGCGGCCCTGCTATCTGAACTTCAATTTTTCACCTATCTTGAGGAAATCTTTGGGTTTTCCAGTATAAAACCCTTTAAAAGTGACAAAGTTATGGCGTTAAAGAGTAACAAATATAATTGGTATATTTTTTATTTAGTATGGGTAAAAAAAATAACAATTTTGTATGTATGTGTGTATATACAGGACGTCCCACGGCGATGCCACATCGAAGGGAAGTACCTTAAATAATATTGTAGATAGAGCATTTCACTGAAAGAGGACTTCATTATTTTCAATTTAAAGAAAAATTGCAAATAATTTCCTAGTTGAACCGCGCCTCAGTTCTGAGTTGATCGAGTTCTTTTAGTGAAATGCTTTATCTACAATATTTAAGGTACATTCCCTCCATATGACATCGCTATGAGACACTCTGTATATACACATATACATACAAAATTGTTATAATTTTATTTTATTTTACCCAAAAAATATATAAAAATATAAAGAAACAAAGAAAAAACCTTTGGCAATAGGGAAAGGTAATAGAAAAGTGGGAGTAATTTATCTTTGTCCTGACAAATTACGTAATTATTTTGTTCTTGTAGTAACCTCTGACTTGCACTATATTCTAAAATGTTTATTTCTCTTAACTTTTAATGATTTCATATGAAATCTAAGTCTATACCATTTGTCATAATATTATAATATCATAACGATCGTTCATTGGGTATGAAATTTTATTTGCACGTAAATTTTGAACCATAAATTAATTTATTATTTATCTCTTCCTCATCAAAAATAATGACGAATCGTAAAATACGAATTAGCTAGTCTATTATTCAATACATTGGAGGAGTGCCCAGCCTGGGCACAGCAGCGCCGCGTGCTCGATGCAGCAGTCGGTGACCTCTCACTCCCAAACATCGTTCAGGCGATGGTTCAGAGTGAGACAGCGTGGAATGCCGCTGTCACCTTTTGCGAGGAGGTGATGTCAGCAAAGGAGGCGGCAGAGCGCGAGAGGGAAAATCAGGCGGCACATCCCTCTCGCAGGAGACGCACCGGGCGCCGGAGAGTCAATGACCTCCGGCCTCCATGAGTTGCCGGCCTGTGGGTGACGGACGATAGGGGTCGTCTGTCGCCCGAAACATAGACAGGCCAGGGGGTAACGTGTGCATAAGGGCGCGCGTTTTAGACGGTTTCGGCAGCGGCCAGGCTGCCGACGATGACGGGACCCGCTGCTTTGGCTGGTCGAGACCTGGCGGGAGCGCGGTGAATACGACAGTGAATCCCGTACTCCCGCCATTAGGTCAGCCGTGGAAACAGACAGTTTTTAGTGGGTGCAAGCCCCACATAACCCTTCCGTTTCCCCTGACGGAGGGGTATGCATTAGGCATTTTCTGTCTATAAAAAAAAAAAAAAGTCTATTATTCAATAACACATAATATTATCAAATGCCCAAAACTGCTATTTATAGTCAGTCCAACATTTCAATTTCAGTAACGACATGACGAGGAATAATAATATTTATTTTGTTTAACATGTCAAATAATATCGCCTGAGGGCTCTTCCTGTAATCGTCTTTGAGTACCCTGCTAATAGAAGGGATATTTAATATTAAATTATTTGAAAAAAATCTGCTTTTCAGAAAGACTCCAAAACTAGTGTGAAAGAAAACGGTTTTATGATTTTTTTGTGTATGCAGATCTGATAAGAGGTTTAAACAGATCAGTGAGAAAAACAATATTATGTACGACAAAGCAACGTTTGCCGGATCAGCTAGTATTTTTATTATTTTTCAGTGTCTGGGTGGTTTCCTATATGTTATATTTATGTATATTAAATAATACTAAGTATATTTATCAGTTAGATTCTCATAACAAAAGCTATCGCTTACTTTGGGTTTAGATTGCCATGTGTGTAATGTCCCCATAATAATATATTCAATTATTTTGTTTGCATGAAAGAATTTATAATGTCATCCATTTATGCATTCTTCCTTCACGTAAATCTTAATATATATAAATCTCGTGTCACAATGTTTGTCCTCAATGGACTTCTAAACTACAGAACCGATTTAGTTCAAACTTCGTGAATACCTGTCATTTGGTCCAACTTAAAAGATAGAATAGTTTTTATCCCACGTGGACGAAGTCGCGGGCATCAGCTAGTAATAATATAAGCGGTACAAGTGTGAGTGTAGCCCATTCCTGCTGTTTAAATATGAAATGACATTCGTAGGTCCGATTTAATTTACCATCGGCCAATACCCTGGCGATTTACGAAACGAATTGGTTATTTAAAGCTGACCCGAATTAAATTAAAGTGGGGATTACACTGGATATTTTGTGCACGAGCAATGAGTTATAGCTGTCGGGAGAGATAAGAAGAATATGAAATGAATAGGTAATATTATGCAAAATTAATTTTGAGTAAAATTTTTCGTACAACTGTCGTTGTGTTAGATGCTGTCTGCATGCCTTAGCCATTTGACCTAGCTACGATACTCCTAGAAACCTGTCGACAATCAGTAGGTATTTCATTATACCATAATATGGAACGACATAGAAGAAATGTATGAGAAAGACACGATATCTTCGATAAGTCACGCGACAGATTGACTGTCAAGCGTATACGTCATTACCATAATTTCGTTAATTCATTTCATGTTGAGTTGACACTGCGTACCGCAAGCGCAACGTAGGATGATCCCTGCTGTTGATGAACTGAAAAGGTTCTGCTCTACCTAATGTTTTATACCTATGTTCCCTTATGTGGAGATAATTACAACGACACTGCAGCAAAGCGCTTGGCTCTAAAACACTGGTACCTTAATGCAAAGGTTTGTACGTAATAAGGTAGAATAATACGACGGTGTTCTTTATCGCAATTATCTGTATAACATCGCAACAGCCAACAACAGCACACAGTGCTTTTGATTTCTTCTTTCAGGGGCCGTACCACCATCTCTTATGGCAGTATTATTGTTTTGACATTTTCATGTACATACAGTGCCAGTATGAAAATATTAAAACAATAGTACTATAGGAAAATGTGGTACGGCGACAGTGCTTTTTCTTGCAGGCACGCGTTGTTAGTGGTAATTCGTCATAAGTTCTCAGACCTCAGAACTAATGATTGGTACTCTACCATTGGTACTTTGCTGTGAAGTGCCAATGGTAGATCTGTGAATGGTACCTTATATTATCATATTATCCTGGAATAATGAGACAGAGTTTTTCGTTGCAATAATCCGTATATAGGTAACAGCGCAAAAACTAACAACAGCGCACAGTGCTTTTGTGCGTGGCACTGATGTGTTGTTGAGTCGGAAAGTTTTCAGACTTCAGAGATAGTGATTTGTACTCAACCATTGATACTTTTCTGCATAGTTTCTACCTTATAATACGTTACCCTGGAATAATGGGATAGTGTTCTTCGTCGCAATAATCCGTATAACAACGCAACAGCCAACAATGGCTCACGGTCTTTTGTCCGCGGCATTGACGCGGCATTGTGGCTGCAACAACGTCGCATAATACACTCAATATGATCTGCCGTAATACACT
Organism: Coenonympha glycerion; assembly: GCA_963855885.1. Taxonomy (NCBI): domain Eukaryota; kingdom Metazoa; phylum Arthropoda; class Insecta; order Lepidoptera; family Nymphalidae; genus Coenonympha; species Coenonympha glycerion. Next base: position 629,627 of record OY979638.1, on the reverse strand, counting down.
TATATCAAACATTAAAATGTAGTAGCAGCCTTCCTTAAACCACCAAATATACAGGGTTACTTGTAATTTATTAACAACCTCCTACATATAACTTCTATACATGATGCTGAACAACGTTTGTTCAACGACTTTTCACATAACTCAATAAATTAACCAAAAAAAAAATTATAAGTTTTTGTTGAAAAGTCTGTCAGTGTTTTAACTCTATGGTCAATTTATGTAATGCTGTTCCACACCTGCGTGATGAAGCGCCGACTACTAACCGCGCAACAATTAACATCCGAAGATATCGCTTCTCTGTCGTATTTAAAAATGCTTTGCGACGTAAATTACTAACATCGGGCTGAGCTATCGTCTGCAGGTCAATAATTTCTTCCTACACTAGCGATTGTCGTGAACAACAAAAAAACTTCTCGCGGCGACAGACGTAAGTGTCGGACAGTCATTAAGTAGGTACCTAAGTACCATACGCACACATGATAAGCATGTTGTTTACTTGGCAATTTCCCGCGCTTTTTACGGATGGGCAAAATTACTACCTATCAATCCCTATTAGTTTATTCACCTACATAAGTACCTACATTCTTCACACCTAACCTAGGTAGGTACCTACCTACAAAACAGTCAACACGAACAAGCTACCTTATGCTTCAGATACCTACCAATCTAACCAACACTTAAAATACCACATAACCTGCGTACCTTACATCAAACCTACTTACCTACCTAACGCGTCACCTTTACCACCTTACCTACCTACAAACCTAACACCTAGGTGTAGGTATCTGTTCGAGACTTGAATTTAAGCATATCTGTTACTTTCCATTGATGTACCAACTAAAGGTCATTGGTAGGTACTTTCCCATACGGCTCAACGAACCTACATACTTATCTACCTAAATAATGTCGATTTAGTAGCGATTTAATTAACAGATCAGATGTTAGTGATAAAAACAGGACTAACAGTTTAATTTGCTATACGTCGTTTCATCTAAGAAACATAAATAGGTAGGTTTTAAAACGGACCTCCAAGTCGGTTACCCATCGGAATCAACTGGCGAATTGACGAACTAATTAATTGGCGAACTGATTAATTGGCGAACGACGCGTGCGACCTATGCGTGCGATCGACCGGAAGCGACTGAACTGAAACCTGCGAGTGCGTTCCTCCTTTGATGCGCTGCGCGCCGCCCATTTCCTTTACACGTGCCGCCGTCGGCCGTAGAGTTATTAAAATTTTAGAACAGAAATTATAAATATTTTTATTTTTGTAAGAAAAAAAAATTTTTTTTTTTTTTAGGAATTTTAAAATGTCCTGGAACAAAAGTTATTTACTTTGGTGCATAGAAGTTGCCTGTAGGAGGTTGTTAATAAATTACAAGTAACCCTGTATAATATTGCTTATACTGAGGAGTTATTTTACTTTCAATTATCTTATCTTATCTTATACCTTTAAACGAGCAATTCTTGTATATATATTTCTATATAATCTGGATCTCGGAAACGGCTCAAACGATTTTCATGAAATTTAGTATACAGGGGGTTTTGGGGGCGATAAATCGATCTAGCTAGGACTCATTTTTAAAAAATGTCGAATTTACCAAAAATAAAATAAAAATATGACTACTGCTGCCATCTATTGGCCACCGAGCGAAGCTCGGTCACCCAGATATTTAGTATTTAAGAAAAGGCCTCACGTACTCACTAGCAGACGTTTGTATGCAAATATATGTGTATAATTGTTACGTAACGATACAAACTTTTATTTTTATTAAAAATTTGAAAAATCCCTGACAACCCCCCAATTTATGGGGACGGCCACCACAAAATGGCGAATTCTGGTTGTCGGGTTTTTTTTTAATTTTTCCTGGATTTAAAGGTAATTGATTTCTGATAGGAATCAACTTAAACTTGGTATTTTTACTTCCCGTTTTAGTAATACAGTCACAAAGCAGGGGTTATGAGACTCTGAGGACTCAAAAGTCTTTGTTGTTTCGAGACGTGGCCGAATCTCTCGGGAGCACTAAGTTTACGTCTCCATAAATAATTTAAGTATATTTTGTTCAAAAGACGACCATTGTTACTGTATGGAAATTTAAATAAAAACTTTGCTGAAGTGTCGGTATAATCTGCAGTCTGCTTTATTAGTTTGTACAGTTTCACTTTGTGAAACTAATGTATTCGAATGCTTCGGCTTCAAACGTATGAGAATATGTTTTTCGATTATTTTTGTGGCAGTATGGGATGCCATACATATTCATAAAATTTTGCGAAACTTACAGCAAAATTACTAATTGAATACGTGTATTATTGATTAATTCATTAGCTGATTACTATTATTATGTATGAATGAGTGGCTAACCTAGCCATACTTCGCTTAGGTGATCATCTGAAAAGTACAAACTCCTTTCTTATCTCTTGTCTACATTATAAAGAAACCAGAGTATACCTAGGTCCGAAGTTTTAGACTGGACGCCGACGAATCACTGAGTGAGTCCGAAATGTCCGAAATTTAATTTTGAAACCTAAGTAAACCTTCGTGAAGAAAACTGAGTTATTTATAATGTCCTCCTAGTAATGTTAAGCCTGCTAACACTCACATAGTCTACGTGGTGTAATATAGACAAACCCTTCTCACTTACATCGGCTAGCGCTTGACTGCGTGATCACACTTATTGGAAAAAGATGACGCTTTCTAAGGTAGAGCGCGCTTGCCTAGGAAATGCCGATTCATTATTGATTTGATGAAAGACAATGGCTGGGAGAGTATTCCACACCTTTGCAGTACCTACGAAGTAGTTTGATGCCTTGTCCGTGATGAATCAAAGCGCTTCGTACCTACGTGTATTTTTTACGTTAAATAAGTAGGGGGGTAACCCTTTACGATGCCTTGTAGTTCTATGGTAAAAAGGTGATATGGGAACTAAACTATGGTAGTAAACACGTGCTTAATAGGGGTAAGCGATGATGATGATGATGCCATTAATATAGCCAGGCAAACTAGGGTGTACTTAAACAATGTTATTCACTTGGCTTGTTCCGTAAACTAGGCGAGTCGCTACATTGAATACAATGTAATTTACATTGGTATGTATTAAACGCAGCGTGGTAGAGATGTACAGTCGGCAAAAAAAATTGTATCTTTGCTAAACCTTCGTCATCTGAATGAAACAAATGTGCCATTGTTATGTCTTGAAAACCTTAAAAGAACAAAGACTAACACAGAGTTAGAGAGACATCTTAAAATACGAATATTTTATTTTATGTATGGTTGTCTTATCCTATTCTTGCTATCCTATTCTTCCTAGCCTATCCTATACTACTAATACAAACGCATTTTTTTAAAGGATTGATGGATGACTCTATGTTACTCTTTCATGCCGCAACTAATGAACTGATGTGACTGAAATTTGGAACATAGATAGCTTGTAACCCAGATTTACAAATAAGCTACTTTTTATCCCGGAAAAATTCATAGTTTTCACAGAATTAGCAAAAAACGTAAATTACGGGGGCGGAGCCGTGGGCAACAGGTAACGCGGATACCAAGGTAGAATTAATAAACAAGTGCATTTATCTGTAAGTTAGTGCAAGGTCTTTCACACAAAACCCGATGTCATTCGTGTACTTAATGACTTTTATTTAACATTTATTTATTTAATTTTCGTAACTTTACTGACGGTAATAACACCGAATATAAATTACAACAGATCAGATAAATATAAAACAGATCGTCTGTTGCGCTCTCAGTAATACTTACGAGCTTTAAGCTAGGCATGCAGGGCAAAAGGTGCCATCTTGTTTTCGTCTATTGTACCGCGGGCAGTGACATGTTGATCTGACTGTACGTCGTTAACAGACATTCAAAATATAAAAGGAATGAACATCGTTGCTGCTTGATGTTTATGCTAACTGTACAACTCGTGGATCGATTAAATGCGGTGCGGTGAGCGATTAATCGTAAATTGCATACATTTTACTCGCAAGTAAAATTACGACTTAAAGAAATGTATGTTTTTGCTAACGATACTAGATCGTGAGTAGATTGAAACCGCATTACTTTGAGCTACTCGTATGAATCCTTTATTGCTGGCATTTAATATTTGAGTACATTATTATAGTTTAGCAGTGTATAAAAATAGTCTTAAACTAATATGTATATTTTTTTTTCGGACTGTACCACGTTCTGGATTGATTGAGACTGCGGTGGACTGTGCTATTAATCTTAAGCGGTTTGCATTCACTCACAAGTCACAAGTAAAGTCTGTAGACTACATTATAGTCACTTTCTTTTTATTACACAATACAAGCTAGAACCTACTAGGCTGAGATCTAACGTGATGGTAAATTAGTTTGCAGCTGTAGATCATACTAACTTAATAAGAAGGAGTACTTTAATATTATAGCAATTTTAATATTTGTGATTCTTTAAGGTTCATTCATTATTATTCAAGGTTTTTATACTCCTTCTCTGAATATTTTTTTTAAACCTGTTATTTTTAGTTTTAGTTTACGCCTATCGTTTGTAGTTAGTTTAGATTTTATTATCTATGTTCGTATTGCGCATATTCGGTTTCCTAAATCCTGAATTAAAATGATTTGAATTAAAAAAAAAACTAAATTAAAATTGATACTATTGCCTCACCAAAAGCTGTGCTTCTAAGTTCCACGCATCGTGTACATAGTTAGTGTATTTTGGTGAGCTTTTATGTATCCAGCACAACACGGTATTGTGTGTGTACAGATTAGCGTACGTATACACGTTGGAGGGCGGAAGCGATAGCCTGTATTTTTAAAAATGGCGGCGAAAATCCTTTGCTACTTCCGGTCGTAGGCTCGGCGCGACACAATACTCCGTTCACTGTGGATGAAGTTTCACAAAAAAGGCTTTCGGAAAATGAAACTATTTTGTTGCGAAGAGCCATAAAAATAGGCGGGAACAGCGTTAAAAATATACATATTTTGCTAATATAGTTACAAAAGGTGTTTTCCTTAGAGACGAGAAGGGCGCTATGTCCCACAATGTACTCCCACAAAGACCATGAATTTAACAGGATAAAAAATAATTTAATATGTGTTATTCCAGGGTATGATGTATGCCTTTATTTTTATTTAGTCAGCTTTCCATTTTAAGTATACATATAACATGCATAATAATGTTTATGTAATTTGTACTGTGCCAATAGATTCATCTTACAAAAGAAAAGATAGAGATATTTGTTATCATAGGAAAAAGCTCATCATATTATCTTCCCTCCATGTTCTAAGTTATGGAAATATTTACAGTAAATATCATACTAAGTTACCGTTTGGGGGAAATAAATATCGGAAAACACTCAATGTTCGAGGTATTATTTCTGAAGATATATTTTAATAGGTCTTTTTTCTCGGTAAGCCCATTGTACTTTATTCCAATATGATATTGTTTGAAAAACCTGCAAGGAATATATTTGTTCTAAAGTAATATATTTTTGTAAGGCAATTCATAGAAACAAAGTTTACTTGGGCGGTTGGATAAGCTGTAATATGAACATGATTTACGAAATGTTTCTCGTTTCAGCCGACGTCGACGCCCACTGCTGGGCATTGTCATCCTGAAGGGAACTCCAGTCTGTATAGCTACTTGGATCCAGCGGCTCCCTAGGAGTCTCATAATATCGTCCCTCTACTTGGTTGGGGGTCTGCCAACACTGCGCTGAGGGGTCGCCTCTTCAGCACCTTAGGTCCCCTACATCCACATTGCCACTTCAGCCTTGCGACATCGTCAATGCCTCGACCGCTGATAGGCAAAGGGACCATATTGAGCAGGTGAGGCTGAATGTTGCGGCGCCTGGATGAATTACGGCCCCATCTTACGGCCCGTACTTATGTGAATTCTTTGACTGTCTTTGTAAACAGAATTTTTATTTTTATTTTTAACCGACTTCAAAAAGGGAGAAGGTTCTCAATTCTCGGAAAGGTTTTTCATTTACGTGCCTTTTCATTTACAAGACGACGCCTCTTCATCATCATAAAAGGCAGTAGGTATCACATTAGGTTAAGTTTAAGAGTTTTCGAGAAGTGTCATGATTGGCAAGAAGACAGACGGACGGACAATAAATGAATCCTATAAGGGTGGTTTTTTAAATTTTAAGACTGATATACTAAAAAGTACAAATTGCCGAGTAACAAACTTGAGTTGTATAAGTAGGTGTATTGATTAACAAAAGGGAATTAACCAAGTTGGCGGAGCGAGCGCGAACAAGCAACTCGATGGTTTTGTCAAAGCACAAACTTGGCTGCTTTATTCAGACCCAACTAGTGAACTTTTTGTCCAAACTTTGTAAGTAGTGAACTTACTTTAAGTACCTAAGTGCAGGAACTTAACCTACTCAATTTGAATTTTTTTAGGGGTTCCATAGCACATTGTGAGAGTAGATCTGCATGAGGTGACCTATCATGGTATAAACGACAAAAAGTACAAATCAATCGTGTGAGTTTTGCGATCTTAGTTGCGAGCAATGACGAAACAGATGTGACGTATGTTGAAGCCAAAATTCCTCAAATATGGCGTTGCGCTTCATACATTTCGGTACCGCTGACAGCACATACCGCTGTCGGTCGCATACATTAGTAACATTTTACAATTTTGACAACATAAAAATCCGACTTCATTGCGGAGCCTAAAATATATGCGTGACGTCACTAAGGGGTCATCCTTTATGTTACATCCATGGTTGCGAGTGACTGTGGCACCATTTTCAAAAACAATGAGTTGTGTTTGTTGGCTTTTATGTTTTTCCTCCCATTTTTTCGAAACCGCTACAGTTTTTAACGAAAGACGGAGAAAATCGACTCATTGGAAGCGTATCTCGACAGTAATGGATATTGTTGGAATGACTACCGTGTCTTTAATTAGCTTTTTTTATCTTAAGCAGTGGTGCTATTTCCATTAAACATCAGCCGTTTCTTACACAAAGCTTTCACGCTTCAAGCTCAAGGATATCCTTGTTTCATAAACCAGGAGAAAACAAAAGTATTTCCATTTTTTATAAAAACCATTTTTCTCGTGAGCGAAGAAATTTAAGTCTGCTATTATACGAGTAAATTAACATAAAATACATCATACATGAATACCGATTATTGTATAGCCTGAATATGTTATGGATGTCTAAAAGATGAATGTATAGTGCGCTCGAAGACAAACGACCAACTTTCTTTTGACTGCCGTCTTATTTCCGTTTGATAATACTAATTTCCTTGAGAGCTTTGTGTTTTTTCTTTCGAGGCTGAAAATAAAACCAACTATTATATGTATATATCTAGGTACGTGTCTTATACAAAGTTTATTGATATGGAAATGGAGCATAGATTTTTGTCCCTAACGTTTTGACTCTCTGTTCCTTACGTTTGTTGGCCTTACAAGTTTTAGTGCTGAAGATGATTAGGTTAAAAGATACACGCAAAGGGGAACGCAGTACTGTTGAAGACCTTTTTCCACTTGGATGGATGATATAAAAAATAACGTAGGAGTCACTGGTGCTAAACCAGATTGTATTTATACTCCATCCAGAGATCTATTTCCACACAGTCATACAAAACACCTTTATAATGGGTATTATATTTGTTAATAAACATTCACATGTTTGTATTCTTGGACTTTTGTTACTTCTCCACACAAGTACCAATCGATTTTGACCAAAATTCAAAGAAATACTTGCACCATATACTTATTATATTATTGGAGTATAAGTATTGATACATAGACTTTGACATCTGAAAAGCTCACGGTTCTAAAGCTTTGTGAAACCGAAATCACCGCAGGTAAAGTTGCAGCCAAAACTTAGTTCCTCGTATAATAATGAAATCTAATGATAGGAACAATCTATCCAATTAACTTCAAAGTTAGCTTAATGAAGCTTATACATGCGAGGCAAACTTTAATTAAAATGTCTGCGAAGACGCTATCCTGACTACAGGATCACGAACTTTCGGTTTGTGAAACTTTAAGGTCAAAGGATCAAGGGTCGGGGGTCGCGGTGAAATATGATAGTGCTAATTATCGTACTTTCAACATCTGCTGATGCTGTGGAAATTAAACAAAATTTACTATAGAACTTGTTCCTATGGAGGGGTTTTTTACACTATACAAGTTAGTACTTGGCTGGTAGGGTTGGTAGGCTGGTGACTATAGCCACGGCCGAAGCCTCCCACCCGACCAGACCTGAGCCAATTTTGAAATAATATAATTCCAAAGTGAGTCCCGTGGCGGGAATCGAACCCGCGACCTCCAACTCGAATTCGAGCGTGCGCTCTTGGGCCAGGGAGGCCGTTCTAAAGGTAAGGTAAGGTAAGGTAAGGTAAGGAAGGTCAATTAATGCGATTGATACCAGTCCTCTGCAAGCCTTTTTTTACACATTACAGTCAGATTGCAGTTATGTGATGATGTAGCTCAAGATGTAATCGTACTAACTTGGAAAGGGTTAGTAGCCCCTAGCCACAGCACTACATTAAACGCTAAATCGACTTAGGGTGTGTCTTTGTCGACCAAGTTCCAGTCGCGACTGAGCTGTCTCCCACCAAACCAGGCCCGAGCCTAAAGAAATTATAAAATTCTAAATTGCTCGTGCCAGAAATATAACCTGTGACCGCCCGCTCAAATCCGAGCGCCTTTTGAGCTAGGGGGGTTGTCAAATTTAAAATGTTCATACAAGCTATACATTAGTGGTTTTTTATGTCTAATATCTACTGAGAAGTACCTACTTACCTTACAAGTGTATTCGCAAATAAAACTCTCTTCACAGTCTCATACTTAATATACTCTAACAGTCCGATAAGATGGCAGCTCCTACAGCTGGACTGGCAAGAGATAATAACGACTAACGTGCTCCTTACTATACAGGGATTAAACACCATAAACCTCCAAATTCTGGACTGATATTAAAATTTCATACGTAACCTAGAACCTTATAACCTGCAGTAGAACGTGCCCAGCACAAGACCAACGACACAGAATAAAATTTTAAATAGCTCTGTCTACTTTTGTACATCGTCAATAGGATCGGAGGCGTGAAATTGAGCGGGTTCCGTCGCCGCTACAAAGACGTCCCACGGAGTGTTTGCGCGGCACGCGGCGCGCAAAACGAGCGGCGAACACAAAGAGTACAAAAAGCCAAAGGAATAAAACGACACTTGGCGAGCAAATACGAATCAAGAGCTGACAAAGGTTTGAGAAATCGCGGTGGAGTGATTGGATATTACCACTTTTTTGACCTACTGCATAAATTGTTCTTATCAGTTTTGAAAAAAATTTTTACATAATTTTTCAAGAATTGATTGTCTACTATACGAACATGTTGAAAGAATAATGTAATGTAACGTTTACAGTACTACTCGTACTACTACTAGACTTCTTTATTATTTAAAATTCTCGTGCCACACTCTCCACTTGCGGCTGGACCGATTTTTATGAAATATTTGCCTTTGTTCGGTAGGTCTGAGAATAGGTAATAAGCTATTTTTCATACACCTGGTTGGTAAAAAAACAGCGTTTACCCGGTCACTACTTATTATAAAACTATATTTTATACAAAAGTTTTTACTCAAGTTTTCCTAAAAAAATCCTCGACTCAGACTAGCTCTAAGATAAATATTTACTAACACGGACAAATTAGGCGAATAATACCTTGTCAGTAGTTTGTTCTGTTATATCATAACTAGCGTATTTCTCAAGGATCTTCTCTGTCTACAAAACAAATACGTGAGAAGCGCAGTACAAGAACAGAAATAAGGAAAATCGCTCTCCTTCAGTCCAACATCAAATCGCTTGAAGTTTCACGGAGTACTGAAAATCCTACACTTCAATCGATGTCTCCGATGTCTTTGATGAGTTTGCGAATAACATTCTTGGGATGTCTTCGGGATTGTTTGTTTTGTTATTTTGCACTCGTCTTTCATCTAGTGGTATAACTACTAAGTTTCATGAGATATTTTATATTTCGATTCCCAATTGTGCCAAAACTTGTTTTTTGTTCAGTCTTATTGTCACGGAATACATAATAGTACCTAACGGTACAGAAGGCTGACTCCGCAAGATGATTTAAAAAATGGCGACTTTAGCGCTGACACAAAAAGTGCAATTCAGTTCGTAATAGCGCCTAGCCGTGCCTCCGCAAATAACACGCAACAAACGCAAAGTTGTGGTATCTTTCTTTTGCGTAAGTTTATTTCATTCGACTTACTAAGGTTGCTTCGCATGCAGCGCGTGAAATAGACTGTACAAGAACTAACGCCCTCTAAGCGGCGGCCCTCTGAAATTAGTACGACGAGACGGCTACCTGTAGTTTCTTGATCAGTGTACGTGATAAGTGGACCTGGCCTGGTACTGTTAAGGTACTGGGACATTTCTAGTTATTATGAGGATAATTTAAGGTACCCTAGGAGACATGGCGCATGACTTGCCTGTTGAAAATTTTATGGACAGAAACTTGTCAAATAATCCAAACTCTTTCTGGTTCCATTGGCGAACATTCTATTTTTAAGTTGTGTTGAGTTAATCTCCAGTTTATAAAAGTTAAACAACTATCGTTAAATAAATTCAAAGAAGCGTCTGAAGAAAACATAAAGAAAATCAATTAGGACTTTCCAATAATCCAAGTACTAAGCGAAGATCTAGTTTCAAGACGCTCGAACCAGTTGAGAATTAAACAACATTCAATTAACTCTTGGCGGTTTCCTACCAATATCGGGTTATGTAAACCTAGCTCTTTGGATAAATGCGATGTTTGGCTTCAACGGCTATATTATATTCCCTAAACTCGGCATGATGCAGTATGCACCGTTTATCAATATTTCTACAAAGTCGTATCCATCGTCTCCCGGTGAAGGAACGACCCACTGAACGACTTTTCGTATCGGAAATGTCGTCTGTACAACGGACGGGCCAAGTTTACATGTTGGTGGTCCCTTGCATGAAAACACCATGATTACTACAAAATGTGTCTTGACCACAATCGCTCTGCCAAGAGCAACACGGCAAATAAGCAGCTTGGCTTTCGTTTATTTAAACTAGATGTTCTTTTTTTAAGATTCATAATATTCCTATAACAAAACCTAAACGCTCATAAGAAACAATAGTCAGATCAAGCATGTATATTATTTACAAGTCATTCTTACGAGATAAAATAGAATAGTCCATACATTTTAGAAACTATACGAACACTGAAGCATATGTGGTAATTTAGCTACTTTTTAGAATAAGTCAAAAAAAAGTCAAAATATCTTTATTTCACATAGGCCTAACATACAGGCTCTTGCGAACGTCGGCATGACATTTCTGCATAATAATGGTGATAACTACAAGTCGACTTAAAACTAAGTTTACGAGTTTAATGAAGATGGGTAAATTGAACTCATATGGCGCGTCTTTCTCAACACACCGTAAGTCAAACATTCCTTAATAAAATGCAAACCTAGTACATAATATGTCACTCTGCAGTAAATTACCCTTATTTTGAAAAAGATTAAAAAAATATCACAATGGAGCTTTTTTTTACTTTATCGCGGGAGTACGAAAATAAATAGCTGTTCGGGAGTCCGGTCCTTTGGTGTCGGCTATTTATCACTCTCGGAGGGCAGGGAGGGGGGGGGGGGGGCGAGAGGAGTGCGGGGCCGAGTGGAATAATACGATGACAGGCACTTACGATTATAGAGCGTGACTCGGCGGTTAACTGAGGAACAACGGTGGAGGAGGGAGCTTTGTGAACACTCTGAGACTGAAATTGAAACTTTACTGTTTTTTATACGTAAGAGTGATGAAACGTGCAAGTTCACGTGATGTCTGGCCAGGTTCACTTATCACGTGATCGAAGAAACTACAGGTAGGCGTCTGGACGTACTTATTACGTACGGACGTACAGACGGCCGCCGCACGCCGGCTTCTTTACTTGCGGTAGCTCTTATACGGCCTATTTCACGCACTGCGTGCGCCCGATCGCGAGGCAACCTTAGTACCTTGAATGAGAAAAAGTTACCCGATATAAAGAGACCACAACTTTGCGTTAGGCGGGGCCAGGTGCTATTGCGGACTGAATTGCACTTTTTGTGGCAGCGCTAGAGTCGCTATTTCTAATCATCTTGCGGAGCGAGCCTTCTGTACCGTTAGGTACTATTATGTATTCTGTGGTGATGTTCAGTGATATGCCTGCTCATGTCAGACGAAGTGCGTTCCATGACAATTTTGAACTACGCCCAATGCAGTGGGCTGATCACGAGATTCCTAAATAAAATCCTTCACTTTTAATATCAAGTTAGGAACTATTCCCAGCAGGTGAAATTTAATCAGCTAAGACGACGATAAATATAAAATGACTTAGAGCTGTTGTTCAATGAAAATTCTGAAAACGCAAATCCCTAAAACTAACGTCGCCGGCAAATGGCCCCGCCATTATTTCTAATAACACGGTTAAAACCGGACTTTCCATTGAGAAGTAAAAGTTGTAGCGGGTAGTAAATTGAAGTTAACTTTGCTAACGACTCCAGTTGCTCCCTACCCGCTACCCGTACCTGCTACCCGGTACCCGGTGCCTGGCAACGGCTAATTCCCATTCAGTGTCGCTAATGAGGGTAGATTCCAAAATTATTTGCAACTGAAATGTGAAAGTTGTATGTTTGTTAATCACGCCACAACCACTGAACCGAACTAACTGAAATTTGAAATGTAGACAGCTTATAACCTAAATTAACACATAGGCTACTTTTCTTCTCGACAATATTTACCGTTCCCTCGAGAATTTGAAGAAACAGAAGTGGGTAGAACAATCGAAAGCTATAAATATAGGTACCAGACAATTGTACTAGATGGTTATAAAATTAAAGAGGTAGAAAAGTGGGAGTAGGAATGGTAAAGGGAACATTTACTAACCCGAGAACGCACGAATTCCGCAGGATTGGTAATAAATGAAATTTTTGCGGGAGCCACGCGGATCAACCCGTATTAAAAAATTTATAATTGGTTTTACAAATAGATCACCTGATAATGAAAATACTTATTGGAAAATCAAATATCTAGAAGTTTCCTAAAAGAGCGTATGCATTAAGGTTATATACGAAAGGATAATGAAAAAATCATAACCTTATGTTAAACACCTGTCCATGTCAGATGCAATGACGAAATATGCTACGCTAAGAGAACGAGGAAGATGTGACGTTTGTTGAAGCCAAAAATTTTTCAAATATGGCGTCGTAATTCATACATTTCGATACCTAGCACATACCGCTGTCAGTCGCATACATAGCACCATTTTACAGTTTTCACAAATTTTAAATTCCGGCTTCAGGGCGGAGCCTAAAAATGTATGCGTGACGTCAGTAAGTGATCCTTTAATATGTTTAATTAATGGTCAGATGCAGCTGTGATTCCTGGGACTTTGCATTGCGATATCTTATTACGATCCACCGCGCTGCGCTTACCTCAGGCGCTTACCACCCTGAATCACTAGCTCTTAGGACTCATTTTGCATAGGAATCTCTTCAGCTACAGTGCCCTTATGTCGAATAAGAAAGAGTTGGCCATTGCCTACACCACCCGTATAACCCGATGGCCAATATCAACTTAGCCGGCTTCATACAACTTTTAGAGCATTATTAAGCGACAGTTTCCCCACAATGCTTTTCTTTACCACAAATATAGTTTAACCTATACTAATACCTAGTCAGTACAGCTGCAATACTTTGCCATTATAGATGTTATCAATTTTATGTTCTGAAGTGAAATCCATCCCGCCGCTCAATTTCATCGTTAAATTACATTGTGGCCTTTAATTTAATTTTAAGTGCCCGCGGAAGATGAGGTCGTCGTTAACTTGAGATGGTTTTCTGGCGATAGGCGCAATGATCTCTCGCAAATAGGTAGGTATAAACAGTGCTTATATTGGTTAAAATACAGAGCAAGGAAAGTTTCTAATAATTGGCCCCATTGAAATGAAAATGAAATGAAATTCTTTATTTCACATAAGCCTAAATAATAGGCGCCCATGAAATGTCAAAAACTCTACCGCCAAGTTCGGAATGCAGGTTTGCACCGAGAAGAACTGGCAAGAAACTCGGCACTTGCTCTTTTCAAAATTTCATGATATACAATTATTCTTATATATTATGAAGAGTTATTACATAACTTTTATGATATCTATTGAGGAGATGGAAATGTGCCCCTATCATTCCAAGAATCTTTGTCTTTGAAAAATTCTTCAATAGTAGGTATAGTAATTATTTAATAATTATGTGTGTGATTTAATGGAAATAGTTGCAATTCCGTAAACTTTTAAAGCTTTTCTCAACATAAGTTTCAATCTGATACTGAAATATTATTTTCTATTAGGGGATTAAACTGCACTGTACTTAAATAATATTTACTCTACAAATCTAAAGTATTTATAAAAGGAATCAAAAAAGAATCACCAGGAATAAAACACACAGTTGTATGTGTTTGATTCCCTCAATAATTTCAAAGTCGCTGTAAAACAAAAGCTTATTAAAAAGCTTACTATATAGTATTAAGAATTACTTACAATTACATAAATCAAATCCTTGGGGATGAATGAACTGCTGTAATTATACTAGCTCAATTAGTTTTAAGAGCCTTTGTGAAGTGGTAATAACAGAAAACAAACCCCCCCCCCCCTGAGTTTGTTGTGGGCTTCTTCTCAGTGCAGGGCGCGTTGGAACCCTCGTAAACTTAGTTTTAAGTCGACTTGGAATTATGGCCATACAAATGTGACAAATATCATACTGACCTGTTACAAGAGCCTGTATATTAGGCCTATGTGAAATAAAGATATTTTTGAGTTGGAGTTTTTTGAGTTTGATTCCTGGTGATTTTGGATAACCTGCTACTCTTCCAACATCGACTTTTGAAAATTATTGCAATCCAACATTGCTTGTAAGGACATTTTTGATAGGAGTGCCCAGGTGCGGTTAACCACCGTCAGACTAAATCTAAGTCAGCAGACAGTATACGATTTCGCATTGTGAAGTCAACATCTCCTGAGGATGTCCCGGTGTCGGGACGAAACGTGTGTCGAAGAAAGTGATAGAAAATTGTGTGTGGTGTTTCATGTGGGTAGTGTTCCTTCATATTGCATCATATAAAATCCTTTGAAGTAGCGGATTATAGCAAAACAAATTAATCTGTCCTGCTAATTATGGATTTCCGCAAAATAACGCCTGCTTCCATTCAATATTTAAATCTCAAGTCAATTTAGTAAGATCCAAAATCATCCTTTAGGTTTTTTATGCTGCGACACGCGAAGAATGCTTCTCAAAGCAACGATTAATACAAAATTTGAATGAAAAAAAAACCGACTTCAACTCTTATCAAACTAGCTTTGAAGTCCTCTCTAATAAAAAAACATTGTGATCGGTTAGCGTGATATTGAGTTACTCGTCCCTTTTTCATGCATTTAGGACACGATTTTCTCATGGATTCATTTTTAAGATTTGTATTAAATTTAAGTAGGACCACACGGGAAGAACGGGAACGGGTTTTAAAAAGAAGGAATCAAGTAAATGGGTTGAGTTGAAAGTTCTGAGGTTACAAACATAAAAAATACAGTCGAATTGAGAACCTCGTACTTTTTTGCAGTTGGTTGACATAATTATATCGAATGGAAAACTCCTTTTCTTTAAAGTGGGTTAAAAAGAAATTCTATATCGAATGCAAGCCTTCAACGGTGAAGTATTTTAAAAGTAACTAGTCGAACTCCAATAGCGAAAGTTGAACGCTAAAAGTTAAATAGAGGTTCTTTCTACCCGAAGACTGCTCGAGTAGGCTATCAGGCTGCATTCAGTTAGAAGTTACTTGCACGGTCAAAGCCAATTAGTGGTGAAGCAGTGCTCGACCGATGCTTTTACAAATACTTCGTATCTCTTTTAGCATTGATATTAAGAATGTGAGAGTTAATGCTAATGAATCAAATTATGGAGATTCACAGTTCCCGGTAAATCCGGCTTTAAAAAAATCATAAAAGATGTACATAAAATCTATCAAAATATACCTATTTTATCAAAGCATCCTCAAAGTCAAAAGCTTTCAACGAAAAACCTTTCAAACAGAACAAATGAGAACAGCCAATTGTTAAAACATTGTTTTAACTAGACCAACTCTCTCAAAAGGACGTTAAAAGGATCCTAAAATAAAGACCACTAACAATAACCACGAGTAATTATAACCCTACAAAAAACTAAGCCACAAAGACCTGGAAAGCGTACAAACGCGGAACAGTCACGAAAGAGGCAGCGAAGGCCTCAAAGCGGAAATCGGGGGAAATAGCAGAAAATTTGAGCGTATAATCCGCCAGGCTCAGAGGTCGCACAATGCATTATGCAGGAGGCTTTTGTTGCGCCCGGTTACATCTACACCCTTTTATGTTTTATAAGGGCGCAAACTGCAGGCGGTCGGCGATTTTGCTGAATGGTACGGTCCTACGTTGAGCAGTAGAGCTTGGCCATATGCTACTACAATGGCCAACTTGGGCAAGAAAATCTGGATGCATAAGAAGGTCTCCATTATATCGAAGGTGTGTGAAGCTTGCCAACAGGCCAAAACCCTCCAGTTCTTAGAAGAAAATTTCCAGTAATGGGTGATAAAAAGGGGTTGACCGTTGAGACAACTAGACGTGATATCTATTTTGTTATCCAGAAGCATAGTGGTTAGGGTCGTCCGACTTGCCCCTTTCCCCTTATAAACCCTTTCTTTCAACAACTGCTGTTTCGATGCTTCAGGGCGGAGCTTAAAAATATATGCGTGACGTCACTAAGTGCTGATCCTGTATATGTTTAATCAATGGCTAATGCACATCAAAAATATACTGCCTGGAATAAAATCCGCTGCATAGCACTTGAAGAGGAGTACCTACTGACTTGATGAAAAAACAAAAAAGCAAAGTACGCGCGTTTTGTACTCGTACCGTTGTAAAACATTGATGCTTCATATTTAACAAGCTCAGAATACAACTTTGTTTTTATAGAGTTTTTTTTGTTTATGTAGGCTATATTTCATCATGGTAGGTCGGTTGATGAATGAAAGTATGTAGATTAAGCACCTTGCTAAAGAGTGAAATGAATGCACTTGTGCTAAGTTAATGCGTAAAACTCATGCAATAAAAACTCACTTTGCGCTCGATGCAACAATCCACTATTTCTTTCTAAGAAATAATATTTAATCATTTTATTTGCAGTATAATAATTATTGTTACGGCCCCTTGCCTGTCCCGACGAGGGCCAAGTTCCCGGGCCCATAGAGGAACGAGCCCGGACAGGTCGAGGGGGGATCGGCTAGTAAGATACAAGCGACCGGTGGGATACCGGTCACGGTACCGGTCAGGGACTCGGGTCGGATAATAATATCCGAGACTACCAGCCGATCAGTGGAAAACTATGCGGCTATTACACGACTAGCATTACAGTAAAATCGGCTAATCACTTACACCGGCGGATTATACTACTTCCGGCGTATCATACTAGTACCGGATAATTACTAACCTTGTTGAAGTGTGCGACGACACTCAGTTTCAGCCCGATGTAGGTAGTGAATGTGGAAAGTCAGGGAAGAGAAAGTGTAACTTGTCTGTATGTGTGTGTACCGGGCTGACAAACCGTATGGCCTCTGCTTCGATCAGCCCTCGGACACGTGCCACACCAACAGTTGGTTCGCCTGCACAAAGTTTCGCTCCGCGAATACACCCACGTGAATATTCAAACGCGGCGACAGTAAGTACGGGATCAAATAGCTCGTACGCGAATTCGGCGACACAAAAGGGAAAAGTTCGAAGATCACTGTAAGATCACACGGGCACACCAACACGTGGCTTCAAACCGTCCACCGTTAATCAAACGAATTCGCACCAAATTTCAAGGGCGGTAGCAATCACTCGCGTACCGAGATCGGGATTCAAAAAACACGAGGACTAAAATTAAAGAAAATCCAAAAAGCAATATAAGCGCCTCAAAAGAACACGCGCGCTTGTTCAAGGTCAGAACAGTACTCGTCACTCAAATCGGCGATTTTCCATCGAAACCACAAATCGCCATCAAATACCGCTACAAAAAAGGCTTCCACGCCGCGGTGATTCACGAGAGAATCCAAAAAAGCGAAATAAGCGCCTCAAAAGAACACGCGCGCTTACTCAAGGTCAAGACCGTACAGTAACTGTGTCGAACCGACGAGCGTTTTCGCCCACAAAATCCGGTCGACAGACGCGCGAAAGGGACAGGACGCGCGAGAGAAAGGGAACGCACTAACAAATCGTAGCTGTTGCTAAGTGGCCCGTCGAGCCTGCGCATGTTTGCGTGACGCACTAGACTCGCGTCGACGCCCGTGCATGTGTGCGCTACGAAACGTGCTTACGTGCCTACACCAGGCGCCAAATTTGAATTGGCGCGAACAATCCCCCGCTCCGAATCTAAGAATGTAGATTCGCTAATCAATGGGTAGCCGGGACAACGTGGCCACGGCACGTTGCAAGACTGAGTCCCCCACAAATACCTCGGCCACCCGGGGAACGCCATCCGATCCAAATAGAAGTTTAACAATGCGTCCACGACGCCAATAGAGAGGAAGTAAGTTAGATTCTTTGAGTAGAACAAGGTCTCCCACCTTGGGGGGGGCAAGTTTTGTCCGTCCACTTGACGCGCTGCTGCAGCAAGTGCAAATACTCAAGAGACCAACGGTGCCAAAAATTCTGAGTCATTTGCTGCAACATCTCAAACCGAGATAACCGTGAGGTCTTGACCTCCCGATAGGGCTACTCGGGCAGCGCGTTAAGGGGCTGGCCAATCAAAAGTGACCCGGCGTTAAAGCCTCCAAATCATTTGGGTCGGAGGAGACGGGACCGAGAGGTCGTTACAACTACATAAACGATTCGTCTTAACGAACCTTCAACAAAGGTGTGCTCTGCAGTGAGCAACAAGTTATCAACACATAGGCAGAAGGTAAATTTACCAAATATTCACCGAAGTGCATGACCCAATGGTCATTCAAGAAAGGAGACACAGCCCAACAAATAAACTTCGTTGCAAAGGGTGATTAAATATCATGGAAGTTTCTCCGAGGCTTTATGTGCAGTCTGCAAGTTCAACGCCTCTGGGGTGTGTTCCAAATTCAAATTTACAAATATTAGAAGTTGCGATAGTCGTTCGCATCAATCTTCAAGACTCAAGAGGCTCAAAGCCAATAAAGGAATCTCTCTACCCGACAACCGACAGCACAAGTGTCCGATGTCAACAAAGATTCAAAAGGAAGCGGACGTGCGGGAGAGAAAGAACAATTTATCAAACATGTTCAGTGTTCATCTGAACCAAAACGCGAAGGTCAACAATAATTAATAAGACCACACTACAAGTTCGCGTGTCGACTGGGAGTTAAGCACTTGGCGAAACCAAACAAATCAAAGGCCACTCCCAGGAACTACATGAGAGCCCTAGTATTCCCACTTAACAAATGAAGAAACACAGCACAATGGACCCAAAACAACAAGGCATGGACAAACAAATGTTCGCCCTTCGGGTTAGTCACTCTCCCGGAGGCAGTCAGCAAAGGGAGCAGTCAAACAATCAGACTGTGGAGAGTCAAGGTTCTCCGAGAGAGTGGCTGTGGTGGGAACTAGGGTGACAAACGCCTAACAAAGAGCGCCTCCCAGAAGCCGGTTCGTAAACCGATCGTCCCCAAATCGGGATTCAGGAGAGGCTCGAAAGACCAAAGGAGCTGGACCCCCATCCAACAACCCCCAGGCGGCATCCCAATACGAAGCTGCGGGTCCTGTGGAACAAACAGCATCCGGAACCGAGCCGTGCCGCTGGTAACCATGCTGAGGGGGACGGTGCCCTAATCGAGGCCTCTCCGCAATTGGAGGTGATAAAGGACGTGAAGGTCCTTGCAAAGATATAAAGCTACCATCAATTTTGCGAGGGGGGTTAGAACCCCCCCGCCCGTGGAGGGGTGATTTCTCCTCCCAACGGACCGGTACACTCCTCACAATATCGCGTGAGGGGGGTGAAACCCCCCCGCCCCTGCACGAGGGAACCGTCACCTCGAGAGGGGCTGGAACCCTCTTTACAACAGGCGATCGAAACACGCCGCCAGAGGGACGTCCACGCGGAGTGTCCACATTAAAATGATAAGCCAATGAATTTTCAACAAGAGGATGTCGAGGGGGGTGTCGCTCCAGCCTGGGGTATTCAGCCAGGGGAGGTGAGTACCTCCTTGGATCAGGCTGAGCGACGGCAAAACCTCCCTCAGGGTTGACAGAGGGCGGAACGCACCCGCCCCTGGAGGGCTGCACCCCCGCCCGAGGGGGGGGTGAAGCCCTATCAAAACCAGGGGCCAGACTGACAGTGTTCGCACGCCGTCTATCGGCTGGGCCCGTGACCGGTGAGGAGCCTCCACCAACCACCTCCTGCCTACCGACACCATTGCGGTCGAGGCAAAGAATAAGGAGGTGGTTGCCCTGACAATGTGGGCAAGGCCGTTGGTGCTGGCAATTGCGTTGCAAATGCCGACCTAAGCAAGAGTAGCACCAACGGCGCTCCCTAGCTATGGCCCTACGGAACTTGGGAGGTTTATCCAAAAATTTTGGACAGGCAGTCGTAACATGTGTAAGAGCACGGCAATAGTGGCAGGGGGTCACCTCGGTCGCAGCAAGACCACTGAAGTTTGGAATTGGGCGGCGCCCAGTCTCCTGCGCCACTCCTGGCTGCTTGGAACCCCTGGTGGAAGTCGTGGGTTTAGACGGGGGCGTCGGTCGTGCCGGAGGGTTTTCCGGTGTTCCCGAGCCCACGGCGTTCTCCACCTGGCGGCTCTGTTCCTCAAGGAACTTTAAGAGGTCCCTGAACGGGGGTATATAGTTAGCCCCGTCCCCGCCGTACCTCTCCTCAAATCGGATCCGCAGATCGAGAGGCAGGCGGGACAGCACCAGGTGAAGAAGCCAGAAGGACCACTGATCCACCGGCAAGTCGAGCCGTCGAAGGGCGTTGCAAGCAACCACGACTGGGTCAATGATCACCTCCCGGAGACGTGCTCGGTCCTTCAAAGCCGGGAGGGACATCAACTCTGCCAAATGTGCGTCCGCAAGGCGGAGCACATTGGCGTAGCGCCTTTCAAGGAGCTCCCTGGCCGTGGGGTAGCTGCTATCAGACAAATCCAAATGGCTGACTACCCCAAGCGCCTCCCCTTCAAGTGAAGACAGCAAATAGGCCATTTTTTGGCCTGGGGATAGGTCACGGCGGGCATGTACTAGGCTGTCAAAGATGGAGATGAACCCCATCCAGTCCCGAAGCCGCCCACCAAAGTGTGGAAGGTCCAAAGTGGGCAGCCGACCCAATAGGGCAGGCTGCGGCTGCGGGCGAGGCGACTCGCACTGCATGCTCAGTCGAGCCTCGCGCTTTATTTTGGCCCCAGCCTCGAACACATCATCTGTGAGTTCGAAGAACTGCTCAAAATCTTTCTGGGACGATTCGCGTGCCTCGTCGTCCTCCACGGTGTCCAGGAATTCCGAGTAGGCTTCCTCAAAATTGGCTCGTCTGGCCGGGAGCTGTTCAACGCGGTGAAGCAAGCTAGCCGCCCTGTCTGGGCGAGTAATAAGCGCATGCGCGCTAGCCGCCCACCGAAGCTCCGCCTGCATACGGCTCACCGGAGTAGACTTATGCGGAGGCATGGCGGATAATCACAAGGAAGCACGAAATCCAAAAAACAAAAAGCAACAAAGAAATAGAACAAGCACAGATGCAAACACCGAACACGTGCAGAACGCTAATCAAAAGGTCGCGGTTAAGAAACGCGCGGCACGCGGTAATTAAACGCGGCGCTGCTACAAAACGCGTGGTGTAGACGCTAAATAATCTGTGACCGTTAACGCGGCGTATTGGTCCGACACGTGGCGTACCGCGCCTACAAACGTGTGACCTACAGAGATACGCGGCGAATCAAATAAGCGCAGCAAAAAAATCGATATCGATGCGCCGAGCGTGTAAAAGCCGCATAACCAAAGGCGAAAAACCACGCTCTGCTACCAAATGTTACGGCCCCTTGCCTGTCCCGACGAGGGCCAAGTTCCCGGGCCCATAGAGGAACGAGCCCGGACAGGTCGAGGGGGGATCGGCTAGTAAGATACAAGCGACCGGTGGGATACCGGTCACGGTACCGGTCAGGGACTCGGGTCGGATAATAATATCCGAGACTACCAGCCGATCAGTGGAAAACTATGCGGCTATTACACGACTAGCATTACAGTAAAATCGGCTAATCACTTACACCGGCGGATTATACTACTTCCGGCGTATCATACTAGTACCGGATAATTACTAACCTTGTTGAAGTGTGCGACGACACTCAGTTTCAGCCCGATGTAGGTAGTGAATGTGGAAAGTCAGGGAAGAGAAAGTGTAACTTGTCTGTATGTGTGTGTACCGGGCTGACAAACCGTATGGCCTCTGCTTCGATCAGCCCTCGGACACGTGCCACACCAACAGTTGGTTCGCCTGCACAAAGTTTCGCTCCGCGAATACACCCACGTGAATATTCAAACGCGGCGACAGTAAGTACGGGATCAAATAGCTCGTACGCGAATTCGGCGACACAAAAGGGAAAAGTTCGAAGATCACTGTAAGATCACACGGGCACACCAACACGTGGCTTCAAACCGTCCACCGTTAATCAAACGAATTCGCACCAAATTTCAAGGGCGGTAGCAATCACTCGCGTACCGAGATCGGGATTCAAAAAACACGAGGACTAAAATTAAAGAAAATCCAAAAAGCAATATAAGCGCCTCAAAAGAACACGCGCGCTTGTTCAAGGTCAGAACAGTACTCGTCACTCAAATCGGCGATTTTCCATCGAAACCACAAATCGCCATCAAATACCGCTACAAAAAAGGCTTCCACGCCGCGGTGATTCACGAGAGAATCCAAAAAAGCGAAATAAGCGCCTCAAAAGAACACGCGCGCTTACTCAAGGTCAAGACCGTACAGTAACTGTGTCGAACCGACGAGCGTTTTCGCCCACAAAATCCGGTCGACAGACGCGCGAAAGGGACAGGACGCGCGAGAGAAAGGGAACGCACTAACAAATCGTAGCTGTTGCTAAGTGGCCCGTCGAGCCTGCGCATGTTTGCGTGACGCACTAGACTCGCGTCGACGCCCGTGCATGTGTGCGCTACGAAACGTGCTTACGTGCCTACACCAGGCGCCAAATTTGAATTGGCGCGAACATACCTTGAGCGGTCTGTTTGCATTATAACTTTCCGCAATAAAGAAAATGAGTTCCGTGAAAAGTTTCCGATCATTTTCCGCACACAATAATTAATTAACCTCCGGAAATTACGGGATTTATTACGGCTCTACTTTAACTCGTTTATCTTCGCTATCTCTTTTTGTAGGAATATTTTTCTTTGACCGTAGCGTACATAGGCTGAGAGACAGACTTTACATTTATTCCATCGGATAAAAAAGTTAAATCCTTTCTGAAACAGAATATGCAAGTAGGTTTAATTTAACGATGACTGAAAATAAATATTATTTGTTCATAAAATTGATATTGTAATCTCCTGTTACTCATTTGATTTTAACTTGAATACAGTGTTATAATGATGAACTTTATTCTCGTGCAACTTCTATGAAATTATCACGATATTGTTGAAAAGTGGGAGCAGCAAAACAGTAGCGTAAGAAATAATTATTTGTTAATATTATTTTCAGCTAGTTCTTTTTGATCTAAAGCAAATTTAAAAGATAATGGGAGACAAAACCTCTTTGGTAAATATATATATTAATAAAAAAAACATAATGAAAAACTGTGCATTAATCAGATTTCATATAAATCACTGTTTGAAAGCAAAAATTTCATCCTTTGTGGTCGGTCTTGCAATGAAAACATTATTTTCACGACACGTAGTTGAGTGTAAAAAAAATAGTGTAAAAATGACAGCGATAGTTAAATTTTAATTAACGATTATCATTTTCATTCAATTATATAAGATTCTTCCCAATTATGATTCTTCAGAAAAGGGAGAAGCCGTTGAACATCAAGATAGTTTTTTTTATAGACTACAATTTGTTATCGTATACTTACTTGGTAAGTAATTACTGCTGATGGTTTTTTTCACAGTATGATGGCTCCTTCTCCCACCATACCACATCTGAGCCAAATCAAAAATTATAAAGTTTCAAATAAATTATAAAGTTCTAAAATGGCAGTATAGAAAATCAAACTCGCGAACTTCCACTCAAATCCATGTGTGCACCACTACGCCAGGTTGTCAAACATTTTATTAAGAGAAAACTTTATCCAAACGTGTTTCTGCTTCTAAGCGATTTTAGATTAACGTGAAATCAACGGGTCTGCCCGCGAAATTCCAAATTTTCGTGTTTTTTTGCAATTTGTACGTTAATTAGACATGATAGGCTTATGGCAATCAATTTGCGAGAATGGCAGTATCATCTTTACATGATTATATCAAAATCTTTGCATAAAAATGTGTATCCTAGGAAATTAATCCGAGTATCGAGTTTTATGTGAGTAACTCGCAAATCTTGGACTAATTTCTTTAACTCGACACTTTCGAGCAGAGATTTTTATATAAACATGTGAAGAAGATATTGGGATTATCGCAATTTGACGGCCATAAGCCTATTATGTCTTATTAGCTTAAAAATCGCGAAAAACCACGAAAAATTTGAATTTCGCGGGCACACCCGTGGTGTGCGCCTTAAATACCCAAAATACGCTACATTTTAATTTGAACGCAATTGACTTTAAAGTTTTTAAACTAAACAAAAAAATCGCTTAAATATAGCTTCTACGCCGTTAAGGTACAGAGGTTGTGAGCTCTTGATCTAGTTCGAGTCTAAACACTCGGGTCCGGAAATTTATTTTTTCAGATTGCTGCGAAGTAAGCCGTGCCCCGGAGGATTTAGCTCTGTTTCAAGATTTAACGTTTTTTTATCGAGTTTTAATGTTTGCAAATTTAATATAAATTTCATTATGATTTCACAGGCAGCGGACGCCGAGGATCTTACCCTTAATGCCTACGAAGTAAAATATAAACTTCAATCTAATTAGGACTATAAGATTTCTCAGTATTATGAAACTTAATTTTGATAAATTTAACTAGAGACAGATATTTTCATAATTAAAGTAAATGACTTATTGATACGGATCTTTCGTGAAATAAGAGTCTGGCGCACACGGAGGGCTTTTTTCGACCTCCCATACAAACATAATGTCATTTGTAATTCGATCATAATTATACTATTAGAATGCCTTTGCGTATCGAAGTGTTATATTATATTATGTAGTATAGTTATCGAATTAACTGACATTTTATTCCGAGTAAGTATTTTCGAAAAAAGTTGTTTTTAAGAGACCATAGAACCTCAGTGGTTATGGGATTAGAAAAGTCGTCGCTTTGTAGGGTTCCGTGACAAAAGGGTAATAAAATCGGGAACCTATTACTATACTGAATACACAGTGTGTCCGTAATCCAACTAGCGATAATTTAAGGTTCTATAGCTCATTACAAGCAAAAAATCCCCTATTAAGAGTCCGCTCACCCACGATGTCTTCCATACATTCGTAATACCAAAATCCTTTGTAATTCGTGCAAATTTCGATAATGTTGTGGTGTTATTCGGGTTCATATAGTAATAATCTATGCTCCAGGCCATATCTGGTTCCGAAATACTTTTGTAAACGAATTTAGTTTTGCTTATTTCTATGTCAAAAAGGACAATATGTTTTCTGCTTATTTGTTTTGTAATTCGTTGTGTTTTTTTCGCAATAATTGATTAATTAAAGAATAGGTAGATTTGTCACTTCCCCACTTGTACCGCAATGTACTCTTAATTAATTCTTATCGAAGACGAATACTCTTAAATCAAAACATTAACCTTTTATCTCACGCCAAGTATTTTTATAATGGAAAGCTTTATATGCCATAATATTACCTTTATGAATATTTTAGCTGTAAAGTATGAGAAACTGCCTAATAACGTCGCGCGGAGGAGGCACGGCTTTTTTGCCATGTTTTTTTCACGTGTCGGTGTGAACAAGCAAATTTGCATTTTAGCTTGAGCAAACAGATATTTTTACATTATTTTAAACCGTATAAAAGACTCCACTTAGTGTAGTGGTTGGAGTATTAGAATGCCGATCATGTAGTGGAATGAAATGTCGGGTCCACTTCATTCCACTACATCGGTCGGGTCGGGTAAATTAATTTCAGAGGTTTTTTGGTGCTAAATGGAACCTATGTTCTCTGTGCTCTGGATCAACTTACACTTGTCCAGATTTCAGATAGAAAAAATTAAAATTATGGAACTTATAAATAAGAGGTTTTTAATGTTGGTTACTCGAATATCTTGTGCGATCGCTTGTATTCATAAAAGGTAATAAATAATAAATGGTTTTAGGGAACAGTGGTCAGTGTCGAAGTTCCCGGGATTTTATTTTAATTTTGATATCATCATCATATTTCATATTTGTATGTTATACTGCTGGACACAAGGGTTCTTCGTTTAATGGAGTGGGAGCTCTAGGGCTTGCTAGTCGAGATGGCAAATCCAAGTTAAGGTGTTTTGGTTCATTCCACCGCGAAAATTTAAATTTAGTTTTTCGAAATTAGTAGGCCACTTACATAAAAGGCAATGAATTTTGCGGTCATAACATTTTAGGTTCTACATGTTTTTCATTAAAACTTTTGTCAAAAATACTCATTAACTACAAATTCTTCCGAATCCCGGATTTGGAACTAACTGGGATTTGGAGTAATTTGAATCTATCAGGGCAGATATGAATTAATGAAGTAGAAGACATGACATAATAATTTCTCGATTCAGCGATTTCGAAATATTTGGATATCTTTGGAAATCTTTGGAGCACTGATTCAGTTATTTGTTAAAAAAAGTAAAGTAACACAAATAAAATTAAATAAAATATTTAAAATAAAATATTTAAAATAAATAAAATTAAATATTTAAAATAGATCCACCGGACAATATATGCAATTAAGGTTTTTGTACGTAAGTTCACATAAAAAATATTTCTGTAATTCATCTCGAATGAAAGAGATAAAGTGGTAAATGGAAGAAAAAGTCGAAGATAAAATTTATTTGAAATAATTTGTTTTATATTTATATTGTATTAAAGGAAAAAATTGAAGTGGTTGTAAAATGTATTAATTTTAAGAGTTGTTATATAGTGAAATTAAGTGCTCAAGGAAACATTAAAAAGAGACATTTAATGTTAAATTCACAGAAAGGGTCGTCAAAGCGCTCTTAATATTTATGTTAGCGTTTAGCCCGTCTTCAAAGTTGACGTGATAGTAAAACAGTTTTTATAGAACGAAAGCCCGGAGCCCCCAGACATAACTTATTTTACAAAGGACAAAACGTGATTCTTTAAATACTCAAACCACATTCATAAATGAACAAATAAGGAGTTTCGTGCAAAATTAGGAGTAGGTTCTATAAGTACTGTAAAAAACAACGGTAGACTCGCAGACGCCAGGACCCTCCTTTTTATTACAGTACAGAGAATTTTCCAATTGGAAAAGTGCTTGTAAAGCGTAATTGAATAAGGTACATTTGAATTTCAATTCGGTGGTCCTGAACAGAATTGTGGAGGTCAAAGGTATAAATGTGAAGTATCTGAAATTAAATTCCTACTGCTTTCAGAGCTCGCTGTACTGAAAACTAAATATATTAGGTTATTTGTGTCAAACACTCGAAACCTGCTTTGGGGACTACGCTTTTATTATTCAAAATAATTACAGTGAGCGAGATTCAAATAGCTTATATACGATGTAATAGAGCTGAACGTGGGTACTCCCACTTGGCCTGATTCACAAATTTAAAGTCGCTCAGCGGGCATTGGGGAAAGCTATTTTAGAAGTTTTCCTGAGGGATAAAATGAAGAGATCCGCAGGAGAACCAAGGTTACCGACAATAGCTAAATCATTAGCTAGCTATAGTGGCAGTGAGTAAGTCACTCATATTGTAAGAGTGGAGGAACCAAAAAGCCAAGAAGTGGCCGCGTACAAGCAAGCGATCAGGTTATGGACGGATGATATAAAGCCGGTAGAGGAAAATGGCTGGAGACGGAAGGTAAAGCTAAGTATGTGGAGCTCAAGCAAAAGCCGAAGGGAGGTAATATCTGCCTTCCGCAGGCTAAAGTGATGATGATGATCATGATTGTACGATGAAAAAAAGAACGATACGAAGAGATCGGTAGTGTGACCAGCGAGGCTACCTGTTCACTGTGATGATGTGGACAAATCTTGTTAGAAAATGTACTATTAAAAACACAATAAAATATGAACGTGAAAAATGTCCAGTGTGCTCCAGTCGTGGCGGCCAAAATGTTTAAAATAATGTTCGAATCGTAAAATGGAAACAATGTAGGTATATAAATTTTAGGTTCGTTCTTTGCCAAACAAAAAATTGGGATTTTGGTTGTTCCATGCCCCCGGGAGTCATTGCAACATGGTCCTTAATTATTGTATGTACGAGTAAATTTGGGATTCGCTCGAACCAATGTTTTTCCATTCCCAAATTGGCTGGGAATTTTGTTCATATTTCGATTGTTATTTTGTTTAACGTTATAGTAGTAAATAAATAATTAATTTAATCATTTGGTAATTTTTATTTTTTAATTTAATTAGAGTGAATGCAGAGGTACTACAAAATATAGATAGTAAATCGACTTTACTTGAGTTTAAGAAACAAAACGAGATACAGGGATAGAATATGGATGGACGATATCCCGTTTTTACCATTTTGGTATGAAATCCTAAAAACATTGTTTTGAATTTGTATTTTCATCTTTTATATTTCTTTTTAAAAAATAAACTTATTTTGCTTTACTTTTGCAAGATCCTCTGTATGATACCTCGCAACACCACAAAAATTCTGTAAATACTTTTAGGGTTCCATACCAAATTGGTAAAAATGGAACCCTTATGGTGAGACTTTCTCCGTCCGTCCGTCCGTCTGTCACACTCGATTATTTCAGTAACTATAGCAGCTATTGACTTAAAATTTAGAATAGTTATAGGTATTACTGACTCGACATCATAGCAATCGTAAAAATTTGAAAATTGTTTTTATTTTTATTTAAAAAGGGGGGAAAACGGGGGCTTCGAATTTCAAAATGAAATAACAATATTGAATGGGGTATCATACGAAAGGGCGTTACTTGTGTATTCTAAAACCGCTTTTTATTTATTTTTATGTCTGATAGTTTTTGATATATTAAGCAAACTGTCGAAAAAAATACCGTTCCCCCCCTTATCACCGAAGTTTACTAATCGAAAATTCTGAAATAATTATGATTAATAGGAATCAATGTACATTTTACGGAATAAATATAATGAATTCTGTATCTATTATACTTTTTTTGGTATTAGCAATAAACCTCATAAAACAAAGTTAGTTTTGCGGTTCGGTAAAAAAGTGATCCTTAGGTCCGGTTTCCACCAAAGCAGAGCGGAGCGGAGCTGTGATTGAGTAACTAATCAGATTTCGTCATTTTGACATCTCAGAGGAGAGGAGATGTCGAAATTACGAAATCTGATTGGTTACTTAAACACAGCTGCGCTCCGCTTCGCTTTGGTGGCAACCGGGCCTTATGGTTTAACCTTTTTCTAATATAGTACGGAACCCTCAGTGCGCGAGCCCGACTCGCACTTGACCAATTATTATATATAGAGATTATTATCAGCTACAAAAGCATTAATGCCTTAGCAGCATAGAACACAGTACTGAGTAAGTACAAAACATATTCGCGGCAGCGCGCCATAGTAATTACATGATTGCGGTAAGCGTTTAATTCAATTTCACTCCAGTTCACACTACTACTACTTTTACATCTGATCCCGTGGCTCGGGCAAAAGCTGAGAGCGATTTTACTATTAGTTCTTGTTTAGTATTTATAATGTGAAAATTTATATGTAGATAGATAGATAGATACACCCTTCATTGCACACCACAGAATAAAAATATAAAAAAGAAAGAAATAAACTAAACACAAACAATCGTAGAAGTACAATTTGGCAATATAAGTACAATTTATGTATTTAAGTTCGTACGTTTTTGAGTTAGTTGTTTTGTGACTAAGTCACGTCAACACCAAAGAACCGATATAGCTTCAATTTGGAATATAGATACACGAAACCTTCTTAAAAAAAAGGAACTAGCCTTACAGCCGACAGTACGTCGTGGTAACAAAATGGCATCGCTTATTAGACAAATCAAATAACGCGCACGAAAAAATGTGATACATCTAGATGGAACCACCAGAAAAACCTGGTTATTCATTCTTCAAAGCTCGTCTCTTGTGGTTCACAAAGAGCCACAAGAGACGCGATTAAGTTACAAACATAAAAGTTTTCATATTTAAGAAATAGACATTTCAATCCTTGAAGACGCGCCTTACTCTGTCAAAATTGCTGTTTCATTCGATTCGTATAAAGTTTGACAGAGTGTCATCGTGGATTGAAATATCTATATTATACCCGCCATGTGTTCGTAAGGTGTGCCACACGAAACACGGGGGCTTGTGAAGCAAGTCGGCGACTGAATGCCTCGTACATAATGCATTGTGCCGCAACCTTTAACCTCTCCCGCATTATGCGACGGATTTATTTCTTTACGCTCTCTCTGATTCACCCACTCTCTCTGGCCTCGTCGACTGCTGAGAGCCTTGAACTTCGTGTGCTTTGAATGTAATGACATGTATTCGAGAGCGACTTGACTTGGCTGCTAACTTCTCTACCGATCGGAGGTAAAATAAAAGTTGTTTTTGGGATTTTATTTGTAACTTACCATCAAAAGCTTAGCATTAGTTTTAAAGAAAGAAGTCTTTATTTGGTTGCACATAATACATATAAAAAAAATGGAAAACAAAGGGAAGTCCGAATTGGGCGAAAGAATTTCAGAATTGGGCGTGTCCTATAAGGTACCATGTAGTCTACGACTGTTTTTATGTCCCTTAATAGAAAAATAAAAAATAAGTACTTTACATAGTGGTGAGTTCTCTGTATGGATGTCTTCGTTCACGGCTGGTTACTGTACAAGGAAAGACGCCAACACGCGTAGGACAAGTGATTTAGCGTTCCGGTGCGATGCTGTGTAGCAACTGATACTGGTCATTTATCCCTTCCAATTGTAACATCTTCGACTGTATCTTCACTTACATTGATTTATTGGTGAGAATAACTTGCAATGAGTAAAAAAAATGCTATCTCACGTATTGTTGCACGTTTATATTGAGAATTGTTAACGGGAGAACTCTCTACATAAATAATTACTATACTATAACCGTTCAATGTTAACCACAAAACCAAGTAAACTGATTTCTAAACTTTAAGGAACTTCAGTTAAGTTACTAATATTTTGTTTTAAAACTGCTTGTAAAATTTCCGATAGAGCCATTTACCAACATTTCACAGCTGAAAATAGTTAGGGAAACTGCAAGAGCGAGTGCAATAGTAAAAGTTAAATAGAAATTCTTCTTAAAAATGTGTAGCGAGTTTCACTTTGTACTGAATTAAAGTTGTGGAACGAAAAAAGGCAATTTTCCAACAGTTTTTAGGGTTAAAAACCAGAATTGCAAAAATGGGTCATACGACGGCCTGACGGCCTGACATTCACAGACATTAATTCAATAGTTTATTGTGGTCTACTCGTTCTTTGTTTGATCTATGTGCTTTTTCAGAAATGTATTTCTAAAAGTGTCCTATCCCATATCTACAACTTTTACATAATATTATATTTTAGGAATTAGAACACAGCACATTTTTTATGTATTTATTTAATATGCTTTTTATAGCATTTAACTTAGTTTGTGAGCTAGTAACATTAAGTAATATTTTGTTTTATGGAGTAACGGAACCTCCAATTAGCAAAAAGAACCCGCACTTAACGATTTTCTTATCGTCGTTGAACTTCGAAGATTTTCAATAGCTCTTTTTGATTTTTTAAATAAGTTTTATGCTTCAAGGGGCAATTATCCAACATTTAATTAAACTTTTGACACTGCGGCAGTAGGTATAAGTACATTGTCTCTCTACCCATTACCCCTCTTTTCTAAGGTCTTTGGTGAAGACCCTCTCGGGACCCTATTAGGTACCTTCATAATTAATAAATTGCTTGAGTTTGCCTGCTTGTTTTATAATCATTCCAGTAATTTTTTCATGCCACAACTGTTCAGTCGCTTGGCTGTTTAATTTGGAGATAGCTTCTACTTTTTCGGATCACCTTTTGTTTTGTTACGTTAAAAAAAATCATAAAACACGCCTACATAGTCAAGATTAAATCCTATCGATAGGTAAATCTCTTCAGCCTCCTATGCAATGTTCTTTAAAAATAACAACCATTATTATGTATCCCTATTGTGTGTGTAGTTGTAACTTTCTGTGCACTAAATAAATGAATAAAACACCAAATGTCAGTTACGTTCTTAGCTTTTGGTCTAGGATCCCGCTATACAACGACCTACACCGAGCTGCTTTTTGGATGAAAACTATCTTATATCCAATTAAATATGTCAATAAATATATCGCAAGTGGGTTGCCTAAAAAATTTCAGTCCAGGGTATGATTAATTAAGAATTAAAAAAAAAACCATTGTAACATGGACTCCTATTTTTTACAGTTTAGTTGACATCGTAGTTCAAATAAGATTGGATGTTATAAATAGTGCTTTTTGCCAGAAATACTTTCCTGGCTGAGGAAAGTATTTTTGTTCTATATTTTTTGGCAAAAGAAAGTTAACGGATAACAAAATCGTAGGTTTTATGCATAGGCTATTTTAAACGCGAACAAGAAAATCAAACGTATTTCAATAATACTAATAGCAAGTATGGGAGATAGCTGTAGTAGTAACTAGGTGTAAGATCCTCAGATCGCGCGCTAAGTCTAGGATAAAAGCGAGGGATAAGAGATCGGTCAACATGATACGAGGCGAAGAGAGTATTTTATTAGACGAGAGAAGGCACTCTTGATTTCTGATAACAAGTATCTAACTTGTATAATATATTATTATTATTCTACTAGCTGACTCGGCAAATGTTATTTTGTCATAAACATTATTTGTCACATAAGAGGACACACTGATTTTATTTTTGCTACGTCTTCTCACTCTTAGGAATACGACATATGACAGAAAAACTATGTTTTAACGAATTACCAAAAATAAGGTATCAATAATAATCCATTTTGGAGCCCTTTTGGATATTTTTACTATCGATACACTCAAACAAAAATTAAAATTACATCAAGAAAATGTTATCCAATGCTTCTGTCTTGGAGTAAAATAAGATCCCAGCAAAAACATTTTCATGTAAAATGTTGCCAAGACGAGAACATGTGGCTCACACTATCAAAAAGTTATCAGATCTCATGTAGAGCAAGACTTCTAACTCTACACGCCCTAACTCTATAAATCCTAACTTTATAAACTCTACACTTTAGTCAAAATATATTATGTCTTGGCTGTTTCGGTACCGTCACATGGGCGTAAAGTGAAGAATTTATTCACTGTTCAGTACTTTTCTAATAGAGTTTTGCAAGTGGCATTATGGACCATGCAAAATTCAAGAAATTTCACATTAAAATTAAATGGTATCACCATTGTTATGGGAAAAAACTTCCATTTATTAAAAATATCCTCTAAAGCAAAGGAACACACTTTTGCAAAGTGTGATGGAGTATTTGAAACCAATTCACTTAGTAAAACCTAAGTGCAGTTTCTGAGGAGACTCAATACCTATCTAATAAATAATCGTTACTACAGAAACTAGGTATTGTATATCAGAAAAGTACAAAGTCAGTGAATAATATTTTTACTTTACACCCATGTGACAGTAACGAAACAGCCAAGACATAATATATTTTGACTAAAGTGTAGAGTTTATAAAGTTAGGATTTATAGAGTTAGGGCGTGTAGAGTTAGAAGTCTTGCTCTACATGAGATCTGATAACTTTTTGATAGTGTGAGCCACATGTTCTCGTCTTGGCAACATTTTACATGAAAATGTTTTTGCTGGGATTTCACTTCTTTTTGTAAGTTGTTTACGACTATATTTTTTATTTGGTTAATTTCCTTTTCTTTGGTGTATTTCTTGAATATCATTGCAAGGTGGATATTTGTTCGAATCAAGTATCCCCCCCTTTATCATTTAAATGAGGGAACCCTCCTTGGTTCACCTAGTTTATTTTTTTCCTTATTTGTAGTTTATTACAATGAGTCCCTATATCAATTTTGAGACTCTAGCATCAATATTTGCGGTAATTTCATACAAACTTCTGTCCCCTATTTTAAGGGGTTGGGGGGTTAAATTTCCAACTTTTGGAATTTTTTTGTTGGTTGTGTGCTAATACTAGCTTATATACCAAATTTCAGAAATCAAGTTTTTATTATACCTATATACTTATGGGAAACCCCATACGAACTTCCAACCCCCTAATTTTATGGATGTGGGGTGATTAACTAAAAATCCTGAAACACGTATTTAATTGTTTATTACAAAGAGTCCCTATATCAATTTTGAGACCTCTAGCATCAATATTTGCGGTAATTTCATACAAACTTCCATCCCCTATTTTAAGGGGTTGGGGGGTTAAATTTCCAACTTTTGGAATTTTTTTTGTTGGTTGTGTGCTAATACTAGCTTATATTTCAAATTTCAGAAATTAAGTTTTTACTATACCTATATACTTATGGGAAACCCCATACGAATTTCTAACCCCCTAATTTTATGGATGTGGGGTGATTAACTAAAAATCCTGAAACACGTATTTAATTGTTTATTACAAAGAGTCCCTATATCAATTTTGAGACCTCTAGCATCAATATTTGCGGTAATTTCATACAAACTTCCATCCCCTATTTTAAGGGGTTGGGGGGTTAAATTTCCAACTTTTGGAATTTTTTTGTTGGTTGTGTGCTAATACTAGCTTATATATCAAATTTCAGAAATTAAGTTTTTATTATACGTATATACTTATGGGAAACTCCATACGAACTTCCAACCCCCTAATTTTATGGATGTGGGGTGATTAACTAAAAATCCTCAAAGACGTATTTAATTGTTTATTACAAAGAGTTCCTATATCAATTTTGAGACCTCTAGCATCAATATTTGCGGTAATTTCATACAAACTTCCATCCCCTATTTTAAGGGGTTGGGGGGTTAAATTTCCAACTTTTGGAATTTTTTTGTTGGTTGTGTGCTAATACTAGCTTATATACCAAATTTCAGCTTTCTAGGTCTTCAGGAAGTACCTAGGAATTTTGATGATCATCAGTGAGTCAGTCAGTCAGTCAGTGACGAAATTTGGGTTTTTTAGACGTCAATAAAATCTAAAGTATAAGACCTATAAAATTGAAACTTTATAGGTTTAATAAGTTCACTGGTTACATCATTTTCCGAGAATTTTGATTATCTGAAATAATTCAGGCCCAAGTTATAAGGGTTTAAAAATACGGCGAAACACTTCGAGAAAAGATAGGTAGTGCCCTCGCGCTTCGCTTGGCTCGTCTTGGCGGGGACACTACCGTGTCCCCAGATTAAAAACCCCAAATTCATGAAGTTTAAATTTGAAAATAATTGTTTACATAACATTTATGAAAAATTGTTTGCGTCCTATAATATTTTAAAGGAGAAAAACAGCGTTGGACATATTCCGCCTGGAAATTAGCGTGGCATAGTGACATGGTAAACCGTAAACAGTGTTAATTTTTTTTTCTTAAGTCGTTAAGCAATTTTGGATACTCAGAACTCGTTGTAAAAAATTAGGCAAAAACATAAAATAACTCCATAAATATTAGAAACTCAAATATTGTGCAGGTTCGACACTCGAGTAAGCCATTACGTGAAATTTGAGTGACTTTCGTTTAAGTAAACCCATAATTTAGCTAAAATTTGAAACGCAGACTAATAAAAACGTCAAGCATTGGCGCCTTGTTGGAAATGGTTGACAAATGTTACGATAAGTTACTCGAGTTTAGTCTAATGCAATTTGAAACGTGGGAATCAAAAAAAAAACGTAGACTTACAAAATAAACCTTGGGAGCGAAGTTTTTTTCAGAAATAGGCGGGTCTTTAACGTTCATCTGATTGGTCTATTTCGTTGCCATTCATGGCAAATGGGACGACTGTCTAGAATTAAATTAACCAATCACATAGATACTGGTTACTTGGGTGTGACTTCTGATTTCAGAGGGGGAGTGGAGTGGAAACGCTGAAATAGTACGGTGCAAGGATGGAAAGAGGCATTCCGGGCTCGACAGCTGAGATCGAGCGAAGAATTCTCTAATCCGTCTACAGTACTGTTAAATTTTGTAGAGATTTATTATTATATAAATAAAATTAAAATTTAAAGTTTAAATAAATCTTAGGTTAAATAAATTTTAAATCATAATATTAAACAGTGTAAAGAGTGCCTTCGAGGTGGCGGAGATCTCCAGCTTATATTTTTGGTAAAGTACAGCTTTCCTTATTAATTTTGTGATACGAGATAATTTCATTCTTATAACCTCGTTTAGACATTAATTGAGATAAATTTTGATTGATTCGATTTCAAACTTAAAATGGACTTGGAGGACGAGGGTGGTTTCAATTTATTCTCGATATAAATAGAATCGATGTACAATTTAGTATATTTAGACTAGAGCCAACAGTATTGCAAGTGCTGAGTTTCTTGCCAGTTCTTCTCGGAGCAAATCTGCATTCCGAACGTGGCGGTAGAGTTTGACATTCTATGGGCACCTATTATTTAGACCTATGTGAAATAAAGAATTTCATTTCATTTCATATCAATTACCATAATAGTTTGGTTATTGTTTTGGGAATAAGAGTCAATTGTCAGAAGGTAATAATAGATACATAGCGAGCTATGATAATTACGAGGGAATATACAGAGTTAGAAGGATTGTTTTAGAAGAATTTAAACTAAATCAAAATAAATAAAAATTGAAATTAACTCGTATCCTATTGTGAATATGATGTCTTTAGTTTAGTGTTTTAAACACCTTCCTGATTGTGTATTTTGTTTCCTTAATTTAAGTCCTGGTGAATTAATATGTACATATTATATATAGGCATGTGTGTGTTAAGTAAATAGTGTACATATATGATGCCCCACTAGGTTTTTGTTTTTCGGGAACTTGTTTTCCTAGTGGCTATATAGTAACCAAGTTCCTGGGATTTAAGATTACTAACGTGATCTAAATTCTAAATAATCATACCAGTTTCGATCGATTTGATAATAATGAAGTCTGAAATATACAGAATATAAAAGTTATGCTTAAAACCTTTTATTTCTATAATAAAGACCCACTTACCTAAAGGAATTTAAAGTGGAGTGACCTTCGGAATATATTTGTTATGCTTAATAAAGTGTCACTGATTTATTCATCACTACAACCATTCCGAAACCTTCCATCATTTGAATTTCTCTACATACCTAATTTGATTAATCATAAAATTTAACAATGCAAGGCTGCATAAATTTATATCTATTTTATGGCTTTCAATGAACTCAGATTGTTAAGCCTGAATACTTAATCTAAGGAGATGAATTAAAAGAAACCTTACTATTGAATCTCTTTAAACTATAATATATTTCCTTTGAAGTTTGATTGAATTAAAATTAGCTAGCCTGAATAATTTTAGACAAGGTGGATAAACTAAAGTCAATCCTTAATTAGCCTTCTAGTTCCTTCAGAACTAATCGAGTAACATTAGCGAGGCTAGCCGAGTTCATCTAGCTCGTTACTATACTTTATACATAAGTCTGTTCATCGTGGGGCTGTACTCCAAGGAGAAAGCGTATCCAGAGTGGTTCTATGGCTGATATACAGGTGGGTCCTTAACATGACATAATAGGTAATATTTGCTTATGGTCCTAATGTGGGAATTACAGTTGTGTAGAGGAAGGAGCGAAGCCGATAGAATCATTATTAAAATTATTTTTTGGGATTTATATATATATACTCTTTCATGGCTGATTGGCAATCTTCGAATGGCAAAAATGGGAGCCCGTGAAACACGTCCTCTTTCATGAATTCAGGACTTCCGACCGTAATTTGGCCAAATTACAATCATATCAATTAATTATAATTCAAAATCCATGGTACCTGGGCAAGCCTTAAAGGCTCTATGTACCTGGCCTACGGGCATGTGGTAATAATACGCTTCGTAGCGAATAAAAAAGGAAGTCCTGAATCTGCCCAAATAATCTGAAAATTCAGAGCCAGTTTGGCGTAGGATTTCCCTAGCTTCAAGGTTTTTTGGTTCGAATGGTGTGAGCTCTGTTCCACCCACTCAGACAGCATTTGTCCTTCATTCTATTTGATTAATTAAACGCATATCACGTCAAATTGGAATCGTCCGGATTCAAGAAACAACAATGCTATTACTAAAGTCATTCTATGTAAATTCTATTTTGATACTTATTGCAAGGAAACAAAGAAACAAATAGAATGCCGTGACTTGCCTCTGAGTCGGTTTGCCTCAGCGAAATGAGAGTGAATTTAACTATAGGAAAATAAAAACTCCATTGTCTTAACCGAAAGGGCTTACGGCTTTGTCTCGACTCCATACATCTGTTGTTGCCTGCTGTAAGGGAAACGAAAGTGAGTACAACTGTCAATTTCATCCAAATTATCCAATCATGGTTCAATTAAATATAGTCGATCCAGCCCGCACCATCACAGAATTTGGTGCCGCGTGACCAAGATTTCAGTTACGTATTCGAATATCGATACGACTGGATTCAAAAAAAAAAAAAAAAAAAAAAAATACACAACGTAGGAATGAAAAAAAAATCACGATTGGGTATATAGAGGAAGAAATAAAATAAATCATAAAATATAAATGCATTTCTTGAGATCACACAAAAAGGAAACAGAATACACTGTGCATGATATTATGTTATAATATATTTAACATTTACAGCTGTTCTAAAAATAGGAGAAGCAGAATTTAATCGTGTGTTTGTAATTGTATCGTTTACAGAATCCCGGATCTGCATGCATGGAACATTACTCTTTGTTTAATTTTGAATTAAGTTTTATTGAACCTTAAACTTTGTATAAAAAGGGGTCACATCTAGAATATCGTTAAATACGTCAACGTAACGCCAACTTTTCTAACTAATATTTAACACAAAAGAAAATCGAGTGAACGATTAATCCAACATTGCCGAAGTCAAACAGTTTAAATAGCGTTCAGTAAAGAGTTGTATTTAGGCGAATTAACCAAGATGCCAGCAGGTAGAAAGAAACGGGATAGGTCAGTACAAAAACATGTAGGTTCGAACCGGGCTAGTACAAGCGAAGCGGAGGCGAACAAACAAATAGAGACCGTAGGGAACTCTACTTTAGAGTTGATTTTGAAGAAAATCAGTGAGTTTGAAAAGAAGTTGGGACAATTAAATTCGAGCGTTAGTTTAGTAGGTAGTGAAAGTGCTAGCGGCTCGTGTTATGAGGCGACAGAAATAATTAATAGCGTGAACAACGGGACAGTTAATAACCAGGAATCGGTTAGTTTAACATCTGCAAGTACTAGTGGGGCGTCATCCGATACGCGGAACATATACGTAGTTCAGCCATCGATCAATAAGCCAACTTTTGATGGGAGGCCATTTAACAATCCTATTACGTTCTTAAAACGGTTAAAAAGATATATGAAGGAAATAAATGGAGCAGGACGTGAAATTGACATAGCGCTAGGTTGTATTACAGGACACGCGCGCAAAGTAATGGATTTATATTCAAAAAATTGGATCACTTTAGGAGATTTTGAGACGGATTTTAAGCGCATTTACTGGACAGAACAAATCCAGGAATCTGTAAGATATAGACTTATTAATTCGGTTTATACAGGCGATTCAGGAATAACAATGTCCGAACACTTTGCCGAAAATGTCGAGTCCATGCAGGCGTTAACTATAGCTTTTAGTGAGCGGGACTTAGTAAATTCAATCATGCGTCATTACACGTTAGACATACAACGCTTATGGTTTACTAGAACCGAGGAAGCTAATATTTTGAACGGGATAAATTTTCTTAGGAACATTGAACAAAACATTTTAGAAAAACCAAAAGGTATCGCTAGAGGAGTAGTAGGTAATAGTTCGAGAAGTAGGAGGTACAATGGACCATCTTTAGCTCGGCCTGTTGTAGCAACGATTTCAGCTTATAAGGGAAGAGTTAAGAATAACTGGAGGAATAATTCTATGAGGGGGCGTGGCTACTACCAAGGTCGTTCAGGTTATAGAGGAAATTATAGTAGACCCGCGTTAACTATGACCGAGTCGGAAAAGGGTAACGCCAGACCGGCTATCGCATTTGTGAAAGAGGGCGAAAGTTCTAATTCGTCTAAACATGTGGGGGCGGAAAACCAAAAAAACTAACGTTCCCCACACAAATGAAGTCCGATAGTTTAATGTTGTGTCATAAGGGGGCTAATAGGACTTCAGTACAAGAGAAGGCAAATACGGCTTATATGATTTTGACTAACAATGGATGGAAGCCAGGACAAAGTTTAGGGATTAACGCGGATAATCGTAAACGACCGTTGAAAGTTCGCACGTGTGATGAGGAATATGATTGCCAACTGGAAGTTAGAAGTATAGGAATCCTATTGGAAAGCCAGTTTGATAATGTAACAGAGTGTAGCGAGATAGGCTCTGCGTGTGAGGCTTGTTCAGATAGAGGCACGAGAATA
The DNA here is from genome assembly GCA_963855885.1 of Coenonympha glycerion. Taxonomy (NCBI): domain Eukaryota; kingdom Metazoa; phylum Arthropoda; class Insecta; order Lepidoptera; family Nymphalidae; genus Coenonympha; species Coenonympha glycerion. The sequence goes on along the minus strand of OY979638.1, from coordinate 588,868 downwards.
TACACAATGTTTCATGAGCTCGATGAACCGATTGATGTAGGGGTTGATTATTCGTTACCAAAGTTACCGGAAGTTTGTGTGTGTTTATACGGAAAAACAATGAATGCATTAATCGATTCAGGAAGCCAGGTTAGTGCAATAACTAGGGAACTGTACGATTCTATTCGGAGGGAGTGCGGAGAGTTACCTGAGATCGCTATCCCAGCAATTCAAATACAAGGGGCATTTGGATCACGCAGCGAGAGTGCAAATAGGTTAGTCTTGTTAGAATTCCAATTAGGCAGTACCTTGATCGAAGCGCCCGTACTAGTAATGAGACGATTACCTAGGTCGTTAATACTAGGATATGATTGGTTGGAGCGCGTTAAAGGCGTAATGAGCTGCGGTAACGAGCGAACACTAACGATAGAACACTTGGGGGTTAAATCTTGTGTAAAACTAAATTCAGACTGCAAAATAGATAGGCTGGGAGGAGAAACCAACGCTGTCACTATCAATGCATTACTAAGCCAAATTACCAGGCTAGAGGAGAATATTGTGATGTCAAATAAACAACCAGACAGTATAAGAGAAAACGGATTTCACTTAGACGACTCAGATTTAAGTAACGAACAAAAGGAACTATTGTTACCGATATTAAACAAACATAGTAAGGTGTTTACTGAAAAGTTAGGGTTGACAGACAGGTACGAACACGTTATCGAATTAACAGACGAAATTCCTTTCGTAAAGCATAGTTATCCGGTACCTTTAGCCTATAGAGAACAAGTTAAAACGGAATTAAGCGAATTGGAAAACTTAGGCGTGATAAAACAAGAGGCGACACCGTACTGTAGTCCTCTCACTTTCACTAAGAAACGGGACGGATCAATCAGACTCTTATTAGATGCGCGAGAGTTAAATAAGAAGATGGTTGGGGACGCTGGTACACCACCTCTAACTTCGGAAATACTTCAGTCCTTCCATGGAGTAAATTATATCAGCTTAATCGATTTGAATAATGCTTATTTTCAAATACCTTTACATAAAAACTCTAGGAAATATACTGGGTTCTCATTTATGGGACGAACTTATACATACCAAGTACTACCTCAAGGTTTAAAAACATCTGTAGCGGGTTTTTCGAGAGCAATGAATTCTATATTAGAGGATGTACGCGAATTCTGTGTGAATTATCTTGATGATATAATAATATTCACCACGGGTGACATAAACTTACACTTAGAACATTTAGATCGAGTACTAAGCAGAATAGAGTCAGCCAGATTAACTGGGAGATTGGGAAAGTGTCGGTTTTTATGTGTAGAAGTGAAACTGTTAGGGCACATAGTCAATACACATGGAGTGCGTATGGATCCGGAACGGGTGGACGCCATACTTAATTTCCCCGTACCTCGAACAACAAAACAATTACGAGGATTTTTGGGGTTAATAAATTATTTTAGAAGATTCATAGCGAAATATAGTGAAGAGGTTAGACCACTCTGTGACCTACTGAAACAAAATAAAAAATGGTCTTGGTCTCCGGAGGTACATGATTGTTTTGAAAGAGTTAAAAGATTATTCGTAGACACTATTCTTCTCGCGCACCCAAATCCAAAAGAGACTTATTATTTGCAGACTGATAGTAGTAATCTAGGAGTTTCGGGATACGTATATCAATTAGATGATAAAGGTGAAGAACAGGTGATAGGGTTTTGTAGTAAGGCTTTGAATGATACACAACGCAAATGGACAGTCAGTGAAATGGAACTCTGGGCCATCATATTTAGCTTATCAAAATTCGAAACTTACCTACGAGGAGCTCGATTGGTCATTAGAACTGACCATAAGAGTTTAATATTCCTGCAGACGTGTAAATTGTTGAGCGCACGTATGATACGTTGGGTACACTATATTGGACGATTCGACTACACAGTAGAACATGTGAAGGGAAAATTAAATACGGTTGCTGACGTTTTATCTCGGCATATAAAGGGGACAACTGACGTATTGACTAACAAAACTACGGGGCCTGAAATGAATCTATTCAAGGCACCTCTAGGTCGGATAATACAAAAGCGATGGAAGGAGATAGGTAGCTATCAGGGACGTGATAAGGTCGCTAGCGAAATAATTAGGCGTATTAGTCTAGAAGGCACACCTGAATCTAAATACTACATATTTAAAGAGGGTGTTCTTTACAGAAAGAGCAAAGAAGGGGACACTTTGAGATTATACATACCCGAGGAATTACAGAGGGACTTAATTGTTAGTGTTCATGAGGAAATAGGTCATTTCGGACGATACAAGGTGTTTGCATTAATGAAAAGTCGATATTACTTTCCCGGTATGTCACGTATAATAGGACGAGTTGTAAGGGCTTGCGAGATATGTCAGAAATCAAAACATGTACTAAGTACTCATACGGGACCAATTAAGAGCATTATAACAAAAGAGATCGGGGAGCGAGTTTTTTGTGACATTTATGGACCGTTGCCAGCTGGGAGGTTCGGGTTTAAATATATATTTGTGATACAGGATTCTTATAGTAAATTAATCAGATTATACCCGTTAAGACAGGCGAGCGGGAAGGCTACGTTAACGTGTATAAAGAAATACCACAGGCTAATTACGATTAAAACATTATGCTCAGACAGGGGTGCAAATTTTACTTCGAGGGTTTTCGAGACAGGTGTACGTCAACTAGGTATCGAGTTAACTCATACTTCTGTTAGAAACCCACGACCGAATTCGACTGAACGTGTTAACAAGGAATTAGGAAGACTATTTAGAACGTATTGTGATAAATCACATCGATCATGGGTTGATCTATTACCAGAAATAGAAAATTGTTACAATCAAGTGATACATACTATTACGGGATATTCACCGAATGAAATAGTGTTTGGGAAAAGAACTCTACTTTCGACTGATTTTGGTGACAGGGTAGGACAAAGGACAGATTTACAACCAGAAGATGTGGAACGAATTAGACAACATGTTCGAGAGAATATAGTTAAGGCGGCGGAAAATAGAGAACTCCACTATAATAAGAATCATAGATTAGTGCAATTCGAAGTAGGGGACTGGGTAAAACTTAAGACGTTTGGAAAATCCGACGCCGATAAAAAACTAACTAAAAAGTTCATGAGATTGTACGAAGGACCTTATGTGGTAGGGGCGGTTCCATACAATAATGTATACACCTTAGTTGACGTACATACTGGCAAAATCAAGGGAAACTACAACGCAATCCACTTATTTCGTTATTACGTGAACTCCTAAAAGGATTAAGGCTAATAACGTGTTAGGTCGGAAAAAAAAAAATTTAGGGAATGTTGGCGCCACCGTCATAAACTTGGGTAGCTCGAGCTACACGAAACAAAGGAAGACCGGAGTTGAATAGGTTTATTGCCGTGTTGGAAAACATAATAAAACAAGTATGGGAATATTGGAGCTAGCGTGGGAATACAGAGGAAAATAGATTTTTTTTCAAACTAGTACACAAGGGTACTAGGTGATTAAAAGAAAAATCTCTTTTCGGGGCGAATGACATGGTAAACCGTAAACAGTGTTAATTTTTTTTTCTTAAGTCGTTAAGCAATTTTGGATACTCAGAACTCGTTGTAAAAAATTAGGCAAAAACATAAAATAACTCCATAAATATTAGAAACTCAAATATTGTGCAGGTTCGACACTCGAGTAAGCCATTACGTGAAATTTGAGTGACTTTCGTTTAAGTAAACCCATAATTTAGCTAAAATTTGAAACGCAGACTAATAAAAACGTCAAGCATTGGCGCCTTGTTGGAAATGGTTGACAAATGTTACGATAAGTTACTCGAGTTTAGTCTAATGCAATTTGAAACGTGGGAATCAAAAAAAAAACGTAGACTTACAAAATAAACCTTGGGAGCGAAGTTTTTTTCAGAAATAGGCGGGTCTTTAACGTTCATCTGATTGGTCTATTTCGTTGCCATTCATGGCAAATGGGACGACTGTCTAGAATTAAATTAACCAATCACATAGATACTGGTTACTTGGGTGTGACTTCTGATTTCAGAGGGGGAGTGGAGTGGAAACGCTGAAATAGTACGGTGCAAGGATGGAAAGAGGCATTCCGGGCTCGACAGCTGAGATCGAGCGAAGAATTCTCTAATCCGTCTACAGTACTGTTAAATTTTGTAGAGATTTATTATTATATAAATAAAATTAAAATTTAAAGTTTAAATAAATCTTAGGTTAAATAAATTTTAAATCATAATATTAAACAGTGTAAAGAGTGCCTTCGAGGTGGCGGAGATCTCCAGCTTATATTTTTGGTAAAGTACAGCTTTCCTTATTAATTTTGTGATACGAGATAATTTCATTCTTATAACCTCGTTTAGACATTAATTGAGATAAATTTTGATTGATTCGATTTCAAACTTAAAATGGACTTGGAGGACGAGGGTGGTTTCAATTTATTCTCGATATAAATAGAATCGATGTACAATTTAGTATATTTAGACTAGAGCCAACAGTATTGCAAGTGCCGAGTTTCTTGCCAGTTCTTCTCGGAGCAAATCTGCATTCCGAACGTGGCGGTAGAGTTTGACATTCTATGGGCACCTATTATTTAGACCTATGTGAAATAAAGAATTTCATTTCATTTCATATCAATTACCATAATAGTTTGGTTATTGTTTTGGGAATAAGAGTCAATTGTCAGAAGGTAATAATAGATACATAGCGAGCTATGATAATTACGAGGGAATATACAGAGTTAGAAGGATTGTTTTAGAAGAATTTAAACTAAATCAAAATAAATAAAAATTGAAATTAACTCGTATCCTATTGTGAATATGATGTCTTTAGTTTAGTGTTTTAAACACCTTCCTGATTGTGTATTTTGTTTCCTTAATTTAAGTCCTGGTGAATTAATATGTACATATTATATATAGGCATGTGTGTGTTAAGTAAATAGTGTACATATATGATGCCCCACTAGGTTTTTGTTTTTCGGGAACTTGTTTTCCTAGTGGCTATATAGTAACCAAGTTCCTGGGATTTAAGATTACTAACGTGATCTAAATTCTAAATAATCATACCAGTTTCGATCGATTTGATAATAATGAAGTCTGAAATATACAGAATATAAAAGTTATGCTTAAAACCTTTTATTTCTATAATAAAGACCCACTTACCTAAAGGAATTTAAAGTGGAGTGACCTTCGGAATATATTTGTTATGCTTAATAAAGTGTCACTGATTTATTCATCACTACAACCATTCCGAAACCTTCCATCATTTGAATTTCTCTACATACCTAATTTGATTAATCATAAAATTTAACAATGCAAGGCTGCATAAATTTATATCTATTTTATGGCTTTCAATGAACTCAGATTGTTAAGCCTGAATACTTAATCTAAGGAGATGAATTAAAAGAAACCTTACTATTGAATCTCTTTAAACTATAATATATTTCCTTTGAAGTTTGATTGAATTAAAATTAGCTAGCCTGAATAATTTTAGACAAGGTGGATAAACTAAAGTCAATCCTTAATTAGCCTTCTAGTTCCTTCAGAACTAATCGAGTAACATTAGCGAGGCTAGCCGAGTTCATCTAGCTCGTTACTATACTTTATACATAAGTCTGTTCATCGTGGGGCTGTACTCCAAGGAGAAAGCGTATCCAGAGTGGTTCTATGGCTGATATACAGGTGGGTCCTTAACATGACATAATAGGTAATATTTGCTTATGGTCCTAATGTGGGAATTACAGTTGTGTAGAGGAAGGAGCGAAGCCGATAGAATCATTATTAAAATTATTTTTTGGGATTTATATATATATACTCTTTCATGGCTGATTGGCAATCTTCGAATGGCAAAAATGGGAGCCCGTGAAACACGTCCTCTTTCATGAATTCAGGACTTCCGACCGTAATTTGGCCAAATTACAATCATATCAATTAATTATAATTCAAAATCCATGGTACCTGGGCAAGCCTTAAAGGCTCTATGTACCTGGCCTACGGGCATGTGGTAATAATACGCTTCGTAGCGAATAAAAAAGGAAGTCCTGAATCTGCCCAAATAATCTGAAAATTCAGAGCCAGTTTGGCGTAGGATTTCCCTAGCTTCAAGGTTTTTTGGTTCGAATGGTGTGAGCTCTGTTCCACCCACTCAGACAGCATTTGTCCTTCATTCTATTTGATTAATTAAACGCATATCACGTCAAATTGGAATCGTCCGGATTCAAGAAACAACAATGCTATTACTAAAGTCATTCTATGTAAATTCTATTTTGATACTTATTGCAAGGAAACAAAGAAACAAATAGAATGCCGTGACTTGCCTCTGAGTCGGTTTGCCTCAGCGAAATGAGAGTGAATTTAACTATAGGAAAATAAAAACTCCATTGTCTTAACCGAAAGGGCTTACGGCTTTGTCTCGACTCCATACATCTGTTGTTGCCTGCTGTAAGGGAAACGAAAGTGAGTACAACTGTCAATTTCATCCAAATTATCCAATCATGGTTCAATTAAATATAGTCGATCCAGCCCGCACCATCACAATAGCCATGGAATAGTTATAGTCTATCATAAATTATGATTTTTCATTTGAAGGAAAAAGACAAAACAAAGTGACTGTTTGTTTTATGTTTTACTTACCCCGAGTATGTAAGTAAAAAATTTGAGGTTTTAAAAGTAAAAATATTGCTGAGATAGCAGATAATGTAGCTAGGTAGATAGAACCCAAAGATTTCCTGGTAATAATAATACAAGAAAATCGTTGTACAAACCCAATTACATTAGCCGTAATACACAATACACGGTTCCTTGGTTCAATCCAATCCCCATACACACTTATTAGGTTATAAAAGCTAAACAATTGCCTGCGCTCCGGCCGATGATCGAAATCGAACCCCGACCCTTCAGCGCACGTGACTGGAATACACCCAAGAACCGGCCAAGAGCAAGTCAGACTCGTGCATCGAGGGTTCCGTAGTAAAGAAATAGTAAACTTTTGTAAAAATGTTTGATAAAATAAACTTGCTAAATAGAGAAATAAATTTCTTTAAACTAAATCAATTCTGATAGTTTATATTTTCGATTCATAAACTTCGGAGATAACGGGGGACCTGGATTTTTTAGTTTTGGTTTTCATTCGTTTCACGATAAATCAAATACATAACAATAAATGAAATCTGTTTAGGAATTTACAATACTTAATTAACCTCCTGCTTATTATTTTAAACCCTTTGATTTTTTCCACTACTATGATAAAGAACTGTTATAACTTTTATGTCGATATATGATATAGATTCTTATGAAAAAAGATTCCTGTAACAAACGGATAAATTGACGGAGAAAGTTGCGCAAAGGGTTCCATTTTACTATTTTGGTACGGAACCCGAAAAATTCCATTCAAATTGGAATATGAAATTACCAAGAGCCCGAACAATTGGATTGGTTTTGTTTATATACCTACCGTAATTACATAATAATAAAATACAATTGATTTGATTTTCTGTATATTTTTTTACCTCCGATATGATGTAACACGTAAACTGACTTAGTATAAATATTTGGCAGGAAGTCTTATGGTACTTGGCAGGAAGTAATGGATATAAACCGAAAAAAAAGTTACAGTTATTACAATTAAAACAAAATTATTTCTGTAAGTCAAAATGGCTCTATCTTAAAACTCCTTATGCTGAAACTGCTATTTCTACAAATTATAAAACAAGATTATCTTTTATGGTTTTTATGATACAGAACACCGAATTGAATGTATTTAACCGACTCAAGCTTGGCCAGTTTTTAAGTCTTTTGTAGCCACGAACGAATCCCAGATATGACTAAATAAAAATTTTTGATTTGATTTGAGTAAAATAAAATTAAACGTTCATTTAGATTTTTGTGTTGAATGAAGGCTTGTTTTTGCAACGCATCGCATAATTTCGGCGAGTTCAGATATTGGTTCAGCGAAACAAATTAATGAAATCGCTTTTGCGGCTAGAACGCAATAACGCTTCGAGCGATGTTCCGTTATGAAACTGAAATGATAGGCGATACCCACCGATTGATTGATTCCAAACAGTTTTAGATAACCGCAACTACCTGTATTTACCAGTATAGCGAACGTTTATTATCTAAATCATTCATCTACATACCCATAAAAAACGTAATCTAAAGTACATATCACACTAACAAGGCGATATTTTTATGTGTGTGAGAAAATGTACCTATACTCCACTGTACATTTTCTCACACATATAAAATTTATCTTGAATGACTACCTACTACTTTTAATGCTAGGTTACTTTTAATCTTTTAATTTAAATTTATCTTGAATGACTACCTACTACTTTTAATGCTAGGTTACTTTTAATCTTTTAATTTAAGGAAACTAAATATCACTTGTTTAGCGGTGAAGGAAAACATCGTGAGGAAACCTGCATGCCTGAGAGTTCACAAAAATGTTGTCGAAGGTGTGTGAAGCCCGCCAACTCTCAGTGTGGGAGGAGAGCCGTGCCCAGCAGTGGGACATAAAAAGGGGTTGAGGTGACTTTTAATCCAAGAAAATCCAAATCAGTAGAAGTTCACGCGGGTGGAGTTTCTTGCAAATTTTATACATTAATATCTGGGTGACCGAGCTTTGCTCGGTAGTATATCTACCCACCAATAGATGGCAGCAGTAGTCATAATTTTTTTTGGTAAATTTGACATTTTCAAAAAATGAATCCTAGCTAAATCGATTTATCGCCCCCAAAACTCCCTGTATACTAAATTTCATGAAAATCGTTCGAGCCTATTCCGAGATTCTGATTATATAGAAATATATATATATACAAGACTTGCTCGTATAAAGGTATAGGATATTAAACTTTCCTAAGATCATTAGCAGTTTCCCGAATTTCTGATCCAAAAGTGAATCCAAGTCAGACGTCTGCTCTTAAATGGAGGGTAATCATGTAGTTGAGGCTGTATAATATAGTGATATTGCTTAGTAGTGAAAACAAGTATTATGTGACTGCATGAATGATGTTCTCAAAGGCATAAAAAAACCTCCCGCACTTTACCAGCATAACACGGTTAACATATTGGACCATAAAAAGTAGCTGAGATGTACGCTATATATACCATACATATTTCATATGAAAATTATTCATTGTTCAACAAAGATGGGGTTCACTCCTAATCGATTTTCAAACTATCAATTTTATCTAGGTATATTCCACAGCTTTCTAAATCAAGTAAGTTTTCTTTAACAGAATAACCAAAATACACTGTGATCCTACAAGGATGTAATATTATTGGAAATTAAATTATTCATGAGAATACGATCCTGAAATCCGGGATTGAGTTTACGCGCTTTGAGATTAAAGCTCCATAACGCGGTATATTATGTCCTTGACGGTAATATTTATTTTATTGAAATACACTTTATATTGGCTTCCAGACAAAATATTATGTTTCAGAAATTAGTTTTACCCGACTGTTCTGAAAGAAAGGTATTTTTTAAACTCAGCTTTTATTTATTATCCTTTTAAAATGATTTTGAGGGCTCAGTATAACTATGGCGAAAACTCAGTGAAAAAGTCTGTGTTCTCCAGTGGAAAAACCTTTCCCAAAACCAAAAGGTTATTTTTTAGCAATTTGTTCAAGCGCAGAAGTCAAAAAAATATGTACTGAATGCATTACAAAGATTCAAAAATAAATTGTTTATCTTACGATGAAAGAAGAAATTCATTTGAAATTTCGACTCTATGTAGTGTACGGTATGGGAAAGTTGTGGAAAAAGCTAGTGAGGATAGAATATTATGTGAAATCAAAAATTTCGGAAGTATTATTTGTGACTAAATACAACTATTAGTACCTTCTGATGAAATCTGTTGCTCGGGTGTAAAATCCAACATTTTTTTTATATATAACAAGGTTGTAGTTATGTAGTAAGGTGGAAAAGGTCTCGTGGGTTCCGGATAAAAGCCAGCGTCGTTGGACGTCTGACGGACGGGAGGGCTCGTCTCATTGACAACACAAATCTTTTCCGGCCGCCGCCCACCTACTGAGAAGCAAGGCCGAGCGGCGCAAAATATAGAAAGAAGCGATCCTTTTTATTCAATGAGAATTAATTACAAACGTGCCAGAGGCTTTACAATTTCTATGCAGACCCATTAAGATCCGAAATGCAGTACAATACAATATTATCTAAGAATTTCTGAGTTTGTGCACCGTTGACATGTGTAGAAATTATACGCAAACTGTACAATCTCTTTGGGGTCTTGATGGCAATAATACATTGAAGATGTATACTTTTCGGGTGCGCACTTCTTTATTGATTATTTTAAATAAAATAAATACTTACGAACAGTGGGAGGCCCATATTTCTCCCAGAACCGAAGGTCATTGCGGCAGATGTGTTCTGGAGTGGAGTTTGCGTACCGGTAAGCACAGCGTAAGACTACTCCGCTTGCTACCCCCAATAACCAAAAAAAAAGTCACTGGTAGCGAGTGGATGAGGAAAGCAAAAGATCGTGTGTGACAGTGTGTTCTCGAAAAAGCCTCTTTTCAGCCATATATATTGTCTATGAGCTGATAAATTAAAGCAAAGAACCAAAAATATTTATTTTATTTTTGCCCATACAAGTTGACGTATCAAAGACCCATACGAAGTGGTTTGATTTCGCATTTCTGCACTACACACATACGCACTACAAAAACCTGGAATACCCTCAACGGCACTGTCTTTCCTGCCACTTAAACCTAGATGGCTTCAAATCAAGAGTGAATAGGCACCTCCTAGGCAAGCGCTTTCCCTCTTCATCATTTTCCATCGGGTATGATCAGAGTCAAGTGCTATTATTATTAGCCTATTTAGTAAAGAAAACTTACTAAAATTTTACAATAATCGCGATATCTCATCCCTTGTACAACCCGCCAATAAAAACCAATACGCAGCCTTTTACGTTTGACTTGGAAGGGCCGTTAAATTACAAGGGACAGGCTCTTATTTATTTGACAGATGCGAGTAAAAACTTGACTTGTGATAGATAAAGTGCCGTTTTTCTAACCTCGTTGAAATCTATTGGTTTTCTTTTTGGGTTGTCGGGTAATAAATGCTGTATTAATACGAATTTTACAAGCAAGAACCTTTTTTATTTTTCTGAATTCAAGTCAAACACAAGTCCTTTTGCGGCCGTTTCTCAATTAAAACGTTAATTTTATTAATGAGTTGGCCACGACCTTTGTAATATTAAGGGAGCCCTCGTCAGTGGGCTTTACGGAAATGACAGGAACTTTACAAGTTATTAGATAAGCTTGGTGGCAACACCAAGGCAACAGCTGTTCATATTTTTGTTCCGTTTTTAAATTTTCATTTTAATTAGAAAATAGTGTGTATTTGTGCCCAATTCCAACTTAATCGCTAATTTTAATCAAAAATAATTATTTAAAATAAATACTCTTGCATTAAATCTAAATATAAGATAGTTTTTAAGTGTTAAAAAGTGAACGTTATTTTCGTCTCTTATTGATAATTTTGTTAAGTTACACTAAATTTCCATCGTTTAGGTCGTGATTTAACTATTAATAATAATCAATACAAGTGTATTTGTGTAATTTAAGCCCAGAAAAAGTAAAAGTTAACAAACATATTTAAATGTCAAACCGTTAGTTCAATCAGGTAAAAGTAAGTAAGTACCTATATTTTGTTCGAATTGATGATTTTTGGAGTACTATTGGTGTATTTGAAATATAATTCATCACTTAGTACTTTTGAAATCTTTACTTATACTTGTAATTGCTTAGTTTCTATCCTGTAACTCGGTAATTGCACTTAGGATCTCACTATCTGGTTGATACGTTTGTCTTAGTTGTAAATACAAACTCATTACAAAATGATGACCCGTCGGCAACTGGCAGCACGTCAGAGCCAAGAACAATCCAAAGCTCTGACTCGCCAAGAAAAGCCAAAGCCCAACATTCAGGTACGGGAAGTTCAAAATAAATTACAGCTGACATTGAAAGAGTTACAAATACAAAAAGACCTATGTAAGCAGCTAGATAGTGAGAGAGCGGATAATGAAAAGGAATTATTAGGTGTACTTGATTTAAATAATAAGTTAAAGTCGGAATTGTCAGACTTACATATAAGATACACCGAGGCTATGGCAGACCGAGATAGGCTTCAACTTCTAGTGGACCGTTTTGATGAGTGCCGTGCCGAGTACGACTCTTCCCTGAGGCAGCTGTCTACCCTGCAGCAAGAACTACGTGATGCTTACCAAAGGATCACTGACCTGGAGGATGCTGCATTCAACGCAACAACTCTGCACACCCAGAGCCTATATGAGGAGTTAGTCGACAGTGCTCCATCGTTGGTTCCTGCTGCTACAATGAACCCCAGCACCTCAAACCATATCCAGACTAGTTTAGGGTACCCGGTCAGTTGTAAAAAACTTAAAAAATATATCAAACTTAACAGATTTATACGTAGAACTCAAAAATTATTAAAAATTCATTATAATCATGTACATAGAAATTTAAAAGTAAAAAAAAACAGGTTAGATCTACTAAATGAGATTAAAAAATATAATATACAACTTAAAAATAACAAAAAGAGGTACGAATCTGACACACACATACTTGAAGAACAAATTGCAAGGCTACATTCTTCCTTAAGAACACTGACTGAAAAGTATGCCTCTTACCAAAACAAAATGGTATCTGTGTGTACACAGACTACGGGTGAAGATAAATTACAGACGGGACATTACCCAGTCAAGAATATCTTGCCTAAAACACAGTGCATTTCTGATGATGCGGGCAGTCATCCGAGGTTTGTGTCACCTATATCATCTCCCTCACATCAGGGGAAGGTGTGTGACAGGTACATTACCCCTGAATTGAATACAAATGGTTCCTCAACAAACCATAATATACAACAAACTTATAAAACTTATATGTATAGCGATGAAGTTGGAATTAACATGGGCGTTTTACTAAATTCTTATTTAAACCATCACATTATAATGAACAGCTGTAAGCCTAGCTCAGACTTGAACAAGATTGTTACTGATATCCTGAGCAACAGGTCACTATATGATCACAATACTAATATAATAATATTATTAGGAAATAGAGGGAATGTAAATAGACAAGATTTAATTAAATCCTTTGAATGTTTAGATTCTTTAAACTTAAAAAACATATATGTGTATACACTTCCATACTGTAAGAAGTTGCCACATCAAGAAAATTTGATTAGGTATAATTATAATATGACACTGTACAATTTATGTACGTACAATAAAAAATTCAATATAATTGACATAAATAAATGTATTGATATTAAATATAATGTTTACCAAGATAGGTATTATCTATCAAATTATTCTAGGCGACAGATAGTTATTTCACTATCATATTTATTTTACATTTCTAGAAAAAATTTGGTTGAACAAACTGCTTCTATTGAGCAGAGTAGTCATTTTGACGAGATGACCTTGGAAGTAATTCCAAGTACTTTTAATTTAAACTAGTTAAGGAGACAAAAGAGTTTTTCTCTTGCTTAGACCAAGAGTCAACAGAAGTTTTCTCTTGTTTGAAGAAAATTACAATATGTGACAAAAAAAATCATGTAAAAACACATGCTGTGTATTTAATGATAAACAAAATAATAAGTATATCAATTTGGTGCACCAAAATATTCAATGTATTAAGAATAAGGAATTAGAAATAGAATTATTCTTAAATAGCTGTAATATTAATATTCTTTGCATTACTGAGCATTGGCTTAAATCGCATGAATATATGTTTAATTTTGGTAATCACCAAGTTGGTAGTTCGTTCAACAGGACTAATTCCATTCATGGTGGCTCGTTAATTTTGATAAATAAGAATTTAAAATTTAAAAATCGTAATGACATAGTGAGCCTTTCTGTAGAACGGACAATCGAGCTAGCCTGTGTTGAATTAAAGCAGTTCATTATCGTCTGTGTATATAGACCTCCCTTATCTAACTTTGAACTTTTTGAAAAACGGATTGATGAAGTTTTATTCAAAATATCAAAAGGTAATAAAAATCTAATTGTTTGCGGCGATTTCAATATTAATATTTTGGAAAGCTGCCCTGCAGCCGTCAGGTTATTAAATTTATTTAAAACTTACAATTTAATTAATGTCTTTATGGAGCCAACTCGGATAACTTCCCACAGTGCCACATGTTTAGATAATATTTTTACAAATGTAAAACCAGTTAGCAGTGAAATAATAAACAAATTAGACTCTGATCATTGTGGCCAATTTATTAAATTAGAAGCAATTAAGAGAAATGTAGAAAAGCGAAAAATTACTTTTGTGCCAGTATCATCTGACCGTATAGAAAAAACAAGAGCAAGGCTAGTGCAGGGACTACCGTTCCTACCGGACACTATGAATGCAAACGAGATGTATAATGCATTTTTTGATAAATTTAGTTCCATTTTTAGTTCAGTATTTACAAGCAAAACGGTCTTGACTACTGACGCATTAGTTTTCAGTGAGTGGGCAACAAGCGAACTGCATTTAGATAGGCAAAAGCTATACGAACTATATGCCGAACGTACATACAATACTAGTGATGAGTTCAGAGAGCGCGTTAAATTGATGTCAAAAAAGTTTAAAAATGATTGTATATCATCAAAGTCAAAGTATATACAAAATAAAATTAAAAGTAGCGCCAATGTCACAAAAACGACCTGGAATATAATAAACCAGGAAACTGGAAGAGCTAAACAGCGTACTAGTACCATTAAACTTGACATTGGAAATAAATCTATCACGTCAGACCTTGAGGTTGCTACTGCTTTTGAAGGGTTCTTTACGGACATTCCAGTTTCCACAACAAAATCACTGAACTCTTCACCAGCTATCGCCCTCTCACTTTTAGAAGATAATGTGCCTGAATGTAATAGCATCTTTACCTTCAGCCATGTTACTAGCTCTGATGTTATTAAAGCATTTAAATTAATAAATATAAAAAAAACCAATGACTTATGGGGCATTTCTGTCAATGTTGTGAAATCTTTGCTTGATATTGTTGCACCAGATTTGGCAGTAATATTTAATAATTGTGTAGATTGTGGTGTTTTTCCTGACTTAATGAAACATAGTAAAATAATTCCACTGTTTAAATCAGGTAGTACCAATGACCCCACTAACTTTAGACCAATATCTGTACTGCCTACTTTCAGTAAAATTTTTGAAAAACTTATACTGATTCAATTGCTTACTTACTTTCAAAAAAATGAATTATTACATAATAAACAATTCGGATTTACGCGGGGTCGCTCGACTACCGATGCTGGTGTCGAGCTAATACAACATATATTTGAAGCCTGGGAGGAATCACGTGATGCGCTGGGCATTTTCTGTGACTTATCCAAGGCGTTTGATTGTGTTGAGCATGAAACATTGGTCAGGAAGTTACACCACTACGGAATTAAAGGTGCAGCTCTTGATTTGATGAGCTCCTATCTGAGCAGTCGCATTCAAAAAGTAGATGTCAATGGGAAACGATCTTCTGGGTCGACTGTGAAGATGGGAGTTCCTCAAGGGTCTATTTTGGGTCCATTCCTGTTCCTTATTTACATCAATGACCTTCCTTACCTTACTAAGGACAAGCATGAGATAGTACTGTTTGCTGATGATACATCACTTTTGTTTAAAATTAATCGACAGAAAAAAAATTTTGACGATGTAAACAGTTGTCTCAAAGAAGTAGTACATTGGTTTGAAGCTAATAATTTGCTTCTCAATAGCAAAAAAACAAAATGTATTAAATTCACCTTACCTAATGTTAGGCAAATTCAAACGAATGTAAAACTAGGTGTAGAGGAATTGGATCTTGTAGACACAACTGTATTTCTAGGAATAACGTTAGATGCTAAACTGCAGTGGGACCCTCATATAAATAATTTATCGAACAGGCTTAGTTCTGCTGCGTACGCGGTAAAAAAAATTAGGCAGCTGACAGACGTCCAGACTGCTCGACTGGTATATTTTAGTTATTTTCACAGCATTATGTCCTATGGTCTTTTGCTATGGGGTAATGCTGCTAACATTGATACTATTTTCGTGCTGCAGAAGAAGGCTGTTCGTGCCATTTATAAAATGGGCCCAAGAGAGTCTTTAAGAGAAAAATTCAAAGAATTTAATATAATGACGGTACATGCACAGTATATATTCGATAACTTGATATATGTGCATAAAAATATTAATAACTTTGTTAAGAAAAGCGATCTCCATGCTATCAACCTTAGAAGTAAAAATAAACTTATAGTTCATAAAACAAGACTAGAGAAAATAAATAAATCATTTAAAGGCAATGGGATACGCTTTTATAACAAACTCCCTAATGAAATATTAAACTTATCCCTCAATAAGTTCAAAGTCGCTGTAAAACGAAAGCTCATTAATAAAGCTTACTATAGTATTAAGGATTACTTACATGAATCAAATCCTTGGGGATGAATGAACTGCTGTAATTATACTAGCTCAATTAGTTTTAAAAGCTTTTGTGAAGTGGTGATAACAGAAAACAAAACCCGGCTGAGTTTGTTGTGGGCTTCTTCTCAGTGCAGGGCGCGTTGGAACCCTCGTAAACTTAGTTTTAAGTCGACTTGGAGTTATCGCCATACAAATGTGACAAATATCATAAGGACCATTTACAAGCGCCTATATATTAGGCCTATGTGAAATAAAGATATTTCATTTCATTTCATTTCATTTCATTTCATTTCATTTATTTTACTGTAAGTTATTCTTTTGATGTTCCTACTGTTATAATCTAAATAAAGATTAATTAAAATTTCATTTTATTTTCAAATATATACTAAGGTCTCTAATATAAAATAAACCAAGACTCAGTTAAAGTTTAAAGAACTTAATATCCCAAAATGAATTTTTTCATGACGCATTAATGTATAGATATATATCATAAAAAAAAATTTTACGGATAGATGCGAAATTAATATTAGTATTAATATTTTATTAATGCTTAAGTGTGTTTGTTACTCGTCATGCTAA
The DNA here is from genome assembly GCA_963855885.1 of Coenonympha glycerion. Classification (NCBI taxonomy): domain Eukaryota; kingdom Metazoa; phylum Arthropoda; class Insecta; order Lepidoptera; family Nymphalidae; genus Coenonympha; species Coenonympha glycerion. The sequence goes on along the minus strand of OY979638.1, from coordinate 571,830 downwards.
CATTACGAAACCGGTTAATATTGTTGAAATTTGAAATGGACATGCAATTATTAACATTAGCTACTTGTCCAAAAATTCACGCGGGAATGGCCGCGGGCAACAACTAATAACATTACCCAAATGTTATAGGTATGGCTCAATCATTATTTAATGTATAGGGGATTCTAATGCGCGAAATATGAAAAACCCTTAGTAATGCCTCTGCAATATTGCCTCCAGCCCTGAGTGAAATCCTTAGTGTACGTTCACATCAAGCGTATTGCCGGTCCCGATTCAGCAACTGTTATCTATGCGCATTTTGTTACTACCCATTTTGTAACAAACACATTTTTAAATTGAAAACTTATAACCTTATTATTATATTTCCAATGATCAGAAAACTGACTAGATTCTGAAACTAACATTGTCTTCATTCAAGAACATATTACATAGAAAAGAAAAAGAAGTGGATTTTCTTGAGGATATAAAATCTTTAGCTGCACTTGATGTATTTCATAAAGAAACTCACGTAATATTGCCAGCAATTTATTACGCCGTGATCGCCAATTGGTAACGAATTTGACAAAAAAAAACTTGTACTGCGGATTGTGGATTTTTTAATTGTCAGGATATGGCAATTCAAAAGTCACTCCAAATCATGCGGTCTCGCAATGGGCAGCTGACAACAAGTACAATGTGTACACATCCTAAGTGAAATGTTGACCACCGCATTGTTTCCCATTCATGGCAAATATGATTTGTTGTTTCCATCTAGCAAATGTAGAAAGCTATTGAAAGGACGATCGGTCCAAATCATAATACAAATACAAACATGTAATGTACTTTTTTTCAGTGGCATATTATGAAAATGAATCTTTAATTTTACACGTAGACTTTTACACTTTCTCTACGTTGGAAGGCCTAAAAACCAAAGATTTATATCTTTGCTAAAATCCTCCTGTTCACTAATATCTTGTGATTTATAACTCGTATGACAGCGACAAATCAATGAATTTTAACACGTTCGCTGCGGCATAAAAATAAGCTTACTTTAGTCTATTGCTATGAGAGGACGAAAAGCCCTCAAAAAACCCTTAATTTGGTGCTATGAAGGGTCTGTAAGCCTCCTCCATATAGAGTTACTTCAAATGCAATTTTTGACGTGAAAATCATGAAAATCAAAATAATATTATGGTCATCGTATTACATAACTTACTAGCTCTTTTGAAACGTAGTTTTGAAATACCACCAAATTCGGAAGGCAGGTTTTCACCGAGAAGAACTGGCAAGAAAATAGGCACTTGCTCTTTAAAAATGTCATATTATACTTTTTAGCATAGTATCCAAGTAAAACACATGATAATTATGATATAATATCACGTGAGGAGACAGAAATATATCCATATCATTCTAAATATCTTTGTCGAAGAATATGTCAACGCAAACGCAAAGTGTATTTTGAAATTATCCCTTGTGCTCAAACTTTTTGGCGTTTGGTAAATATTACACGGACAGTGCAGCAAATATTATACAGGTTTTTTCATAAGCACTGATAAGTTTAAACTTCTTCTTGACCTCTTGATGGTCCACCCTCCACCGCTGCCAGCCTCTCTCTGAATAAATTAAATTAGACTTACCCACATGAGACACATGAAGATTATGAAGTTTTCTGAGAAACTATGCTTTTTATGGCCAATTTTTCGATTGTCAGATAATCGTTAACTAGTTTAACTGGCTATTTAAAAATCGGCACTTTAGGGCTTGTTTCACAATCACCAGATAAATTTTATCTTATGAATAAACTTAACATTTTGACAGATCCCCAATACAAAAATTGTCAATAAATCAATGCACAACATCAAATATATTCGCTAGATAAAGTTTATCTGGTGATTGTGAAACAGGCCCTCACTTTAATAAGGCAATGAATTAGAATTTCAATGGAAGAGTGGAAAAAGTTCCCCAATGAATATTTTTACTATGTTTTTTTTCATTTCAAATATTTTTCATTTCAAATCTTTTGTCAATGAAAATGTTTTCAATAGGTACAGCTATTCCAGTGCAATGAAATATTAAAATTTTATTGCTAACAGAAAAAACCTCAAATGGCGTAACCACAGACCTCCATTGTACCTACGGTACATAGGTACAATATATATCGGTGGGCGTAATGGATAGCAATTAGAATTCTGTTTAAAGTTAATATTTATCTGTTCATTTCCTGCAAGTTTCTTCGAGCGAATCAAATCTCACCGAATTACATGTTGATCTCAACTATAAACAATAGCTGAAGCAGCAAAAACCTTTTTCAGTAAATTGAAACCATGCAGGGTCTTTTATGCAGACCAGTATGTTTATAAACAGAGTAAACCTCTACTAAACCTGAATTTTAGAATTCTGTCTTTTATATTGTTTCCTATTAAATGGTAGTTTGCAACTTTTCATTATATTTTTCAGAGCTTCGAGGGGAAGTCCCAGGTTCACTAAGTACAAGTCAATTTAAATAAGGTAATTTTCTTCACTCTGTTCTTCTCTGTTGTTACAAGTAAAAAGTTCACTGTATTAAGAACAATGCATCTCCTTATTTTTTTAGTATTGTTGCATTTTTTCGTAAAATTCATTAAATAAACTTCTAACAAAAAAGGAAAATATAGAAATTAATTTTGGTAAAATCCTTATTTCAGGAAAGTGGGCTTAGTGAAAAAAATCTAAATTACAAACCTGGGAAGTAACAAAATGAATTCAGAATTTTACCTGTTTTCTATTTTCCTCTGCACCAAGTTTCCTGGAATCATGAATTTGGGTCAAACCGCGTGGTAGGGCTGGCAACATCGACCGTTCACCTGTTAGACCTTGTTTCATTCCTTAAATGAAATTAATCCTGCCAAATAGACGAGGTATGAAGTGGTAATTGCTATAACAAAATCAGAAAATAGTATGGCTCGCGTTTTTTTAATCTACAAGTATATAGTAACTATTGTGTTATCTGTTGCTTTTTTTAATGCAATAGTTAAATTACTATTTTGGTTTGAGGTGCTTTTTTGAATTCCGTTTCTCGTATCTGTTTTAACTCTTGTTCTTTTTGTTAAGGGATCTCTCTACTCTCTCGTTGGCCATATTTTCTTTGATGCTATTGTTATATTGGAATTAAGACTTCCGTGAGTGGACAACATATACCGATTGTCAGTATAATACGGGCGTCTGGCGCGTAAATGCTCCTGAAGAGGGACCCCTGATGGGTCTGAAACTGGTCGGGCGATCCTGACCCAATAGGCGTGAGTTTATAGCCGTTTTTTCTTCTTGTTCTTGTTCCAACTTCAACTTGGGATCTTTTGTAGGTGAATTTAGTACGACATGTACATTTACGGAATGTACTTTAGACGGATTTCGGGCTTGCGTCATCACAGTTGGAGAAAGGTAAGTTCTATATTTTTCTGTGCAGATATTCGCTAAACCCGCCATGTCCTGTCAATAATTAAGCCAATGTGTTGATCACTTTCAGTTTCTTGATTATTTGATATCCATGAAGAGTATCAGGGAAAACGGTCTTAGTAACCCTTGGACCTCGAGTTTTTACGCTGTGTTAACACTGTAATGTTACTTGTGTGCAAGTGATGGCGTCAGGTAACATTAGACAAGTGGCACTTTGCGGAGGAGACCGGGGTTGCATTGCATGCAGGGGTGGTGTTTTTGGTTAAAGCTGCCAGTTTCGCAACTTCATCGGCTATTGTTTGGTGACCATGAAAATGAAAGTGCAATGAAGCAACTCAAATGGCTTGAAATCAAATTATTTTCCTGAATATACTCGTATTTGACAATTGTTATTTGACGTATTTGACACGTTGTTTTAATTTGCGTCTAATACGGCGAATGTTTTTATTTATCAAACATATTTGAAGTAACCATATAAAACCTATTTAAAGAGTCTAGCAAGTTTCTGTTCCATCACGGCAGGCAGCAAGATTGACGAGGGTCAATAGGAGTTTGTTTCTATGTACAGTGTATTGTTTAGAAATTGTCAAAAATCTGAGCAACAATTTATTTGTCATGAAACTCTAGATGTTACTCATTATTATAACATGTTTTGCTATTATAAGCAATCGACCATCTGTTTATATTCAGTATTGCAAAGCTCCCAGTAGCAGATTCGGTCACTAAGTACAAATAACATGATTTCGTTGATTTAACTGCCTACGCTACTAGAGCAAGAGGGCTATCCGCGTAACTTTCTATGTGTGAGTAATTTTATCAGTCAGCTCTATTTTTTGTTTTGGTTGAGCAAAGTCAAGCTATATCGTTAGTAATAATAAATAAATATTATACACTGTTATATAAAAAATACCAAATCACTCTCGGCCTTTATTTGTTTACATTAATACTAACAACTTTTGTTCTATGACTTTTTTTACTAGATATTTGAAGGAATATCAAATATTCAATATTTTACAGAGATACTCTACTTGTTCCTACTCTGTAATGTAACATCGGCAAATGGCAACGGCGCGGACCGCGGTGATGGTAATCTTTTCAGCTTATTCAGTGGTATTACCACCAAATATATAGTATTATAGAGTTCAGCACAAACCAAGCCTAAAATTTTACTAAACCCATCCGTTTAGAAGAAATAAAGACATCCTACTCTTTATTTTTCCTTGCAGAATAACAATACAAATTATTTCCAAAAATTTATTTTTCACAACGAAACATTTTATCGATACATTAGGTATTTTATACATTATTTAAATCTAACCATTTACATAACAATATTGTAACTAATTATAATGCAATTATAAAATACAAAATTAATAATAAGATAATAGGCTAGAGATTTAGAGCACTTAATTTTACATTGATTCAAAACAATAATAAGTATATTACATCGTTGTCAAGCTTACTCACCAATGACCAACAATTATTCACCGTTTTGTTGACCCATTATTTTACTATCAATATTGTAATCATTGGTCAGCAAAAAGGATGCAAACAACGATAGCTCAAACAGCTAAGGCTTGGTTGCGTCAACTAACATTAACAGAAAGATAACGATTAAATATGGCGGTCTAACCTTTATAAGGCCGCCATATTTAACGGTTACGTATTTGGTATAGTTAGTTGAATCAACAAGACCTTAGTGCTTCGAATGAGTTGGTTGGTCTGTACAAAAATGGACAACGAGGTTTGCATTTTACACAATCTATTATAATATTTGAATTAATACTTATTATTTAGTTTTGCGTGAGTTTATAGTCTGATATGACTAGTTCGTGCAAAATTATTTACAGCATTATTTACTTATATTAATCAACTTTTAAAGTCTAATACATTTGTTTATTCTATATACAATTAATTTGTTTATTACATTAATTTTGTTCGTAAACTCTTAGCGTTGGAATGCAGATGTACAAATGAAAATATTATAATGATGGATTATTGGCGAAAAAAGCTTACCCAAGTTCAACAAGCAAGTAATCGTGTTTAAGTTTAATATTTTTTTGTAGATGTTCTTTTTGAAAATCGCATGAAATGGGCATTTAACAATGATTAAATAAACGCGGGTTAAATGCTTGGAGTACTGGACGCGAAATACTTTATTTAATAAAGCGTACTTGTGAAAAAGCAACTTCGTTGTAGATATTTTAATCGATGCTTACCAATTTAACAAAAAAAAACCGTTATATAATAGACCTTCAATTTATTTTCAAATATTGGAGGCCACCGTCCAGGTTTTATTTTATTACCGAGTTTCCTGATTTCAAAAAATGTTTAGTATTTTTTAAACTACTTTTTATAGTGCTTCTCATACAAAAATATAATTTTATAAACTTAAAATACATACAAAATTTTATAAATGTATTTAGCCCCAATCCATGTCAGAACTGAAACGTGTCATTTTGAAATTTTTTATCTGTATTCAATATTAAGCATTTAGTAAAATCTTCGAAACCGGGTTAAAATTTATATTGATAAGCATTGACTCTCACATCAGACTAGGCAAAGAAATTAAATCTCAACAAGCTAGCTCCAACAAAAGTCATACACGCTAGAATGGTCTACTCAATTCCAGTGTTGACACAAAATATGTTGGAAATTATAGCAGTTAGAAGTTAGCACTCGTCTCGAGTCTCAATAAGTTTAGTTCTCAACAAACGCCCAGTCTCCAATTAAAGGTCAATTCACGCTTTGCAGTAGCCATAAGGCTCGGAGTTCGGGCCGAGTTTTAACCTTGTCACGAACTAATTTAATTATGTCTTCACTCTGAAAGTTAAAAAGACGTTGTTGATCTTTATCTTAGTTTCACGGACTTAGTGTTTTCTTCTGATAGCGAAGTTTCATCTATTTCATAGCATGTTTCTTTACCTTTAATGGCATTGTTGGAAATGTATTAAAGTTTCTGTGCTAATTTCTCATTTCTTTCACAACCTTTGAATTTCTTAGTACGGCGTCTCACGTGAATTTCTTTTATGCAAATATTGTTAGACAATATACCCAGTTTTGTTCTTTTATGTTCTTACTAACAACAACTACATATAAACACTGGTTTCTAGTATTCGTTTGTGCCTCTTGATTTTAGATATTATTATACATTTTATTTCTTTATTTTGAAAAGGCATTTTTAATACCATTTTTGCAAACGTCTCTACAGTCTACTACCCTAGTATTGCTGTGCAATAGAAATTAAATATTGTTGATGATACAAAGATGTACTTTTTGTTTGTTAGCTCATTGCGTCTTTCAGTCGTTTAAAGATTTCATTCATTTGTCATTTAAATCAATTAGATATATATATACCAACCTAATAAATCGATTGAATAAATTGGTTCCAATATCTAATACTTAAATATATGTACATAAAAAGATTTAAAATAAAAATAACAGACTATAAACTAGGTTATAAATTTAAAACCTCATCGATTCCATCGCAACGAGGCATGGTACCCAAGATACTGGCAGCATTGCCTCTTTGGATGGCCAAACTAATACGTTGGCCAAGGTAGCTGCCAGCTCTTGTATAAACCAACCTAATTGTATAAGCAGAAAAAAAAACAAATGTGCCAGTTAGCATTAGGTTTTGATGATGATTTGCAGGGCTGTAAGGCAGTTGCATAATTTTTCTTGGTACTATGCAACTTTGTTATAAAAAAAAACTTATATGGCTGAAGACAGAAACTCGACTCGAACTCGCACGATGTTAATCACGTCTTTAATTTAATATTAACAGTTTACACATCACTTCACTTCTGACACAAGCCGATAAGGTCACGCGAGCACCACGAGCGAAGTGAGCAGCCACAGCCAAGAGTGCAGGGGTGATGCGGCGTCAGGTAGGGGCCAGGGCTCGACCCACGGGGACTCACCGTGCCCCCGCGCTTCCGGTCACATTGTCGTTACCATCTCTGATGAAGAAAAAGATTACATTAAAGATACATTCAACAAGTAAAAAAACATAGGTCACGTCAAGACTGTAGTTTTAAAAGTTTTAAAGCAAAAAGGAGCAACCAACCAATCAGAAGCGATTGCTGATTGGCAAAACTTAAAAATAATAAAATTTAGTGTGTTTGTATTATTTTGTTCGTAGTCATAATAATTACTGGTAAAGGAATGTGATTTCTTTTTTTATGAATTTCTCGTTTTGTTGTACTAGGATGGGATTGGAATCGTTAATCGTTAATTGTGATTAATTATTATTTGTTATTTGCCCATCTCTGTGCATACATACAATTGGTGAAATATAGTTTGTAACTTGTAAGGTAGCTGAGAATCTGTTAGGTGTGACGGGAGGAAAACATCGAATACAACGCTAACTGTAGAATATAGATAAAAAAATATAATAAAAAAAATTGAAAAATACACGTTATAAGATGTGGTGGCGTTAGCTTTTCTTTTACTTAAATCAGTTTTGAATGCAACTAAGATAGCGCTCGATCCTCTAACTTTAATACATGCTCCTGATAAAACTTAAATAAGCCAAAATATACATAGCTTTTGAAGTCACCAGGACGAATGTGGAAGAAGCTTTATTTGAATAAAGCGAGAAGTCAAACATTCACAGAATGTTCTGTGGAAAACTTTATGCTATGAATTAAAATTTATGCAAATTTTTCATCCCTGTCGTAACCATAAAAATCCGTATTATTAGAGACCCACTTTCATTTTTTTTTAACTATACAAGTTAGTACTTGACTGCAATCTCACCTGATGGTAAGTGATGATGCAGCCGAAGATGTTAGCGTACTAACTTGGAAGGGGTAAGTTAAGTCACCTTTAGGTTTCTACACAGGTTAATCAGGTTTCTACACAGCATCGTACCGGAACGCTAAATCGCTTGGCGGTACGTCTTTGCTGGTAGGGTGGTAACTAGCCACGGCCAAAGCCTCCCACCAGACCAGACCTGAGCCAATTTAGAAATTATAAAATTCCAAAGTGGCCCGTGGCGGGAATCGAACCCGCGACCTCCCACTCGAATCCGAGCGTGCGTCCCCTGCGCCACGGAGGTCGTCAGATTATATTATTAACACTTTGAACAGGAATAAAGAGACTTTAAGTACTGAGTTAACTAAACACTAACCATATTTAAAAAGTCACAAATAATAACTTTTCATTACACTAAAGGCTTAAGCTAACAACGTTTTGCTGCGAAGCGAAAACCACTCCAAATAGCTTTATTCAACGAGATTAAATTGCGGTTAACTTACAAATTAGGCCTCTTCTTAAAATTAAAGGTCAAACAGATCAAATATTGCAAAGTATTTTCTTCTACTAATATTCTGTTAGAAAACAATATTTTAATTCATAAAAATGTTTGTTTTAAAGGCCCTCACTTTTATAAACTAATATTTTTTGTGGGATTAAAAAACTGGACCGTTTTCATTATATATGTAAGAAAACCCACTAGTGGGGTTATATGGTAGCGTATTTACCAAGGTTCTGCATTTGGTGTTGGCTGAGGACGATGTAGGAGTTCTCAAGCGCTGGATCCTCCAGAACTCCTCGGTGCAGCTGCTCCAGATGTCTCTCTTCATCGACTGTAAAGAACCAACAACCTAAAGTGATCTTTTTATTTAATAATATATAATTAAGGTCTTGACTTACTGGCTTATTAGCCCAAATTCATGCACCTGGAATCTCAAATTTAGCACTGTTACCCATTTTTAAATAAGGGATAAGCAAGAAGAAAGTTTAGCGAGTTAAATATAAAACTCATAGGGAGATCGTTCAGATACCTACTAGGAGTACATAGTCGTGTGCGGGAGGTGAACACTGCACAATGCACTGCGCACACTGCACGTCCCTTGGTAATGGATTTAACTATTCGTGACTATTTGGTGTCTGTTGGACTCCTGGTAAGAAACTTTAGAAGAAGTCAGTTCCCACATCTCCATAAACATAATATTTTAAATACTTTACGTTTGGTTAAATTACACATTTTGCTAATGAGAATTCAATATTTAGATGCACCTATAAAATAAAATAAATAAAATAAAATAAGCCTTTATTGCTGCCAATGGTATTACATTAATTATTTAAACTAAAAGTTTATAAAAACATTAATATATGAACATGTGTAATATTTAATTTGTTTGACGATCGGTATATTTTACATAAGCAGCTTGTCCTTCGACAAAGGCCTCCTCTAAAGATTTCCACCTTTCCCTGTCTCTCGCTATTCTAAGCCATTCCGGTCCGACAGCTTTTTTAAAGTCGTCTTCCCAGCGTTTTATTTTACGTCCTTTGGTCCTTTTGCCATCCCTAAGATACCACTCCGAAATGATTTTGGTCCATTTTTCGTTCTTCTCTCGGAGCATATGACCTGTCTATTTCCATTTCAGTTTCTTGCATACTTTTCCTGCGTCTTCAAATTTAGTTCTACTTTTTATTTTTGACAATCTTACCTTATCTTTTCTTCTGACTCCAATTACACTTCTCTCTATTCCGTTTTGCCCATTTGCCGTATTATTTTTTCTGTTAATGCCCATGTTTGACAGCCATAAATAGATGATAAATAGATGCACCTAATGAAGTTAAATTACACCAATATAATATTACCTATTTTAATACTGTATGAAAATTCAGCATGTTGGTTGCTTACTTACAATAATATCTCGTTAAACGCTACAAATTCTGTTACTAAAATCAATATCGGGAGAGCTCCACAAGTTATTCATCACCGTTTGCAAACCGACGCTGACACTCGTATTTGCTCTACCACGCTCATAAATCTGTGACGTAATTTCAGAACTGTCACGCGTCGCCAGGGGTCACTTGATATGCATACAAGCTACAGTGAGAGGAATTCATTCATGGTTATTTCAGGTAAGAAGTTAAAAACAAATTCCAAATAAAAATATTGCAAAAGGTTAAAAAACCCTTAGCTTTCAATATTCCTTTTCATCGGTAAAATTCGTGAATATATTTTATCATGAACGAAACAAGTACTTCTAATTGGGACGCTCTGAAGAAAATTAGATTTCTAGATGAATCGACTGAAGTAACTCGATTTCTCAGTTCTAGAGCCATTTGCCTTTCGGATGGAAAAACATACTAGTACTGATTTATTAAACTAATATTAATTTTATGCTATTACCTAGACAAAATTGATACCTGCAGCAAAAGTGTATTTTTTTAAATACCGCGTAAATAGCCTATAATTGTTTATCCAGGTAATAAACTATTTCCGTTTTTAGTTTCATGTCAAATTGGTTCACAAATTGTAGCGGATAGACTAATTATATACATCTACCTATTTCTCTTTCAGATTTATAATATTACTTAAAAAAGGATAAGTGTGGTTACAGAAATAAAAAAATTTTGTAAACCTATCTTTATAACTAGGTACGTAGAATATAAAAAGTTATCTGATTGCCGCTAGTATGATCTAAGCCTAAACTATCAAGTCATAACTAGCAATAAGTATATGCATGGTAAACTGGAAAGCTTCTCTTTACTCACATGACTGCATTGTGGTTGTGGGCGGTGGCGTCGTGGTTGTGGTTGTCGTAGTCGTTGTGGTTGTAGTGGTCGTTGTGGTTGTCGTCAACACTGGAAATAAATAGCAGTTAACTTACCCTGTAGATGAAATATTAATGTTCACTAAAATTACAAAAAAATTCCATAGCTTGCAAACGCTTTCAAATAAATAGTGGGCAGTTCATTATTGCTAAACGAATTTATTTCTTCCACTAGTTAATGTTTTGGAAAACAGATTTTTTTATTGACATGAGCATGACTCGATTTGTTTGCTTACTTCAAAGACACCTATACTATAGACCCGGCGGACCGCGCGAAAAAATGTCGCCAGTTTATGGGAGCAAAACCCCCTCCGGCGTCAGTAGTAAGCTGTAAGCCTACGCAGTATTTCGCAGGAGTTTCGACACATGGCTCTACATTTTCTTGTATGAAGAAGGTTTACGTAAAATGTTCGGATGGGCTCATCTTGATGTTATTATCTTAGGCTTACTTATTTAAATTTTTCATTTAACTTGCAATGTTTGTAATTGTTCAGATCTGCAGCTGAATTTAACCACTGACTATAAACTTGTTTGTAATATTACACTTTTAGTTTGTAATATTATCTGTGCGGTTAGCATGTAACGTCACTCTAATTTCAACATCATGGACGGCACGAGATATTAGACAGTCCAAAATGGCAGACTAGTTATTATTTTGTGCGCCCGTGATATTATGTTGCTTAGACTTGGATTAATTAAGTCGTAGAAAATAATATTAAAGAAAAATAAAACGTGTTAAGTCAACTAAAAACTAATCAAAAATATCTTCTGGTGTTTCCCTATCGGAAACAGACTTAGAAGAAAGGCAAGTTCCTTTTCCTAGGCAAAAATTTGACTTTAGGTCCCATTTGTGTCAACACTAATCCAGGGCAAAATAATCAGAGGTCCAAATATTGTCAGCAGTTTAAAAATTTGAACCCAGCGTTCGGGGATAAAAGTAATAAGTTACGTGTATTTTCCACAAAATACCCTCTTTTATTCAAACCACAGCTAAGTCCTAGTAACAATACATTTGGAGCAGGTTTTATTTGTACAGACGGACTATTTTATTGACACTCTCTCGACCGATGTTATTCTGATTGAAAGGGCTCGCGAAGGGTTCGCTTCGTTCAAAGGATCCACGGTCATCCTTTGCAAACAGTTGGTATATATTAATATCACGTATGTGGTAATGTAAGAAATGCTGAAAACGTAATAAATTTGCAAAAATGTATACTTATGTCAGGGAATTTTAAGATATTAAGAGCATTGTCCATTGTACATGGACAACACTGTGATTTAACAGTTCATTGATTTAAAAAAAGTTTTTATTTGCAGTAGGTAAAGTGGCTTGCAATGATGTATTTTAAGTATATTTTGAAGCTTATCACTAACCCATTCATTTCATGATAATGCATGGTTAATACTGTGTGACGTCATTCCAAATCCAACATGGCAAAACACTCAACATGGACTTTTAAACCATTGGATGGACTAATTATATTTTAATGCATTCATCATGGAAACTTGGTATCTAATGAAAAAGTTTGCTCTAAAAACATTTAAAAGCGTGTTTTAATTTTTTTTAACCGACTTCAAAAAAGGAGGAGGTTCTCAATTCGTCGGAATCTTTATTTTTAACAATTACTTCTATTCTTTGACCTCCTGCTAGCTAGACCGACGACCTAAAAAAGGTCGCTGGTAGCGAGTGAATGAAGAAGGCGAAGAACCGTGTGTGTTGGCGCACTCTCAGAAAGCCTACGAGTATGTCCAGGCAGTGAAAGTAAAAAAGTGTATCTAATGGCACGTAGGTATATATGTTATCATATAATGTACCAGAAGATCTTTGATAAAATTCGAAAGAAGTGTAGGCTGATTTTGCATCTCTACTTTTAAAACGTGTTTACGCGTAATTTCGTGTTATGTTGTTCTATTATTGCGATTTTTGTTACGCCAAGCCTTTCCTCTAAGCTCAAAAAGTGGCATTATTCTTACTGTGTAGGAACAGCTCAGCCTGCGCCTTTCCCAGATTGTTTTCGACGTGACACCGGTACGAGCCCGCGTCTTCTCTCGACATCTCGCTCACTTGCAGACTCAGCGTGTGGCGGTATCCTCGCGAGATCTTACTGAGCCTGTGCTTGGACCCTGGGGACAAAAGTATATTATCAATAACCGGCTAACTATAACCCGTTCGCAGAAGCTTTGCCGACGATTTCCCTTCTCACTTTAGACGACAGCTGCACATACTCGTCTGGCTCGTCGTACTGACCAGAAGAGCGTGGGACGCGGTTATATGTGCTTTTCAGACTAAGAAGGGTTCGGCCATAGACTCATTACAGTAGCCAATTACTGAATGCAGGCTCTAGACTTTTTAACGAACATTAGGGAGAACCCTCAGTCCTTTAATTCCTCAGTTCCTCCAGTCAGTCAGTCCTAAGTTCCTCCGGTTAGTTCTAATTCAGAGAGTCAGGCAAATATGTAATTATAAATGACGTTACAATAATTATTGGGAATAATATGATTTGCTAGAGAGCTGTAAACTGTTAAAAATGTCCCTCATGTTGAAAATAATATAAAGAGGCACTAAAAGAAATTTCAGATTGCTAAATGAATACCAAAGAAATAAGCGTTCCTGCGACTAATTATTATTCACAAAAACCTCAAAATCTTCCAGCTTAATTATGAATCAAGATGACTGCTAAATTATTCATTAGGAGAATATTTTGGCGAGCGCTGCATTTTTACAAATTACACTTTGATGGTGAAGCGAGCGAAAAACGGCAAATAACGAGCCGTCTCACTGCACTCGTATCAATCACGGCGCCAAGTTGTAGCTGGCGACCTGGCGACCGGCCAAGAGGTCTGTTTATATTATGGTCATAACTACCTAGTATAATATCAAAGCATCCTAGAGACGTGTGTACAAAAACAGGCGGTTTTTTAAGCTCAATCATCGTCATAAAAATGTTATAAAAAATATCAAAATTTTCGGTAAGCCTATCTCAGAGCATAGGTATCAATCGCGGCGCCAAGTACTTGCGGACAGCCAAGGGACTAGCCAAGTATCCAGGTCTTTTCACACATATTCTACACCAAGTTCGTAAAGCAAATATATTTATTTTTAATTATGAATCATTTCTGTTAGCTCCTAAAATATTGAAAGTTTCTGTATAATTCCGGTTTTGATTTCTGGATCAGATATTTTGTGCTTTTATATTATCTTCTTCTAACGTTAGCTGGGTTTGGATGTTACTGTCAACAGATAGGGAACCAAGTCAGTATGCTAACGTCTTCTGCTTAGGTGTTACCAGCAGGCAGCAATAAATCACTATTTTTTTATAGTTTAGTTACCACTCATCTAAAAAAATATCTGTGGCGGTAGGATTAAAACAAATTACTATCATTCCCAGCAGATAATAGGATAGTTTGCGAGTTTGTTTAAAAAGACGTACTGCTCGTTAATCACTTCACAGCTTCTCATTTATCACTCTTCGCGAGCCTTCGTTCCTTCTAGAGCGGTTTTTACTTGCAATTATAGTTATTATCAATTCCCAATAACTAAATGGTTAGCTGGAAGACTCAAATCCGTACGGTTCAATATTCAATCATATTGACATCATACCTTGAGCGTGCAAAAATCAGTTAGATAATTTTAATGTTTTTTGATTCAGAATTTGTATTGTAATTTATACTTCGAACTTAAATCTTGAATTATGATTTTCCCGCTACTATATTTTTTTGAAAAAATAAATGTTTTCCACACATTTTGTATTTATTTCAGGGAGAACACACTATTGCATCTTTTAATTTTTTGACTGGTCGTTTAGTTGATTTTAAATGAGTAAAAAGGTCGATTTCTGTAATATTAAGGCGCGTAATACATCCATGTTGAACTTATTCATTATAGTGAGGGCATGGAGTAATGGAATATCTTTAAACTATGAAATGCGAACTCTTTTACATTCATCCTGCTTTGAGACAAGCCCACGATAAACTCAGCCCGAAAAAATATGTTTCTTTGTTGTGTTTAGAACGGGTACATACCACGATATAACACGATGATTTTATGTGCCGATATTTCGACCCAGTTACATGGATCGTGGTCCTGTCGTGACCACGATCCATGTAACTGGGTCGAAATCGTCGTCATGTTATATCGTGATATGTACCCGTTCTAAACACAACAATATGTTTTCTAACCACGAAATAAGTCTTAAATCATTAATATGTTTCTTTGTTTATAAATTTCATATATCCATGACAAAAATTCTTCAGGGATTGAAACAAAATAAAACAATTCTTTTATACTATTCGTATTTTAATATCGCAGGTTAAAAATAATATTTTAAAACTGAAAATAATATTCGATGTAAATATTCACACCATTTTCGCAGTCACGTTCGCTGGAGAGTACCATGGCTATAATGTAAATGTGTGTGAGAGGATTTTAAAATTTTAATGAGCTGAACTTGTTTGCTTATTAATTGATATACAGTATACACCCCTGACATCTACCGATGTTAAGTATCATGATGATCATCAGCATGATTATCTATATTAAACTAACTTGCGTGAATTTCTGTTTTTCACAAGATAGCGAAAACCGTGTCTTTTTTCGGGATAGAAAGACTATAGTCTGTGCTTCAATCCAGGACATATTACTCTACCATTACTTTAATTTCAGTCAAATTAGTTAGTATTTGCGGCATGAAGGGGAAACAAACATACACACCCGTCACACACAAACTTTCGCCTTTATAATATTAAATAACTATAAGTATGATCTTGGAATTTTAACATACTTTCTTAACATAAATTTTGAAATTATAAATTTCCGAACCGGACCCTGTCCGGAATCGAATCTGTGACCTGTCTGAGCTCACGCCCACTGCGCCAGGGAGGTCGTAATCTTTTAAAGGTTTCGTTTTTCTCACTTGAGATGATATGTTCTTCAACCTCTATGTATTCGTCGTAAAAACATCGATGCACATCATTAGCAAAAGATACTAGTGAGCGCTTAATCCGGCGAAGTGTAAATAACGATCGCTCAGCAGAATCAATCATAGGCGACAGCACTCGAGGAGTAACTGGCGCGACGCCAGCACTGACACCGCGGCCTCTGATTAACGACTACTCTGATCCTGGGAAGAAGCAGGATAACCCATTGGTTCTGACATCAGCCTTACGTCAGGGAGCCGGGCTTTCAAATCTCACCCACGTTTCTCTTTCCAGATCTATCTGCATTGTGCGTTTATAGAAACTAAGCCCATTTACTTACGGCATCGTAGCGTGAACGTATAACACTTGTTTGTATAATCATTATACATCTACGCGGCGACTCGTTTGTGCAACACCACATTCCTCGTTCGAAATGCGTGGAACAATACGCTTACGATACGAGTACGCTTACGACTCGTGAGCGAAAGGGCTAAATATTACTTTCAAACCTGCATGCCTGAGAGTTCATCATTATGTTCACGAAAGTGTGCGAAGCCCATTAATCCACACTTGACTAGCGTGGTGGTTTATGACCAAAATTCTGTCATTGTTATCAGAAACTTTTGCCCAGCTGTGAAATATTAAAGGAAGTGGAGAGATTGAGCCTGATCATAGGAGACAAAGCGGCTCTCACCAGGTTATAGAGTCAAATATCCTGTCGTGATTGCTTTACTGTTTTTCGGTTTGAAAGGCACTGCAGCTGTTAAAATTACATGGTATTGGAACTGAAGTTACAGGATGATGACAGTACAGAGCGTCTTATTATATTGTATTATCAAGTCCTGTGTTACTGAATCCTATACTATAAACATTGATTTATAAACTAAGGATATGGGATCAGCGCTAAAAAGTGTCCGAACCGAATGACATACAAAACGCGAAAAGACATACAATCGCACTTCAGTCTCGTGTTTGAAAATCAGACCGTATAGTAATGGTCTAAAAATTCTCATGTACCTCGTTTATATAGGTTTTCTCGGGACACTTTTTTCGTGAATTTTGTATTGCACCCGTCATCCAAAGATTAATAGGCCTATGACTATAAAGAAAAATACCCTAGACCGTTACCCCAATTGTTCTGTCTTGCATTAGTAGCCAAGGATTTAAGCACCGTAAGGTGAGATAATATTTATGAATTGGCACCAAAATTATCCAAATGGCTACAAATTAAAACGGAAATAATCCTTAAATTCAAGAATGGCTTAAGAATGAAGACGGATGCCCAAAAATGTTCTTTTGATAATGACTTATTACTCCATAATTACATCGCCCCTCTTGTAAAAGAGACTGAAATTCTAATTATCATCAAGGGGCACATAATTTGAAGGTTAATTAATTATGTTTTTTCCTGTTTTTAAAAAAAAATAGCTTTTTTGAAATAATGTTTATTTTACATTCATAAGTCAAAAAAAATATAGAGTATTTTATAGAAACCAATAACTAAAAGATAATGAAGTGCCTGATTTTAAAATAGATAAAAAATGGTTGATTTCTGTTGCCTTATAAGGGGACCTTTTTTAATAGGCGTCAGAGATCCTTCCTACTTTGAAAAGTTTTTATTGTTATTTTTTTTAATATTAAATGCACACATCTCCCGAATCCCAGGATGAGGATACGTCTCCTAACTGAAGAGCCCGACAACGCACACAGGGCCATTCAACCCGCCCACAATAACTGTGCCCGCGACTGCCCGCAAATGCCCGCGACTACCCGCAACTGCCCGCGCAACTGTGTGAACACACTACTCACCATTTATCAGCCGCTGTTCACCGTTCAGGATCCAGTAGGTCTGCGGAAGAGGGTACGCCTCCGCGGTGCACGTCAGCGTGACCGATGAACCCGACAACGCGCGCATGGCCACTGGATCCACCCACACTGACGCACAACTGAGTGAACACACTACTCACCATTTATCAGCCGCTGTTCACCGTTCAGGATCCAGTAGGTCTGCGGAAGAGGGTACGCCTCCGCGGTGCACGTCAGCGTGACCGACGAGCCCGACAACGCGCGCATGGCCACTGGATCCACCCACACTGACGCACAACTGAGTGAACACACTACTCACCATTTATCAGCCGCTGTTCACCGTTCAGGATCCAGTAGGTCTGCGGGAGAGGGTACGCCTCCGCGGTGCACGTCAGCGTGATTGACGAGCCAGACAACGCACGCACGGCCACTGGATCCACCCACACTGACGCACAACTGAGTGAACACACTACTCACCATTTATCAGCCGCTGTTCACCGTTCAGGATCCAGTAGGTCTGCGGGAGAGGGTACGCCTCCGCGGTGCACGTCAGCGTGACCGACGAGCCAGACAACGCGCACAGGACCACTGGATCCACCCACACTAACGCACAACTGAGTGAACACACTACTCACCATTTATCAGCCGCTGTTCACCGTTCAGGATCCAGTAGGTCTGCGGAAGAGGGTACGCCTCCGCGGTGCACGTCAGCGTGACCGACGAGCCAGACAACGCGCACAGGACCACTGGATCCACCCACACTGACGCACAACTGAGTGAACACACTACTCACCATTTATCAGCCGCTGTTCACCGTTCAGGATCCAGTAGGTCTGCGGAAGAGGGTACGCCTCCGCGGTGCACGTCAGCGTGACCGACGAGCCAGACAACGCGCACAGGACCACTGGATCCACCCACACTGACGCACAACTGAGTGAACACACTACTCACCATTTATCAGCCGCTGTTCACCGTTCAGGATCCAGTAGGTCTGCGGAAGAGGGTACGCCTCCGCGGTGCACGTCAGCGTGACTGACGAGCCCGACAACACGCGCATGGCCACTGGATCCACCCACACTGACGCACAACTGAGTGAACACACTACTCACCATTTATCAGCCGCTGTTCACCGTTCAGGATCCAGTAGGTCTGCGGAAGAGGGTACGCCTCCGCGGTGCACGTCAGCGTGACCGATGAACCCGACAACGCGCGCACGGCCACTCGACCCGCCCACACTGACGGCGCAACTGCGTGAAAAATTACCAAATTTAGTAATTATGACTATGAAAAGTAAACCTAAGGGATGTCACCAATAAAGAGCTGAAGGCACCAAAGTAGCGGTCGTACATTTACTTCGTATGTGTCCTGTGACCAGTGACGTCACCGTGACGAGTAAACACTAAACAGTGCGTGTACCCGTCAGTTCATACTGATCTCAGCCAGATCTCATTCATACTAATCTCGTTCGAAGTAACGGCCCAGTACCTGCTGTGGTGGACAAACGAACATTAAAATTTCATAATGTAGAAGAGAAAAATTATCTATCTATCATTATTTATTTATAATATTCCCATAAAACAGATAATTCCCTTAAAAACCACAACAAAGGAATAGGTAAAACAAGCTTTGTTATTGTTAGTTTATAACTCAGAAGTTTCAAAGTAACTTTTTATGAAATCTAAATACAATAACA
The DNA here is from genome assembly GCA_963855885.1 of Coenonympha glycerion. Taxonomy (NCBI): domain Eukaryota; kingdom Metazoa; phylum Arthropoda; class Insecta; order Lepidoptera; family Nymphalidae; genus Coenonympha; species Coenonympha glycerion. The sequence continues at coordinate 552,429 of OY979638.1, read as the reverse complement.
GACAACACTGATGTTCGCAAGCAATAAACAAAATTTAAATTTCGAACACCAGCTGTCACAACACCGATCTAGAAATTAATTGATTCTAAAATACAATTAAAAACTTTCCTCTGTTCCAACCTGGTGCCGACAAAGCAAACAATTTTCCTGACGAATTAAAAAACAAAACACATTGTACAGACTCAGAACCCGATTCGATTCAGCTGTATAAAAACTTTTCAATTAATTTTGCAAAGGGAATATTTTTAGGAATAGGGATAGAATACTCGTAGGTTTGTGGTAACTTGTTCGAAATATTGAACACTAATATATGACTTCGGGCTTTTTCTCGTAACGGGAAAATTTGGGGTTTAACCAATCCCGAGGGAAGCATGGATTTTTTCGGGACAAAAATCCATATCCATCTTCTCCAATTTTACGCGATGTATTGCCGCGCAAAACGTCCATTGTTTGCTATGACACTAGCATTCTAATGAAGTCCATAATATGCAGGGTTATATAAAAAATGTCACTTGCCGATTTTACATTACAGAGTATTAACAAGTAGAGTATCTCTGCAAAATAATGAATATTTGTTATTTCTCAAAATATCAAGTAAAAAAGTCGTTGAACAAAAGTTGTTAGTTAGTTAAATGTAAACAAATACAGGCCGAGAGCGATTTGTTATTTTTATATAACCCTGTATTGAAGGAATATTGTAATTCTATCTCTATGCATTATAAACACTATGACGCTGGTGTTCTCTCTGAGGTCAGCGGTTCACTGTACTTGGCGGAACCAACAGAGCAAAATGTTCCCGGTTTGTCAGCGGCCATTTCATTTCTAGCGTTCCCTCTAATTAAGGCTACCGGATGTGAAGCGTTTTACACAAGTTTTTATTAAATGCTTTGAATTAAACCGTATGTAAATGACTTCATTAATTATGCCTATTAACTCATTTTCTTTTGCATAATATATTGCTTTCGAATTGAGAACACAGTTACTTTAAACTACCCGTTGAAATATTAGGATTTTAAAATATTATAACGATATGGTCAAAATAAGTATCAGTTTGAATCTGTGACTGAATTTTCGAATGCATATTGTTTTTTTTTTGTATTATTTTAATACAAAATTTCAGGAGACGCCTTTTATTTTCTCAGAGTTCCTGTCTGGTTAACGTAGAATATGGATTTAGTCAAGAAAATTATAACACTTTGATCTTGTGACTTTCCATATATTTCTGACATATTTAACAAGTCATACAAAATGCATCAAAGTCACTTATGGTGTTACATAAGCTGATTGATATCATTATTTCGATCGCAACTCAATTCGGGTAAGATTTTCAAACAGCCAGATGCAAATCCGTGGATTCCCCTGCCTGGCGTTAATTGTAACAAATCATATAAAATCCAGTCAAAGTCACTTAGGATATCACATAAGCTGATTGATATCATTATTTCGATCGAAACTCAATTCGGGTAAGATTTTCAAACATCCGGATGCAAATCCGTGAATTCCCTGCCTGGCGCGAGTGCGGCGGCGTTCAATCCAATATTGGTCGGAGTTAAGCCACACAATTTAATTTCGCGATGCGGCCGTTGATTGGGCCCACACATGACGTTTATTTGTATCCCATGGCTCACTGGGATTTGTAGCTAGGGTACTGTTCTGACGTTACTTGATTTACGACCGGGTGTAACATCAAATCACACGAATGAACAATTTTGTATTTTTTATTTTAATATTTGGTTTTTCGATTTCTAAGATCGTTCTTAAAAGACTTTATCAAAGTCTTTTGTTACTTTTTATAGGTTTAAATTTAGACTAAATAATACAAAACTAGTTATAAGCGTATTTTATTGACTTTTTCTGTAAAAAACCTTTTACTCCTCAACAGCTCTATCGACATTTTGTTAAAACAGCAAGTGCGGAGTTTCATGCCATTTTTCTCGGTGCAAATCTGCTTTCTGATTTTGGTGGTAGAGTTTTGCCATATCATAAGAGCCTTTAAGTTAAGCCTGTGTGGCAAAAAAATAAAGATATTCATGTATATTATATTTTCAATAAACATGAGTACCGTTAGTTATATGTGTGTGTGGGTTATATTAACTCGTTAATTGGAATAAAGATGGACTCACACATGACATTAATCTGTATCCTCTTGCTGACGGAGGGCGGCACGCCATTGGTCGCTATACAGAGGTACGCACCCGACGTCGCCCGCTCTACACCCGTCAGGTTCAGCCACTCGCCGTTGTGTTTTGACACTGAAACATACTCAAACTTTCAGTCATGGTGACCTCTCTTAACTTGGGCTTGGATTAAAGTAAACAAAAAAAACATAACTCTCGGGTTATGATACCAATGGTAGACTTCAAAACATAAAGAGTTGCAATTGAAAGACCAATTAGTTCTATTCTCTCTTTAGAATTATAGATAGAATATAATTTCTAAATTGTTAACACCCTACTATCAAATTCTGTGTAGAAACCGTCAAGAGAGAGTTTACTTATCCCTTCCAAGTTAGTACGATAATATCTTCGGCTGCATTAGGCGAGATTGCGGTCAAGTGCTAACTTTTAGAGTGTAAAAAACCAGACGCGCTGCTATAAGTATTTTAACATTCAGATGTGATAAGGTTAAACCTTTTCTATGTTAGTACAAAGACATCTACACCTGCATAAAGTAACCGCTTACCATCAGATGTGCTAATAGTCTAGTACCTTAAATAAATAAAATAACGTGATGACATCATAAAAACAGAAAAGTTTTCCCAGTGAATTCTAAAAAGCCGGTCATTAATGATAAACATGATCATCATAAACGCATTAGAAAACCTTCCCCCGTGATATGAGTGCGAAAAAGTCGGTCATTAAAAATACTAGCACAAAAAGTGTTACATTCTGTATGTGCATTCTGATACCATTAAGGAAACGTTGAGATGTTTCGTACGAGGTATGGCACGGTTTTTACATCGTTTGCGTCGTTTCCGGAACGGTGGAGATATAACATCACACGAAACAAATCCGGTCACAGGTTATTTTGTTGATATTTTGCAGCGCAGTTAAGCTGTTTCCAGAAATAGGTGTGGAATTTCAGCATTCTTAGCTCACAGGTTTTTACTGTAATGACTTAAAGTTAAATTCATATAAGTAGATCAGTGTATATTCTTTGTAGTCCTAACAGTTTAAGTACAAGTTTTCACAAAAAAATATCGTCTTGACATATTGTCACAGCTTTACCTATATTATGGAACTATTACGTTGAGTGAATACGGGCACTTATGAGTTGTCATTAAAATATTTATATGTACTTATTTAAGGTTGATAACTGATTTACAACTTAAAACTAAGTTAACGAAGATACCAAAGCGGTCTGAACGAAGAATTAGAACTTTTCCACGAAAATGTCTAAAAGTAGATTATTGCATCTTTTTGGCGTGAAGCACTGAATAAGCAAAATTAGTACTGTAACCAATTGTTGTAACTAGAGCACTTTTTTGATCCAGCAACGGTTCTCATCAAGGCAGTTGGCACGGATTCGCAACATTTTTGGCGCCCACACTATTTAGAGACGTAAAACTCCACATTTAGGGAGAAATAAAAGAAATAAAATGCCACGACACAAATCTGGTTTAACGTTTTAATTTAAACTTTTGCGTTGAGACGAGATTTTGTGTAATCTGTAAACATAAAATACGGTTTGTTGAAATTGGATTGGACTTATTTTATAAAAAGAGTGTAATTAAGAAGTTTTTAAATCAGTAGTTTATGTAGGAATAGAGAAAAAGCAAAGACTGAGAAAATTGCGTGATTTGTGGATTCAACTTTGTTGACTGACCAAACATTATGTTCTAGTTACGCAAAAATATAGAGAAAGCTGTGCTTGGTATCTATATGCGAACGTTTTCAAATTGCAAGAATACAAAAATGACACCAAACCTCCTGATGATGCTCCAGTTTCGGAGTGAAACATACGTAAGAGAAAAAAGGAAAAGATTTTTTTGAAGGTGATATGAATTAGATGGGGCAAATATAACTGCAGAGAATTGCAAAACCATTTCACAGTTTTCTTAATATTACCTAACATAGAGTTTGGCGAGTCAGATCAGATTAACACCGGAGGTTTGGTACCACATGCAAAAAATGGTTCTCAAAGATAAGGTAGCCTTACCTACTACGATTTTTCAATCGCCAGATAAACTATCTGAAGGATAAATTTGAAACATATGCCATACAAAATCTGTCAAAACATCATATTTATTTATAGTTAACGTTTATCTAGCAATTGATAAATCGACCCTTAGTTCTTTATTCAACAAAAAGTATTGCTCAAATGGCCTCAAAGAATTCGCATAATATAAGATGTAAAATTAATGCCTTGACTTGCTTACGACTATAAAAGGAAGTAATATTAATAAAGTGTATCAAAATGCAGTACAATATTAAAGGTTCTTTATGAAATAGTTGGCAAACGTTCCTCACTTGAGATTTCTTTAAAAGGAGTAAAAAAGGGGTGAAACAAAGTACAAGCAATCTCAGGCTTTGTGCCAGATTTGATACAGAACGCAACCAGCTAGAAATTATCTACAATTCTATTTGGTTAAGTAAAAATACTTCATTCAAATAAACAAAAGTTCGTATGAGATCAACATACTTCTTTTACATGAATATTTAAAATTACAGACGTTGAAATTTCATAATAAGTCAGATGTGTTGCACTTAGATTTGAATCCCTGGACTTTTTGCAAATAGGCCTTTGTGCTATTATTGTGATCGGATAACGTACTAAGGTAAAACGCGGTTTATACAAATCGTGCCTGGTAATGCGAATTCCTTAGAGCTTTCAAAGAAAAAGGTTTCTTTCACGAAAGAGGATTGAAAGGTAATCCGACAGCCACTCACATACAATTCGACATTAGTTGGATAATAATCACACTTGCAAAAGACTATATTGATATCATGTAAAAAGTAAAATTGTATGTAAAGCAACATTTTTTTTAAACTTATGTATTTTTGGGGCCCGTGAGTAAGGCAAATTATGTGAAATAAAGATATTTTGATTTAGAAGGAATTTCATCGTAATAGCAACGAATATATAATATTGTAATAGCGTCATCAGAATTCATCAATGCCTTAGGGCGCGTTCCCACCATGTCGTAACGATTAATTTATCGTTGGACTACTGTCGTTTTTAGCTGTTCCCATTAATACGATTGTTCGTCGTCAATTTTTTTTATCGTTTGGTATCTATCGCATCTAGTTGTTTGGATCGCGACAACATTTTATCGTTTAAGAAAGTATTGGGTACGATAGATTTGCGGTCACGATTTAGTCGTAATGATTTTTTATCATTTTACGTCGTGCTAGCCGTTCCCACTGTCATGACAATAAAAGTGTTGTAGACATTACATCGTGTCGTTCTATATGTGAACGCCTCCGTTTAAATATATGAGCCACGACACTTAAAACTATACGATTATCTGTCATCACGACATAGTGGGAACGCGCCCTTAATGGTGACAATAATCAATAATAAATAAAAATTTAGAAAATAATGTAAAGAAACAAATCAAAACAAGAAACTTTCAAGTGACAATCCTCAGAACGCAAAAAGTTCGAGTCGGTATTCAGGATGCAAATTAGATAGGTTTACATTCAATTTGTAGCCACAGGCTAGGCGGAGCAAAGTTAGCCTTTGTTTATCAACACTAATTTGTTTTCGCACTAGTGTTGCTACAGTTCCACTAGTCTCCTCTATTGTTGTATTCCTATCTAGCCCGCAATGAGACTGTTTTTGTTATGTATCACATTATATTGTCATCAACGGATAAGCGTCTTTACGCTTGATGCTTATAAAGGTTGTTATCGCATGCGGCGTTGGATAACTAGGATTTCCGAGCAAAGTTTACGGATGGAACTACACGACACCTATCTGCTTCGAACCGCATTGTGGAACAAAACATTGTTTTCATTATAACTGCTTATTACTTATAATATGGTTTTTGATACAGAAATTGTTTGCATTTAAGGAATAACTTTCTTCTAACGACTCTCCCAACAAGGATTATGGTTTTGTCTAAGCGCTATGTGGAAGAAGATAATTATTACAGGTCCCTTAAATCCCACTTAAGTTTACTTGAATAATAGAGTCTATTTCTACTTATCGATCGTTTATTATTGCAAGTAATTAAAAAATTCGAAGTACAACGTAAAGCGTTTCGTAATTGTTAGCTAATTAATCTTTACCACTTGATAGGAATCGCATCCTAAATATAGCCCTTTAGTTAACCATTGTAAAATTATGCTTCTTCTTGGAAAATGACATTAGCAATTTTCTAAAAGGAGAGATTGTGAAAAAGGTTCACTAAACTGTGGTCAAAATTACTAGTTTATAGAACTTGTATAAAACATACCAAGTGTCTGATTGTCAATCTTGAAATGCCTGGAGTCTTCCCTCCTCCAGGTGACGTTTGGAGGGGGGACGCCGGACGCAACACATCGTAGGGTCGCGCTCTCCCCTTCCTTGACTAGCACTTCGCTACTGCTCGCCTCGTCGTCTATATCTGGAGGCACTGCAACCAATAATATACAATAGGTGATAAGCATTTTCTTATTTCTTCAGAAGGTCTTAGGGTCTTTAGTTCGATTGTCAGTAGGGGTTAGTTTAGAATCTACCACCCTACACTGGCTGAAATGCTTATAGATATTTCAATCCACGATGACGCTCCCCACTCGGCCAAACTCCATACGAATCGAATTAAACATAAGCGATTTTGATAGAGTGGGGCGCGTCTCATAGAGATTCTTCCCTTCCGGCGTGACACTGTGTAACAATCGATGTTACAAACCTTTACAAAGTACAAATCATTACAATGTCTTCGATTGGTTCACCATGGTATGTATTGAAAGTGAAGCAGTCGAGTACCAACTTATAATGTACTCGTAATAAAAAAATACTTAGGTATGCAAAAACACACTATATTCGCTTTTTCTCCTATTTTCAAAAAATAATGTCATATGAGTCAAAAGGAAGTCATATTATCTAGATCGGTGTTGGTCGGGCTTAGTGAGTGGCTAGCCCGAAGTTTTAGAAATCATTGATCAGTATCCATGAGCTGATCAAGAGCACTCTTGAACAGGTTATGTGCACCGATAAACTGATCAAGTGTACTTTTGAATTCATAACCTGATCAAATGTACTTTTGAACAGGCTACTCACATGCTTTGATACCGAAATGATCATACTGTACTAATTTTAGTACAATATGGGATTCTAGAAGTTTCCAACAGCTTCTGTAACACATAAGTAAGAAAGAGAAGAAACAGCTTGTTCCAGATGCTAGAGGAAACTAAGACAATCCGTTCTTACCACCTAGATACGGACTCCCCAGTGTTATGATACTGAACATTTTTATATACCAAAGTTAAATAAAAACTTTAATAGCGCGATGTAGTTCGGACGCAGTGATTGGTCGGCTTAAATACAGTTAATGTTAAATTAATGAGTCCATTAAAGTATCTGTGTGTACGCAGCACAAAGAGTGTAGAATCATCAAATGACATTGAGTACGTAGATAATAAAGTATCAAATAAAATAAAACAGATATAATATTGCCTCTTATGCCAGAATTCATGTCAATATAATATGTTAAAACGTGTGTTTTACGGTAAATGAGACGTACAAACTTTAAATATATTTCAGCAAATTAAAAGACATTTTCCCGTCAAATTACATGGGCTGGAAACCGATAAAACGTTAACCTGATACTAAAACTTCTAAACTCGTTCATAAAAGGTATGAGCATGGTATAAGCCGTAAAAATACGGTTGTTCTTTGATAAAATAAACTAAGACAAGTTGTAGTTGGTGGAGTTTTCCTAAGTTTATTTGAGACAGCCCCGAAGAACGTACTTCGTAGTTTCTATACGGAGTGAATAGTTTCGGAAATGTTTATCATCGGCCATCAGTTCAGGAGTTCAGTTTGAAGGAAGTTTCTGAAAATTTGGTTTCTCTTTACAGTTTATTTACATAAAAGGTTAGAGGGGGAAGTTTCCATTAAAATAGTCAATTACTTTAAGGAAACTAAACAACACGATGCATAATTATTATTTGGATGATAATGACTCGACTTTTTATAAAACTGACGCATGAGTATTCCAAAGGCTCAGAAATATTTTTAACAGAACATGTGTTCTGTTAAAATGTACACTTTAACATAAGTGTACATTAACAGAACCTATTCATAAGCTGACCAAGTGTACAGATGAACAGGACTCATGAATTGACGAAATGTCTTTTTGAACAGGTCATACAATGCACTGATGTGTACATTAGGCATCTCCACGTACTACAGTCAAACATTAAAGGGTCTGGCCTGAACTCACATCACCATGCTATGATGCTGGTGATGCGTTGGCACTCACCGACGACATGTAGCAGATGAGTCTGACTCATCATGGGCTCGGTGTTGACTTGGCACATGTAGCGCCCGCCGTCCGACGGGCTGACGTCCCGCAGGCCAAGCGTCCACGCACTGTCGCCATGTTGGACGCCGATGTAGTGGTTTCTTTTTATGATACTCACCGACGACTTGTAGCAGATGAGTCTGACTCATCATGGGCTCGGTGTTGACTTGGCACATGTAGCGCCCGCCGTCCGACGGGCTGACGTCCCGCAGGCCAAGCGTTCACGCACTGTCGCCATGTTGGACGCCGATGTAGTGGTTTATTTTGATGATACTCACCGACGACTTGTAGCAGATGAGTCTGACTCATCATGGGCTCGGTGTTGACTTGGCACATGTAGCGCCCGCCGTCCGACGGGCTGACGTCCCGCAGGCCAAGCGTCCACGCACCGTCGCCATGTTGGACGCCGATGTAGTGGTTTCTTTTGATGATACTCACCGACGACTTGTAGCAGATGAGTCTGACTCATCATGGGCTCGGTATTGACTTGGCACATGTAGCGCCCGCCGTCCCTACGGGCTGACGTCCCGCAGGCCAAGCGTCCACGCACTGTCGCCATGTTGGACGCCGATGTAGTGGTTTCTTTTTATGATACTCACCGACGACTTGTAGCAGATGAGTCTGACTCATCATGGGCTCGGTGTTGACTTGGCACATGTAGCGCCCGCCGTCCGACGGGCTGACGTCCCGCAGGCCAAGCGTCCACGCACTGTCGCCATGTTGGACGCCGATGTAGTGGTTTATTTTGATGATACTCACCGACGACTTGTAGCAGATGAGTCTGACTCATCATGGGCTCGGTGTTGACTTGGCACATGTAGCGCCCGCCGTCCGACGGGCTGACGTCCCGCAGGCCAAGCGTCCACGCACCGTCGCCATGTTGGACGCTGATGCGGTGATTCTTCGTGATCACGTGGCCCGCTATCGTGAGGATTGTCTGTGTATCCACGCGTAACCACGCAACCTGGAAATAAGTTCCCTGTGTAAATAACTTGAAAAGTCTACTCATTCATTCATTCATTCTCTCACATCATCACTGCCTTGTCCCAATTATTGAACCTAATATAATAAAACTTTTATGATGTAGATAAGGGAAAAGGAAGATCCTTTATTATTCCCACGGGATCACCAGAACAAAGTGTTCAAAGTTTTAAAAGATGGTCAACCCAGAAAATCCGTTTGGTCAATGCCCTCGGAGAAAACTATTTAAATCGTATAATAGTAGAGATTAATCACCATGTCATTGAGACCCCTGATGGAACAAAGGTCAATTTTCATTATAAATTGCTCAGAGTCCGATTTCCGAGGGTTGTCTGCGAATGATTAATGAGAGTGTAACGGTGACGCTTTTTTAATTTTTACTTGATTACACCATTGAGAGGCCATGTCGCTATTCAAATTAGTTTGATGAATATCTTCTAATCTGTAATGACTCTTTTGAATGGCAATGGTTTAATAATAAAGTCTTTATCAATTAATTCGTTATGTTCAAATATTTTTCTGCGCTTGTATTATTTACTTTTGAATTACTTCGTTGCTATTTACTTTAATTAGCTTTAGAACATTGCTCAGGCATGAAAGTTCAAAACCGCTTTTTCTTGTTTCTTTATTCTGCCATTATTATTCTTGGCCATGTGCCGTCTATTGTCTTTGTCAGCCACTCAGTGTATGTACAATACACATTATGTTAGATATACCTTCCTCTTTAAAAATTATAGAACCGTATTCGAAATTCAAGAATATCAAGTTTCTCTGATAAAATTGCCTCGAAATTGTCAATTTCGTCTTTAAAATAATTTTATCACCCCAACTCCAAATTGTTCGACTTCGAATTAGACTTATATAATTCTGAACCAACACTATGAGCTGATATATTATGACAAAACTTTGTGGCCTGAATCTTTCTTCCAATTATTAGTGGGCGTTTCAGCTATTATTTTATCTTACCTTAAAGCTCTGTAGATTATCTACTCTGCAGGTAAGTGCAGCATCCCGCCCCACAGCCACCGTGATGTTGGAGCCCGGCCCCACGAACCGGGGCAAATCTGGAACAAAGGAAATTACACCTTTTTATACCGTTTCATAAAAGCCTACCATTCATTTGAGATTGTTTTATGCGAAAAAATCCGTCGCATTCTCAATGGGTCCCTCAGTCAACTGACGATCATTAGTACTGACAGTAATTGCAAAAGAATATTGACATAGATGATAATTACGTAGGTAAATATCAGATGCAGGTAATCAGTTGAGATAATTTTCTTTCTAGCATAATATAATGTTACTGATCACGCAAGCCCAATTGGCTGACTTGAGCCGACGACACAAGATCGCACGACTTGGCGCAAAAAAGTGAGGAGACCCGACCCCAAATAACAGGAAAAGAGAAAGACAAACTAGAAGACATAATGTTCATGATAATATGACAAACAATTAATGGTCCATAAGACCCTTTTATGCCATTTACGATTTAACTGACATAATCCAAACTTTTCCTTACCGTGGCAGACACAATAATATAGACTCTACTCGCGGATAATGTATAGCTCAACTTTGCTCGAAGCTCCGTGGAACTGTCCCGAACACACAAAAATATAATTTATATTTGAGCAAATTTTTAATGGCCGTAATTTATAACTGGCAAAGTTAGGAACATAAACATCATGTTGGGAGTGAAGTTACGTGCTTTGGCGTAGGCGGAATGACTTAGAACTTATTAGATCTTATCATCTATCATCACAAGGATCGCAATGCCTCGACACATTTTTGTGTTCCATTACCGGCCACGAGTTTTCCAGATTAAGAGGGGGTGGGCAAGTGCGGGTTAACAGGCTTCACACACTTTTGAGTGGCTCGTTTACCGCTAGTGATAAGTTTCTACAAACACACAAAACTTCGAAAAGTCATAGATGCTCCGGACTCTGACTTGAATCCTTGACTCACTGCTGAAACGCAAAGAAACGGGTGTAAAGAAATAAAGATGAGTTTTTGCGATAATTTGATAACCAGTGAACAAAACAACTATTTTGCTGTACACCGCAATATCAAATCACTCTGTCACCATTTCGCAGTACCAGGGAAATCTTCTTAAGTTCTTACGTCTCATTTGTATCTCCGGTAATATTGTCAGCTGCAGTACCCTTTAACTAGCAGTGATACAGTAGATACTCTTTCATGGTAGAATAACTGCTGAACGGTAGTTCCTACCCGGGTGGACTCCGCAAGAAGAGTTTTACCACCAGTAGGTCTTTGCCTTAGAATAATACTGTTTCTTATGTTTCAACGCACCCGAATGTGACTATTATGTAACTTTATTATAAGGTATGAAATCGATTATCATTCGTCGCCCTAAATAAGGTATACCTACTGTAGCAACTAATTCATAGATCTCACTCAAATAATTACTAAGTCTCAGCTCCATTCAAGCTATTAGTCGTTCAGAGAGTACCTGCTTCAAATTAACTAAATCTGGACTGAATTTTAGTTCACCGTAGTTTAGCGCGGTTGTAATTCAAATTTGGAATTAATTCTGTCGTCTAACATCGTAAATTCAGTGTCGCCGTAATAACCGGATGGGTTTTAGGAAATACCGATCTAAAGTTAGATCATTTAGGTTTAGAGAATTTTAGTCTGGAGTTTATTGTTACTTCTTTAGCATTAGTTATTACTTCTGATTTTTCTTGCTTCTTTAACAGCTATGATATTTGAAATCTCATATACTTTTTTTATGGGAAGCAATATCAATTCCGACTTTTATCTGATGATAAGTATGCCTTTCTATTTAAGATTTTTTAGTACAATTGCTGTTGATATACATTTTTTATTCATTCGAAAATTAATTAATATTTGTCATCGATCTCATCTGATGATAAGTGACATCGTAATATACTCGTATTATTAGTAGGTTAAGTAATAGGTAGGTAGGTAGGTCGCTTGGAGGTATGCCTTTGTCGGAAGGGAGTCAATCAGCCACGGCCAAACCCTCCCACTTGCCTTGACAAGACAATATTACTTAGTTATAAAATCCTAAAAAAGAGATTATAATCCCTGTACAAAAAGTGTCATTTGATTTCATTTCATTGGATGGTTTACGGCATGCACGAAGTTTAAATAAATCATCGCCTTATTCCAGCTCCAAACAATTTTATATCTACCCAGGAATCAAACGCAGGCCCTCATAATCCGTCGGCTAACAGTTACCTCATTAAATACTCCACTACAAACAAAACATAAAGCCCCCTGTACACAAAGGAGCAATCCACTCATACATAATTTATACGCACCTAGTAAAATAACTCGTGGGAGAAAACTCACGTATAAAATATTGCCGTACCTGAGTCCGACCCATTTGGGTTCGTAGTCGTAAGCAAATCGACCTCGAGGTGCGTTTACACAATGATCCACCATTTCTCAGCATCCGCAAAAAGCACCCGCGAGACAACCGCTCTTATTTATACGAACCTAACGGATAAGGGATGCCTCCAACCTTCTTTCCATCAATTTAAATGGGTTAATAACTATTATAGCCATCGTGATGGGCTTAACAGCTTAGTCGTGACTCGTGGATGAAATTATAATCACCCTAAGATAATAATCATGTTTTTTATTAGTGTTTTAGACACTTAGGTACATCCATCCATACAGTCCTTTAAATTTTAACGAATCAAAATTTCACTTGCAGCCCCGCGTCCCCCATCCGCTATCGAAGCTGCTAAAGAGTGTGCATACTATACTAATACTAAGTCCTTAGGTCTGCCTAAGAACTATTGTGTACTGGCGCCACAGTGTGTTACAGTTTCAAACTAATTTTTTAAAGGCCCATCATTTCAAATGGAGCAAGCTTCGAACGAGAGTTGACACCTTGTGGTTTCAAATCCAGCGGCGAGTGGTTCGTATTTACATTTATAGAACCTAAGATAATGATAATTCGTATGGAGTAAAAATCAAAATTCGCTAATTATACTGTAAATTGAAGGCCAAAAGCTGAAATGGAATTTAATGTGAAAGTGCATTTTAATAATACCAAAATAAATATTATCCATTAGAGAAAAACAAAATTTAATTTGAGAAAAAAGGGTCTTTTAAGGGGTGTTAAGGAAAAAAACTACGAGTACTTCAAACAGGTAATCGTTGTTTGTATTTTGTTAACATTTAGGTAAACCACAGAAAACGTTTTTCGCTTTAATGGGAGTAGGTAAATGTAACTAAGTACTTTATAACTTACTAACTTCAAAATACCTCGTCCCTAAATAAAATGCTAAACTTGATTATACAGTTCAGTTGACAACCATACGTGAGACTACTCTAAACGACAACCACTCCCAAGAGACGAACGAGACTTGAAAAAACGGCCATTTATAGGCGACCTTATAATTCAGAACTTAAAGTCCATTTTATAGTACTTCTGCATGGAACATATTTTAGTTTATGCCGTTTTTGCCGTAGCTCTTGTATGAAATTATATACTCGACAGTTGGTTTTTGCGAATTTTTCAAGAGTAACGTAGCTGCTGCAAGTGGGAAGTGTCACGAAGTGTTTCAAATGTGGTGTTTCATACAATAGTTATGTTTAGTGTGCGTTTGCCTTTATTTCACTTTTTTACCCTATACAATCGTATTACTTGACAGCGATCTCACCTGATGGTAAGTGATGATGCAGCCAGATATCGTACTAAAAGGGGTAAGTAAATTCACCCCAACGGTTTCTACACAGCATCGCACCGGAACGCTAAATCGCTTGGCAGTCGTCTTTGCTGGTAGAGTGGTAACTAGCCACGGCCAAAGCCTCCCACCAGACCAGACCTGAGTCAATTTAGAAATTATAAAATTCCAAAGAGGGCGTGGCGGGAATCGAATCCCCGACCTCCCATTCGAATCCCTCGTCACATATTGAAATCCCGACTCTGTTAAATGTTGTATGTCATTTTAGGAACGAGTGTTTGTTGTTATTTTAAACGCTTATCAGAAATCAATGATATCGTAGAACAGTTGAAACGAAGTTCACTCACCTCTCGATAAGTGGTTCTGTGTCGAATTAACTCGCACTAAAGAGTTCTCATACAAGTTCTGTTAAATGCCTCTGCTTGCATGCATGTTCTGTTCATCATTCATGCATGAATTCTGTTTGCATGCGTGCATCACAGTTTACAGATTTTCTGAGTGTGCTTGCATGCTTGGATGTTTTGAGTATATGCGAACCACTGATCTCTATCTATGGATTGATCATTCTATGCATCTGACAGTTCCTTTTTTATGGCGATATTAAGCGCAACTCTCGAACGTCTACGGTACCAAATTGATATTATTGTTGGTAGTGTCGTTCTGAATATTACTTTATTTAAGTTCCATGAACGCTCACGCTAGGTAATGCAACAATCAGCGCCGAAATGGCAAAAATCAAGTGTCTTAATTTTTACGTTGACAATCAGCGATCCACAGAATAGAGATCGATGACGTAAACACAATAAATGAGAGTTTTAGTTAGCTATAGTGTGAAATTTTCATTTGAGGGTTTAGATTATGGGAATTTCATCATGTCGGGATTTCCATGACGGAAAAAAACCATTTTCTTTACTCTAGCCTTCTCCGCTATAAACTTCATAAAAAGAACCTCAAACAGTATATTTAACGCGTAACATTATAACTCGCACCCGCCTATATCCGAACCAGTAAATATACTGTAATTCTCTGCACTAATTAGTTGCGAATCGGCAAATAAACGGCAGCGATACGTTATCAGCGCTCGCCATGAGGGCGACATTTACTCGAAGTAACGAGCTATTAATGAACGAATATATTACTATATACTCGCATCATACCCGTAAATGCGTATTGAAACGGATTTTTAATATCCGATCCGTTAATTATACATCTCAGTAGTAGCTGATAGTTTAACTATACCCTATTCGTCTAGTGTTGGGCGTGCAGTCGAGCACGAGGATCTGGGTTCATTATTCGGGCCGGGCCGATAAATATAGGATTTCCTATCAGGAAGTTATTAGTAGTTTGAAATAAGAAAAGCCTTTTTCTTATTTCTGACTTAAGAAGTTAAAATTTAAAAAAATATCTGGAGTTGTTCAAATTATAATTGGCACTTAAACTAGTTTTTTTTATTAAAATTTGTCAAAAAATGTACCTATCTTGAATATTATTTATATTTTAAGTACCACTTCAAATTTAATTTGGTTTTTTTCAGTGATGGAAAGCAAGTACAGTAACATGCATACATGTTAACATATTTATTTTAATTAATAAATATACTTCAATTGAATATTAAACATTAAAAATAACTAACTTGCATTTGATAGAGTAGAAAGGAATTTTATTATAAAAACATAAATAATATATTTTTTTCGCCGAAGCTTTAAACATAAAAAGTGAATTTATTTCCCGTGACGCCATAGTCGTTCATGGTACGTAAACTTTGTTTCCACAATGTTTCCAGGACGTAACTACATAATATTTTAATTTAAAACCCTCTGCGAGAGATATGAGAAGTTTTATAAAGAGTAAAGTAGTTACTTATCACAAATTCGGTTTATATGAAATAACTAGGCTGTTGCCCGCGGCTTCGCACGCACGAATTTCGGTTTTTACAGATAATTCCGCTATAATTAGTAAACCTTAAGTAAAAGATTAGACGGATTTTTTTTCAGAACTTTTAAAGGGCAAAATTTTCGTTTCAGTACATGATATTTCCGTAAACATTAACCGTTTACGTAGCTCACTCTCTACAAAATGAACAATTTTTCTCGTTTTTGCAACCTTTTTCATTAATAAGCTACTCCTATTTTCGTAATAGTATACAGCTTTTAGCCTTCTTCTATGAATGGACTACCTAATACAAAATTTCATTAAATAATTTTTCAATTCAAACCAGTAGTTACTGAGATCAACGCGTTCATACAAACAAACTCTACAGCTTCATAATATTAGTATAGATTAATTTTATTTGAATCGTTGGTAATCGTGACATTTTAATCATAAAATAATTGTAGTCTAATTACCTTGCAGTACATCGCACCTGATTCCAGTCACACGGGACCGATGCATTATCTCCGACATTTTGTACGGTATAGTGATTATTCTCTTGAGTTTTATTAAAATAATATAAATTACTTTGTAATTGGTACGGTTTCATATTCAGCTATCACCATTATTTTCATATTTTCATCAAATTATAATTTATTTATTTTGATAATGCTTAAGTTAGAGTATTAAAATCTAACAGTGAACACCCGAATATCACCACACAATTTATCACGATGTTTTGTTAGAGAATTAAGTAAAGGGTAATTAATTTTGGCAAGGGTCACCGAACTCGCGGGGAACGACCTCGGAAATATTATACAGTGTACAAAGACCCATTTTCGGAGGTTAATTTACTATTCTTTTGAGCCTATATCATTTTGAGAAAGACTTATCAAAGGCGCTGTAAAAGAATTTGAATGATGAAAAAGTTACAAATTTTATAAAGGAAAATTTTGTTAAAAGAAGCAAAAGAAAGGATTGTTATGAAATCGTGGATCTCTGATCCAAGGTAGAGTAGCCTAACATTATTGCACTATTTTCTATGACCATTTATCACACTCCTAAAAGATAATTTTAGTAGGTATACCTATAACCCTTCATAAGTAAGTATGCTAATGCAAAATGAATGTCAATTTGTTGTTTAAAGATTCTAGAGCAAAAAACTTAAATACATTAAGTGCTCGATTCCACTACTGTAATATGATAAACTAAATACTTAATAGATCCTTTTTTGCATTGCAACACTCAGTAGTCATTGTAGAGTACAGTCTGAGTACAATAAAGTGGTGCCAGAAAACGATATATCCCACCAAAAACATTCTCTAAAAAACTAGCCAAAGTCAAAATGGAGCTGCTTGTTTATCTCTAAAAAGTACTGAAATCTAGACAAAGTCGTGCCAAGTCTAAGGTTCCTTACTGCGATTTCTTTATTATTATAGTTAATGTTGCGTGACTTGGCCGTTGAAGGGTACACAAGGGTTCAAACCAGGTGCTCCATGACACCATTGCACCAATCTGTCGCCAGAATTCATCGTCAATGAGTAGCGGTTCTTGGTCTTCAACGGCCAAGTCACACAACATTAACTATAATAATAAAGAAATCGCAGTAAGGAACCGTAAGCCGGTTTCCCACCGCGAAAGGGTAATGAGCGGGAAATGGTAAGGTGGGACGGATTCCGTTTGTATAAATAGATTTGCGTTTCCACTAACAAAGAGTTTTGTCTTTTGTTTTCCACTGCAAAAGGAGAGAAATGAGCGGAGCGAGCTGAACGGAAATGAAAAACTAGTCAAAGCGATTTCAGTTGGTGTTTTAAACTGGTTGCTTGCGGTCGTGTTTTGTTGCGAATTCGCGATGTCCTCGAGTGACACGGAATCAAGTGAAGACAGTGATTATGTATACAGAAAAAAAGTACATACTATTATATCTTAAGCACAGAAAAAAACGCGCAAAACGAAGATTTTGGTTGAGCCAGCACATTCGAGAAAGAACATTGAAAGGGGAATATAGGCTATTCTATGATTTAGACGATTTTAAAACAAAATACTACAGGATAAAGGAAAATAATACAGGAAACTGCAAACGAGTTCGTTTCAAACTAGTTGCCGAGACCTTGACGTAGCGGACTCTTTTTACTCGTTCGATCCGCCCCTCTCACCTCTTTCTCTGTGGAAACGCTGCTATGTAATCTGTCATTGCGAGTCAATCGGATTCCTTAATGACACCGTAATGACTCCGCTCCGCTGCCTAGAACTGTGCGAGTTCATTTCAACCCTTTCGGCTCGCTCAATCCTTTCCGCTCGACTATTTATTGGTAGAAACACTAGTATGCAGTTAACTCTTGCGAGTTGAACGGAGTCCTTAATGGGTTCGCTCCGCTCGCGGTAGAAAACCGGCTTTAGACTTGGCACGACTTTGTCTAGATTTCAGTACTTTTTAGAGATAAACAAGCAGCTTCATTTTGACTTTGGCTAGTTTTTTACAGAATGTTTTTGGTGGGATTTCACTTCTTTTTGTAGAAACTTCAATTTATTACAAAATATTTCTGTCCGTTTTTCTAGATACATTAACTGCATAAATAACTTTGTAATCTCATATAATTTATATGGAATTACAAAGTTATTAATGCAGTGATCACCAGGTACTCCGATTTTTGATCACCAGATCTTCGATTATCCTAGTTTTTATAGTTTTCCCTTTATGTGGCCATTAAACCCTAACTCTGTACCAAATTTCAGCTCTCTGAGTTTATGGGAGGTACTAGTTCTATTTTGATGATCATGAGTCAGTCAGTCAGTCAGTCAGTCAGTCAGTCAGTGTCGAAAATGCGAAACTTTGCTTTCGCATAACTTCGGAACTATATGACCTACAGACTTGAAATTTTGGGTTTTAAGTATGTGATTATAGCTTACTGGATAGCGAAAATTTCAGCGTTCTGGTCTTATCCAGAGGTTCTCAAATAGGAGCCCGAAAATGCGGCGAAATGGTTCCTGTAAAGATGGTACGGCAGTTTTGCTTCGCGCTTTGACTTTGGCGGGGGCACTGCCGTGCCCCCTGATAAGAGTGGAAGCTTTTATATTTAAAAGCATTTTTGCTTTACTAAGTTAGCGAAGAGTGTAAAGAGCAAAATAAATAATGTTCAACCCCGTTTATATAGGTTTAAACCCCTATTATGACACAATTCTGAGTTCTGACGTATCTTAAGAATCACAATGCACGGTGTTTGCTGCCGCAAATTGTCGGCTTCAAACAATTCTGAGGAACTTATGATGAACTCTCAGTTTGATAGAGAGTAAAGATTTCAGTAAATATAAAATTAGGTATCACTAGAATTCCCACAAAAGCTGCAATCCCGCAGAGACCATGAATTTTCCGGAATAAAACGTAGACTATGCGATAAAAACATGAATATACGTCCACTCGAAACAGCCAAATTTAGTGATTGCGGCGTGAAGGAGTAACGAATATAGACATTACACGGTACATACAGATAAAAACATGTGGTTTCCAAATATTCTATGAATTTTATTTTAAAGTTTCATCAAGAAACACGGTCGAGAATACAAATTGCGAAAAAGAGCGACACGACAGAACGTACAAAAACTTGTGAAAATTTTCAAGCTTTAGATGCATTACAAGTACATCCCAACGAACGTCCGTTGACTGGCAAACAAAGGTGCTCGGGAAAATGTGACCGAATTATGCACGAGACGGTATGTTTTGAGTTTTCGCGCTGGAGAGCCAGACAAACTACCAATTAGACTGAAAAGAGCAACGAGTGTGTGAGAGGGAAATTTTAAGGTTTTCACTAGAAAACACTTGTGACGACCTATTTCTCTTTAGCGGAGGTTTTGGCTGGGACCGGTTACATGGTCACTGGTAAAAACATACTGGCTATCAATTTTCCGTGGCGGTGCGATGCTGTGTATCGGTCTTGTAAGTTGTAAGTTAACTGAAAAAATTCTGCTTCACAGTTACTTCCCATATTTCTGTCTGGTCAGAGTGCAGTCTAGTACCTAGATATTGGAAATTGGAATAGAAAATTTTCAATTTTTTTCTTTATTATTATCGTAATTATTTGCTACCACACTGGTCTGCATTCTTGAGACTTGTCCAGCGTTGTGTACTAACTCCTCTTATTCCGAGGGAAACAGAGGAACATAAAAATGGATTGGGACTAACTAGTAGACAGGTACCTACCTAATGTATAAATAAAAATTAAATTTAAATTTTAAAAAGCTTATAATTTTTAACGATTACACGTTTTAACATACGTCAAAAATGCCTTACATCATTTTAGAAAGAATCTGATACTCTTACATTGCTTGACCGATATTAACCAAATATAGCTAAGAACCACTGCAAAAAAATCTTTTGAATGAAAAAAACCTGCATTGAAATCGGCCCAATCGTAGGCGACGCGCCACAGACAGACAGACACACATACACACACAGTCAGACATAACTTATAAAACTCTTTGTGCAACGGGGGTTGAAAAAAATAGTAAAATTGTTAATGCTGAACTGAAAAGGGCAACTACAAAATACACGAAAAAATGTGAGTAAAGCACGTTCAAGCGACATTATGTCCCAGTAGAGCACTCGCCGGTCGTGGATCACAGTCGAGGAGCACTTAAACTGAATTCTAAACAGATCTTCACTACTGCGTCACGAGACACTTTGTTTGTTTGTGGATGCGATGGAAACTGGTAAACTGGAGGGATTTGTGAGGAAGTTAATATTTAATACTCGTAGATAGAATGCTTTGCTTTTGACCTTTGAATTTCTGTTCGTACAAATCCCTGATTTTTTCTTAATATACGAGTAGCTCATTTTCAAATCCAACCTATCTCAAGAAAAATAACACAGGTATTATAATAGTATTTCAATGCAAGACACATTGATAGTTGCATGTAGAGGGAACTTACTTTTCTCCGAGTATAATGTAAGGTTATAGGTTCTCCAAAAGAACTGTGGATAATATAATCAATTTCTAGGCAAGTGCACTCAAACGAGACCTCGTCGTGGCGTTCCGTTAGACAAGATTGTTGTCAAGCTACTCACTCATATATTCCTAATACTTATAATTTTTACCAAAAATGTTCGCAAAGCTATCTCAAATCTTTTTTGTATAAATGTGAGTGTTTGTTTGTTTGGATGTAAGTTGTCAAAATAATTGAATCGATTTGACTGCCGTGCGGAATAGAGATATCTTACACTCTGCGAAGGCTTTTTTGCCCTAGAAAGTTAATATTTTCTGTGACAATTTTTAATAACCAACAAACATAATATACATCCTGACATAGGCCTCCAAAAATGTCTGCCAAATACCGAGATCTTCCGGCAAAGAAGCCTGCGAGAATTTGGTGCCTATATTACTCCCTCCCCGACTTACTAAATTTCGTTTATCTATTTCGTTCGCAAGAATGAGTATTTTATGAAAATTTCAAGTATCAAACGATAACTATTTAAATTAGATACTACCCGTTACCAAACAGACAGGGGGATAACAGAGAGTTAGAAACAGGGTCCCGATTAGAGACGTAGATACTATAGATAGAGAACATTTATTAAAGAGCAAAGCCGCGGGTAAAATCTAGCACATAATAATGATTGGGTGATTGGAATGCACGGATAGCTAGCTAATGGCCAATCGCCAGTTGGCAGTCGGCAAGTATTAATCACACGCCTCAATTAACGAAATTCCGCATATCTGGCCCGAGTTAGACGCGCATCGCCAATAAAATAATTAGTGACGAATAACAACAATTCCAGTGCGAAATTACAGCGAAATTGCGGAACACATTTATCACGTGACTTGTTTTGATTCAAATTTGGTTTAATTAATAGTTGTGTGCGAAGTTTAAATTGGCGCAATCATTTATTATTAGCCGCGATGGGTGCAGCGGGTTATTTGTGCTAATATTCGTGCAACTTTGGCGTTAATGTTAAACATCTATTCTAGCTTTTCCCGCAGAATTTGGTTGAAAGAAATATGCAGCTAATTCAACCAATAAGAAGACAGTATTAATTGCCAATTCCGAACATAATTGTTATCATCAACTACCTTTTTTGCGCCCTACTACTATATAGGCATGGATCTTCTTTCCGTATGAGAGGGGTTTTGAAAAATGATTGAAATTATTAGCCCACCACGATGGACAAATAAGGATTGGCTGGCATCGCATACCGTTGATAATATTATGGTGAACTTTAAAGCACAAATCACAATTTTTTTCACCGCTAAGCAAGTAATAATTAGTTTTCACAAACGCACATAACTTCAAACAAAGATTTTTCATTGCATCGTCTGCTAATAGTCTCTAAACGGCTTTAAATCATTGATGAATTTAGGAGCGCATTAATAAGGTTAAGCTTTAAGTTATCACCTTTGATATATCTCTAGATTATTTTATTATAAGCAACCAGATAAGAGGATTTAAAGTGAATGAAATATTAAATCACTGATTGACAAAATTGTGAACGAAAGCTTTTATAATATAGACTACTTGTATGCCCTTAGTCTCTTCTCATTCAATAATTGTTTGACGGAAAGTATTGACACACGTAGTTTCCAAGTACTGTCTGTCTGTGTGTTTAATCCAAGCTATCTGTAATTACAGTCACCTCATCAGTCCTGCAAATGAGGCCATGCTTCAAGCGGCCGTACCTTGCTACACAACCTACAGCGCAAATTATATATATGCGCGAATATTTCATACAGCCCCTGAGTTACTGGAATTTTCAGCTTACGCCTATCATATTTCACCTGTCCCTAATGTGTAATGTGAGATTATTACAGAAGTCTGGGGATTATGGACGAATAAAGTAGGCTCTTATTGTCTCTGATGATTTATTGTTGTTCCTTGAGATAGTAATTTGGTGTAAGAGACGTTTTCTCAGCTCACCTTTAATTATTAATATTGTACTTTGCCATCCCAGCTTGGTTCTCCAACGTCCATCGAACTATGTGTATATTTACAGATACTATGCTATTAATACGGTACCTATTAATAGAAGATAGTAAATAGTATATAGGTAAATACGAGTAAAACACTGTCTGAAAATTTCTACTCTTGTGTTACGAGAGAAAGATTTTTACTAAAGCGAAAATTCTTTAACATTCTTTCCCAAGCATCTCAGGCGAAGAAAGATTGCTCGGAAATAGTACGTAGAGTGTGCTTACTTGCTACTAAGTACTAATATACCTTAAATAAAATATATTATGTCCCCAACATATATTTCATTTTAGGTATATTAGTTACGTTACTAAAAATACGTTACTAAAATTCTGACGACGAATTGTTTCATTTACTAAGGTTCGGTTGCTTGACTTGACTTTAACCGAAACGTTATAGTCAAATATGTCGGTCTGACTCTTATGTCTTTCGAAATAAGGGCCAGGCCGCCATATTTAACTATAACGTTTCGGTTAAAGTCAAGTCA
The DNA here is from genome assembly GCA_963855885.1 of Coenonympha glycerion. Taxonomy (NCBI): domain Eukaryota; kingdom Metazoa; phylum Arthropoda; class Insecta; order Lepidoptera; family Nymphalidae; genus Coenonympha; species Coenonympha glycerion. The sequence goes on along the minus strand of OY979638.1, from coordinate 529,007 downwards.
AGCAACCGAGCCTTTGTACTATTATAGCTAGGAACAAAATACTGTGAACTGTCTCATTAGCGTTACCGTTATCATTAGCGTTGGCATTTATTTTAAATTTAACGATGTGGTATTACGAAAAAAAAACTTAGTCAAGTGCGAGTCGGGTTCGCACATCGAGGATTCCGTACTATCAAGACCCATTCTCAATATATTAAACTAAATACCCCTGCCCACCAAATCCAAAACGAGCAATGTTTATTTTTATTTAACTAATTATTTCAACAGTAAATATATTATAACTAAACATATTATAAAAATTTTAAGCGTCTACCTGTTACCGTTATCAATATAGAGCAAAACCAGGCCCAGAATTCACGTTTGTTGTATGGAAGCCCCGTTAAATATTAATTTTTAGTATTCTTTGTTATAGCGGCAACAGATCCGAGACTCCAAGATATCCTGTGCGACCTGGGAGGCCTGTTCGGATTCTGGAGTGAGCTCGGCTGGCTGGAGTGATCCGGCGAGGACCCGCATCGGTGACTCCACGCACAACGGGCGAACAATCGCCTACTCGCGGATACGTCCCAGTGAAGACAAAAGAAGAGAGAAGAGAGAGCGACAATAGACACACATCATTTTTGTGAAAATTTAAAGTCTGTAGCTATCACGGTTCAAGAGCTACAGCCTGGTGACAGATAGGACGGATGGACAGCGAAGTCAGTAATAGGGTCCCATTTTACCTTTTGGGTACGGAACCCTAAAACTGCTAAATATTTTTATACATGGAAAACACCATAAACCTGCATGAGAAGTGTATATTTAAAACCTCCCAGCCGATTAATTAAGTTTTCCATTCCATACATCAGGCATTCCTTTGACGGTTTGAATGAAAGCGCAGTGCTACAGTTCGCCAAATTTAACCAATGCCGCAGACGTGTGTGAACGTGAACATATACACTAATATTATATACGTGGATGCGTGTGCTGGTTCCCCATTAAACAGCTATGGAAATTTCATGCATGGCTTTTACGCAGTTGAATATAGTGACTATTTTTAAATTATATTTTGTATGACTGATGAAATGTAGTATTTACAGACTTAGTGGATCGACGGCATTGAGAGAATCGTGGGTTAGTAGATAATGTATCCTAGTGACGAAAATTCATGGCGGTTGTAGAATTATTCAAAATGCAATTTCTTCTATAATAATATTTGTGTTAAAAAGGGACCAGAGTAGTTTTTCCTTGAGGATGTGGGTGTTATTTTGAACTCAGGGTGAAGCAAATGATTCTAAAAAAGAATCCTGAGCGTAACGAGAAATTCAATATACGACGCCCTAGAAGGAAACATTTCAACCCCGAATAACACACACACAACTTTTCATATGAATTTTGCTTTTGTTATTCCATGAAGCCAATTTTTGTTTTTCGAATTGGTAAGTATGACGAAAATTTTGTTTCGGGGAGTAACATTTTACTGTATTTGGAAATTGCCTCTCACTATGGAGGCAAAAAAGGCGCAATAACGTCAATGGGGTATAAAATATTTATTTAGCTAGCTCCGATCACAAAAGCGGAAAATGTTATGAGTCCATAAAATTTTATTTCGGGAATCCGTAGTGAAATAGAGCATTTTAAATTCTATTAAATGCGATGAACAAATGAATTGGAATACACAAACACAATTCAATTCCCGGCCGCTTTGGTACCGGGATATAATACTGACATTCAAAATCCTCTTCTATACCATCCAGTAGGGTTGCCTCTCTAACCTTCCTAATGAAATGTCGTTCGTTATTTAGGATGTCTCACAACTCACATATTTCTTGAGAGTAATAAAGTGAATAAATCAGACAATATAAGACTACGATATTTTAATATTCATAAATCTCTACAGTGACTGTAATGAATATGTATAATGAGGTTGTTCTGCCTTGTTTTGGTTGTATTTCAATCATACCGCAGCCACGCAACGTATCGACCTAATCTTTTGGACAGATATAGTTCAAGGCCCGAAGAGTGACATAGGCTAATTTTTATTCCAGAAAAAGAAACCAATTCCTGTGGTATTGCATAAAAGTATAATTTTTCACTGTAGACTCCAAACACTCAAAACCGTTAATATGTCATAAATATTCCACATTGACGCTGAAAACTTTAAATAGGTCATAAACATAAGTTCCAATACTCAGCATGTTTTCAATATTTATCTTTTCCTAGAATGACGCAGGTACGAGTAAAGCCGCGGGTAATAGCAAGTAAACAATTAAAAAGTCATGACAGACGAGTGTCTAATATTTTTGATCATTGAATTGTAACCCATTCATTAATTTAATCAAAGTGTACGCAATATCCCTTGGATGAATTACTTACCAGCAACCCTACTTCCGAGTCATAAAATCCAATTTAATTAAGCCAAGAGGGGGTGAAAGTATCCCGGTCAAGTGGCACTGGGCACGCATTGAAGTCGGCGCTGCGGGCTTCTCGAGCGCCCGCGAAACCAGACGTGGGAAAATATTTGTACGGAGAATGTCAAGAATATATTTTCATACAAATTTCCATGCAAGGGAATGTCAGTGGCAGTAACGATTTAAGTAAATTTGGACTTTTCATGAGCTGAAAAAAGAGAGTTATGAGATAACTAATAATAATATTGATAGATAAGGATGTTTGTCTATCGGTATTGTCTTCTAAATATATAAAAGACTAGTAGGGCGCGTGGATGCGCGGGCCACATGTGGCCCGCGGGCTGTCTTCTCACCTATAAAAGAATCGCCGTCATCTCCATCGCCAATTGGTATCCGATTGGCAATAGGCTAAAAGAATTACCTCGGAGCACAGTCATGGATTTAAAGATAGTTAAGGGCTGTTTGAATAAAAAATACACTGAACCTCCCGATGAGGTTCAGTGTATTTTTTATTCAAACAGCCCTTAACTATCTTTAAATCCATGACCGTGCTCCTCAATCATCATCCAAATCGTAGACCATCATCTCTTCTCATACTTTTCATAGTTGAGTTATTAGGCCTTGTTTATTGTAGCATTCACATTTTCCATGGAAAAATAAATTCAACCACTTTGATTTTTTTTCATTCATTCCGTAGACCTGAGATTCTAATTACGTCTTGCAAAGAAATCACTCTTATCTTTTATACTTTCCGAGATAGAACAACACGTAATTTGTATGGCGGCCATCTTGAATCCGCCATTTTGTTTTTTTTTTTCAGCCAATTGCCAATTGGATGACGTTTCGAGTTACATTTGGTCGAGCACCCCCCACCTATCTTCGATACCCTGGCTATGCTCTTCACCCGTCTCCGAAATCCTCAATCATCAGCTCTCTCCATATTTTTCTCTAGTAACTCTCCGAAAAACCGCATCACAACCTTGCATAATTACCAACTGTTAGTCACTTCAACATTCCCCATACATTTTCTATGGAAAAATAAATTCCGCCATTTTGAATTTTTTTTTCTATCCATCAAATAGACCTTCGGATCCTGATCACTTCTTGTCGAGAAACCATTCTTCCATCTTTTATACTTTCCGAGATATTGACGAAATTCAAATGGCCGCCATTTTGAATCCGCCATTTTGAATTTTTTTTCACCTATCTGCCAATTGGATGACATTTCAAATGACATTTGGTCGAGCACCCCCCACCTATCTTCAATACCCTTGGCTGTGCTCTTGACCCGTCTTCGAAATCCTCACTCATCAGCTCTCTCCGTATTTTTCCTCCGAATGAATTTTTTTCTTTTATACGACCCCATCCATGAAAAATAAATTTTTCATACAAAATTGTTCAGGAGAGGTGATCAATCAGTCAGTGAATCAGCACAAGCAGCTATATATATATTAACTAGTAGGGTGCGTGTGGGCGCGGGCCACATGTGGCCCGCGTGCTGTCTTCCCGCCCATAAGAAATCCCTTCGAAATTCGCCATACATTTTCTATGGTAAAAAAAAATTCGCCATTTTGAATTTTTTTTATATTCATCGCGTAGACCTTCGGGTCCTGATTAACTCTTGTCAAGAAACCGGTCTTCCATCTTTTATACTTTCCGAGATATCGACGAAATTCGAATGGCGGCCATTTTGAATCCGCCATTTTGAATTTTTTTTCAGCTCACTGCAAAGTGCATGTCATTTCAAATGACATTTGGTCGAGCACCCTCCACCTATCTTCAACACTGTCGCTGTGCTCTTCACCCGTCTTCGAAATCCTCAATCATCAGCTCACTCCATATTTTTGTTCTTAATGATTTTTTCCCCTCTTTACGAAATGATTAGTAAAAAAAAATTTTTTCATACAAAATTGTTCAGGAGAGGTGATCAATCAGTGAGTCAGTCAGCACAAGCAGCTATATATATAGTAAAGAAACTGACTGACTCACTGACATATCAACGCACAGCCCAAACCGCTGGGTCTAGAGACTCCAAATTTGGCACACATGTTCTTTGTGAGGCCTAGGGGTGCACTAAGAAAGGATTTTTCAAAATTCACCCTCTAAGGGGGTGAAACGGGGGCTCAAAGTTTGGATTTTATCAAGTTAAAATACGTCTTCACGCCGCAACTACTGTACCGATTTGGCTAAAATTTGGAATGGAGGTATATTGTATCTTGCATTACCACATAGGCTACTTTTCATCCCGAAAAAATTCATGTTTCCCATGGGATAAGTTAAAAACCGAAATTCACGCGGAAAAAAAATCTCACGCCGCAAGTACACAACCGATTTGGATGAAATTTGGAATGGAGATAGATTATATCCTCGGTTAATAAATAGGGTACTTCTTATCCCGGAAAAATCCATGGGTTTTGGAGGGAAGGGAAAAACAGATATTCACGCGGGAAAAATAATACTTCCCGCCGTAATTACTGAACTGATATGGCTGAAATTATGAATAAAGATAGATTATATATTGGATTAATACGAAGGCTACTTTTCATCGCGAAAAAATTCATGGTTCCCGTGGGATTAGTAAAAAAACCGATATTCACGCGGAAAAAAAATCTTCATGCCGCAAGTGCACAACCGATTTGGCTGGAATTTGGAATGGAGATAGATTATATCCTGGGTTAATAAGTAGGCTACTTTTCATCTCGGAAAAATCCATGGTTTCCGCGGGAAAACTGAAAAATTAATGTTCACGCGCGAAAAATACTACTTTACGCTGTAATTACTGAACTGATATGACTAAATTTCGGAAAGGAGATAGATTCTATTCTGGATTAATACATAGGCTATCCCATATAATATATCCCGGAAAATTTCGTGGTTTATATGATAATAGTGAAAAACAGATATTCACGCGGGAAAAATACCACTTCACGCCGTAATTACTGAACTGATTTGGCTGAAATTTGGAACAGAGATAGATTATATCCTGGACTAATACGAAGGCTACTTTTATCCCGGAAAAGTCCATGGTTTCCGCGGGAAATCTGAAAAACTGATATTCACGCGCGAAAAATACTACTTTACGCTGTAATTACTGACCTGATATTACCGAAATTCGGAAAGGAGATAGATTTTATCCTAGATTAATACATTGGCTAATTTTCATCCCGGAAAATTTCATGGTTTCTATGATAATAGTGAAAAACAGAAATCCACGTGGGAAAAATATTCCTTCATGTTGCAATTACTGGACTGATGTGGCTGAAATTTGGAACAGAGATAGATTATATCCTGGACTAATACGAAGGCTACTTTTTATCCCGGGAAAAATCCATGGTTACCGCGGAAAAACTGAAAAATAGATTTTCACGTGGGAAAAATACTACTTTACGCTGTAATTACTGAATTGATATGACTGAAATTCGGAAAGGAGATAGATTTTATCCTGGATTAATACAGAGGCTACTTTTTATCCCGAAAAAATTCCATAGTTTCTATGAAAATAGTGAAAATCAAATATTCATGCGGGAGAAAAACTCCTATTCCTCACCGCAACTATTGAAAATTGTTGGCTGAAAGTTGGAATGGAGATAGATTTCGTCCTTAATTAATATAAAAGCTACTCTTTACCCGTGAGAAAAGGGAAAACTTAAATTTACGCGGGCGAAGCCGCGGGTATTTGCTAGTATAGAATATATTTCGGAGAATGTACTTAGGAATTAAACAATTTTGTTCCCCCGTCACCTTTTTCTAGAGAGTTTCATGAGAGACCTTAGACTGTTTCATCTCTTTCCATCGGGCATGAAACAATTAAGCACTAAAAATCTAGCTGCATTAGTATCTATACTTTATGTTTCTCTGACTACTGTAATGATTCTTCATCTGTTTGTCTGTCTATCCTTTCAGGCGTTCAATTGTTTAAATTATGCTTACTTAAATTCTTTGGGCGATAATTAAATAACCTACTGACCGCTAGGGTATAAGGACAAGTTACTGAATCAATTTTGTTTCGAATCTCCATTTCACCATACAATCTTTGTGGGATTAATCGGATACGAATAGCTCTATCTAATGTTTAGCATTATTGTATCTTGTACTAACCCTGCTTCACAACATCCAAATAGGTAATGTTGTAGAAATATAGTCAGAGACTGCAATCGTCTTAATAATAACTGGTGATTGACGAAATATACCCATTTTTATCTGTTTTTATCAATAGTTGTCAGTGCTTATAGGGATATTAATATTCGAGTTAATGCTTTAATCGAATCATTTCAACTCATTAGACCGCGGAACTGGGTTATCTGGCGAGAAAGGACTCAGCGGCGCCTTAAAGTGTTTTATTAATTAGCTCATTCATAAATTAATGTATTAATTTCCTTTTAATATTTTCAGTACTAAGTAATTGTTTTATAACACTGATGAAGATGTTGTTGTAGTAAATTGGAAGGGGTAAGAAGGCTTACGGTTACTATATACTTAGCATCTCATCGGAATGCTAAATCGTTTCAGTGCGACTTTTTCTTTGGACTGTGGTAGTAACTAACTATAGCTAAAAACCTCGCTATAGAGAAATCACAAAATTCCAAAGACAGCTCTTAGTGTGGTGAAGAAATTAATCCAAACTATGTTATCTTCCAATACAAGGAGTTCTAAGGCGGAACAAAGTACAAGGAAGTGGAGAAACGTATCACGAAATAAACCTTGGTGCCACTAATGATCAGCAGCATAGAGGGTGAGACAAAGGGACTAATAGTAGGGGATCCCAAGTAAGGTCGACCTTCACCGAGCTGTTTATTGGATGAAAACTATTTTATATTCAATTAAATATGTCAATAAATATATCGCAAGTGGGTTGCCTAAAAAATTTCAGTCCAGGATATGATTAATTAAGAATTTTAAAAGAATCCATTGTCACATGAACTCCTAATTGTTAAGGTTCCGTTGACATCTTGGTTCAAATTAGATTGGATGAGCGATTCAGGTCGCAAATTGCAATTGTGCTTATTTACCTACGATTTAATTGTCCTTTAACTTTCTTTTGCCAAAAAATATAGAGTAGAAATACTTTCCTCAGCCTGGAAAGTATTTCTGGCAAAAAGCACTATTTGTAACATCCAATCTAATTTGAACTACGATGTCAACTAAACTGTAACAAATAGGAGTCCATGTTACAATGTTTTTTTTTAATTCTTAATTAATCATACCCTGGACTGAAATTTTTTAGGCAACCCACTTGCGATATATTTATTAACATATTAAATTGGATATAAAATATTTTTCATCCAATAAACAGCTCGGTGAAGGTCGTTGTATAGCGGGATCCTAGACCATAACATGCTACGGACAATCACGGGAAAGGGTAAAAGACGAACTGGAAAGGCAAAAAGCAAACCAAGAGTAGCAATGCAAAACAAACCTCTTCTTGAAGGAATGCTATGTGCGGTTCAAGAAAGTGTGGCCAGGAAGCGTAGGAGGTTATTAGTCCGTCGCTGGGTATACCACTTCTCCCAGTGAAGTTTGGCATGTAAAGTTGCATTCATGAAATTTTCCTCCTACAGAAAAAAAAGTGTCCGTGCCGGAATTACAACCACGAACCTCCTGCTCAAATCTGAGCGTTCACCAACTGCGCTAAGGAGCTCGTCCGTCGTCGTATTTCAGGCATGATTTGATACGCGAGTAAAACGCGCTTTTATTGAATCGTAGCAAACCGTGGCGATAAAAGTGCCTGGATATATCGGCAAAATAAACTTGTACAGTACAAAATGCCCTGAGCTTTAAATAACCACTCACATGCCGGACTAGTCAAATGAAAGGATAGGCACTCTGCCTTTATAGAATTAAACCAACCGGATACTATTTGATAGATAAACAAGAAGGTTGGTTAAATGCGAGTCAGAATAGTTAAGGTACGCCCGCACTGGGCGTAACTGCACTGCAGCGGAACGACGCGATATTATTAAATGAAGTTCGGTATGTCGCACTAGAACTGCAGCGGCGCGACAGTTTTGTTCGCAGTTGGTCGGAATTCTTTAAACGTGATGGATGAAATTGACGACAAATTGCACGTCCGGCACGTCATAACTTGCATATAATATGGGGTGACGTGTCGCAGTCGTGCTGCTAACTATAGCGCACCTAGCGGTTACGGAACTGCGCGTCGCGACATCGTGCGTCAGTTTTGCTTAGTTGCCCAACTTTGCAGCGCTGTGTCGCGCAGCGCGGTTCCGCTGCCGCGGAGTGCGATATGTCTAATACGTTTACGTAGAAACAATATTTTGCAGTGCAGTGTCGCGTCGCTCCGCTGCAGTGCAGTTACGCCCAGTGCGGGCGTACCTTTAGGGGTTTTAATATACAGTACTAATATATAATACTGAGTTTTTTAGTTTGTTTGTTTGTCCTTCAATCACGTCAATTTGGCACAACAGATCTTGGAAACGGAAAACCCATGATTGTCAGGGGATTTGTGAAAAACCGAAATTCTTATAATAAATGCTTTAATACAATAATTAATTGCTTTAATATAATTACTCTGAGACTACAGTCAGAGCCCTAGGACCTCTACCCCAAGACTACAGTTTTCAGTTCGTTTGATATGTTAGCCGTATCGTCACTAATTAACTGATTAATAGCTATTTAATCTCAAAATACAATTAAATCAGTTTTGAAAATAAATAATTGTAATAAACCTTATTTTCCTACGATATCCATTCGTTTATATTTATTTGAATATTTCTATACCAGTTACATTATTCTCAATGAAACCAAAACTCATTCAAAGTGATATCTTATTTCGTTTCACTCATTTCCAAAAATAACTAAACAACGAGTAACGTGAAAAGGTTTATCTATCGGTATTCGGAGCTCGTAATTGCTTTTATTGGAATGAATAAACTTTTTAAAATCGTTCAAAGGCGCCCATCCACGCTGGGAAAAGTTCGTTGATCCAGCGGGCTTCGGATGTTGCCTTTTCGGTTTCATTGAACCGATCCAAAAATGACGTTATGCGAAGTTGATTCAATTCGCTGTACATATGTAACTGGATACATCTAAAATATGGAGAATGATTTTTTTTACTCCTTTTTTATTGACATTACACAAAAAAAACTTATCTCTAGCTTATTCTAATTACTATACAAGTCTTGCCAGGGGATTTCACCAAGAAACTGGTTGCATTTCCGCGTTAAACAGCTAGGCTGATACGCTGCGCAAAAAATGAGCCAACCCTTCTGTCACCACTTGAGACTATTAACCGCGGGCAAAGCTCTCAAAGGAATTTTTTGGCACTCGATGGCAAACGGGACAAATATGTAACTCTCTAATAGAGAGGCGTATTTGCGGCGCTTAGCGGAACCCTAATTAACTACCACTTATAAGCAATGCACGTCTTGGAAGACCAAAAAAATGGGAAATGCTTTCCAAAAAACCAACTTCAAATGCCACTACAAAGAGTGAAATAATTTTTATTTAAATTTTAGGTACCTACACCAATTCGAAGTCGGGCAATGTTTCATACAATCCCTAATAGTCCTTCTTACTTAATTGATGTGCGAAGAAATGACAAAGTCATAGACAATCGCCCGACTTCGAATTGGTGTAGGTACCTAAAATTTAAATAAAAATAATTTCACTCTTTGCAGTGGCATTTGAAGTTGGTTTTTTGGAAAGCATTTCCCATTTTTATTTTATACTTTTTAGTGGAAAACAATAAAATGCACAAGGCGTTGTAAAATATCCAAATTGCTTGAGGTGTGTTCATAAAATCTGAAGAGATACCTCAAATTCACCAAGATCCCATCATCAGACCCTGACTTGATGACTTTAGTCATCAAATCAGTATCTGCTGGCAAATGCACCAGTAACTATAAAAAATACCCAACTCGCTTCAAGTATACTAGCAAAATTTGAAGAGTTCCCTCGATTTCACCAAGATCCCATCATCAGACCCTGACTTGATGACTTTAGTCATCAAATCCGTATCTGCTAGCATATGCACCAGTGACTATAAAAAATACCCAACTCGCTTTAAGTATACTAGCAAAATTTGAAGAGTTCTCTCGATTTCACCAAGATCCCATGATCAGATCCTGACCTGATGACCATAGAACAACTTGGAAAATATTACTCTTTCTAATAATACTCAAATAGTTTCATGTGTCCATATAAAATTTGAAGAGTTCCCTCGATTTCTCCAGGATCCCATCATCAGATCCTGACCTGATTAAAATGGGACCATCTGGAAACAAAACCCTCTTAAACAAAAACAGAATTTTTCAAATCGGTCCACGCGTCTCCGAGTAATCGGTGAACATACATAGATAAAAAAAAAAAAAAAAAAAAAGATTCCGACGAATTGAGAACCTCCTCCTTTTTTTGAAGTCGGTTAAAAAAAAGATTTAAACATAATAATATGACGTTTGTATATTTTTGTTTCCTTCAATTTGAAACCCACATTTTATGTGGTTAAATTACATTTTAGCGCCAAAATACGTTTTTTTTAAAACCCCTCTATGAGCACTTGGGTTTAAAGAAAAATCTTACGATATCTAAGTGTCAAAATCGATGCAGCTGTGTGGGAGATACATAGTAATAAAAAAATGAATAAACAAATATAGCAGCATACACAATACACACAAGAAACGTGCGAAAAAATCACTCTTCCTTGCTTGGGTTGGTAAAAATGAGAATACAAAGAGATTCGTACACGTCTTAGTATAAGATCGCCCCAATGAGTCGGCTAGTATTTAATAAATTAAACAAAAACATATTCTTTAGCAAAAATAAATAACTGTTCACTATAAAAATAAACACTGCAAGAATAAAATATTATGCTAGAAAATACAAAGCTCAAGATGAAAACTTTTAAAGAGCAATCTCTTCCAAAGATATTATAACATTTAGCTGCAGGACACGGCCAGATAAAGGAAATCTCATACTTTAGATTTCCTCGGAGACAAAAAATATTTATAATACTACAAACCGTTTTTCCTGTCTATCCGGCGCTGTACCCAAAATGTAACATGAAATATATTGCTACATTTTCTATTTTTCTTTACCTCAAAAGGAAATTCTTCGGGTTTTTCTTTTGTAACATACGAATAGTTACTTTTAAAAGATCAATCAAATATTTATCCGGCCCTCTACGGAAACTTATATTTTCTACATAAGACGATAAAACCAGGAACAACATATTTAGCCATATAGTAGGTATGTACCGCAAGTATATTGAATACCTTTTTGCTTTTGTAAATTCTTAGTTCCAGGACGATGTTTGAAAATTACAAGTGTTCTTCCTGTACCTCCGTCGGAACTACCGTTTAATCTGACAGCAAAATCGAGCACTTGATTTGTTATTATTATAAGTACTATTAATGGCATAAAAACATTATTTAACGGCGTAGAAGCCGTATTTAAGCGATTTTTAGTGAAGTTTAGTTTAAAAACTATAAAGACAATTACTTTGAAATGTTAACGTCATGTATTTTCGGTCTATAATCTAAAATTGCTGAGAAGCAGAAACACGAAAAATTGCTCCAAAACTCAGTTTTTCTCATTTTATTGGAAACAACAATGGATGTAACTGTATTTTTTGTTTTAATGTGTAGGTAATAATAATATCTAAAAACGTTCAAAAACAGATTTTTGATAAATGGCTTAGTTTTTGAGTAATTAGGTAAAATGTCGTTTTTATATTATATTATTCCGAAACGCACCCACCAACGTATTCGTACACTTTTACGAATACGTTGGTGGGTGCGTTAGTAGGACAAAAATAAAATCAGTATATCCTCTTAAACAGACAGTGACTTACAATTTTTTAAGCAACTCGATTATTAGCAAAACTCTATATTTTAATATTAAGAAACAAAAGACGTCCCAGTTCCCTCTGTCTGCAAATTTCCGCCGCTTAAAGATCAGTTATCCGAGATACCATCACAGATCCGTCTCACAATATTACACGGAAAGAGAGATTACAGTCTGGACTCGAAAGCGTTTTAGCTCCTTCACGGATTAATTTTAAACTAGGAGAGGGTGCGATGCATCTCGTTTGATAATTTCCTTCGGAAAATTAAAATAAAGAACTACGTAATCATCTTCTATAGTTTATCGATATCCCACTGCTGGGCACAAGTCTATTCTCTATTCAGAGGGATCGACGTATATTTTACTGCCTCCACTACAACTACTAAAATACAAATAGCTAAAATGTTAACCGTATACATGATATAGATATTTCAGTCCACAAAGACGCACTCCACTCTATTGAAAGCATTCGAACATGGAGTTTGACAGAGTGGGGCGAGTTATCGTGGAATGAAATATCTTTAAAAATCTGTATTAATATTGTCAAGTCCTGCCTAATTGGTATTTAAAAATCTACTGTTTACACCTATGCCTAATTATTAAATACAATATTCATAATGTTTCTTAAAACCGTATTTAATATCTGTTTCTTGAATAGACTCCCTAAAGCCTCTACGTAATTCTATCAAAATTAAGGGAATTCTAATAATTTGTTTACTATAAACTGTGTACCGTTTAAATTTTTATGCGGGTACGAATATTGTGTATAAATAGAAATAAATAAAAACAAAGCCACGAAAAATTGCGAGCATAAAATGATACTAATAATTAATAAGTACTATAGAATTTATTCCTACCAAATTCCTTGACAAAACGTTTTACTAAAACCCAGTCGTACTTTTAGTTCGCGAGAAAATAACATGTATTTCCACTTCGCAGGCTGATCACAGGCTACAAACTACGAGCCTATCAGCTGATAGGTCCCGCTTTATAGCGACATTTACATAACGGAATTGTCTCTCGAGCGATTCTTTCTACCCGTCGGTGTATTGCGGGTATGCGGAAGTTTTACTACTTTGGAGTAAAAAAGGAAAAAAACCACTTAAACGTTGTACTGAGAAAATGTGAATCAAAATGATTTTGTCATAAAAGCCGGGTTGCTATTGCTAAAGTTACAATTACTATACTAATACCCGTTACGGTAAAAAGTAACAGATACTTTGGGATATTACTAACGGACGCCGCGGCTCTACGTATGTGCCAAAGGAGTCCCTTTCAGTTTGCACTGTGCGTTAATATGTCAGTCAGTCATTTTCTTTAATAGATAGTTTTTAAAAGACCGAAATATTAAAAGCTATGAAAAACAAACTCACACAATGTTTTCAATTTTCATTTATTAATTATCTATCATGCAAGCGTTCACTGAATGATAACGTATAGCTCTAGTTTTATGCACATCATAATATTGTAATGCTTGAAATAATAGCTATTAGGATAGGTACATTAAATTAAAGCAACCTTCCAAAATTACTAAGAGATTGTTAAATTAAGCCAAGCTTATCCAATGATTACGATTTCCATTAACAAGTTAGCGCGTTCCCCGTTCGCTCAGCGTTCATTCGCAATGAGTCGGAATGAAAAACGACGGGGCGTCGACAAGCCGAGCCTATCGCTTATCTTTATACACGAAAGCGTTATAAGGTTCACGGCTTCGCGTCACGTTCGTGCTAAAATTTACATATTTTCTTCACCAAAAGTTTCACGAAAGTATTCAATTTTAGTACGAATCCAGTTGAGAGATGGTATAGGCTTAGTATCCGACCACAGATAAGGGATCTGTGTGTCCGAATAAAAGTATTTCGGAACCAAATATGGCCAGGAGCATAGATTATTATTTTATGAACCCGAATAACACCACAACACGATCGAAATTTGCACGAATTACAAATTATTTTGGTATTACGATTGTATGGGAGACATCGTGGGTAAGCGGACTCTTAACAACTGCAGATGTCTCAGGATGACTAGTGCAACGCATCGTTTGACATTGTAAAACAAAGTCATAGGGCTAATGCATCTAATGTAAGCACTTATAGTATTTAAAATTAACATCAATCATAGCGCCTTGCTTGCATCATCATTTTTTTTCTACAAAAATCGCAATAGTTCTATTAGAAAATCGTTGGTGTCAAATCATTTAATAGAACGGAGTCACGTCACGGCCTATCAATAATAATGTTCCTGCACGGCTGCTTATTATAAATGTCGCTAAAAGAAATGAGGATGTTTTTATTTCAATAAAAGCTTGCTATGACTTTGTGATATTTCTCCTTATTATGTTTTCATCTTTTGTACGTTATTGAAAAGAAATGTACTTCCGAGATCTTTTGTTTTCTTTATTACTCATCCTTTTTTGTTGGTAACGATGTCTCTTTAAAGTATATTACTATCTTTAGTGCAATTAATTAGGTATATTATTATTTTAAATACATCCAACATTATATTTTCGCTACTTTTACATATGTATGAGGATATTATTAAAACTTCTCAGGAATGTAGGCACTCTCAATCTTGCTCAAATGCATGTTATAATTTAATTGTGCACAAGGAAGCAGGACGATCAAAAAATAAGTCCTAAATACAGTTTATTTTATTTTATTTGAAGAATATTTATATTATGTATGTAACCGAAATAATATATTTCTCAATTTCGTTGGGTACATAATATGATCGACGCATCAAATAAAGCCTATTCAACCCCAAAATCGCAACATTTGAACATTACGACGGCTGTACGTGAGGTTCGTGCAAATTGCTCTTTATTTCCCTTATTGCTGTTATTGCTGGGGATGAATCGGGGCTGAAATTACAAATTACAATAGCCATTAATATTTGGCAGGTACGCACTGCGTAACTGATACGAAGCCTGTTCGACTTATCAGCTACACTACGTGATTAGATTTTGGTACAAGTTATAGAGAAATGCGGTATTGGATTTATTGGGTTAGAGAAACGGTTTTAACGGTTGATGTTATATTATCATAGAAAAGAACAAGAAAAGCAATAAATGTCTATCTATCGTGATTATTATTTTTTACCTTTTTTTAACTTAAGTTTCATTTACCCCCCTTTTGATTCCCTACTGCCGGACTCAGGTCACTTATGGAAATGAGAGGAGTTAGGCCATATTAAGCTGACCATGTCACGTGGTATTTAGACCTAATTTACAGGGTTCGTGATTGCTTGTAAATTTGAACTTTGATTCAAATTGACAATAAGCACACATTTAAAACTAAGCTGTAGAAACTTACTAAGATTTATCAATTATGGATATGTATTCTGGATATTAGTTAGTTTTAATTTAATTTTTTTATTTAAATCTAATCTATCCAAGTTGTAAGTAATGTAAATTCCGTACTCTGAAGACTCCCTAGCCCAAAGATTGTCCATCGAAAAACAACGTTGAAATGCGAGAATTATAAATGACGCTCCGGGAGTATCGACAGAAGTGAAAACTTGAACAATTAGGTGAGGTGTCGGTTACAGTTATAGAGTGTGGTTACGGTATATTCACTTCAAATGGTAAATCAACTCAAATTATTATTTCAAAATCAATTCAAAAGTAAAATAATGAAAAAACCTGATATCCTTAAATCCGGGTATTATTCATTCTTTTTATACCGGGAGATTGACTTAAAAAGCATCTAACAACAATTGGGCCATCGGTCAAGAGTGATGGGACGCTCCGGCGCGCTCCCTCGCCAATTGATGGCTGCTATTTAGCTATTGATGTCCTCTCCTCCGACGCTTTATAATGCTCATTCCCGAATTAATTTAGATGTCTACTTAACTTGATTTACATGCGATAATAATAATCCCTTAAATTAACTCTTGATCTAAACAGCTGAGTAGTTAAACGCCAGGTGTAAGGATTTTCTGTGCTTTTCCCGGGTGAATCGCATTATTGTATCAGGTGTTCTGTGACATGAAACAATAATTATTGCAAAATTATGTGTTTCGGTTCAGTTTGAAGGCCGCTGTAGCCACTTCAATTGTTATTATTAAATCAGGAGCTCGAATGGGAGGTCGCGAGTTCGATTTCCGCCGCAGACCATTTTAGAATTAAATATTTTCTAAATTGACACTGGTTTGGTCTGGAGATAGGCTTAGACCGTGGCCGAAACTACAACTACTACCAGACGTACCGCTAAGCGATTTAACGTTCCGGCACGATGTCATGAATGAATTTACTTAATCTTTCCAAGTCATTACGATACTAATATCATCTTTAGTTGCATCACAGTGTGATCACATTCAAGAACTTACTTGTAGATTGTAAAAAAAGAGCTTTTGAGTACGGTTTTCAGCATGGCCGGTTTAGTTCATCAATTGAGACTTTGTTATTGTTCTACCCGCAAAAATCTACCTTCGATTGGGTGAAACACCTACCAGCTGTGCAATGTACAGTATCCGGCAATAAATATTGCACATCGACCTTTGGAAAGAGACAATCGGTTAATTTCGTAGAGCGTTATCTCTGTCGCACACTACTTATATGACTGACAAAACGTTATATTTTACTGTTATGATGATGAGATGAGAGATGAGAAATATCAAAACTGAGGTCGTCTGTGAGTAAACGTAAAACTTATACTAATAATGGCACATTATTATTGTTAGGAAAAACCACAAATATCTATTAATTGCAAGAACCACGTTTATCAACATAAGGAACCCACTTAATAATAAAAATAAGGGCAAAAGAACCGAATAATCTGCTCCGCGAAATATTATTTTTGTATGCGATTTGGTAAATGGTTTTCCCTTCTCCCTTTATGAATGTGCCCCATACAATAACAATGCGGGCCCCTTTGATAAATATCGCCAGTGTTTATTTGGCCACTGACTTCATCCGTTGGGTCTGACGCATGACGAATCGTTGTGTTTGAGGGAAAAATTGTCTGCGCCCGGAACACATCTGCTGAATGCCGGGATATATTGGACTGCGGAGTGGGGTTGACTCGGAATGTATTGTAGTCGTTTGCTTTGCATTTTATAGAGGTCTCTTGATGTCTGTTGTCTGGTGGTTCCGTATTCTTTAAACAAACAACGAGGAACACTTAAATGTTTCTGTTTCTATGTAGATTTACCCTAAGACTACTACAAAACTGTTAACATGATTAAATTAGGTTAGATTAATAATAATTTAGTTAAAGAATAAAATAGAGTTTACACTGTACATATAAAGTTGATTGCAATTCGAGTAATCTGGATGTTTGAAAGCAGATAACATAATAGCTGCATCTTTTACCTGTTAGTAATTGATATTTCGACCAACATTATAGCGTGAAATAAAAAAAAAAGTAAAAGTAATTTAATTTTTATCTACTGTTACTTTAGAGTTAATATCTCGCATACTTTTAAACAGATTATTACAAATAGTTCGCAAACACTAAGCGTCCCCTGAACGGAGGTTGAAAGATGGCGGAACTTTCCCAATTTGAGCGATCACCTGCCAATTAATAACTTGGAGTACTCCCAGCCTCTTTTTGACTTCATTTCCTGAGTTATTTGGTCGATCAACTTGATGATTACTTATTGCAAAATCATTTACGTTCTACACCTGTTCTCTAACAATTTACTAATAGGAAAGAAATTCTGGTTACGACGTTCTAGCACTTTTAAAAACAAACGTAATATTATGTTTGTGTTAAAAGTATACAAACAGTAATTTTCAATATATTTTTGTGGTACATGGACTACTTGTACAATTTCTATCACTTAAACAAAACAACATTAATAAACTAAAAGTCTCTTTGGAAGATCTGTGCAGCCCACGTTAAAGCCTTTGTATCTTTTTACCTTTTAATTGCCAAACCTAAACAGTGGATCTACGAGCTTATGCCAAACCGAATCCCTTTTGTCTCAAACAAAAGCAGCGAGCATACAAAAGTTCGTAATTCGCGTTGTATCGCGGCCCTGCTCAACCCTAAACGGTCCTTCGTCAAAACGGTCGTGGCCGACCCTTCCTCTGTTCGCTAAATCGCCAGTCATTTCACAGCGGTTTATGGAAAAATCGTCGCCGTCTCCCGAATGCTAACACTGTTGGCGACGTGACGATTTGAATCGAACTATTACTGAAAAGAACAGAAAGCTTTCGAGTCCGTCGCTCGCGGGGATTTCCCTCGCTATTGTGAATTCCTCACCTTTACGACAATGTTTTATTCGTCGGTGAAATTGCTTTGGTTTTGCAGCTTTATGCCCGTTTGATTTTAGTGGCGCGACGCCGGTTTTAAAAATTTTCTGCAAGTGTCACGAGAAAATACGAGTTCATTATTATTTTTAATTGTTTGTCCCGAAATTGGAAAAAATCCTTAGAAATTTGCAGTGGATATAATCTACTTATTGATATCATCATCCCATTTGAATTTCACTTTTAAAAGAATGTTTTCCCTTAACCTCACTCACCATGATCCCCATTCCCTAAGCGCAGATTGCGTCCCAAATACCTTTGAGGTTTTCTGTGGATAACTCTTAGGTATGCAGCTTTCCAAGGTTTTTGGAGCAAGAAGCATTGACTACATTCAAAATAATTTACTCAAAGAAAACCAGAGTTGTTTGGAGTACAAATCCCAGAACTACATCCATTAAATAATAGAAGTACTAACCTACTCTCATATTAGGCATCCGTGGCTTATGATAATATACAATGCGTGGGCCAAATTGTATTGAATACGTGGATAATGAACAATAGCTAGTAAGCCTTCTACAAAAGATACAATACCTCTGTAATAATGGACGTGTAACCACGTAGTTGTATAATAAGTTGTGATTAGGTATAGAGAGAGCACGAATTACATAAAATTCTTCATAAAGGAGATACACCAAAAGTAAACTATAAAATATAGTTTCAGTAGAAGTTACTATATAAGAAAAATATTTGGCCAATTATGAAACTGTTTTGAAAAAAATGGTTTTGGTTTTACCTTCAAGAGAAGTGGTATTATATAAAATACTTGAAAAGAAGTGACATAATAAAATATAAATAGTCTATAAATAAGTGAACAAAATAACTCCGCAAAGTCAGGGTTACGTGTCCAAAATTCAGACCCAGCAAATAACAAAAATAGAAAAGAAGCAAAAAGCCCACTCTCATGTGGCGGATATTCATACGAGTACGTTGCGTGGGCAAAGTTATTGAATACGTGCATACAGAACACAATAGCTGCGGGGAACGTGGATTGACCCACGTGTGTTGTTACGTATCCTAGAGGGCAATTCGGAAACTTTTACATAAATGAACGTAAATATTTTTGTATAAAAGAAAACCCAGTGTGTGTGTAGTGGTAGTGATGAAGTACACCATGCTGGATTACTCAAACCTATTGATAGTCCCTTGGCTTAGATAAGCAATGATGGAACAGTGATTCAGAACTGTGCCTATTAAAAGGGTCAGGAATTTTAATTCCGGGTACGCACTGCTGAATTTTCGGAGCTGTATGCGTTTTAAGAAACTAATGCTCAATGTCAAAGACAACCCCTATATAGTTCATGGGAAACCTAAGCTCTTAGGTGACAGTTATTGTAAGTGAAAACTATGGTGTAGGTGTCCAATAAAATCTAACGATTGTCGGTTAGTCCGAGCTATATCACTTGTTAAACGGTACAGAAAACAATATGCCTGAGAGTTCACCAGGTGTGTGAAGTCCGCCAGCCTACTTTTTGCCAGCGCGATGGGCTATTCCCAAAACCCTCTCTTATTTAGAGAAAACCTGTGCCCAGCTGTGGACATAAAAATAGGTATCGTGAAGGAAACAACTGAAGCGTTTAAGAGTAATCCTTCGAACAGGTAAGCAAGGTAATAAATCTGATCAGTTCATAATGGCAGATGAAAGCCATCGCAATATACTCAAAGGCCTCGGGATAATGCGACATCAGAGGATCTCGTTCAGTGGTCCGAGAGACAAGACATTAGACATTCTGGCTGTGAGACTACGCACTCGTCTTGTGTACAGGGGTTTTTAGCTTTTGTTTGTGAAACTGAGATGCGCATTCTTAATTATCTCGTATAATTATACAATTAACAATAAGAAGGAATGCTAAATACTTGTTTGTCAAAATGTGTGTGTATGCTAATCGGAGCCCATTGGTATGCTTTTTCAGTGTGGGAACACTCACTCAGGCACAAAGTTAACCTATCCACATTCATTAATAACGTATATACAGTTTAGTAACTGCGTCGCAAATTGCAATCTTTTTATTGAATATCGCAACAAATACACACCTCCCATGTACCTGCCCATATTTGTCATGTAATATATTCCATTTGCCATATACCCATACTCTTCTCTATATCTTATGTATATAATCTACTCCATATACTTCTATCTAGAGCTCTCTTAGCAAACGTTCCATATAGAAAATCGTGAATAAAATATGTATAAGGAAACCTCTAAGTCGCAAATATAGGGATGAGTATTTAATTTTTTATTTCTATATTCTGTAAAATACCAGGATTGTGGTAACCTTTATTTTCGAACAAAATTGCGATTTATTTTAAAATAAAAAAGTAGATAATGGGAAAGGTTTTAAAGGATAAATTATGTCAACTTATATTATTTTACTGCGAGGTTTTTAAACCTTTCAGAGGGCGTGAATCGATCTCACATGATACATTTTCCTTCATAGCATCGTAATTTCTAGCCGCATGAAAGTTTTTCTTATCCATAGTAGCTGGATGTTTATTACAATGCTCCTGCCCGCGAAAATTCTGTTCCTCCATCCGTTATGTTAGAACTCATGGCAATCGTCAGAAGTAAACTAATACTTTATAGCTACGTTGATGAAGTCGACAACACAAGGGAGAGTTGATTCCCTCACCAATGACGAAATACGCTACGTATATTGAAAATGCGACTCATGTTGAAGCCAAAAAATTCTCATATATGGCGTCGCGCGTCGCACATTTCGTTACCGCTGACAGCACATACCGCTGTCGGTCGCATACATTAGCGCCATTTTACATTTTTGACAAATTAAAAATCCGGCTTCAGGGTGGAGTCTAAAAATGTTTAACCAATGGCACTCACACGCTGATCAAATATAGATCAAATTTTATCACAGAGATAAATCTAACAAGATTATAATATTATTATTGTAATGAGATACTCGCATAAATAGAAGTCAGTACATTTCAATTTGCGAGAAAAATATTATACAAAATTTTTCTCCTATAATGCTTCAGAAATTTGTCGAGGTCACGTAATTTTTATAATAAATATATATTAGCCAAAGAAGCTTTCAACGGCAATATAAAGAAGCAGAGAAGGTTTTCAATAAATATGCTGAAAAAAAATTGGCGCTAAAATTACTTGAATGAAAAAGATTTTTCAATGACATTCTCACCCTCTATTGTAAAGAAACAAACAGAATCTTTTCAATATTTTATCGGTAATAAATCTATACAGTAAATATTTTTTTCAATTGAGTCAATTTACAATTTTTAATAATTACTAGCCCTTTCCCACGGGTTCGCTCACATGGGGAAACCCGCGGGAATCATTGATCCAAGGTATAATCTGTCCATATTCCAAGTTAAAACTTCGTAACTTTCCCCTTTTGAATACTAGTGTGATACTACAGCTATTACTTACAATATAATTCATTAGGTTAGCAATGCTTAAAAATAGTACCGGTTGAGTTTACCGTGGGGCTCTTCAAAGAACAGGGGCTAAGGATTACGAAAATTGCCATATTCTTGTACATTACGGGTACAAAATTTTTAAAAAGGATCATATCTTTAAAAAATGCGTGCTTGAATGAACACTTTGAAATAAATTTCATCTGACATCCAATCTCGTAAATGATGATTTATTAAATGAAAACGGATGGGAATAAGAAGTAATTTCAAGTTATTTGGTGCTTATTACTTAATTTATATTGGAAGGTCTTACAGGGTCTGCTTATTGCTTATTACTTGAGTTAGGTAACAACCAAGTGGAAAAATATTTTTTTATTGAATTTTTCCTTTAAAGGTAGACTTTATTTTAATTCTAACTGAAAAAAGTGTAGAAGTCTGCAACCTCTACTTATGTACTTCTTTTCTTCACGACCTGCTAGGTCGTGGTTGCGAATTCCGGACACGCACGTCTGACTCTTTGGAGTTTTTTATTATTATTACTATTCAAAACATTACAAAAATTGTTACGAAATTTAATCATCCTTACATAAACCCACATAAACCACACAGAGTTTTTGCGCAGAGACATATCACTTTTACTTCTTAAATACATAATAATATTATTGAATATGATAATTTTTAATTTTTTCCCTATTTTGTGTAATTTATTAAATAAATCAGCTGGCATTTCAGTGAGTAGTAGCGCGAGCATGACTGTATTCCTAAGTCATTTATGTTACATGCGTTAATTGCAATCAATGTACAAATACACATGCTACGTATCACGTAGGCAAGCTAGTTTCAAGCATTACTACTAACTAGCATGTGTATGAAGTGTCTGCTAGTAATAAGTATGCTAATTCCACATGCAAATCATTTTGACCATGCTGTAATAGCATGCATTTTAGCATGATTTTTAAAAGCATGTGTATTTGCACCTTTAAACACCATTTGCTAAGCGGTGAAAGAAACATCGTGAAAACACCTACTTGCCTGACAGCTCGTTCTCAAAGGTGTGCAAAGCCCCTCAACCCACACTTGGCCAACGACCATAATATGACCAAACCCCTACGCTACGGGCAATAAATAGGGGTTGAGATGAAACTCAGGTAAAGTGTACCGGAAAATAATTTTGAACGTCACATTGATCAACGTCAAAATGACGTTTAATTTATTTGTCAAGCGTCTCTTTTTTAAGCTGATTTATGAAGAAACAAAATTAACACTTTTTTAAGCCAGTGCGGGCAAGTGGAATGGATCAATCAATCTTTTGGCATCTAATTTGCGATTACGTTTTACTCAGAGTGGCAAACTTAATTGTATTTTTTTATATAAGATTATTACTAATCAACCGCTGTTTCGCCCAAATGATTGCAAATTTCACTAAATCCATTATTTACGAGTAAAAAACTAAATCCAAACTCCAAGGGCTGTTGAATAAGTTCAGGCATTATCTTAGTATAGGACTAGCTTTTATACAGAGTATATTCCATACGATATAGTTTTATGTTTTTTTTGTATGTCTTTCAATTTTGAATGCTGAAATGGAGCTGATTGAATACTGTAACCAACGATAAAGTTGAGTAAAGCGTATATCTACTCATGTCGCCCATATTTCAGGGCTAAATCGAATCCAGGCGATTATTCATCCCCGCCCTAATCGAACGAAATGGCCTCGCAGCCAATGTTCCGTCTACTCGAATAACCACATCAATTGTTCACTCCGGCGCTCCGTTAAATGAATTAATACCCAATTGCTTGTTCACACTCATCTATTCTCTTCTTAATTAACACCAACCGGGTTTAAACGAAGTACTGGGTATTATATGAGGCATTTTTAGTAATTTAGCCATTAAAGACAGGGCGAACAGCGCGAAAAAATGTCGCCAGTTTATTGGTGTCATTAGTACCAACAGTAGGTATAAGGCCACGCTGGGCCACGCGGTAGTTCGGTCAGTGGCGGCGGCGGGTATTTTGACAGATGACGCTACTGTTTGCTTGTATGAAGAAGGATTACGTTAAATGTTCGGATCGGCCTATCTTTGCTACTTTTATCTATTCACCGATGTGAACCTCAACATGAGCCCATCTGATACTTTTAACCAAAACCTTCTTGTAGTGTGTGTAAGAGGACTTTAGTCTATGTAAGCATATTGTATTGACTGTAGAGGGGTAAGGGAAGCATTAAATGGCGGTTCGCTGTACGAAGTGGTCGTGTTTTATTTAATAATATGTAATCCGATCCAAAACGCCTCATGGCGACCCTGCCTGCGACGATGTTACAGCGCAAGCGGTTTTCGCGATAATACTTCATAAGAATTTATTTTTCCGCGAATGCAAAACATTATTGCGCGCGACGAAACCGTGTCGAGTGTCGACGGACAAAGTAAAATTAAATAAAATGGGCAACAAATGTGCAAAATGCATATGTGAAAACAAAGAGACAGTTCTATCGCAATATGGTGGAGGAGCAAACGAAGCGGGAGCCGATTCGTCTACACATATCTGGACCAACAACATACTGATTTCCACGCTGATAGCGATATGCCTGCTGGCAACGTTATTCTTCATGTATAAACAATACCGAAACTGCCACACGAACATTATAAGGAGAGAAATTAGGGAAGACGCTATGAAAAGGTTCCGACTGAGGCTGTCCGGCCGAAATCAAGAGAGTCCGGAAAATCAAACATCGCGTCAAGTGTAAGCGTATACCCTGGCCTGCACCGGTTTCGAACAAATGAACTAAGTATGAGTGAATAAAGTATGGACTTATTGGTAATTAAGTGACTATAATTATATTAAGTTATGTTTTAAGCTCGATAGTTATGGAGGTATGTATTTTTACAATAATTTCTTATTAGAGTTATGGAAGAGGACCTTATAAGTATCCTAGAGGAATTAATTAATATTAAAAAATACTTAATTAAGAAAGGGAAATTAAGGTATAAGGGAAACGTAATTAGAAATAAGTTATGTGAATGCGAAAATATTATTAAGAGGAAAGATGAAATACTGAATTTTCTTTATAAAAGTAAAGACATAAAATTTTCGGATTCTTTAAGTTCTGTTATAGAAAGTATAAATGCTACTTATAAGGAAATTTTGAACCTATGTACGAAATATAATAGTGATAGTAATAGCGATAGCGAATCCAGTAGCAATTCAATTAGTATCAAAATGGAGTTCGATTTAAAGACCGCATGTAACCTAATAAAAGTACTAGAGGGTGATCAACAAACCATTATTAGTATTATTGACTCTATCGAAATGTATTCGGACATGTTGTCACCATCCGGTCAAAAATTGCTTATTAAATTTATCTTAAAAAGTAGGTTAACGCAAAGCGCGAAATTACGCATGCTATCCGATTACAACTCTATGAATGACTTAATTAAAGATTTAAAAACTAATCTACTTACAAAAAAATCGGCTACGGCCGTACAATCAAAATTGCAAAATATTTATCAAGGTCATCGCTCGATAGAGCAGTACGGAAGCGAAATCGAAAAACTATTTTCAGACCTCACTATAGCACAGGCAGATGGAAATCCCGAAAATTATACAGTACTCAAACCCATCAACGAGAAGCTTGCCGTCAAGCGTTTTTCGGACGGATTAAGAAACACACGATTAAGCACTATAATAGCGGCACGCAATTACGACCATCTAAAGGATGCTATCCAGGCTGCGAAAGACGAAGAGCTGAATACAGCATCATCGTCAAAAGCTGAAGTCATGCAGTTTTCCCACCGTGGAAGAGGTAAGCCTTACAATTACAATAATTATGGTCGAGTCAATTATAATTTTAGGGGTCACAGAGGAAAACCTAATTTCAATTACTGGGGTAATAATAGCTCATTTTCCAGGGGATACCACAATAACAATAATTTCCGCGGGAGACCACCGCGCGGACCCGCCTCGCAGTCAAATCGCGGGCGAGGTCGAATGACCCAAGGTAGAGGTTATTATCGTGGATATAACCGCGCTAACATACATCTTGCGCAAGAGACTCATGAGGGAGAAAATCCTAATTCCGAAGTACAAAATAATACGCATCAGTTTTTTCGTACCTAAAGAATATAATATTTTAACATGCGACATAAGTAATGCGAACTATGTCACGTTGTACGAGTACGTGACCAACGCCCGCTGTATCATGTTACTCGATACCGGGGCATCTTTGTCAGCGTTAAATGCATGTAACGTACCTAAAGGTGTGCAAGTTTATAACGATAATATAATTATAAACGGTATTGGAGGTAAAACTATTTCTAAAGGCTATGTTTATTTAACTATGAAAACTTATAACGGTTCGTTTTTCACACATAAATTTTATTTGTTCGAGAAACTGCCTTGTCAATCAGATGGTATACTCGGTCAAGATTTTTTCGATAAATTTAGTTCGGTGCAATTTGATTTAGAAAACTCTTTATTAACTTTAAAAGATCGGGAAAACAGTCACAGTCTAAACTTATATAGGAAACCGGAAATCAGCAAAACATTTTTAAATATTCCGCCTAGATGTGAATCTATACATTATATACCATTGGATAGTAACATAAACCATGACTGCGTAATATGCCCAAAACAAATTCAAGAAAATATATTTTTGGCAGGTTCGATAGTAAAACCAAAAAATAATATTATCCCAATTAGAATACTTAATACATGCGATAAAAATATTTTACTACCTATTTTCAAACCCGATCTAGAATCATTAGAAAATTATCAAACTCTTTCATTTAATAAGTGCGAATCAAACTCGCACAGGGCACGAACATTGTTATCGCTGTTGAAATTGGATCACTTGCATTCTGACGAAAGGCAAACAGTCGAGTCCATTTGTGCAAAATATGCTGACATCTTTCAATTACCGGGCGATAAGCTTACAACGACAAACGTGTACGAACAATCTATTATTTTGAAACCGCATTCAAAACCCGTCTATACGAAACCATACCGTATTCCTAACAGTTTAAAATCGGAAGTCGATAGTCAAATAAATAAAATGTTAAATGACGACATTATAGAGGAAACGTGCAGTGAATGGTCTAGTCCGATATTATTAGTTCCAAAAAAAACCGGGTGTAGCAAAAATTGGAGATTAGTAGTGGATTATCGGAAATTAAATGACACAATACAAGACGATAAGTTTCCGTTACCAAATATTAATGAGATACTCGATTCTTTATCAGGAGCCATATATTTTTCGCATCTAGATCTTAGCCAATCTTACTATCAAGTTACCTTGACTCCAGATAGTCGCAACGTCACGGCTTTTACGACAAACACAGGTCAATATCGTATGAAAAGATTACCAATGGGTTTAAAAATTAGCCCTAGTGCTTTTTCACGAGTAATGACAGTAGCTATGTCAGGACTCACATACGAAAAATGTTTCATATATTTAGAGGATCTTATAATTTTTGGAAGGAACTTACAGCAACATAATAAAAATCTTTTAGATGTGTTCGAAAGATTAAGAAAAGTTAATTTAAAACTTAACCCAAACAAATGTCAATTTTTAAAAACAGAATTATTATATTTGGGACACACGGTTACGAAAGATGGAATTTTACCCGATCCTAATAAAATAGCAGTGATAAAAAATTACCCAACGCCAAAAAATGCAGATGATGTTAGACGATTTGTTGCTTTCAGTAATTACTATCGGAAATTCATAAAAAACTTTGCTGAATTAACATTACCATTAAATAAACTTTGTAGGAAGAATGTGCCATTTAAATGGTCAGAGGAATGTGGAAAATCATTTAATGCATTAAGAGAAGCGTTAATGTCACCACCTATACTTCAATATCCGAATTTCTCATCAGAATTTATCTTACAAACCGATGCTTCAAATATGTCGATTTCAGCAGTGCTTTTGAATAATAATTTACGACCTGTAGCGTATACTAGTAGACCTTTAAATAATTCAGAAAAAAATTACCCGACTATCCAAAAAGAAATGCTCGCTGTTGTTTGGGGAATTAAATACTTCCGACCATATTTGTTTGGTAGAAAATTTACTATAATGACGGATCACAAACCATTAGTATATTTATTTGGCATAAAGGACCCTAGTAGTAGATTATTAAAGTTCCGTTTAACACTTGAAGAATATGATTTCAAAATAGTTTATATAAAAGGCAAAGATAACGTAATAGCGGATGCATTATCTCGGATAAGTATTACACCAGATGAATTAAAGGAAATGAATAGTAAAATTATGACAGTAATGACGAGAGCACAGAAGAGAAGAGCGGAAGAAAAGAAAGTGATGAATGAAATTAATAAGGATGAAAGTGTTATCCCTAGTGTATCTACCGATAAACGGCCTGATCAACCGCGAATCGTAGAAATATTAAGGATACCAAATAATTCAGTAGAGATGAAGTTAGTAGAGGGTGAAAAGTTAGAAAAGTTAGAGAAAGATAGACAAATAAATATAAAGAGTGAATGCTTTACATACAATGATACAAAAAAAGAAATATATATAAATCTCAATTATAAATTACAATTCACGCGAGACGTATTTGTAGTCAAATTGAGCAATTTTTGTAAAAAAATTAAAGTCGACGAAATATGCATTATAAAAAATGAAACAAACGAAGTGTTTATAAAAGATTTAATTAAAGAAATAAAAAGTAATGATAATTATCAAGGTCCTAGGATTTGTATTTTAAGAGGAGTTAAAAGAATTGACAATGATAACGATAAGAACTTTATTATTAGTGACTATCATCTGTTACCCACTAGCGGACACGCGGGGGTACGCAGAATGATAAATAACATAAAAAGACGATTTTATTGGCCAAATATGGAAAAAGACGTACGTGATTTTATTAGCAAATGCGCGCAATGTCAACGAATGAAACATTCAAAACATACAGTTGAGCCTATGGTTGTGACGACAACTGCCAACTCTGCTTTTGAAAAAATTTATTTGGACATAATGGGTCCCTTAAATAAAGACATAGAAGGTAATATCTATATACTTACCATACAGTGTGATTTAAGTAAATTCGTAGAAGCTTATCCATTAAAGAGTAAAGATACTATTACAGTAGCTAGAGCTTTAGTTAATAATTTTATTTTAAGATTTTCTATTCCCAAGGTCATAATTACTGACCGTGGAACTGAGTTTTTGTCGAATACTATGTCAGAAGTCTGCAAATTGCTAGAAATTCAAAAAATCAATTCTACCGCGTACCATCATCAAACAATAGGTTCCTTGGAGAACTCTCATAAAAACTTAGGCTCTTTTCTCAGAATCCAATGTGAAAAACATCCAGAGACTTGGAGTCAATGGATTCCCTTTTGGTGTTTTTCATACAACAATACAGTACATACCGTTACTAAATATACACCTTATGAATTAGTATTCGGAAAAACATGTGAAATTCCTTGTAGAATAACTAGTAAAGTAGAACCTTTATATAACATAGAAAATTATAGCTTAGAATTAAGATATAGGTTACAATTAGCTCATAAGGATGCGCGAGAAAATTTATGTAAAGCGAAACAAAATAGAAAAGTGAAGTACGATGAAAAAGTGAACTCAGTGACGTATAACAAAGATGACTTATTACTAGTGAAAAATGAAACGGGTGGAAAACTAGACACTTTATATAATGGACCATATACAGTGTTAGAAGATATAGAACCAAATGTAGCGATATTAAAAGACGGAAAACGCGAAATAGTTCATAAGAATAGGACAAAACTCTTTGTTAGTTAATTAATCCTTAAGATTTCATTATTTTAAGTTTTGAGTTAGTTTTCTTTTATTTCAAAAAAAAAAAAATAATGTAACCATCATTTTTTTTTTCTCGCACCCCCGTGGTGTAGTGTGTGTAAGAGGACTTTAGTCTATGTAAGCATATTGTATTGACTGTAGAGGGGTAAGGGAAGCATTAAATGGCGGTTCGCTGTACGAAGTGGTCGTGTTTTATTTAATAATATGTAATCCGATCCAAAACGCCTCATTCTTCATACAAGAAAAAGTAGAGCCATGACTAAAAACTCCTGCTAATGCGCTACAATATAGCGGATACTGTCTCTGTGAAAACCCGCGTGCGGACTAATAGTATAAATAGTGATCTGTAGCGTGGACCGCGGTCCTTAGACAATACTGCGGTCGATTACCTACTAACTTCGTTGGTGTCAATAATGGTTAGGTGCGTTTGGTGTCAAAACAAACATTTTTGACACCAGTAAACTGGCAACATTTTTCCCCGCGATCCACCGGGTTTTATGCACGTGTCTAATAATTTAGCTTTATATCTAAAATTTCTCGTCTTCTTTATAAAGCCGTAGGTTAAAAAACCCACGGCCAATTTTTTTTATGTTTGAACTGGTATTTTCGAAATTAATTTTGAAAAAATATATTTGGAATTGTATTAAACTTGTTGCTATTTAGGCTTTCAACTGCTGTTTACAAACTATCACTTTTTCAGACTACAAGTACTTAAATAGCGTTTGCTTCCTCCATCTTAAAACTTAAAGTCTTGAAAGCTAGCATAAATACCTGTTTTCACCTCACGTCTAAGGAACCCCAAAAAATATAAACTAACTTCTCTGTTCTGTGTACAGAACATATGAGGCAATTAAATCGCGTTATAATTAATATTATTGGCGAACAATTTCCGAAACTAATAACGAGATTTGAATGTACGATTGGAATTAGAATAATTTAAATCCATATGGCGGTGAAGCGTAAATATTTCCATTAATTCATCGCTAGATATCCAAAGCGTGAATTTAATCCAATTCGCAACTTTACATAATTATAAAACATAACAAACTATTTCTATACAATATAGATAATCCGGGTTTTGATTTCTCGTTAAATCTGTTTACATATTTTAAAATTGTAAATAAACAAGCTTTTAATCATAAAAAATATTCGGTATTAAAAATAGTCAAAAACTGTACCCAAATTTATTCAAAATTTTGAAATATTTGAATATTTCAGCTGTAACAATATCTCGGATAAAAATGGCTCGTGCAATTATATAAATCTACTCGTATTCTTGTAGTATATAAAGTGATAGTTGAAAAAAACAAAAGCTGTAAACTTTTATCACTCCGTTCTTTGAGTCGGCGCTCACGAACTTTTAAAACTTTTAAATGCTTTTCAATGCAAATGTTTATCTACTAAGTAGCTACTTTTTGTAACCGAGTTTCAATGAGTTAAAAAGTTAGGTGTACTTTTCTTGTACACCAATTTGAAATCAGTTGGTGGTTCAGAATGTTGTGGGTTCTTTTAAAATCGAGTAGGAAATAATATAAAATGTGACGATTATTTGGAAAATCAAACTATGACACCATCAGACCACAAATACAAATAATGTCTTAATTTTCGCTCCGAATTTTCTGCTGAAGACTGTATTTTATACCTTTAAGTCACGGAACCCTAGAAAACGATAAATAAAAACGTTTATTATTATCAAAAGAAATTTTTATTAAATCTATATGAATTACTCAACCCCCCAATCAACTACAGACAGCCAACATTCCGCTATCGTTCGTATTCACAAAATACAATATTGAATTCTCATATCACGATTGATATCGAACTTAATCCAATCTAGAGGAGCTCGAAGATTTCAAAGAGGTATAAAAGGATTCGAGGGAAAATCCCTTTTTCCCTTTCTCTCTAATATAGATTGAAAGTGATTTCTCTAAAGATATTGTCGGTACTTGTTGACAGTCGAATTGAATTAATGTTTTTCATATTGGTTGAATGCTATGACTTGATTTATTTCATGTGCGTAAATATGTAGTACTGGCTATGAATTTTAATAGTGTTAGATTACTAGCTGATCAGGCAAAGGTTTTTTCGTCATATATTGTAGAAAAATAGCTTGCAACATATTCTCAGACCTATCTAATGCAGACAAAAAAAATCATTAATATCGGTCGAGCCATTTCGGAGGAGTTTGGTAACAAACACTGCGACACGAGAATTTTGTATATTAGACTAGCTAACCGGGAAAATGTTTTTTTGCTTTTAAGGATATAAAAACTAGATAACAACCTGCTCTCAGACTCAGTAATCATACACTGAAAATTTTTTGTGTTTGTGTGTTTGTGTGTGTGTTTTGGTAGAGTTGGTTAAAAAGATTGGCGAGAGAATTTCATATATTATATTAAAGATACACAATATGAACTTAGTTTTGATTGGCAATAACGTCTCGCATAAATTTTTACTCATTTGCGCCGAATTTTAACATTTTGCTGAAGAAAAGTAATTCAAGAAAGGAATTATTTCCACTCCAGAAGTTCTATTATCGCCCTCGAGATAGTCCCGAGGGAGCGGTGTCTAACGGTGAATAAAATTAAAGGACGTTTTCGAGTGCTTGTTCTGAAATTTTTACTCTCAAGAGCATTCTTACATTATCCTATCCGGTATCACCGTTACCTTCCAAGTATTTCCAAGTTCCAATATTAACGATAAGTGTATGAATTTGCTGAAAATGTTCTTTAAAGATAAGTAAAGGAATAAAAAATGTTCAAGTGTGAGTTGGGTTCGCGCACTGAGGGTTCTTTCCTATAAATTACCAATTCTTTATTGTATTACCTAATAGTAAATTAAAAACCTCTGCCGGCTTAATTCAAAAACGAGCATAAAATTACATTCGTTGTATGGGAGCCCTATTATTTTTTTTGTTTTCGTTGTTATGACAGCAACAGAAAGACTTCACCTGTAGAAATTTCATCGGTCTAACTACTTTGAAGAGTGTCATTATACTGATAAAATTAATCATTCCAAATAAATCTCTCAGAGGACAGAGATTTCTAATATAATATACCTACATAGAAAGAGAAAATAATGGACTCATTTTCCCTCCAAAGTAGTATTAATATAGTCATAAAGAGGTCCTGAATGGATGTCGCTGTGTAAAAATTAACTACACTTCGAAATACTTTGTTTTTTCCAAGTTTCGTATTGTTCGATATGAAAATTAACAAAATTTAAGATTCATCAGAAAATAAAAATACTAACTGAACCTCAATCATAGTATTTCGTTATGCTTAAGATACTGCTGTGCTATTCTACAAAATGAAATAGCTGCCAGACAGCTGCCAATCCGAATATGCCATGCAAAATGGTACTCTATTACAACTGACAAATTCATAGATGCAGAGATGTACGCTCGTCTCTGTTTTGCAGAATAGCACGTCTGGATATCAAGAAACGACGATATAGTTATAGATACTGAATCGCCCGACTTCAATTTGGTATACAATAAAAATAAATCACTCTTTGAAGTGGAATTTGAAATTAAATTTTTTGAAAATAATTTATATTTATAATGTACTAGCTGATGCCCGCGACTTCGTCCACGTGGGATAAAAACTATTCTATCTTTTAAGTTGGACCAAATGACAGATATTCACGAAGTTTGAACTAAATCGGTTCAGTAGTTTAGGAGTCCATCGCGGACAAACATTGTGACACGAGATTTATATATATTAAGATTTATATCATGTATGTGAAAAAACTGATCCCTTATATGATCACTGTGTTGTCCGTCTGTCTGTCTATCCACTGTGGTTTTTTTCTGAGGTGGCTTTGCTTCACATAATACTCTCCCTCTAATCCCTTCAAAGTATAAAGCGTTCTTAACCCCATCAAAATTTACATCGATAGTAGTTATGGAACATTATATTGACACAATAATAGCACAGGAATTTGACAAGCAGATTTCATCATTTCGACATCTCCTCTACCCTCGGATTCGGAGATGTCAAAATGACGAAATCAGATTGGGTACTCGAACACAGCTCCGCTCCTCTTTGGTGGAAACTGGGCCTTAATAGAGTCCCCGAACAACATATTTTTTTGAATATTGGAAACATTGATGAATCTTAGATAGAATTATTGATTCAAATGTGGAACTACACGGAACGAGGGAAAAAAGGACTCGATTTCCCTACAAAACGGTATTAGAACCCTCGTAAGAGAATATGAGAGATCCCGAGGGAACAACGCAAGATAAAACCTAACTACTGAAGTGCTTGTTGGAACTATTTCCTGACTGCGATCTATAATTCCTTTTACGAAGCTTACGAACTTTTCATGTTTAATATTTCTTTTGTAGTTTGTGCTTTTATTCTTCTGTATCTTTCAAATAATAATTTTTCCTTTGCTCTGAGATGTTTAAGAATTCTATAAAAATATTTTTTCTAGTTTTCATACTTCATGATTTTGTATCACTGTCCGATATAAATTACTAGAGCGATACAGGATATAACTTTTTCAAACAGTTGCTGATCTGCCTCTTTAGTGCTCTAACTTTCTTTCGGTTAGCCTGACCTGATTTTAATGAAACTCAAAGAAAGTGAAAGCTTACCCAGCTTTAACCTAGTCTGTTACTCATACGCTACACGTTAAATTCTAGAAATTTTATAGACATGACATTGTAACGAACTTATCGGTCCTTTAAAAAAAACTGCGACTGAAAACCTAAATGACAATAATTTTATTTTTTTTACTTATTTATTTAATTGGTGACGTATGTCTGAAACGCTGAATCGATGGTCTTCGCAAGGCTTTCCATTATTGCTTTCGTGGGGTTTTACAAAAACAGTAGTAGGCGTGGTATCCTACGTCGTTACTTTTTGCTAACCACGGCTGGAAAGAGATTTCGTCTCCGAATAAGAGAAGTTTGGCAAGAGCTCACCACACCGACCAAATTTGGGTTGACAGTCTTCACACACATGACAAGATATAGACACACATGACAACAAAAAGACAAACCCTATTATGAAACTTAGTCACCGAAGTTTCATAATATGTTTTACTCACGACGCTTTTATGCTTTTCTTCATCGCTAACAACGTAATAATAGGTGATTAATTAACATAGACATACGTAAGTCCATCAATAAGCCAGACTTCCAGAACTGGATATTTATAGTTCCCGAACTCAATATTCTAAAGATTCTTAACAAATATTATTATCACTGCGTCAAACTTAGTTGCCCTTACTATCAAGGGACGAAACGTAATTTTCGGTAAACTTAGTAACTTATTTACTATTCGCTATGGATCCC
The DNA here is from genome assembly GCA_963855885.1 of Coenonympha glycerion. Classification (NCBI taxonomy): domain Eukaryota; kingdom Metazoa; phylum Arthropoda; class Insecta; order Lepidoptera; family Nymphalidae; genus Coenonympha; species Coenonympha glycerion. Next base: position 494,070 of record OY979638.1, on the reverse strand, counting down.
CGGGCTCGACCCAATAACAGCCGTGAGTCCCAAAGGAATCACAATACTTAATGATAGGTTTACTATATTTTGATCGAGCAAAGGATATGCTCCGTTTATTCGTCTGTCTGTCTGGTAGCCGAACTTATGTAAAATTAAACTTCGCAGATTTATCTCAACAGTAAAGTATGTATATGGTTTTTAAATGAGTTTACACTCATTAAAAAAAAAACCGGCCAAGTGCGAGTCGGACTCGCGCACCGAGGGTTCCATACCATAACAGAAGGAAAACATTGAAAGAATCACTTTTGTTCATGAATTTACGAGTATAATTTACATATCGGCACTTTTGTTGGCGAACCGCAAACGTAACTTTGTTTTTGGCGAATTATTGTTATTATCAAAAAAGTATATAAGTTAACGAGTTGATTTTATTTTTTCTGTAAAATATACGTTAACTTCTATTGATCATAATTATTTCAGATTTTTCGATTGGTAAACTTCGGAGATAAGGGGGGGAACGGTATTTTTTTCGACAGTTTGCCCAATAAATCAAAAACTATCAGGCATAAAAATAAATAAAAATTATTTTTAGTATACACTAGTCACGCCCTTTCATATGATACCCCATTCAATATTGTTATCTAATTTTGAAAATTTGTCGACCCGGTTTTACCCCCTTTTTAAATAGAAATAAAAACAATTTTCAAATTTTTACGATTGTTATGACGTCGCGTCACTATTACCTATAACTATTCTAAATTTCAAGTCGATAGCTTGAATAGTTACTGAAATAATTGAGTGTGACAGACGGACGGACGGACGGACGGACGGACGGACGGAGAAAGTCTCACCATAAGGGTTCCATTTTTACCAAATTGGTATGGAACCCTAAAAAGAGCTAGTGCCAAGTTTCTTGTCTATTCTTCTCGGTGCAAGACACCTTTCAAACGGCGTGGCCGACTTTGGCATTTCAAATAGAAAATGAATGTCCTAAAATATTTGTATTATTGTTTTGGATTATGGCGCTAACTTTTTTTTGACCAACTAAAAGTAAGACAATTTTAACGATACAGTCTTGAGCTCACCAAAACCTCATTTAATCATTATTTTATGGATATAATGTTATTATATTTATTTGAATACATGACCACAAATAATAGCATAAGGTACCCTTTAAATACCTTAAAGAATTTGGTAGCGGGGCTCACTGTTAGTGTTGCCTCTTCTATCGATTTGACTCCGGCCCTTTTCTTCGTTTCCTGCAGCTAAATTGTTTCCTTATCTGCACCATAAAACCCATACTTGATGGTCTTCTCCTTCCCCGCTCGTATTTTGTCATCTAGTGGAATTAATGTACCTACCTACTCGTATTACTTTGTTTGAAAGTAAATCTCTTTCAAATAATCTTTTTATTTCTATTTCTTATTATAAAAATTAAAACCACTTCGATCGTGTTGCGTGCATATAGTGCAAAAGTTACAACTATCAATGGAGGTCTAATTCTGACCAATTTTATCGTGACGAAATCTAAAAATTTCCATTACCATACGTTACACGAAAACATATTAAGTAGTTAGTACTTAGGTATATAAAACGGTAGGAAATAAACATGTCAATTGAATTAAAACTCCAAAAGCGTGCTTAAAAATATTAAACTTACCGACAGAGTCCGTGCATCTAAACAACACTGTAACTCCCAAAAGTATTACGATCAACAATCTCAGCCACATCACTGAAAACTTTAAAGAACCACTCACTAACTGAAAAGCGGAACCGTCACAAAGGAAAAAACTTAAAATTAAATTTCAAGTACATTTTAGCATGAAAATCGACAAGTCTTCGTATGTCTAAAAGTACGTTTGTTACGAAAAATCGTTCAGAAATTCAAAATGTCGGTTATGTCTCGGCCGACCGACCATTCGCAACTGTGGGAGACAAGTTTGGACTTCAAGGAGCGAGTCCTACGCGCATGCGCGGCGAAGGAACTCGGAATATGTGCTACTATGAGAACCGGAGCGGTGGTAAATCTTCTTTAGATTCTCTTGTAAAGAACGGTCAGTATTCCAACTGGCTTTCTTTCTCGCATCATCACTACAGTACATTATCGTCCCACTGTTGGGTGCCGGCAAATGCAATAGATATCCTCTCGCTCATCATAGAGGAATTTAGAATAGGCAGAGCTCACCAGGCTTTTTAAGTAGATTTTTGCTGGACTGACATAAACTCGAACTATGATTATGACTTATAAATATCCTATTCACCAACTCGCACTAGAGCAACAAAATGGGCTTTTTAACCCTATTCAAGAGAGAGTCGGTCGTTGAAGTCGGTTTGAAGGGCAATTTGATAGATTGTACCCGGGATAACAAATAAATTTTTTATTCTGGCAAAATCTATGGTTTCCACGGTATTAGTGAAAAACCAAAATTCATGCGGGCGGAGCAGCGGGCGTCTGGTATTTAAAAATAGTTTGAAAAGAATTAATCTGTTTAAAGATAAAATTAGTTTATAGATGTAGTACTTATCAGAATATGCACGAATTTCCTTTTGATACCGCAAATTTCTCGTTTTCATTGAAGTGTTTCCTTTCGACAGTTTCAACGAGGCAGCTCACAGGGGCAGCTCTTGTAATTCGTACCAAACATTTGCCCTGTACACTGTACAAAACCGTAGAACTAGCTATAGAAGTATAGAAGTAATCTTCTTATGGTGCTGTGGCCCATAAGTGCCTATTCATTTAAAGTTGTTAGGAAATAAATACGTATGCAGATTAGAAAAACTCTATTACCATACAACAGCTTTATCATAACCTTACAATTTGTATGACATAAATTGTGATGTTAACAGCATTAAAAGTTTATACATACCTAGTACCTACATATCACAGAGTCATTGATTAAAAGAACTCGACAAAAGGTACATAATAAATGATTTCGTAAAAGTCCGAACTATTAAACAAAAAGTTTATCTCGTACCAGTCACCAAAGTTTTCCCCTTATTTTCCGTAATAATGCAAGTAGGTATATTGCTTCGATCAAAGTTTGTTTTCGTTCCACTATAACATAATGATGCGTGGAATAACGATTTGCTTGCTCGTTAAATAGATCAATATAATACTTGAAACTTTAAATAGGGATCCTATACTTTAGTCACTTTATCTTGTTTAATTATAATGATCATGAAACATTAAAATTATTTACTCAATTCAATACTACAAAACAATTTTGCTATACTACTTATATTTTATATTATAGTGTTTTTTACACACTTCGGAAATTATTCCTATAAATTGTGATGCATATTTAAATTTATAGGAATTTTGCTATACTCCGAAAAACAATCTTGCTCTATTAGCTCTACGTATGTAGAGCTAATAGAGCAAGATCAAAGCGAATCGACACTAAAATATCATCAGGAGACTGGCTCGTCAAAATGTATTTTAAGAAAATTATTAAGAACACTCGAACGACTACTCGTATAAATAATATTTCCTCACGATGTATTCCTAATTCCTATACCGTTAAAGCTAATATATTGTTTAGATCATAAGAATCAATCTTACTACTCATCATAATAATTATTTACATATTTAATGAGCTAGCATTGTTAGCGTTGTGTAAATTTGAAATTATAATAATTAAATATTCACCAACTGAAATATATAATAGCTATAAAAAAAGTTTGCATTAGTTACATAATATAGGCACCACTTTTTTTAAAGACCAGCAAGACTTTCTCCTGTTATTGCCCACCACAATTTTCATCTCATTCTGCCCACAGTAATCATATCAAACATTAATTCATTACTGCTTCATGGAAGAATAACTGACATTGCAGTGGTACTTACTTGCAAAATAATTTACAAGAAGAGTCTTATTAATAATTTATAATGTGTTAATTTTATATGTGTAAATTTATAAGTTTTATGTAATCAGCGGCTCACTTATGTCTTTATGTAATATGGGTACCTACTGTTAACCTGAAATAAATGGATTATTAAATTAAATTAAATTAAATTACCATCAGTAAAAAAAATATTGATATCTCATTTTGAAATTTTGACGACCCGGTTTCCCCCCTTTTTAAATAAAAATAAACAATATTTTCAAATTTTTATGATTGCAATAACGTCGCGCCGCAATTACCTACAACTATTCCAAATTTCAGGTCGATAGCTTTAATAGTTACTGAAATAATCGAGTGTGACAGGCGGACGGAAGTCTCACCATAAGGGTTCCATTTTTACCATTTTGGTATGGAAACCTAAAAACAATTTTTATTTCACGCCATTGAATTAGTTGGAACAACTCGAGGCAAGAGCGTGTAATTAGCTCGAGCGTCATCAGTCAAAGGTCGTAACGGAACGATTGGCTTCGTGCTCACTGCCTCATGATGGAGCGCTGCAAAGGGAACTGGCAAACGTGCGTTTACTAATGTAAGCACAAGTGTTTACAGGGGCATTAGCTTTTAACACATCACAAAGCATCACATATACACACAGTCTGTGTAGTGTTCAATAATCAATCAATGGATTTAATTTTTCTTTCAAGAAATTTTTAGTACCATGCTTGAGTTTGGTAGTACAAACTGTGGTAGTAGCGTGTTTTATTTTCACCTAGTAGTAGTTTTCAACCAGCCATGGCCGAAGCCGTCCTCCCACCAAACCAGACGAAACCAATTTAGAAATTTTGTCGATTTTTATAATTTTTTTCTCCAATTATTTTTCGGCAAAACCTATTCACCCGAAACAGCTACTAGTTAGAACAAACCAATTAATAGAGCCACAAAGGCACACAACATAGCCTGTCACGTCATGCGGGTCGAATAAATAGGAAAATAATTTCCAATTCTGCGGGCATGTCTATTACCTATGTTTGCGGAGGGTCGCTGATTGGGCCGCGGGATATGATAACTATTACTCTGAAATAACTTATTTGTACGTCTGTCGAGATAAGTACAATATATAAGAGCAATTATGATTTGTCTGAATACTGCTGTCTTTTATAATACCAAATGTAAGAATAAAATAATATATTTCTGCCAGTCAACTATTTATAAAAGGCTACTAGTAAGTAGAAGCCAACTTAAAAATTAATTAGAACATGCAAAGATGACGAAGAAAACTAAAAATATAAACGGTAAACGACACGCCAAGTACAACCAAGTGGGAGGTCGCCTTATGCCGACTAAACGAATTAAATTAGTTTTACTACATTAATATTTAGATGCAGGGAGGCGAGCGCAACAGCATATTAGGGAGATAGGTGCACGGTTCAGTAATTAAACTAACACTAACATACGAGGCATTTGTAATTACTTTGAAGTTACTCCAATATTATGTCGATTACCCATGATATCTACATAAAACCGTTTTAGTAGAACTCAAGTTATAATACAACGACTTCAAAAAAGTGGGTACCTATCATTTTAAACCTTTTGCACAAGCTAGCTATTACTGTATATGTATATTACTATGTTTTAACCGATTTTCTATTATTTTCTTATAACTATCTCATTTGGTAATGTTTATGACGTGGACTTAAGGTCGGCTTAATTTTTGGAAACACTTTATTTATTTTTGCTTGGCACACAATAAAGCACGAATAATCATAAAATTTCTATTTTATGCTAATTCCTAGGGAATTACCTACCTCGAAGCAAACAACCGGGTCAAAGAATAAAGCGATTTGATTTATAAAACCCAAGAGTCCAAGTGCTTTACATACATAATACACTTGCGAGCATTCGGTACTCAACTGTCGAGAGCGGAACCCAAAATTATTTTTACTTGCAAGACAATTCATCAATAAAACTGGCTCACTCATTCATTTGTGCTCTCACTGACACACCCAGCTCAAATCCTTGTACCTATAGATATTTCAAATTTTTAAGTTAGAAATATTTTTGTCCCGGCCCGTTTGTCCCGCGTAATACCCACAGCCCACATCGCAGTTATTGTGAATTATTCGTAGGAGATAGGCATGTGCTCTCGCGGACTTTTTTAAAGATTTTGATACGTTTTTAGGGTTCCATACCAAAATGGTAAAAATGGAACCCTTATAGTGAGACTTTCTCCGTCCGTCCGTCCGTCCGTCCGTCCGTCTGTCACACTCGATTATTTCAATAACTACTAAAGCTATCGACCTGAAATTTGGAATAGTTGTAGTTAATTGCGGCGCGCCGGCATTGCAATCATTAAAAATTGAAAATGTTTTTTATTTTTATTTAAAAAGGGGGGAAAACCGGGTCGACAAAATTTCAAAATGAGATAACAATATTGAGTGGGGTATCATATGAAAGGGCGTCACTTGTGTATTCTAAAACCGATTTTTGTTTATTTTTATACCTGATAGTTTTCGATTTATTGGGCAAACTGTCAAAAAAATACCGTCCCCCCCCCCTTTTATCCGAAGTTTACCAATCGAAAAATCTGAAATAATTATGATTAATAGAAGTAAACGTATATTTTACATGAAAAATAAAAGAAACTCTCTTACTATTATAATTTTTTTGATACTAACAATAAACCGGCAAAAACAAAGTTACGTTTGCGGTTTGCCAACAAAAGTACCTACATGTAAATTATACTCGTAAATTCATGAACCAAAGTGATTCTTTTAATGTTTAACTTCTTTTATGGTATGGAACCCTCGGTGCGCGAGTCCGACTCGCACTTGGCCGGTTTTTTTTATTATTGTAGTTCATTGATTTGTTCTATCCTCAATTATAGTTTTCGCAGTGCACGCGATGAAAGCATTTTTTTTTACAAATTAAGATTACAATATTCAAGTTTAAGTAAAGGTGAGTAATTAATTTTTGGAAATTATTATAGCCTTTGACACTCCGCAATGACGTAGCTTTCAATTGGTGAAAGAATTCTTAAAATAAAACAAACTCACAAACATCGTTACGTTACCTCTTTATAATATTAGCATAGATAGACAAAGGATAAGGAAGAACGAATGTCCCATCTGGTCACCCGATACAAGCAAAAAGCAAAGCAAGATTATCAGCTAATCTGCAATGTTTTGGAAGATTAAAGGTATTTTTTTAAGAGACGTTTATGCTGTAAAATTTCAATCCAAGAGTATGTATGCCAGACTTATCTCGGTATATCCGTCCCGGTCTTAGTGCAGAGAGTACTTAATGTTTGTGACCCGCAATTTGATTTACTCGCCGTCTCGACGTCGAGTGGGAGTTATGGTAATCGCGGCGAAGTTTTGATTTACTCATAACACGCACCGAGAGAAAACATCTTTAACTGATATTACAGGAAAAATTTGAGAGAACACATCTTTAACTGATGTTTCAGGATGAAATTAGAGAGAAATCGTCTGTAACTGATGTTACAGGATGAAATTAGAGAGAACACATCTTTAGCTAATGCTACAGGTTGAAATTAGAGAGAAATCGTCTTTAACTGATGTGACAGGATGAAATTAGATAAAAACCGTCTTTAACTGATGTTACAGGATGAAATTAGAGAGAAATCGTCTTTAACTGATGTTACAGGATAAAATTAGAGAGAAAATGTCTTTAACTGATGTTATAGGATGAAATTAGAGAGAACACATCTTCAACTGATGTAACAGGATGAAATTAGATACCATATATACCGTATATACCATACCTACTTTCAAAAAAATTTGCTATAATAATTACTAGTAGCTATATATTGCTATAGCGAGATTTGGATTTTTCAAAGTCCTGCGTGAACCGTTGTATTTTTTCGATATAAAAAGTAGCCTGTGCCTTTTCCCAAGCTCTATTTTATCTATGTTCCGAATTTCATCAAGTTTGGTTCAGTGGTTTAAGAGTGAAAGCGTAACAGAGAGTTACTTTTGTAGGGATGTATTTATATTACACATTACGGTGGCAATGCGCGTTGAACAGTTCGGTGCCAGCTTTGATTGCTCTCGCAGAACGAAGTCCGTCAATCAGTTTTATTTGCGCATCAATATGACGGGCAAACACGCGCGACCGAATCAAATGTTAACGAATTAAACGATGACTTCGTACAATACAGAATACATAAATACACAAAAATACAATACATAAATACACGCAGTACAATGTGGAATGACGTTTGCAATGGGCCGCTCAGCGAATATTTTTCGCGTATTGTTAGAGTTTTATTTATGGAATCCCTGAGTGTAGCAACTTACAGTTGGGTAACGATCAGGCAAGAGTAACACAGTGGGGCGAGGAACTTTATTCCTGCAATGACCATTGCAACATATGGCATATACATTGACAGCCACTTATGGGCTTCTATTACACTTTACTCATGAGCTTTTAATACTGAAATATCTCACCGTTTGACAGGTCACAAGATTATTATAATGCTAATTGAAGTGTAAGTTACTCAAAGTTTAACTAATGAACTGAAACTCACAAGTTCAATGTTCGATCCTCATTTAATATTATCATATTTCATGTATTATTTCAGCTTTAACTCGATAAATGGTGATGTATTCGGTAAGATCGCTCTTACGAGAACAATACCAAATCTCTATACGTGATGCATGTGTGTCCATTCTTTTGACTAGTAAGAGAAACTTTCATTCTAAATTTGCCGTTAGTCTAAGTTTCTCGTAGATGTTCTTCGTGACGGGATTTCGTGACGCAAAAAATCAATTTTCTTTCGTCTAGTTCCCTGCACTGTATCTTCCGAAATTAACTCTGTTTCAACAGTCTGACTTTACGATAGCTAGAGTGCGATGCTGCATAGCGGCGGAGTGTGAAATATTAAAACAAATTGTACGTGCTTGATAGCAGTTTCACAAACGTTTTGCACAGCGCCACACTACTGTATTCTACACGCAATTTACGCGTCTCGTCACCCATGCAATTGTCACTTCTATAAATTTTTTCGCGTAAAGATTAAACTATATTTTTTGACAGGACGGATTAATTTGTTTTTGAAATAAATCTGTATGGTGGTTCAATATGCCGGAAAGCGCCGCCTTCATGAAACATCACATACAATTCTTCTAACACTTTCTTCGACGCACGGACATCCTTGGGAGATATTGACTTTACAATGCGAAATAGTATAGTTTTTGACCTGCAATTAAGTCGCTAATCGCTATTGTATTTGAGAGGTTTTAATTTTGGACCAATGGTTTTGAAACTATAGTTTCTATGATACATTCTGGTTTGTTAAGAGGCTTCGGCCACGGCTTGCTATTATAAAAATTAATATAACGTAAATTCCTTCAAGTGATTTTGTGCTCTAGTTGGTGTTTTGCTTCGTAGTAAGGCAACTTAAAGGTACTAAATAGAACTACTCTGGGTATCGATTATAAAATTATTTGCTTAGTTTTGGCATAATGTAGAGATAAAAAAAATCCTAAACCAGCTCAAGCCAGCAATCATTTCTTTCGGATTCAAATTGTCAGTTTTTATTTTGATTTTAGCTTTGAATACGCTTCATTCAAATCACCCAAAACTAGACCAACAAAATATTCAAACGATTTAGATTTTTTGTAACACAACAATGTCATGATTTTCTAGCAAGTTGACATTTCGTGATACTTGCGGATTTTATAATTGCGTGTAGCAGCCCACATTCGGATACGACAATGGCAAACGAAGCGGGTCCATTATTAGCTGTTAACTGCAGTTTCGGGCGCTAAGTAGGGTGTTGCGGCCTCGCTAATCCTCGCCTGCGGCGCGCCGCTCCGCTGAGTACTACAAACTATGAGCACGACCAACTTTGTCTACAAATGTACAGTGACAAGAATTGTACTTCCTGATATAGGGACAATCCTTTTAACTGCAACAAGATATAAACTAGGTATCGATAAAAATTTGTTTATTTCTTATCACACTATTACACAAGTACAAACTGTACTGTGTATTAAAAAAATAAATAACATGTTCTGTTACTAAATACATAAATAAATAAATAAAATACACACGTTCAAGTGTGTGTGTGTATATATATTTTTGCTCTTCTTCACGCTAAAACTCCTGAATTAGGCTGAGGATCTAACACATTCACGTCTTATATTACCAGAAAAATTCATGATTCTTCCGGGAATTGTGTAAAGTCATAGTAATAATTTGACTTAAAATTCTACTATAATAAGTATAGAAATAGCTTATCAAGGATAAATTGCAAAAGCTTATAAGTAATAACAAAATTTAATACTGGATAACTGCTCGGAAGATCAACGTGACCATTGCCTTCACTACACAATATGAGGTCATGGTCATGAGCAACCATTCTCTAATAACCTTAACCTCATGTTAAGGGGATATAATCGGGGTAGAGCAGAAAAACAGCCAGAGCAAAGCAAATACCAGGCGGGTTTTTCAGCCCGTTTTGAGGCAGTTTTTCATCTTAGGATGCCAAGATTTTGCGAAGCGAGGAGTGGTTAAAAGATATGTACAGAATTTATTCCGACAAGAAACACTGTCATGGTCACCGTACTAACAACAACGGGCAGCATCAATAAGATTAAAGCAAATTGTACTTAGCAGTTTTTAGAGCGTCGTGGAGCATTATAAAGTGTTCCCACGAGTTTGCTTAGCGGGGAGCGATGTTCGAAGTTTCCACCGCTGATATACCACAAACGCCAAGATGCGCATTAAAGTAATTTCATTAATGTTTAAATGCGTAACTTGAAAAAGTGGGGGAATTTGATGAACCACAAAGCCTCACACACAACAAATTATTGTTACAATAATATATTTTTTTTAAGAATTATGTGATAATATATCGTGACACATATTTTGTTGAATTATAGCAAATCACTTGTAATGTTCATTGTTCATCGATTAGTATGGACTTATGTAAAGTGCCGTCCACTTTGATTTAGAAATGGTTGTTTAAAAGATAATTTTCAAAAGTAGTTGTGTTATCTTTTCGAATCTTTTGTAGAATGTAAGTAAAGTACGCAGTAATTTGTAATGGGTTTTATAAAGAAGGGTATATCTCTGGTTAGTATATCATAGTTCGGTCGCTGCAGAGCCGCGGAGCTGTAATTAGCGTTGGACAAGCAGAGTTTAAGATTAATCACGCTTTGGTAGAAGAAGAAAAATATTGCATCCAGTCGAGTAACGTCGAAATGCGTCAGTTATTAAATCTCATTATGATCTACAATTTCATGGGTTAGTCTTTCACCTAACTCGTTAGAAGGGCGAACTATTTGACTTTTAGAGTTCCATACCAAAATGGTAAAAATGGGACCCTTATGGTGAGACTTTCTACGTCCGTCCGTCACACTCGATTAAATTTTGTTTAGGCCCACTTGCGCCAACCCGGGTTAGTGTGTTAACTCAGAGTTAACACGCTAACCCGGGTCGAGTAACGTTGAAATACGTCAGTTATTAAATCTCATTAAAATCTCCGACGACCTCCGTGGTTGAGTGGTTAGCGTGCCGGTTTTCAAGGCGCCGCCATCTCTGAGGTTCCGGGTTCGATCCCCGGTCGAAGCAATGTAGAAAAATAAGTTTTCTACATTGTCTCGGGTCTGGGTGCTGTGGTACCTTCGTTGTTTCTGATTTCCATAACACAAGTGCATAAGCTACTTACTATGGGATCGGAGCAATGTATGTGATGTTGTCTTCTATATACTTATATTATATTATATCATATTAATCTGAAATTTCTCGGGTTAAGGTGTTTTTAACTCGCTATAGAAGGGCGAACTAATCATGGAAATCCTTAAGTTAATCAATTTAGAGGATTAGTGTAGAATGACAATAGTTTAGGTCGTCGTTACAAACTCATAGCGGAGCAAGATCGCTCGCAGTGAATGTTTGGTATAGCTAAAGTTTCCCTTATAGTCTAGGAGCATATGTTAATTTACAGGTGCGCCTTTTAGACAGTTACGGCACCGTTCAGGCTGCCGACGATGATGGACCGGTGCCGAGGTGGCTGGTCGAGACGTGTCGAGCGTAGTGAATATTATGGTGAATCCCGTAGTCCCGACAGCGGATTCATACATAAATTTTCTTAAAAAGCATCATATTGAGTAATAGATGTTATGAATGACAGACATCATAATTTATAATTATTAGCACTTATGTTATTTTCTCGTAACACGATTATAATTCTTTGAAATTTAGCTTTCTGCAGTTTGCTGGTTTTGTACTGACTGTAACGAGTAATAATAGTAGTTTATGAAACGGATGCATAATGGGGGGGTATTAAAACATGAGTGTGAGTTTAAAAAACGAGCCGCAGGCGAGTTTTTTAATAGTATCACACGAGTGTTTTAATACCTAATTATGTAGAGTTTCATACACTACTTTATCTACGCTCAAATTATCATAAATCCAAACCATAAAATCTTGCTAACGTTTGTCGTAAATCCTTCACTTTGTCGGTAAAAGATTGCGGGTAATTTTTGTTGCAATTACTAAAATGTCAGATGGAGTTAAATTTTCTTTAGTAGGTTTCACTGCTAGACATTTTTCCGCGCTAAGTTTTGACTGTAACAAAAATAACACATTGAAATTTTAAAAGTTAGGTATGGCGCCAAAATTCAGTTGTAAACTGTTTATAACAGTTTACAACTGAATTTTGGCGCCATACCTAAAAAAGAAGTCTGTTAAAAAAGTCGTGAAACAAAACAGAGTAGAAAAATATTTATACAAGTCAGATAAAGTATATTTTTAGTGGATAATTAAATAATCAAAAATTATACATAATTCAATATTCTGTATGAACACACTTTTTAATCAGTCATATAAGGCAGGGAAAAATTATTGTTTCCGTGAATTAATTATTGTTGTCTATGGTCGATCGTGGCCCATCCCATGACTACCAACTAAATGTTGTCTGTGGACTCTTTATAAAAAAAAAAAAAAAAAAACAAAATTGAGAATTGACTCTACATTCTCTTTTGGCTATGACGACCACAGAGAAAAGAAAGTTATTCCCTAGTCTGTGATGACGACACATAAAAATACAGGAACCCAGAGCCGAGTATCGTAATAGAAATTATTCAACTTTCTAGAGATATTTCCATAGTACAGCGATGTTATAATGAATAACTTTGTAATAATTATAGAAGTCTGTGAATAAAGTAGGTCAATATGTGACACATTTTGATTTCATAATTCGAACTTTAAGCAATGAGCGTAGATAAAATCCATTATATAATTTATGCGCATCACCGCAGTCTTAGCCTTAAATATTAGCTGTGATGGGCTCTCGGCGTATCGGTGCAACATGAGCAATATTCGCTCAGTATCACAGCATCCTATCGCCTTATCTCATCCCAGTGCACGGCAAAGCTTTGCTATGTCTTTTGAAAAATACGCCTCGGAAATTTGAGCCGGAACGCTATGAAGATATTTTTTGAAATGCAACGAGGATATTTTTTTGAAAAAACTTCACTATTTACTCATTTATATTGTGTTATAGTGTTTCATACACTTTTTATTCATATAAATATTTTTTACAGCGTATTAAAGATAATAACCGTGTCCCTCTCATACTCCAAAATATGTATTATAAGTCTGGTGACTAGGGCATGAATTCCGGAATTCCGGAGTTTCGTAACTCCGGAACTTCGGAGCAAATATTCCGATGTTTCAGTTCCGGAGTTGAAGCGCAGTTCCGGAGCCAGCATCGGAATATTTTCTTGTAAAAGTAAGAATGTTAGAGCTTTTGCGCCTTCCCAGTTGACTGTTCACATCACACACCACTTTTTTATGGCATATCTATATTTAAAGAACATTTATAATATCACTATGGTAACCTGGCTAGACCCTTTTCTGAATCTTGGTGATGATCACTCAGTCACCTTTACTGAGCTCATTTAAAACATATCATATTTTTTAATTCACGTAATGCTTACTTTCAACTCACTCTTGTTCTCTCTCTCGTTCTGTAGTGGCAAGAAACTGACACGACAGAATGAGACAGAGAGAGAGAGAGGTACTTTCATGGCAATAATTATAATGCATAAACGAATATTCGTTTAATAGTTTTATGTAACGAAAATATTTAAGTTATACGGTTTTACTTATTTACAAATGACAGTTCTTGTTGATCAAAATATTAATATTGTTGTAAAATTGATTTAGGGTTCCGTACCCAAAGGGTAAAAAAGGAACCCTATTACGGAGACTTCGCTGTCCGTCCGTCCATCCGTCTGTCGCCAGGCTGTATCTCCTGAACAGTGATAGCTACAGACTTAGGATTTTCACAGATGATGTATTTCTGTTGCCGCTATAACAACAAATACTATTAAATAGAATAAAATGAATATTTAAGGGGGCACCCATACAACAAGCGTGATTTTTTTGCTTGTTATTGCTCGTTATTAATAACGGTAACAGGTAGACGCAAAATTAAAAAAAATTGTTATATTGTTTCTGTAGAAATAAATAGTAAAATAATATAATAATAAGGGGGGGGGGGGCTCCCATACAATAAACGTGATTTATTATGCTTGTTTTTGATTTAGTGGCCAGGTGTTTGGTTAACTTTAATACCATAGATAATGGGTCTTGATGGTACGGAACCCTCAGTGCGCGAGCCCAACTCGCACTTGATCAATTTTTATTTGTTCATTTCATGTGTAATTAAAGATAATTAAAAAATATAATTTTTAATTTTATTTTATCAAAACCGGAACCAGCTCCGGAATTCCGGAGTTGAGGCCCAATATCGGACCCAATTCCGGAGTTGGAAATTGTTCCGAGTTTACATGCCCTAGGACTATAATTTAATAGAATTGACAAATTCTAAAAAAAAAAAAAAAAAATTCAAATCATTTATTTCATATTGGCCACTACTTGTTAGCACTTATGAATGTCAAGTAGGTACATATACTTATTAATAGTGATAACTATTTAACGACTTAAAAACTAAGTTTACGAGGGTTCCAACGCGCCCTGAACTGAGAAGAAGCCCACAACAAACTCAGCCGGGTATTATTTTTTTTTGTTATCACTATTTCACAATATAATTTAAATTAGAACTAGCTATAAATTTGAATTAGAGCAATTTACTCCCATGGATTGATTTCATTTAAGTAATCTTTTATGCTATAATATGCCTCTTTTATAAGTTTCGGCTTGACAAAACCTTTGAACTTATTGAGCGACATGTCGAATACACTGGATGGCAGTTTATTATAAAATCTAATGCAATTGCATAAAAACGATCTACTTATTTTAGTAAGACGCGTGCTATGGACAACCAGTTTGTTTTTGCTTCTAAGGTTAATGTTATTGAGGTCACATTTCCTACTAAATTTATTTATATTTTTGTGTACATATATTAAGTTCTCATAAATATACTGACTATGTACGGTCATGATATTAAATTCCTTAAATTTAATCCTGAGTGACTCTCTTGGACCTAATTTATAAATTGAACGAACAGCCCTTTTCTGCAGCACGAATACGGTGTTAATGTCAGCAGCATTACCCCACAACAGGATACCGTACGACATTATGCTGTGAAAATAGCTAAAATATACCAGTCTAGCAGTCTGAACGTCAGTCAGCTGCCGTATTTTTTTAACCGCGTATGCAGCAGAGCTAAGCCTGTTCGATAATTTATCGATATGAGGTCCCCATTGGAGTTTAGCGTCTAACGTTATACCTAAGAATACGGTTACATCTACTAGTTCCAGTTCCTCATTGTTAAGAAGTACACTCGTTTTCACATGCTTAACATTTGGTAATGTAAATTTAATGCATTTAGTTTTTTTGCTATTGAGAAGTAAATTATTGGCTTCAAACCACTGTACTACTTTTTTGAGACAGTTGTTCACATCGTCAAACACATTTTTCTGTCGATTAATTTTGAAGATGAGTGATGTATCATCAGCAAACAAGACTATCTCATGATTATCCTTAATAAGGTAAGGAAGGTCATTAATGTAAATGAGGAACAGGAATGGTCCTAATATGGACCCTTGGGGAACTCCTATCCTAACAACCGAACCCGGCGACCGCTTACCATTCACATCTACTCTTTGAATCCGTTCGTTCAGATAGGAGCTCATCAAATCTAGAGCTGCACCTTTGATTCCATAGTGGTGTAGCTTCCTGATCAATGTTTCGTGTTCAACACAATCAAATGCCTTAGAAAGATCACAAAAAACGCCAAGCGCGTCCCGTGATTCCTCCCAGGCTTCAAATATACTTTGTAATAGCTCAACACCGGCATCGGTTGTCGAGCGACCCCGTGTAAAACCGAATTGTTTATTATGCATTAAGTGATTATTTTGGAAGTAGATTAGTAATTGATTTAAAATGAGCTTCTCAAAAATTTTACTGAATGTTGGTAGTACAGATATTGGTCTAAAGTTAGTGGGGTCACTGGTACTACCCGATTTAAACAATGGAATTATTTTGCTGAGTTTCATTAAATCAGGAAATACACCACAGTCTATACAATTATTGAATATTAATGCCAGATCAGGTGCAACAATATCAATCAGGGATTTGACGACGTTTACAGAAATACCCCACAAGTCGTTAGTTTTCTTAATATTTATCAATTTAAATGCTTTGATAACGTCAGTGCTAGTAACGTGGCTGAATGCAAAGGCGTTATTACATTCAGGCACGTTATTTTTTAACAATGAAAGAGCAATAGCTGGTGACGAATTCAGTGATTTTGTTGTGGAAACCGGAATATCCGAAAAGAATTCTTCAAACGCTGTAGCAACTTCAAGATCTCCCGTGATCGCTTCATTACCAATATTAAGTTTAATTTCAGTAGAGCGCGGTGTAGCTCTTCCAGTTTCCTGGTTAATTATGTTCCAAGTAGTTTTTACGACATTGTCGCTATTTTTAATTTTATTTTGTATATAACGTGATTTCATAAGCATACAATCTTTTTTAAATTTTTTTGAAAACAATTTAACATGCTCTCTGAATTCATCACTGGTATTGTATGTACGTTCAGCATACAACTCGTATAGCTTTTGCCTATCTAACTGTAATTCACTGGTTGCCCACTCGCTAAAAACTAATGCGTCAGTAATCAAGACCGATTTACTGGTAAATATAGAGTCAAAAATGGAACGAAATGTATTAAAAAATGAGTTATACATATCATTGGGATTCATAGAATCAGGCAAAAATGGCAATTCCTTTACTAACCTTATTTTGGTTTTTGTTAAGCGGTCAGATGTTACTGGCACAAAAGTAATTTTACGTTTTTTTAGATTTTTATTTAACGTTTCAAATTGAATAAATTGGCCACAGTGATCCGAATCTAATTTATTTATAATTTCACTATTGACTATCTTTACATTTGTAAAAATATTGTCTAAACATGTGGCACTATGAGCGGTTATTCTTGTTGGTTCCATAAAGACATTAATTAAATCGTAACATTTAAACAAGTTCAATAGTCTAATACTTGAAGAACTATTATTATCCATAATATTAATGTTAAAATCTCCGCAGATAATAATTTTTTTGTTGCATTTTGAAATTTTAAACAAAACTTCATCCATTACTTTTTCAAAAAGTTCAAAGTTAGCCGAGGGAGGTCTATATACGCATACAATAATAAACTGCTCTAAATCTATACATGCTAGCTCTATTGTCCGCTCAACAGATAGGCTCACAATGTCACTTCTATTTTTAAATTTAAGATTTTTATTTAGCAAAATTAATGAGCCACCGTGAATGGAATGAGTCCTGGTGAACGAACTACCAACTTGGTGATTAACAAAGTTAAATATTAATTCATGAGGTTTTAACCAATGTTCAGTTACACATAAAATATTAATGTCAGAGCTGTTTAAAAACAGTTCAATCTCTAAGTCCTTTCCCCTCATGCACTGAATATTTTGGTGCACCAAGTTGATACAGTTAATATTATTCGGTTTATCAAATATACAAGATGATTTCTTCTTAACATTATTATTTTTAGCTGAGCAAGAGAGAACCGATGTTGACTCTTGGTCTAAGCGAGAGAATAACTCTTTTGTCTCCTTAACTAGTTTAAATTAAAAGTTCTTGGAATTGCTTCCAAGGTCATGTCAGGATTACTACACTGCTCAATAGAAGCAGTTTTGTCAGCAAAACTATTGGTTGAAATATATAATAAATATGATAGTGAAATAACTATCTGACGCTTACAATAATCTGACAAGTAATACCTATCTATGTAATCGTTAAACTTAATGTTACTACATTTATTTGTATCAATGATATGAAATTTTTTATTGTGTGTACATAAATTGTACAGTGTCATATTATAATTATACCTAATCCGATTTTCATGGTGTGGCAACTTCTTACAATAGGGAAGTGTATAAATGAATATATTTTTCAAATTTATAGAATCTAAACATTTAAAAAGTTTTATTAAATCTTGCTTATTTACATTGCATCTGTTTCCTAATATTATTACTATATTTGTATTACAATCATATTGAGACTTATTGCAAAGGACATCAGCAACAATATTTTTAAAGTCTGTGTTAGGCTTGCAGCAGTTCAATACAGTGTGATTGTTTAAATATAAATTAAGGTAAAGGCCCATGCTAATTCCAACTTCATCGCTATACATGTACGTTTTATATGTTTTTATGTTATGGTTTGTTAAGGAATTATTAGTATTTAATTCAGGGGTAATGTACCTGTCACACACCTTCCCCTGATGCGAGGGACAAGGTACAGGTGACAAAGACCGTGGATGATTGCCCGTACCATCAAAAGTACATTTGGTTATAGGCAAGTTATTCTCCGGACAATGTCCCTTCTGTAATGTTACTTCACCCATAGTCTGAGTACACACTGATACCAGTTTTTCTTGGTAAGAGGCATACTTTTCAGTCAGTGTCCTTAAGGAAGAATGTAGCCTTGCTATTTGTTCTTCTAGTATGTGTGTGTCAGATTCATACCTCTCTTTGTTATTTTTTAATTGAAAATTACATTTTGCAATTTCTTTTTGTAAGTTTATTCTGGTTGTTTTGGCTTTTACATTTCTGTGTAAATGATTATAATGTAATTTTAAAAGTTTCTGAGTTTTCCGTATAAACCTATTAAGTTTAATATATTTTTTAAGCTTTTTATTACTGCACGGATACACAACTGGTATACTACAATTATTATCAAAAGAAGTAGTCTGATTAAAGTTAGAGGTGCCGGGGTTCATTATACCAGCGGGGACCAACGATGGAGCACTATCTACTAACTCCTCATACAGGCTCTGGGTGTGCAGAGTTGTTGCGTTGAAGGCAGCATCCTCCAGGTCAGTGATGCGCTGGTAAGCATCCCGTAGTTCTTGCTGCAGGGTGGACAGCTGCCTCAGGGAAGAGTCGTACTCGGCACGGCACTCATCAAAACCATCCACTAGAAGTTGAAGCCTATCTCGGTCTGCCATAGCCTCGGTGTATTTTATGTGTAAGTCTGACAATTCAGACTTTAACTTATTATTCAAATCAAGTACTCCTAATAATTCCTTTTCATTATCCGCTCTCTCACTATCTAGTTGCTTACATAGGTCTTTTTGTATTTGTAACTCTTTCAATGTTAGCTGTAATTTATTTTGAACTTCCCGTACCTGAATGTTGGGCTTTGGCTTTTCTTGGCGAGTCAGAGCTTTAGATTGTTCTTGGCTCTGACGTGCTGCCAGTTGCCGACGGGTCATCATTTTGTAATGAGTTTGTATCCACAACTAAGACAAACGTATGAACCAGACAGTGAGATCCTAAGTGCAATTACTGAGTTACAGGATAGAAACTAAGCAATTACAAGTATATATAAAGACTAGTAGGGCGCGTGGGTGCGCGGGCCACATGTGGCCCGCGTGCAGTCTTCCCGCCCATTAAGGTATCGCCGTCATCTCCATCGCCCCTTGGAATCCGATTGGCAGTGAGCTGAAAAAAATACCAAGGAGCACTGTCATGGTCTTAAAGATAGTTAAGGGCTCTTCGAACAAAAAATACGCTGAACCTCATCCGATAAGGTTCAGCGTATTTTTTGTTCGAACAGCCCTTAACTATCTTTAAAACCATGACAGTGCTCCTCAACCATCATCCAAATCCTAGATCATTGTCTCTTCTCATAGTATGTACATTTTCCATGGAAAGATAAATTTCGCCACAGTGAATTAATTATTTTCCATGCATCCCTTAGAACTTGAGATCCTGATCACCTCTTGCTAAGAAACCACTCTCTTATCTTTTATACTTCCCGAGATAGAACAACACGAAATTTGTATGGCGGCCATCTTGAATCCGCCATTTTGTTTTTTTTTCAGCTCACTGCCAATTGCATGAAGTTCCGAGTATTTTTTGTTTCAGCAGTCCCCACCTAAGTATAATACCTTGCCCATGCTCCTTGACTGTTTTTAAATCCTCAATCATCACCTCATTCCACATTTTTCTCTGGTAGTCTTCCAAAAAACCGCATCAAAGCACTTCATGTTTTACAACTCGTGGTCTCTTCAATATTCCTCATACATTTTCTATGGAAAAAATAAATTCCGCCATTTTGAATTTTTTTTCTATCCATCAAATGGACCTTCGAGTCCTGATCAGTTCTTGTCAAGAAACCATTCTTCCATCTTTTATGCTTTCCGTGATATCGGCGAAATTCGAATGGCGGCCATTTTGAATCCGCCATTTTGAAAAATTTTTCAGCTCACTGCCAATTGGATGACGTTTCAAATGACATTTGGTCGAGCACCTCCCACCTATCTCCAATACCCTTGGCTGTGCTCTTCATCCGTCTCCGAAATCCTCAATCATCAGCTCTCTCCGTATTTTTCCTCCGAATGAATTTTTCTCCTCTATACGAAATGGTAATTGAAAAAAAATTTTTTCATACAAAATTGTTCAGGAGAGGTGATCAATGAGTGAATGAATCAGCACAAGCAGCTATATATATAGTAATTTCAAAAGTACTAAGTGATGAATTATTTTTCAAATACACCAATAGTACTTCAAAAATCATCAATTCGAACAGAATATACTTACTTTTACCACAGATTTTTAACTTTTACATGATTGAATTGAATTGAATAACGGTTTGACATTTAAATATTTTTGTTAACTTTGACTTTTTCTGGGCTTAACTTACACAAATACACTTGTATTGATTATTATCAATAGTTAATTTTAGTTATATCACGACATAATCGATGGAAATTTAGTGTAACAACAAAATTATCAGTTAGAAACCTGTGTAAGAAACGAAAATAACGTTCACTTTTTAACACTTAAAAACTATCTTATATTTAGACTTTGTACAAGAGTTTTTATTTTAAGTAATTATTTATGATTAAAATTAGCGATTAAGTTGGAATTGGGCACAAATACACACTATTTTATAATTAAATTGAAAATTTAAAAACGAACAAAAATATGAACAGCTGTTGCCTTGGTGTTGCCACACCAAAAAACTCTATATTCACATAGTAGAGTATTAAGTGTTTTCACACAAGCACTATAACAGTAATGTTGCACGCGCCACTGAACCTATATTTGGCTTTACTTTGGAATAGGGTATTTGACTCCAATTTTTTATTACTTTATTATAAAGTAGAATTAAAACAATGACGTGCACTAAAAGAACTAATTAAATCGATCAAATAACAAAAAAGTTATAAGCATTTAAAGATTTGTGATTAGACAGAGATAGCAACATGAAATTGTGACGTCACACCGTACCAATGCCATAGTAGCTTCGTGCGGCTTCATACAAATTTTCGTTTTGCGAGAAAGGGATAGAATATCCCCCCACTCCAAAGTTTAAACGCCTGTAACTTTGTAAATCTTCGTTGGATTTTAATATTTCTTTCACTGCACGTTATTATTTTTATCCTAGTTTATAATAAAGTAATATTTTTTATCAAATTCAAAAGTAGTGTAAGACCCCATTGAGCTAGATACAACCCTAGATAGGATACTATTTATTCTACATTAATCCATGGAACCTATGATATTTACAGTAAACCGAATATCACGCGGTCGGGGCGAGATAAATTTTACAGCTTTATATAGTAACTAGTAGGGCGCGTGGGAGCGCGGGCCACATGTGGCCCGCGGGCTGTCTTCTCACCTATAAAAGAATCGCCGTCATCTCCATCGCCAATTGGAATCCGATTGGCAATGGGCTAAAAGAATTACCTCGGAGCACGGTCATGGATTTAAAGATAGTTCAGGGCTTACCTATCTTTAAATCCATGACCGTGCTCCTCAATCATCATCTAAATCGTAGACCATCATCTCTTCTCATACTTTTCATAGTTTTTTTAGGCCTTGTTTATTGTAGCATTCACATTTTCCATGGAAAAATAAATTCAACCACTTTGATTTTTTTTCATTCATCCCGTAGACCTTGAGATTCTAATTACGTCTTGCAAAGAAATCACTCTCTTATCTTTTATACTTTCCGAGGTAGAACAACACGAAATTTGTATGGCGGCCATCTTGAATCCGCCATTTTGATTTTTTTACAGCTAACTGCCAATTGGATGACGTTTCGAGTTACATTTGGTCGAGCACCCCCCACCTATCTTCGATACCCTGGCTGTGCTCTTCACCCGTCTCCGAAATCCTCAATCATCAGCTCTCTCCATATTTTTCTCTAGTAACTCTCCGAAAAACCGCATCACAACCTTGCATAATTACCAACTGTTAGTCTCTTCAACATTCCCCATACATTTTCTATGAAAAAATAAATTCCGCCATTATGAATTTTTTTTCTATCCATCAAATAGACCTTCGGATCCTGATCACTTCTTGTCGAGAAACCATTCTTCCATCTTTTATACTTTCCGAGATATTGACGAAATTCAAATGGCCGCCATTTTGAATCCGCCATTTTGAATTTTTTTTCACCTATCTGCCAATTGGATGACATTTCAAATGACATTTGGTCGAGCACCCCCCACCTATCTTCAATACCCTTGGCTGTGCTCTTGACCCGTCTTCGAAATCCTCAATCATCAGCTCTCTCCGTATTTTTCCTCCGAATGAATTTTTCCCTTATATACGAAATGGTCATTGAAAAAAAAATTTTTCATACAAAATTGTTCAGGAGAGGTGATCAATCAGTCAGTCAGTGAGTGAATCAGCACGAGTAGCTATATATATATTAATAGGGCGCGTGGGAGCGCGGGCCACATGTGGCCCGCGGGCTGTCTTCTCACCTATAAAAGAATCGCCGTCATCTCCATCGCCAATTGGAATCCGATTGGCAATGAGCTAAAAGAATTACCTCGGAGCACGGTCATGGATTTAAAGATAGTTCAGGGCTTACCTATCTTTAAATCCATGACCGTGCTCCTCAATCATCATCTAAATCGTAGACCATCATCTCTTCTCATACTTTTCATAGTTTTTTTAGGCCTTGTTTATTGTAGCATTCACATTTTCCATGGAAAAATAAATTCAACCACTTTGATTTTTTTTCATTCATCCCGTAGACCTTGAGATTCTAATTACGTCTTGCAAAGAAATCACTCTCTTATCTTTTATACTTTCCGAGGTAGAACAACACGAAATTTGTATGGCGGCGATCTTGAATCCGCCATTTTGATTTTTTTTACAGCTTACTGCCAATTGGATGACGTTTCGAGTTACATTTGGTCGAGCACCCCCCACCTATCTTCGATACCCTGGCTGTGCTCTTCACCCGTCTCCGAAATCCTCAATCATCAGCTCTCTCCATATTTTTCTCTAGTAACTCTCCGAAAAACCGCATCACAACCTTGCATAATTACCAACTGTTAGTCTCTTCAACATTCCCCATACATTTTCTATGAAAAAATAAATTCCGCCATTATGAATTTTTCTTTCTATCCATCAAATAGACCTTCGGATCCTGATCACTTCTTGTCGAGAAACCATTCTTCCATCTTTTATACTCTCCGAGATATTGACGAAATTCAAATGGCCGCCATTTTGAATCCGGCATTTTGAATTTTTTTTCACCTATCTGCCAATTGGATGACATTTCAAATGACATTTGGTCGAGCACCCCCCACCTATCTTCAATACCCTTGGCTGTGCTCTTGACCCGTCTTCGAAATCCTCAATCATCAGCTCTCTCCGTATTTTTCCTCCGAATGAATTTTTCCCTTATATACGAAATGGTCATTGAAAAAAAAATTTTTCATACAAAATTGTTCAGGAGAGGTGATCAATCAGTCAGTCAGTGAGTGAATCAGCACGAGTAGCTATATATATATTAACTAGTAGGGCGCGTGGGTGCGCGGGCCACATGTGGCCCGCGTGCTGTCTTCCCGCCCATAACGGTATCGCCGTCATCTCCATCGCCCATTGGAATCCGATTGACAGTGAGCTGAAAAAATTACCAAGGAGCACTGTCATGGTTTTAAAGATAGTTAAGGGCAGTTCGAACAAAAAAATACGCTGAACCTCATCGGATGAGGTTTAGCGTATTTTTTGTTCGAACAGCCCTTAACTATCTTTAAAACCATGTCAGTGCTCCTTAATCATCATCCAAATCCTAGATCATTGTCTCTTCTCATAGTATGTTTATTTTCCAAGGAAAGATAAATTCCGCCACACTGAATTATTTTCCATGCATCCCGTAGAACTTGAGATCCTGATCACCTCTTGCTAAGAAACCACTCTCTTATCTTTTATACTTTCCGAGATAGAATAACACGAAATTTGTTTGGCGGCCATCTTGAATCCGCCATTTTGAATTTTTTTCAGCTAACTGCCAATTGTATGACGTTTCGAGTAACATTTGGTCGAGCACCCCCCACCTATCTTTGATACCCTGGCTGTGCTCGTCACCCGTCTCCGAAATCCTCAATCATCAGCTCTCTCCATATTTTTCTCTAGTAACTCTCCGAAAAACCGCATCACAACCTTGCATAATTACCAACTGTTAGTCTCTTCAACATTCCTCATACATTTTCTATGGAAAAAATAAATTCCGCCATTTTGAATTTTTTTTCTATCCATCGAATAGACCTTCGAGTCCTGATCAGTTCTTGTCAAGAAACCATTCTTCCATCTTTTATACTTTCCGAGATATCGGCGAAATTCGAATGGCGGCCATTTTGAATCCGCCATTTTGAAAAATTTTTCAGCTCACTGCCAATTGGATGACGTTTCAAATGACATTTGGTCGCGCACCCCCCACCTATCTCCAATACCCTTGGCTGTGCTCTTTATCCGTCTCCGAAATCCTCAATCATCAGCTCTCTCCGTATTTTTCCTCCGAATGAATTTTTTTCTTCTATACGACCCTATCCATGAAAAAAAATTTTTCATACAAAATTGTTCAGGAGAGGTGATCAATGAGTGAATGAATGAATCAGCACAAGCAGCTATATATATATAGTAATATATTATTATGTAGTTTATTATTTTACTAAAGCTTGGGTTCAAAGAAAGGCACTAAGAAACAATAGGAATGGACCTGCACGCAACAGAATCTCGTATGTTTTTACCACTAGACACTACACAATAGGTATCATAGTCATCATAAATGCGCACTATACGGCTGACTATGCTTACAATAGTAGAAATAATCGTTTCATCCATATTTTGCTTTAAAACATTTTAGATTCATATTATGCAGTGTTCGAGCTACAATAAAATCATAATAATTACCAATATTACAGTTAAATATAATAATTATTATATCGATTATTAAGCGGAGCGACAATAAAACACCGGCTCGTCGGTGACAGGACTGTTTTATTAATTATGAAAATACCCACATATGGAACACGCCCCCCTTTAAGACAATACTTATTTTAAAAGAATGAACATACAAAAAAAAACAAGAATAAGAAATACGCCAAAAACAATAATAAGAAAGTAGCTGTTAGTAAATATGTGAAATAAATCTTAACTAAATTAAATAAGGTAACCCCTGCCACAACTACAAGTAAATTTAACCAAGACCCTAAGACTTCAATCCTTAGAATTAACATTTCGGATGTGAACCTTTAAGAACACGACATGCACGCAAAGGGCGTGCACGAGGTATCTGTTCGTTATCAGTCGATACCGCCACGGGCTCCGATTGCTCAGTCCCCTGCGAGGCACGCTCAACAGGTTCGGACTGCTCCGCCACATCCACACTAACACCTGACACTGGTGACTTTAAAGTTGAACTGAGTTGGCCTTCATTGGACAC
The DNA here is from genome assembly GCA_963855885.1 of Coenonympha glycerion. Classification (NCBI taxonomy): domain Eukaryota; kingdom Metazoa; phylum Arthropoda; class Insecta; order Lepidoptera; family Nymphalidae; genus Coenonympha; species Coenonympha glycerion. Next base: position 468,015 of record OY979638.1, on the reverse strand, counting down.
GCCCGACTCTCTTACCGGTGGTTCGATGTTAGGAGCTAACGAGTATCGAGTAGGCCTCTTAACACTCAAAAGCTGATCTATATTGCGTCGTAGCTCTCGACCATCAGCCGCACGTACTCGATAAGAACACGGCGATTCCCTCGCCGTAACGGCCGCCGGTATCCACTTTTCCTGACTTGGATTATAGTTACGAGCTAAAACTTGGCTACCAACCTCCACACTCCTATCAAAACCCGGTTTCCGTTCTCCAGATCTTTCTTGCGAGGCTTCCACTTGATCCTTTGCGCTGGGTTTCAGCGCATCGAGTCGACCCCGCAGGCGCCGGCCCAGGAGAGCCACGGCTGGTGCGATGCCTGTGCTCGCGTGCTCCGTGTTCCGATACTGAAATAAGAACAGGCTCACCGCCGAATCTATGTCCCTACCTTCGTGGATCGCCTTCTTCATAGCCCGTTTCACGGACTTCACCGCATTTTCGGCTGCGCCGTTACCCTGTGGTCTGTAAGGGCTTGTGATGGTGTGTGTGATCAAATTTTTACGCATATACTCGGCGAATTCAAACGAACTAAAGGGCGGGCCCCCGTCGCTAACCACGACAGAAGGAAGACCGAAGCGTGCGAAGGTTTCTCTTAACTTCCTGATAGTAGCGGTAGCCGTGGTGCCCTCGGTCATTTTCTGAACCTCAATCCACTTACTGTGAGCATCGACGGTAATTAAATAACGTTTACCTTGAAATTCCGCGAAATCAATATGTAAACGCCACCAGGGACTGGCAGGAAACGCCCACGGATGCAATTGACCACGCGGTGGTGCATCTCGTTGCTGGCAGCACGCCGAGCACTCGCGAGATAAGTCTTCAATTTCCTTATCTAACTGAGGCCAGTATACGTACCCTCTGGCCATCGACTTCATCTTGACCACACCGAGGTGACCCTCGTGCAGTTCACTCAGAACGCGACTTCGCAAAACAGTCGGTATCACCACTCTGTGATTATACAAAATACAACCCATTTCTATTGTCAGACTATCCTTACGGTAAAAATAAGGCTTCTCAGTCTCCGCTACCTTTGAAGGCCAACCAGATACAACATAGCGATATATATTTTTTAAAATTAAATCACTGGCAGTACAACGAGCGACTTCTTTAACAGAAATCGGAAATGAAGCTTCGACATAATTTACATACACAATCGGATCCCGTTCAGGTTCTTTACGTTCACACGGCAATGGCAGACGAGACAAGGCATCACTACAGTTGTCTTTAGATTTCACATATTCAATATCAAAGTCGTAAGCCGCAAGTTTCACAGCGTAACGTTGTAATCTACTGGCAACTGTTTGTGGCAACCCTGATTTAGAGCCAAAAATAAATAAAAGAGGCTTGTGGTCCGTCTTAATAATAAAATGACGGCCGTACAAATAATGATGATATTTACTCACTCCACTGACTATCGCGAGCGCTTCCTTGTCGAGAACGCTTCTAGAACGTTCTTGTTTGTTCAAGGTCCTCGACGAAAAACAAATCGGACGTTCCTCACCATTAGGGTATCGATGAGCCAAAATACTGCCAATGCCGTATTCACTACTATCGACAGAAAGGACCAACGGGAGCCCTGGGTCATAATGAGCTAACACATTTTTGCTTAAAATAATTTTTTTAACAACTTCGAATGCCTTTTTACATTGTTTTGACCAGTTCCAAACAACGCCCTTTTTAAGTAACTCATATAAAGGTGCCAGTGTTGTGCTAATATTGGGCATAAATTTTGAATAATAATTAACGAGGCCCAGAAAAGAGCGCAACTGGGACACATTACTTGGCGCGGCCGCATCTACGATTGCCTTGACTTTGTTTGGATCTGGATGCAATCCGTATTTATCGATAACAAACCCAACGTAAGTTATACTGTCCTGCAAAAACGAACATTTTTCATATTTCACTCTAAGACCGACGTCACGCAGACGTTCCAAAACACGTTTTAAATTCGCCAAATGTTCATTCCGGTCCCGACCAGTCACAGCGATGTCGTCGAGATAGACCACAACACCACTCAGACCCCGGAGAGTGTCCTCCATAAACTTTTGAAACTTCTCGGGAATGCAGTTTAATCCGAAAGGAGTGCGCCTATAAACAAACGTGCCTAAGTGAGTGCTGATCGCCGTGCACGCCTGTGACTCATCCTCGAGTAATAATTGTTGATAAGCATTAGTGAGGTCGATCTTAGAAAACTGTTCACCGCCGCTCAACGCGGCGAATAACTCTTCAATTCGTGGCAGGGGGTACGGCTCGCGCAACAGCTTCGGGTTGATGGTTACTTTGTAATCACCACAGATACGAATTTCACCCGTTTTTTTTTATTACCGGCACAATGGGCGTGCCGTATTCGGAATAATCTACTTTATAAATAGTACCCTCGGCCACGAGTCGAGTCAACTCGCGCTCGACTGGCTCGCGCAGAGCCAGAGGCAACTGTCGCGCTTTCAAAAACACTGGCGTCGTATCTTTTAATTTTAATGACATTTTTACAGAACACGTTCCCAGCCCGGGTGCAAAAACGGTAGGAAACTCGTGACGTAGGCTGTCAACTATATTAACATTTTGCAAATTACACAAAAAATCATTAATCTGTACCGAGCCAATATTCAAACGACGCAGCCAAGAACGACCGAGAAGTGGCGGTCCGCCATTTTTAATTACAAATAACTTTAACCGATCCGCTTTATACTTCCCGATTACCACATCGACTAACAAATATCCCTCAGGCTCGATTAAAGTTCCCGTATAAGAGCGTAAACAAACATTATTTTTATTAATATTACAGTTTTTAAAATACCGCTTATAACAATCGAAGTTAATAGTAGATAACTTACTGCCAGTATCTAGTTCGAAATCTAATAACAACCCGTTCACCTGGGCGCGCACACGATACGGTTGACCACCCGCACCACACACGTTTAAGCTATACATCTCACCATCACCATCACTATCACTGTCCAGATAATTCTGGTTTTTATCCCGGGCGCGACCTTCGCCGTCGCACGTCCCGCGCCTTCGCACCCGCCTCGCCCGGCAGAAAGACCGCACGTGACCTCTGAGACCACAGCGCCAGCAGGTCACCGAAGCCTGCCCGCTGCTCGCGCCCGCCGTGTCAGCAGCACGGCCCGCGCGCGCTTCCGCAGCGTCCGAAACACGGCCCGCGCGCGTCGTCGCCGCAACCGAAGCACGGCCCGCATGTGCCGCTGCCGCACCCGAAGCACGGCCCGCGCGCGTCTCCGCCGCTACACGATGCAAAGATTCCGTCGTCGCGGCCGCCGTCGCAGGCGCCGCGCTGTCGCCGCCGCCGGCTGAACCACCCGACGCAACACTAACTAGCGCATGTCGGTCTGCAGCTTCGAGTGCGAACCCCAATTCGATAGCTCTTCTATACGTCAAATCCGGCTCCGCAAACAAACGGGTTCTCATATCGTCACTAGCCAATCCCGATACGAATTGATCTCTTAAATTCTCTTCCAGATTCGCACCAAAATTACACGTACTCGCTAGGTGCTTTAACGCTTGTAGGTATTGACTGAGTGTTTCGCCGTCCCTCTGCCGCCGCAAGCGGAAAACGTGTCGTTCCGCGATGTCCGACCGCTTCGGTTCCACGTGTTCACCGACTAACCTCACCAGGTCTTCAAAAGTTTTCGTCTCCGGGTGTTCCGGAGCGCACAAGTCACACATTAAATCATAAGTAACTTGCCCCACAACTGTGATTAACGTCGCTACTTTCAAATGTTCCTCAATTTGATTGAGTTCGATGAACTGTTCCACGCGTCTGACGTACGCCAACCATTTTTTACTATTTAAATCGAAACTTTCAATTTTCCCGATTGGCATCGTGATAAGCACACACAATTACACGAAATTATAATGTTTTTCCTCGTCGCCAGTTAAATATAATAATTATTATATCGATTATTAAGCGGAGCGACAATAAAACACCGGCTCGTCGGTGACAGGACTGTTTTATTAATTATGAAAATACCCACATATGGAACAATTACCATAACAATAAAAATACTTCATAATATAATCAGTAAAAATATCATAATAATTACCATAACAATAAAAATACTTCAGAATATTGTCAGAAAAAATATTTCTAATAGATAATACGCTTTGAAACCAGTGGCAGGGCGACGTGTTACTTTAGGGTGATCAGGGGCCTTATTCTGTATCGTTCACTTAGTTAGTTAGTAACCCAAACTGGGTTATTAACTAAGAAAACGGAGGCAAAAATCTTATTTTTGTATTCTTTTTGTACAAGATAGCAACTAGCATGGTATTCTGATATGACACCACACCGACCTAGGTTGGTAATTTGTGCAAAAATAGGATTTTTGCCTTCGTTTTCTTAGTTAATAACCCAGTTAGGGTTACTAACTAACTAAGTGAACGATACAGAATAAGGGGGCAGAGCCCTGATGGTACCTACCTATTGAGATTTCCTTGACAGAAAAACCCAACAATAAATTAAGAACAACCCAGTATCTGTTTATTTTCATCAAAAAAGCCAGAAAGACAAAATATCAAAATTACAAATTACGTTGAACTTCATTAATAAGATATTAAAACATTCTCCGTCAGAGTAATAAAATGTTGGGCAACATATTTTCGAGGACTCCTTTCTAAATTTCCCATTAATATATTATTCCGCTCATTCTTCCAATTAACTTTTCAATCTCGCATTTAATTCGGAATGCCTTATTTTAAAGCGTTTCATGTTCCGAACACGCCAAGGTTAATAAAACGGATTTTATTCCACTTTTATATTTAAGTGCAAATACGAGTAGTTTCTACCTCTGGTTGAGAAGCCTTTTATCACAATCCGACACGATTTTTATATTGAAATATCCATGCGTTGTACTGCCTAATAAATTCCACGTTGTACAGAAACCTAAAGTACACACTAACAATCACAAAAAATATTATAATACTATATAACTTTTAGATACAAGATTGTGTGATAATTTAACATTTAATTCTCAAGTTAAATTAATAAGAAGTTCATTACATTACATTAGAAGTTCAAATTGACGTTATAATTATTCTGGTACGACTGAATCCCGACTGACTCTAGATCTGCGACCTAATTTTTTTCTAATCGGATCGTATAAAAAAATATATGTGGAATTAAATAGAAAAAGGTGCGAGTGTCTGCAATATTTACAGATATTATCTTCAAGTTTTAGAAGTAATAAAACAGTATAAGCTTAAAATATTACAAAGGTGCTATATGCTTTGATTTTCATATTATTTGATTTTCAAGTGCGATGTTTTGTAGCAACATAATATAAGGGGTTATATTTTATGGATCTATTGATGCATAGTTACAGAAAAAAGGCGTTCAAAATAGTTTTTTACATATTGTGTTAAGTCCGCAATTGTTCGCAGTTGTGTTAATTGCGCAAGAAGTAGCGCAAGAGTAGTTAGTAGCGGGAAGGGTATAAGTCATAAGGCCTATAGTATAAAGTCTTTTCATTCTAAAAAAACCGGCCAAGTGCGAGTTGGACTCGCGCACCGAGGGTTTCATACCATAAAAGAAGTAAAACATTGAAAGAATCACTTTTGTTCATGAATTTACGAGTATAATTTACATGTAGGTACTTTTGTTGGCAAACCGCAAACGTAACTTTGTTTTTGGCGGATTATTGTTATTATCAAAAAAAGTATATTAGTCAGTGAGTTGATTTTATTTTTCTTGTAAAATATACATTAACTTCTATTGATCATAATTATTTCAGATTTTTCGATTGGTAAACTTCGGAGATAAGGGGGCGGAACGTTATTTTTTTCGACAGTTTGCCCAATAAAACAAAAACTATCAGGCATAAAAATAAATAAAAATTAGTTTTAGTATACACTAGTAACGCCCTTTCATATGATACCCCACTCAATATTGTTATCTCATTTTGAAAATTTGTCGATCCGGTTTTCCCTCCTTTTTAAATAAAAATAAAAACAATTTTCAAATTTTTACGATTGTTATGACGTCGCGTCACTATAACCTATAACTATTCTGCCGTACAATTTAAAACAAGAGATCACCGCGAAAAACATAAAAGAGAAATTTAAAAAATACTTTCTACAATAATTCATTAAATAGTAAGCTAAAAATGGAGCATCCCGTATATGAAACAGGTTTGTAAAGTTTTTTGCGTACTGCATCGGCATGGTTTTGTACTTGGTTACTCACGCTGAGGTAATCGCATTAACTCCAAACTACCCACATTTTGTGTATAATCTGCGTATGTATTGTGTTTGATCTGAAATATGTTTTGTTTTATATAATACTAGTAGGGCGCGTGTGTGCGCGGGCCACATGTGGCCCGCGTGCAGTCTTCCCGCCTATAAAAGTATCGCCGTCATCTCCATCGCCCATTGGAATCCGATTGGCAGTGAGCTGAAAAAATTACCAAGGAGCACTGTCATGGTTTTACAGATATTTAAGGGCAGTTCGAAGAAAAAAATACGCTGAACCTCATGATGAGGTTCAGCGATAAAACCATGACAGTGCTCCTCAATCATCATCCAAATCCTAGATTATTGTCTCTTCTCATAGTATGTACATTTTCCATGGAAAGATAAATTCCGCCGCAGTGAATTATTTTCCATGCATCCCGTAGAACTTGAGATCCTGATCACCTCTTGCTAAGAAACCACTATCTTATCTTTTATACTTTCCGAGATAGAACAACACGAAATTTGTATGGCGGCCATCTTGAATCCGCCATTTTGGTTTTTTTTCAGCTCACTGCCAATTGCGTGAAGTTCCGAGTATTTTTTGTTTCAGCAGTCCCCACCTAACTATAATACCTTGCCCCTGCTCCTTGACTGTCTTTAAAATCCTCAATCATCACCTCATTCCATATTTTTCTCTTGTAGTCTTCCAAAAAACCGCATCAATCACTACATGTTTTACAACTCGTGGTCTCTTCAACATTCCCCATACATTTTCTATGGAAAAATAAATTCCGCCATTTTGATTTTTTTTTCTATCCATCGAATAGACCATGGGATCCTGATCACTTCTTGTCAAGAAACCGTTCTTCCATCTTTTATACTTTTCGAGATGGACACCGATAAAGTTTGTATGGCGGCCATCTTGAATCCGCCATTTTGAACTTTTTTTTAGCTAACTGCCAATTGCATGACATTTCGCATGACATTTGGTCGAGCACCCCCCACCTATCTTCAATACCCTCCCCGTGCTGTTCACCCGTCTTCGAAATCCTCAATCATCAGCTCTCTCCGTATTTTTCCTCGGATTGATTTCTTTTCTTCTATAAGACCCCATCCGTGAAAAAAAAAATTTTCATACAAAATTGTTCAGGAGAGGTGATAATCAGTCAGTCAGTCAGTCAGTGAATCAGCACGAGTAGCTATATATATATTAATTATTAGTTTTAGGTATTCTCGAGCGGTACACGTGGAAGGCCAGTGTACGGATAAACCGTAAGGTTTTTGTGACACTGTGCGAAATTTGTAAAATTGTAATTTGTATATGTATAATTATTTTTAAATAAATAAATTCTAAATTTCAAGTCGATAGCTTGAATAGTTACTGAAATAATCGAGTGTGACAGACGGACGGACGGACAGAGAAAGTCTCACCATAAGGGTTCCATTTTTACCAAATTGGTATGGAACCCTAAAAACGGGACAGTTAATGAAATTAATTGTTTTTCACAGCAATTCAAATTCTCCAGGCAGACTCTTCAACAACTAAAATAATTATTACAGTGACTTAACTTTGACATTTAAATCAGCCTCAAGAGTATCCGCCACTCAAATTACGCAAGCACTTGTAACTTGGAGTAAGTATGCATAAATTCATTAATAAATAAATTTAATTATTTTTAAACTTAATGCAATTTTAAAAGGTAAAATTTCACAGCTATGTAAATACCTCAATGCATAGAGAACGATTAAATTAGATAGAGAGACAGACCATGGAATGAATAGAAGTACATAATATTGAAAAGTAATTTTATTTTTTTCAAATTCCTTATTATTTTAGCGTTATTAGGTTTTAAGTTCCTCCTAAAAATCTTTATACGCTCTTGGAACATTACGACTTCAAGACAATGATGGAATTATTCATATTATAATTTATTCCTCAAGTTCATAAATAAATCCTACGAAAATAGACATTTATTATTTATTATTATCGGTTTAAAGTAACAGACGCTAATTAAATTAGTTAAGGACCGAGATGCTTCTCAGTTGAACGGTAAATAATGAAATTAATAAGCCTTGTTCAACTGGGAAGACTTAATGATCGAATTTCGGGAATATTATTCACTGATGGAAATAATACCTGTTTTCTGCTGTTATTATGTAATTGAATTATAATCTGTCTGTAAATGAAACGCACATAAATTAATGTAATATTTAATTTCAACGTAAAATTATCTTGATCCCTATTTTACAGCCCTTGTGGGCATAGCTCACACCGCAAAGAAAAAATAGCCTGACCAAATAGATAAAAATAGTAAAAATACGCCGATCCGTACATTTTACGTAAACCTTCTTCATACAAGCAAACAGTAGCGTCATCTGTCAAAATACCTGCCGCTGCCGCTGCTCGAACTACCACGTGGCTTTATACTGTTGGTACCAATGACTCCCATAAACTGGCAACATTTTTTCGCGTTGTTCGCCCTGTCTTCAGTATACAAGTCTGTGCTGACCATAGATTGCTACGCCTGATCTATTATGGGATGGAAGGCTTTATACATTTCATACATTGGGAACTTTCAGTCATGCAGCTTTCCTTGCAATATTTTCTGTGATTCTTACTTACGTCATATTTTGTTGCCACAATTGAATTTTAACCCTCTAACACAAATTGATGTACATAGCTAGTTGATACGAAAAACTATTGAAGGGCCTTTTAGTCACAAACTAAATTCAATCAGAAAGTCCATCAATCTGTTTAGGTGATAGGCGACGTGACATCGTTTAAGCTACTTGGCACTCTGCTATTATTGATGATTAAACGAACTTACCTGTAAGTGAAGTTCTATCACAATTGTATGAGTATATTTAATTCGAAGATATAAGTATAACACACTTGTAGTATACTTTCATTGTATACGGCAACTTCGCACTTTCAGATATTCAGTTTATTATCTATTTTTAAAACTTACCGCCCGACACACCCACGTTGGAACACGTCGTCCGAGCGAGCCTCATTTTTTAGAGTACATTTAACAAAATTTTCGTAATACTTATGGGCTTTGGGTATGGGAGGGACCTTATATCTTCGAATTAAATATACTCATACAATTGTGATAGAACTTCACTTACAGGTAAGTTCGTTTAATCATCAATTGCATTTTGTATATTTAATTCTCAATATAAGTATAACACACTTGTAGATGTTTAGAGATGAAAATTTTTGTTAAATTGTGGACATAAATAGATTGTAAATTGTTTTCTATTATAATATGTCCTCTTTATACCACAGAAGAATTTAATTAACCAATCTTTACGTTTAATTCACTGGATTAATAAAACAGTCACATTATTTAAATAATGTTAATGATTAATGATTAGAAAGCAAAATAGCTTTTGTGAATGAAGCATCATCGCTCACTGGGCGGTTATAAAACTTAGCAAAAGTCTGCAATAATTGTGACCTACCGACTGTCTTTCTGATGAGGTCAAGCAACAAACTACGTGCTCACCTCGAAAGTGTTGCGTACCTGGTTCTGAGTGAACTGAAACGCAGACCCCTCTCGTGAGAGAGCATATTCCTCGGCAGACACGTTCTTATACTGACCGCCGCCAGCACCTGTTCCGTGGTGGTCTGTTTGCAGGCGACCTTATGACGTCGCTTAAACGTTATCAGGAGGTTGTCTATCGTATGTTTTAGTCTAAGATTTTATAACCAACATATCGATTTGTTTTTCAAAGCTGTGGCATATTTTTATAATTTCGTTAAAGTATGTTATGAGTTACACTAAATTTATAATTAAAAAAATATTAATTTAGTTACGTTTTATATTATTGATTGCATAGGTTATTGTTCATCTTGCTTTTAATTAATCTTAAGAAATTTAATCAAAGAATAAAAAAGGCTTTTTGTATTATTTATTTATGGTATGAGTAAAACTGGTTGGCCACGAGTGGTAGCCGACGTTGTATAAATTCAATAATTTTCCTGATTTATACAATAATGCTAACTTTTACTGATATTAATGTTTTCATTATATGTGATGTGCATACTGCCTAAGGCTAATAAAGTTACAGGATCAATTAACTCTTATTAAGACCCATTGAGCAATGTGTTAGCATACGATCTTAGGATCCTATGTAGTATTTGACGTTAATTTATTTATTCCTTTTAGCATTGTTTTAATTTGTTAATTTGACCCAAAATCATCAGCAAAAAATTAAACTCAATGCCGACGTCACAATGCTACGTCGTTAACAAGTTGTTCTGTTGGAAATTACGAGGTTGACTTATAATTTACGGATTGTACGGGTCTCTGTCGTTATTAAAGCAGTATTGCCACAAAACTTTGTAAATAACACAAAAGTTTTGAAACATATAAATTATTAAAAATTCCAACAAAATGTCCTTCTTTTTTCTTTAATGCCTTCAGAGAACTTCCCACAGTAATTCCTATGAATTGTGGTTCCCTACGAAAAGACCATATTTATTTATTTATTATCAATAAATATACTATAAGAAGTAAGTCTTTTGACACTTTATGTAAAAGGAGAAGACCCTAAGTTGTAAAGGTCCTTAGACGATGTATGCCTTAAGCATTTTCTATAATAGTATCTTTAAGCATTCTAACTCTAGAAGAATGGATAGAAAAGCAAAGGTAAACTTGGTGTTCCAAAATGTTCAGAATGCGTCTGTTTCTAAGACGTCTGGGTTCATATCGATTACATTTCGCATTATTGCAAGAAGCGATAAATTCAATAACTGGATTGAACTCTTTGAATAACTTTGAAGTATATAATTTTACAGCGATAGCTTAATCCCATTAACTGGATGTAACTCTTGGTCAGCTTTTGATTATCTTTAATTTCCATATAAGAAACAATTAACCCAATCGTTTAAATGAGGATATTTGATATCCTCTATGCAACTGATGTAAATCATGTGTATCAAAATAGATGTATCGAAAAATATGGCCATCAACTCTGTAAAGAGGTATTAATTATTACAAAAACAAAAATCTCTCTAATTAAAAGAATTATTTTTCATCTAGACCGGGAAATCGTGTGAATCACTAATTCAACCTTTTAGGTTTAAGGGAGTTAGATGACTTCAAAAAATGTTTTGTAACCACTGGCCATCTGATAGAATAACCGATGAAGGACTAACAGCTGCGTCTAAAGTCTAATTTTTCATACGGACTAGGACTTTTAATCGGAATTAAGCTTAACTCTTAGGTGATACAACGCGTTAAGCGTATAAAATTCTTTACAGAATTTGAATTGTTACATCATTCACGTCATAGTTTGCGGTAACGATACTGCCATATCGTCAGAAATTAAAATAAAACCAGGAAACTGAGCTTGTTTTGAGGGTAGTAAATAACTTTAACACTCTAACACCTAACAAATAATCTTCATGAAAAAACCGCGGTAAGTATCTGAGATGAGTCACAACTTCTTTGTGTATTTTGCCAAGGATGAATCGGTACTTTAAAATAAGATTCTTCAGTTCATAGGCATAAAACCCTTTTTAGGTATTCGCTTGTAAGTTGTTCTATGAACTATCAATTTCAAAAGATTTTGAACCACAAATTCATTCAACGCCTTTAAATTTAGAATGTATCTTTTACTACGTAAAATTTTGAGGTTAGACACATCTTAACTATAATCGAACATGCAGTGACTCACTCTCACATTATCTCACCCAAAAATGAAATGTCGATTGTCAAAGACATTTGTCGCTTTTCCTTTGCTGTGAACGTGTAAAGGCGGTACACTGTGTTAGTGTACGATTTTTAAAATGGTATTATGTATTAATAATTTTTTGGAGCTAGTTCCTTAATTTGTTCAATTCATTAAAATATTTTATTGAATGTACGTACATTTGTACACCTAGTGAAAGTCAAAAAATAGTCTTCACTTATTATAACTCCCGAAATTCTAGATTATAGATCGTGACGGATTCCTTGTCAGTGATATGTAACCAATAAACTTCAAAATGTTGAAGACAACTGGCATATAGGTACCTTAATGTCTAGCGTCGTCGATGAACCTGGTCGTTGTTGTGGCTGATGCTGGAAACTCGCTGTCACGTCGCATCTTCCTCGCGGCTGATCGCCAATACTCAAGTGTGTCACGCCCCCCCCTGCTGGCCGAGCCGTAACGAGAGGGGGCCAGCTAGTTTCTCGAGAAACGAGATTGCGCTGTCCCAGCGGTGGGTGTCGATAGCAAAGTCGCCCGCCGCGCCCTGCTATACTACTACTATACTGCTGCATATACCTGCTATACTGCTGCGAAACTATTTCTCCGAAAAAACATCTGGTCCCGTTCGTGAACTTTAATTACTTATCATTTGTCGAAACAAAATGTCATTTGTCAATACTTAAGCTTCTTCTCAGTTCAGGACGCGTTGTGGTTTAAGATTTTTATTAGTTTCAGAAAGAATTTAACAATTCACTTCAATGAAACTTCCAGACTAATGGTACATTATACATAATATTGTTAACTTATTGAGTTTTGAGCTAACAGTTAAATTATCATCCCATTACACAATCTGAACATTAATTTTCGAAAGTAAGTAAAATTATTTTCCACCACAAAATCTAAACATTATTGTTGTAGGTATATAGTTGTAGGTAGGTACATAGTTACAAAAGTTCGACGCGTTGGTACCCTCGTGGAATTAGTTTTTAAGTCGTGAAATAGTTATCACTGATAAAAGGCTATAACATTTAACTGGCTATTCATAAGCCAGGCAAGTATATCAAATAAACTATTTGATTCTTTGCAATGAAGGTCGGCTAGAATTTTACAACTGTCGGGACTAACCATTAATATAGTTCTTGTGACTGAGCGCCGATAGCAATTCGGGATCAAAGTCCTGGAGGTCATGCGGAGCCACTTGTAGTGAAGCCGAGAACAGCGCCACACCGACATCGTCCCCCGTTGGTATCCGCAAAGTCCTTTGAGTTTTTTTTAGAATCCTTCGTGTTGACCCGCAGTCAACCTCCAGGAGTATTGACGCATCATGCTATGCTTTCGTGGTAACCTCAACGTGATACCCTCCAAGCTAGCTTAGAGATGCCTGGACTATTTCGCGCATCATGCTATACTTTCGTGATAACCTCAATGTGATACCCTCCAAGTTAGCTTAGAGATGCCTTAGGATTTCAATTTTTGGACACACTTTCGTCAGCATTGATATTTGAGTTGATGTGATATCTGGAAAAAAGGTTAATTTTCACTTACCCTCTTTCCTCGGAGTCTGACGAAGATGAATGCACAATTATATGATTTGATTTTATTTTATTTTTGTTATAATAATAATTTTTACTAGCGTCTAAGCATTATCAGTATAGAAAATTAAGCAAGTTTTAACACTGAACACTTAATTTTTTTTCACTTTGAACCTAAATTAACAAAAACGAGACGTGTTTTTGTAGTCGAGTGCTCGTTGCCGCGCACAATAAAAGAATGAGGCTCGCTCGGACGACGTGTTCCAACGTGGGTGTGTCGGGCGGTAAGTTTTAAAAATAGATAATAAACTGAATATCTGAAAGTGCGAAGTTGCCGTATACAATGAAAGTATACTACAAGTGTGTTATACTTATATTGAGAATTAAATATACAAAATGCAATGATGAATTATTGCTACTTATTATTATTATTATTAAATAAGTTATTAAAACATTCAAGAGGAGTTTCTAGGGCGATGCGGAATTCGATTCTAGTATAATATATATCACTTGTAAAGTAGAGCACCTCTACTTTACAAGTGATATATATGCCCTTCTCGGAAAATTAAAGCGCTCCTCGCCCGCCAGGTGACTTATGACGACGATGACGTCATATTATTGTGACGTACATAGTATTATGACAGTCCTGGATTCAGGAATAAAGTCCTTCCTTCTTGTCGCTATTATGATCATAGATGAATGAAGTTATATGCCACATAACGGTGCCTATTCTGACGTGCTAAATCTAAACTGATTTGACGCATCTAAAAATAGCGGTATCCGTTAATATGGCAAGTATTTTGAAAAGGATATCAACAGGACAGATTAAATTGTTTTGCGTTAATCCGCTACTTGGTTAGAATCCGTAGGGTCCAATATGCAGGAACACCGCCCACACGCCTACAATATAAGTGAAAGATTCGTATAAGGATCAAAATTCACTAAAAATATTTCCCATACATTTTTTATGCATAAAATTCCATGAATTATAAGATGGCTAAGGTACACAGGTAGCCCTTATAAAGTTACTTGAATACCGGTATTGGGTATATTTGTATATCGTTTCAAAATTAGACATTACAACGCAAATACTTATTGGGTTATTCAGATTTATTATTTTCATTTTGGGCGAAGGCGTAGATACTTGTGCGTTCAATTTAGGCCTACCTTCAGTAAACAGTAAACACTGATAAGAATTGACACTTGCGCAGACAGGGCGCGCCGCGTTTGCATAAATTTGTTTGCTATTCATTAATTTATAGCTTAATATTGCAGGTCATTGCCCTTATTTAAATGAGGCATTCTTACCATTTTAATAAAATCGTGTTCGGGTTTTTATTAAGAGTGCGTTTTGGATCCAAAGTCAGTCTGTGTTTTTTTAACACATGTTTTTACTGTGTTTACTGAAAAACTGTAGAAAAAGTACCTATTATTCAGAGGTTAGGGATGGTGTCTGGAATTGAAAATTGTAAAGGCTAATAACGAAATTTAAAAGCAGTGGTTTTTGCATAGGAAAATTCGCTCCGGAAGTCCCAACAATCATTGCTTGTCGAGAGTAAAGTCAATGCAAAGCTTTGCGCAGCCGGCGAGTAAATAGTGTTGTATTCGGACCGTTTTTACTTGGACCAGAGCGCTTTTGCCATACCAAACGTTCCAAAAGTTCATGCGTGGTCTGAGCTACAAGCGATAGTAATACTTTACTTCATTATATTTTATGAACGTCTTATAAGTAGAGAAGGCTAGCAGAGCTATTCTACAAAATGTCCATCTCTGAAACAGCTGCCAGACAGCTGCCAAGCCGAAGATGGCATGCAAAATTGTACTCTATTACAACTGACAAATTCATAGATGCAAAGATGTACGCTCGTCGCTGCTTTAAGTTTTTGCAAAATAACACGGTAGTTGAACTCTGAATGTCTATTTCGTACAAAATTTCATCCATAACGTATGAAATGTCATTGTGTCAGATATTCAGTGCAGCAATAATTGCGAAGCATGCCATGTATCAGTTTGAAGAGCACTTATGTATAGCCGGCGACTAACAACTAAACTAATATGCCTAAATCACGATCGGACAACGTTGTTATGCAACTGATAATAAAGACGGCTTACCATACTCTCTAAAGTACAATATGCGGCTTATAATCACTTTAATATTACTTTGTAAACCAAACGATCATAAAACTTAATACAAGTTGTGACAAGATTGAAGTGAGACACAAATTTTAATTATTTTCACACTGTACTAGTTAGTCAATAGGTTTTACATTAGCGTTATAGTATTAACAAGGCAGCTGTCTTTATTGTTCAAGTTAACATAATCTAACGATATGTTGAGGTTAACTGTGAAAATGAATAAACTGTAGGGAAATACCCTTAATTAAGTAACTTACTCATTCATTGCCTTAAGCGCAATTAGATAATGAAAGATTACCGAATATCCAAACATACAAAAATAAGATTTAAAATATGTTATTAGAATCGCTTTATTTCTTATTTTGTACCATGCGAGTCGATGTCCGGAGAGCGCTCCGTGGCCTTTTTAGCGCATATCCGTAACATCGCTGGCAACTGTAGCGAGTCTGTTTATTCGGGACCCAAAACGAAAACCGAGTACCAACAGAGCGAGCACCGAGAGCAGAATACCGGGTATCTCGAGCCTGGACCAGACGGACGGGACAATCATTTTAAAGGCTACGTGGAAACGGTTTTAAGAAATTGATATTCAAAATAACGTCGGTTTTATTGGTGAAGTTTGTAGCCCATTTTCTCTAACTAGATTTACCATGACGACCATCCTAAAGCTTTTGCTCACGTTTGGACTTAGGTGAAAATTCGCGAGTTCGATTCCTGATACGAACCACTATAGAATTTTATAATTTCTATCAGGTCTTGTTCAGCCGCTTTTTCTATTGGTCTGTGAAAGCGAATCGTTAGCGTTGGATGGTTCTTCATAGTAGTGAAAACTATTTTGAAATATGTACGCCTCTGGATTAACGAATAATGTAACTTAAAACACAAGTATTCATCGTTGAGTCAACGTTGATCTCGCTGTTTTACAGAATAAACTCACCTAAAAACATCCTACCACAAAATAGTGTCACGAAAATTGCGTTCTGCGTTCGGGAAATATTCAGTGCGTTCAATAGTCAGTGTTCCAGACACGCGCCTAGGAGAGCTAGTTTAAAATCTATAGGCTAAGAGCTAGCTAGCACCTCACACTGCAATAGGGTATTTGACTCCAATTTTTTTATTACTTTATTATAAAGTAGAGTTAAAATAATGACGTGCACTGAAAGAACTAATTAAATCGATCAAATAACAAAAAAGTTATAAGCATTTAAAGATTTGTGATTAGACAGAGATAGCAACATGAAATTGTGACGTCACACCTTACCAATGCCATAGTAGCTTCGTGCGGCTTCATACAAATTTTCGTTTTGCGAGAAAGGGATAGAAGATCCCCCCACTCCAAAGTTTAAACGCCTGTAACTTTGTAAATCTTCGTTGGATTTTAATATTTCTTTCACTGCACGTTATTATTTTTATCCTAGTTTATAATAAAGTAATATTTTTTATCAAATTCAAAAGTAGTGTAAGACCCTATTGCTACAAAGATAATATTCTACAACTTCGTTTCATTCCGACAACGGTACATCACCAGGAGATGTTGACTAGACAATGTGTACTTGTATAGAATTTTGACTTGGCGATTAATTAGCTATCTACAAGTAAAACAGGTCAGTCAGTTTACTAAATTAATTCTAGCATAACACGCCATATCCGTACAGGAACTTTTGTCGTGTTTATGAAGATATAAAATGTTTATTGTGAAGGTTTTATGGCCCGCAGCCCGCAGGTGATGCTGTGTTTAGGGTCCTTTCTCGGCTGGTTACGACTTATTGTCTGTTTGACCTTTGGCAGCAGATGGGAAGTTTATTGTCAGAGACTTTCTTAGACAAAAATGTTATGATAAAGTCTTTCCTTTATTGCAATTTTAAGGTAAATGCTTCACTACTATAAGCTCATATTATGATAATTTATGAGAACTTGAATAAGGAAATCACTTTTTTTAATTTTTATCTGTCCGTTTGTTCGGGCTTATCTTTGAAACAACTGTACTTAATTTGATAGAAATTTCACATGTTGATTGTAGGTAGCGAATATGTGTCCTATTATTATAGGTTTTTTTGAACTAAACTTCAAATAGGTATACTTCATAAGATGAAGTTCATTTTTAAAACTGAAGTATTTCTTACCCGTCTAGCATGAATTATTTTTTGTATCGATATAATTTATCAACATCATTATAATATACAAGTTTTTTCAAAATCACATTCAATCGAATGTGAAGTTGAATAACACAGACTTTTTTTTCAGATTCAGACAAGAAAAGTTAAGTTGTTTTTAATCGAAAACAACTTAACTTTTTTTAAGTAGATACTACTGTTAGAGCTCATTATTCAAGTGAACTCGTCTGCCACATTAACAAGGCAAGTGGAAAGTTTTAAATATTCAACAAAAAGTGTACGTCTGTAGTTCAAAGTTTTGTCATTGAAATCAGCCTCGTTTAAAATTCATACGCAGTGCGAAATCCACGAACGTTACTTTAAACAAACATGTAATAGTAGATTGTTACACAAGGGACGTAAGTAAGCTATTACAGAACAAGATCCAATTTGGCGCCAGTGCGAGCGCAGCTCGCTAAGGGCGCTAATGGATCGCGTGATATTTAGTCACACGAGCGAGCGCAGCGAGCGAGGGTGAATATAGTTCGAGGGTGTAATAGCTACTTGCAACCGAGGTAAGCATTCTACTTTATATCATTCTTGCGAGGTAAATAAAACATTCTTAATGCAAAATGAAATTTTAATTAGCAAATTTAGAGAAAAAAAATAAAAAATAATAATAATAAAATAATATAAAAAAAATAATTAAAAAAATAAAAAATAATAAAAAAAAAATAATAATAAAATAATAAAAAAAAATAATAAAAATTAATAAAAAAGGTAAAAAGTATATATATATAAAAAAAAATAAAAAAAAAAATAAAGAAAAATAAAAAATAAAAATAAAAAGATAATAAAAAAATAATAAAAAAAATAAAAAAAATAGTAAAAAAAGTAAAAAAAAATAATAAAAAAAAATCAAGCATAGTGCGACGTACTGTTGCCCTTGAACTGTAATGTGAACATTACAATTCAAGCATAGTGCGATGTAATGTTGCCTTAAATTGCAAACACCAACTTACAAGGAGACTTTCCACCATAGTAATCCATACTTACTGAGCAAGTATGATATAAAGATATAATATTCACGGGTTTTAACATAAAAACTACCTTCTGCAATAGCAGTCGTGAGATACTGTTTGCGGTAATATGGACTTTATTTCACATAAAATAAGAGTTGATGTTAATTTTAGATTGGACTTGTAGCGCAAAGCGATTCAATGCTTCAATAATGATCTTATAAATTAAACTGGTTATTCAATTTCTATTTTGTTCATTCTCATAACGAAATTAAAATGATTATGATGAAACTTTTTTCTTTAAGAACATTTTTTTACTGGTGGTTGAGCTTAGTTTAAATCTTTGTGTCCTAAGGAAAACCATTTCCAAGGGACGGAAATTCAGGTTGCGTGGAGAAGCATCTTGCAGGAAACGCACCGGGCGCCGGAGAGCACATGATCTCCACTACTCTCCGGCCTCCATTCGTTGCCAGTCAGTGAACCTTAGGGGTCGTGAATTGCTCAAAGTCGAAGTATAGACCGGCCAAGAGGTGGTGCACCATGACAACGGCGCGTCTTTAGACAGTTTTAGCAGTCACCAGGTTACCGACGCTGATGGGACCTCCTGATGAGTTGACGGGTTGAGACTAGATTGAGGAAGCGCAGTGAATAAAAATGGGAATTCCGTACTTCCCCATTGGGTTCTTGGTGGAAACATACAATTTCATCTTGGGTACAAGTTCCATATAACTCCTCATGCTAGGCAATTAGCCATTTTTGCAATGATGTAATGCTGGTACACTAATAATTGGTTGTGGTAAAATCAGAACTAAAATTAAAATTCTAAAAGAACTCTTTACAAGCACAGATTAATGTAGTCTGAGTTTACAAGTTAATTTGATAAAACCAAGAGCAAACGACCACACATTGCATTGTAAGAGATGTTGTTTTAAAATAATTCTAGCAAAGCGGAGGATGGTCAGGATTTTCTGTAATTGTAGAACTAAGCGAAACCTTCGTAATATTACACCGCGGGACCAAATAAGGCGGGTGGGATTTTCTCCGTGTTACTGTTAAAGCAGTATCTTAATCTTGAACAAAATTTTTACTATGCCTGTCGCTTAACTATCGCTTGGCATAATACAATTTTTATTATTTCTTGATTCTTGAGGCACTCGTCTCAATTCTTATCCCATTTTTATGTCCTATTGCCGGGCGCAGATCGCCCCCCAAAATGAGAGGGATTTGCCTTGGAGGGGCAAGCGTGGGACGGCAGGCTTCACAAACCTTTGAAACATAATGATGATCTCTCAGGCACTCAGATTGCAGGTCTCCTCACGATGTTATCTTTCACCGCTTAGCGTATTAATTTAGTGAGACATGTAGTATGTGAGACAGAGGTCTGAATCAATGGCTTGTCTGTTTGAGGTACAATTACATCACGTTCGAGCGACAAAAACTTAACATCGTGCTTCTGAATTTTTTATATTCTTGACAAAGTTTTCGAATGAAAGTTGCTGGATTCTTGAATTCTACAAGGACAACAATAAACAATGTATTAAATTTCGGATTCATAGGCATGATCTCAAAATTTGTAATGAAATCACATTTATGTGCGATCATAAAGTAGATGAAAAGACTGGTGAATTCTGTACGTGACAACTGTCAAAATCAATAGAACCCGTAAAACTCATATTAACAAAATGGTTCCAAATTTTAATACAAAAATTTTGTAAAGTTAAACACCCTTAGAAATATTTAATTTTTTATACCGGATAAATCTAAGGTTTCTTTGGGATACGTAATTTAACGTAATTTAAAATACAACATAAAGTTAAGGAAGATGTCACAGCTTAGTTTATGTCAGCTCGCCTCGTAAGAAAGCTCCCAGCATTAAAAGCATCCTCGCTTACTTCAGCATTAGCACTTTCCAAGTTCATTGTAGAGCGCGGGCGAAATATGAAAACTACAGGAGGCATTAAGTGTTCCGCGCATTCACTACAAGTTACATTTAAATGAAGCCTCGTGACTCCGCCGACAGAGGCGAGCAAACAGAATAAAGAAAAACACCCGGCGCAACTTCTGTGTACACTATCAACACAGTCAAAAAAAGTGGACCGAATTAATTACAAAATTTTTCTCAATACTCTTCACAATTTTAGATGAATTTGTATGATGCCGGGGCTAAGGACGCATATTTTATTTATTTCATAAATTTTAAATTCTTTGCTACATACGTTCCGCTGCGTTTCTTTTAAATAAATCCGTGGTTGATTGCAGATTAACGGTCGTTTTCAATAAACTACCTATCCACAAATTTGCTTACTATAGGTTAACGTTTAACATAACGAATATGAAGCTTATCAATACATATAATAAATCTGTTGTTTGTCTGTTTGTCTGTCTGTTTGTACGGGCTAATCTTTGGAACGGCTGGACCGATTCCAATGAAATTTTGTGTGGTGGTAGCCTATGTCCCTGGTCAACATATAGGATACTTTTCATCCCGGTAAAATAAAGAGTTCCCGTGGGATAGTTAAAAAACTGCAATTAATTTAACAGCTTTGTAAACAACAAGTAATGAACTTAATTTAGTAAAATTGGTTATGCTGATACCTTATGTTGCCTTTTTAACAAAATATATACATAGTAAAACTTATTAATCCAATCGAGTTCCCGCGGGAAAGAAAACATTACAAAAACAGTTAGCAGGCGTCTTTCAAGTAACGGATTTTAATGAAATTTTATGATCCTACTTTATATATATGCCCGGTCAACATTTAAGATACTTTTCATCCTGAAAAATTTGAGAGCACCCGTGGGATGTTTAAAAAAACCTATAGCTACTTATCTCCGTAGCACAATCAAAACGGGGTCGAAATATCGACAGTTTAAATCGTCCTTTTGATCGTGCAACTTGGTATAACTATACAAGATAACCCGTACGTAGCAGGAACGGGTTGCCACGTACACAGTAGCGCATCAGAATGCTTAATTACAATATCTGGGCGTTGGTATCATCTCAGAATAAGATAAGTTTGGTTAGTATAGATATTACAATCCACGATGACACGCCCCACTCTATCTTACTCCATGCGAATTGAGTAACATAAGCGATTTCGACAGAGTGTATAAGTGGAGGAAGACCAAAGAAGATATAGGTAAATTGTGTAAAAGAAGATAGCACGTTGACAGGAGAGATTGGAAGAAGACTCCTTTACGGGTCCATCGAACCCAAGGACCACTCATTTTGTACGGGAAATCTTGGGAAAATTAAGAAATTCCACGAGAAACATTTTTGTAAAAAAAACGAACTGCACGCGGGCGGAGCCGCGGGCAACAGCTAGTGTCAAATAATTTTATTAGCTTATGGCAAAATTCATGGATAGATACGAGTACCTTGTTGAAAAAACAATTAGACTCGCTAAGAATAGACTGAAGCACCGTAATGGCGGTGATATGAATTAATATATCTACTATTAATATATATATAGCTGCTTGTGCTGATTCACTCACTGACTGATTGATCACCTCTCCTGAACAATTTTGTATGAAAAATTTTTTTTTCAATGACCATTTCGTATAGACGGGAAAAATTCATTCGGAGGAAAAATACGGAGAGAGCTGATGATTGAGGATTTCGAAGACGGGTGAAGAGCACGGCCAGGGTATCTAAGATAGGTGGGGGGTGCTCGACCAAATGTCATTCGAAACGTCATGCAATTGGCAGTGAGCTGAAAAAAAAATCAAAATGGCGGATTCAAAATGGCGGCCAAACGAATTTCGCCAATATCTCGAAGAGTATAAAAGATGGAAGAGTGGTTTCTTGACAAGAACTGATCAGGACAAAAAGGTCTATTCGATAGATAGAAAAAAAAATTCAAAATGGCGGATTTTTTTACCATAGAAAATGTATGAAGAATATTGAAGAGACCACGAGTTGTAAAACATGAAGTGCTTTGATGCGGTTTTTTGGAAGACTACAAGAGAAAAATATGGAATGAGGTGATGATTGAGGATTTTAAAGACAGTCAAGGAGCATGGGTAAGGTATTATAGTTAGGTGGGGACTGCTGAAACAAAAAATACTCGGAACTTCAGGTAATTGGCAGTGAGCTGAAAAAAAAACAAAATGGCGGATTCAAGATGGCCGCCACTCAAATTTCGTGTTGTTCTATCTCGGAAAGTATAAAAGATAAGAGAGTGGTTTCTTAGCAAGAGGTGATCAAGATCTCAAGTTCTACGGGATGCATGGAAAATAATTCACTGTGGCGGAATTTATCTTTCCATGGAAAATGTACATACTATGAGAAGAGACAATGATCTAGGATTTGGATGATGATTGAGGAGCACTGTCATGGTTTTAAAGATAGTTAAGGGCTGTTCGAACAAAAAATACGCTGAACCTCATCCGATGAGGTTCAGCGTATTTTTTTGTTCGAACTGCCCGTAACTATCTTTAAAACCATGACAGTGCTCCTTGGTAATTTATTCAGCTCACTGCCAATCGGATTCCAATGGGCGATGGAGATGAGGGCGATACCTTTATGGGCGGGAAGACTGCACGCGGGCCACATGTGGCCCGCGCACACACGCGCCCTACTAGTCTACTATATAAAAATAATTCAGGTTTTCCTTCCTGACGCTCTAACTCCAGAACGCACGAACCGATTTCCACGGTTTTACATTCGTTGGAAAGGTCTCGGGCTCCGTGAGGTTTATAGCAAAGGAAATTCAGGAAAAATTAAAAAAAAATGTTACATAAAACGAAGCCCTCTGGTGGCGAAACGGAGTTCGCCGGGTTTGCTAGTCTATAAAGGTATATTTTTTTATTTGTCAATCTTGTATGGCATTCGATGTTCAGTGTTCGGTGCGCCATTTTTAAGCTTCACGTTTTTCAACAAGGAATTCCTTTTCAGCAACACTAGACTGTTTAATTAAAACTTTAAGTGCTATTCCAGTTCCCTAAGCTTGGAGGTTAGAGTTTGTTTCACCTTTTTTTTCTCAACAACTCTCACACTCTATAACTTTCTGTTGCGAAAGTAGGTTCAAATGAAGTGAAAAATTCTTATACACGTGCAATTATACATGGAGAGCCATGAAATGTATACCACGTTTGAATTTAACATGTAATTATAGACTTCAGACAGCTCTTTCAGTGTACGTATGACACAGAATTCAGAAGTCTTCGTGCGTATAGTCTGCCGTGAAGCAGTATTATATTGTATTATTTTTTCAATATAACTTATTCTCCGATCTGAGAATGTACTCTATTACTGTGTTATGTACTGTACACAACAAGATTACTGGGCTAAATGTATTATGTGTTAATATCTTAAGATTATGAGTGCATTAAGTAGGTCCCATTTTGAGAAACAGGTAAACCACCGAATCCGACTCAGTTGGGCAGCATTCGGGAAACACCGCGATTTCTTCTCGTCCAGTATCTCCCTGTGCCTGAACACCAAAGTCTTCAAATAGTGCGTGTTGCTAGTGATAGCTCAACGTGTTGCAAAACTAAAGTGGCACTGGACCGATAAACGTTGAGGATCCAGGAAGGTGCTGGAATGACGGCCAATATTAGACCCCCCACCAGATGGACGGAACACAAAAAGAGGGTCGCGGGGAATCACTGACGCCAGATGGCGCAAGACATTTCAGGAGGCCTATGTCCAACAGTAGACATCCGTCGGTTGAAACGTGCATTGCAGTACGTCAGATTATATTGCAATGCAATGTGAAGGGCTAGCTTGTCTCATCATTCTTTCGTATGCAAAAAAAGTCATACGTTTGAAACCTGGGTATGTGCATATACACAGTCACGCTTCCAATTTAAAGGCTAAAGATATCTTTCTGTTGGTCAACGTGAGATAAGAGAATAGCAATTTTCTCTAACGATTACCTGATTATAAAAATAAAGAGAGAAATCCTTTCACTATCGGGTGAGATGAAACTCCAGCGGTATAAACAAGTATTTTATAATTAAAAACTAGTTGATTGGGCTAACGTTGTTTTGCGATATATAGCGGGTATATTTGCATGAAAAATTACTTACGAATAGGTACTGTGACACAAGAATTTTATGTTTTAGTTTTTATACCTAAACCAAGTATACTAGTTTTAATTTAAACTAGCTTTTTCCCGTCGCTCCGCTCGAGTTATATTAGGTTTGGCACGTTTGGCACTAATCCCGCTGAAAATATGCTTTTTTCTTTCCGAAATAAAAAGTTGTCTTTGTGTTGTGTGTCCGGGCATAATTTATTGCCATTACAAAGTCTTGCCAAATTAGTTGAAGATTGGCGTGATGGAGTAACATTTAACAAACTGTACACACATAGACATCAAACCTTCGCGTTTAATATACAGTTTAAAGTAAAATACAGGAGAACGAAACAATTTGTATAGAAAATTCTTACAATACTGAAATGCTTCAGTGAGGTCAGGATAAGCAGCAGCGCTCGCCTCAGGCAATATGCTGAATATTACAACATCTGAATATTTCCGATGGCGCGTCGGTCGGATATTCAATTATGAATAGCGACTGCTACCTGCTTATTCCCAATCCTGCTATAGAGCTAAGGGTCTGTCCACGTTTGCGAGAGGATACGACAACGGAGCGGTTAAAACTTCTGTCCATCTGATCCCCTATGCTGTAACTCAGCCTAACGACATACCTGCGGAAAGTACCACCGCCGAAAGTTCCGTTCAATGCGCTTGCAATGTTGCCAATTTAAGCCAGTTTTGTTGGTACCAATAATGGAATACATAAGAAAGTTTGTGTATAAAACCTTATTGTACAACGAATGAACAATACAGAATTCACGACAGCTTAAACTAACGTGCCTACATTTTTTTCCCAAACCCAAAAATAATATTTTTAGTATCATTAAGACTCCAGACACTTATTTGTTTTGTTTCATTTCTTTAACTGCATAATCTATACTAATATTATAAAGAGGTAGCGTAACGATGTTTGTGAGTTTGTGACGTTGTAAGGGGTAATCTCTGGATCTACTGAACCAATTTTCAAAATTCTTTCACTAATAGAAAGCTACGGTATCGTGGAGTGTCATAGGCTATAATAATTTCCAAAATTAACTATGCATCTTTACTAAAACTTGAATAATATAATGCAAGTCGCAAAAAAATTGCTTTCATCGCGTACGCTGCGGAAACTATTGACGATAGAACAAAACAATGTTCTACAATATTAAAGAACGTATCAAAATCTGCAAAAAAGTCCGCAATAGCATATGCCTATCTTCTACGGGTAACTCGCAATAACTGCTTTTACTTTTAAAATTGTGATTAAAAATAAATAATTTTTGTGAAGCTTATTTAGCCCATATGGTATTAATTTATATCTTTGTAAATATGTTTTTTAGAATGGAAATTTAATGTAGAATATTCGTGCTTTTTACTCTATACAGTTTAACCAAATATCTTCAAAGATATTAGCAAAACAAAAACGTGCGGTAAGCGGTTGCGCGCCGCCGCCGCTTCGGCCGTTGCGTGGCGATAGGTAGGATATCTATCCGAATGCCTCGCGTCCAGCGCTGTGGGCTGTGGGTATAAGGCCCGGTTTCCACCACAGCGAAACGGAGCGGAGATGTATTTGAGTAACCAATCAGATTTCGTCATTTTGATATCTCCGAAACTGAGGGATGTCTAAATGATGAAATCTGGTTGGTTATCCGAACACAGCTCCGGTTTGCTCCGCTTTGGGGGAAACCGGGCCTTACGCGGGACAAACGGGCCGGGACAAAAATATTTCTAACGCGGAACGGAGTCCGCGGGCACTGCTAGTTTGTTGTAAAATTAGTTCAGTTACGAGCATAGACGATGATAATATTATCTAATGAGACAATTCGCACCCACTTCAGTAATGTACAGTGTCAAATGTTTTGATGCAAGAAAATTATTTTATTTGCTTTGATTAGTAAATAAAAGAGTACGCATAATCATTATTTTGTAGAAGTTGTAAAGTTACATTCTTATTCGTTTCGGGTAGCGAGTAAATAGACTTGATACAGTTGCTGGCAATGTTTCGGAGACGCGCTAAAAAGAGCACTTCGCAGCCTCCAACAACGACGCCGTGTGGTCCATTTTACAAGATCCAGCGATATGGCAAAATATTCAAGTACTTTTCTGTGAATTTATGTCACGTGTAAACAAATAAAGTGTGAAAATTAATAATATTTCATACGTCACAAATCTGTACATACTAACTTACTGTAGTTATACAATTTTTTGACGTTTTCCGGAACGCAAAAATTGAGATAATCTTACCTGCGGAGCTAGACAAAAATAACAGTTGTTTAGCGTTCACGACAGTAGATAAAAATGTATGGACAACCACATGACTGTAGAAAAACCACGTGACCGAATAGAGGAAAACACGCTGTTTTGTAAATCGACTACGGCAATTTTAACGCTCTCTGGCGTTCTCGCAGACGTTGTGACAGTAAACAACGCTAAGCATAGAGTAGAGTCTGCTCTCATTGGTTTTCATTCGGTCACGTGGCTTCTCTACTGTCGTCAACGCTTAACGCCGAGTTACTTTGTCTAGCCCTGCTGGTATTTTTACCTGTAAATTACACGACAGCATCAAATCACTTGATGAGAAAGGATACTATGAAATTCCAAAGAGCAGTTGAAAAATACATAAAAAGATTATGAACGAGAAAGAATAAGAGGAGAAGAAGAGAGCAAATAATGTTTTGAGAACATTGCACAGGTTCTACACATCAATCTATAAAACATCATAAAATAAACGTTAAAAGAGCGACAAAACAATTGTTTTTATTCACAACAAATTTTCATTTTAAAAAGCGCACTGCAATTTAAGGCCTCCCAGCCCGCCCATCTCTAGTATTCGAGACTGGGTTCTAAAATGCAGCGCTTGGCGCGGCATACGTAAAAAGTATCTGAATATAGCGCCATTTACTCACTGGCAATGCAATGTTTTGCGCTGACTTTACTCACTTTAAGCACCCACTCGTAACCTAGCTGCTGCTGGTTAATTTAATTGCGCGTGATACTTTAGAGTAAATAGCATTTTGTATGACTCCGCGCGTTATATACGGTTTTGCTGCGGATTTTCTATTTATGAATCCTGCGGTTACCGTGAATTTTTCAGGGATGAAAAGAAGGCTGTGATTAAAAGGATCTAATTTTGGTTTCTAACAAAGCGAATGCACTATCTCCTTGCTTTTCTGCTTATTTTTATGTCAAAGAGGACATGTTTTCTGCTTATTTGTTTTAGTTCAAGAGCACAGTTTTTATTGTCCAGCTAAAGAAAAACACCAGTTAATAAAGAAAGATACAAGTTTTCATTCATAATTTTTGGTATTACGGAATTTGACCAAAGTTATAAAAATTTTGATCAAAATTGATTATTATTTCGTTTTAAAGAAATAATTCCGAAACAAATATGGCCAGGAGCATTGATTATTACTATATGAATCCGAATAACACCACAACATAATCGAAATATACACGAATTATAAATGATTTAGTATTTTGCATTAATGGAGACATCGTAGTTCACAGGCCTCTTAAGTTAATGAGTAAATATCTGAATTAATTAAGACAGGATTTTAATTTTAAATTGTATAGATAGTATATTTACATACATATTATATGTTATAATATTTAGTTAGATATATTTATAAGAATAGAGATACAGAAAATTCTATATAAAACTGGATGTGAAAAATGGAAACGCTCGTAAATTCTCATGTAGCCACTCAAGGGGCTTTCATACATAATGGATGTATTAAACCGCGTCCATATTAAAACGCTCCGGAGGAATTTCCCCAAGGCGACGCGGAATTCGATCCCGCCTGCATCTCTGAGCTGCCGTGATGTATGCCCTCCGCGCGAAAATAAAGTGCTTCGCGCCCACCATGCCAGGTGAGTTATGGCCCTTATGACCTTATGATAAGGGCTCTAGATCACATCTTATGATTTAAGCGGTGAAATTCCAGCCAGTCTGAAGCTTTTATTGATTTTTTTTACAGGATATATTTTGCAGTGTGCTGAGGAATTACTCCACAACATTGTACCTTCCATTCTTCCTTCAGCTTTCTACCACAGAACCGCAAGACGTCGAGAGAAATGGCATCCTTATGTGGTTGATGTCCAGCGTACTCAAATGAAACGTTTTTCTTCCACGTTTCAAGCCAGCCAGTTCCCAGCCAAGTACAATCCTGGTGCCTCCAAGAGAAGAGTGAATAGGCATTTTCAAGGCAAGCACGCTCCATCTTAGACCTCGTCATTTCTTCCCATCAGACATGGTTGTGGTCAAGCGCAAGCCTTTATTATTTCTTGCAAAGACGTTCCGGTACGATGCTATGCAGGAGTAATTAACTCTTACTAAATTACTACAATGACATATCTTTTCTCGCTCGTAGAACTTTTTTTAAAATACCCCAGGATGAATACACATTGTCAGAAGAAAGTCAGCTGCCGTAAAGCAGTCATTACCTTACTTGTATTTTTGTTGACAGAGCAATGTAGCCGGCGAAATTACGGGGCATTTGTAAATAATAAATAAACTAAGAACTAAGGCTTATGTTGACAAGAGCATTGCATATATTCCCTGCATCTGACATGGTAACACTATACATCAGATGAACGACTCACAACTCATCACTCTTTTGTTATTCGCTTACCATCAGGTGAGATTGCAATCAATTAACGAAAAAAATTAGACTTAGTAATGAATATAAAACAAATTAATACTAGTGTTCTTTAAAATCGTCAAAAACACATGTTAAATATGGACGCATTGTTTCCATCTCCGAACCTCATCATGATAAAAAATGCACAAAAAATGAGACCTACAGCGTTATACACCTAACTCATTCAAACAAAGAAGACTTCACTACACAAAATCGGGTCAAAATAAAATTATGGATCAAAATCAGAAAATTTCCCTGCATACAAACAGCTCATGAAGTCACTTCACAACGTAGTGTTAACATTACCAAAGTAAATTTGTCTATGTTTATCAATAATATACCTAATGCTGTTTAATGGTATCAAAATGAAACAATCCAAAGTTTGATTAATTTAATTTCAAGACAAATCAAACATAAGTTTAGTGGAAATATTGACAAATCAAATATCTATTCACTCACGTATATTAGAATTTGTAGCCGAAATTAATTTATTATCGTGTACATACTGTTACTGACATAGTACACGGATTTGAGGTGAGTTATTGAAAGCGATTGAAATTGTATCGCTGTGCTATGTATTTAATAAGCGTTTATTTATGAATACATAAGCTCTATGTATCTATTTTGTTATAGGGTTAGAGCTGTAGTGTAGGTTAGTTTGTATAATACTCTTTTTTTACAAATAGGGAATGTTAAACCATACTCATAGTAATAACACTGGTCAAAATATATGTGATGTTATCATTACATTATGTGATGTTACAAATCAGTAATAAACTGCCGCAAAAACTTGTTTGTAAACGACTTTTCAACAGACTTCACAACTTTTGACTGGGTGAATCGATTTTAATGATTCCTTTTTTTATTAAAAAGCTGACGCTTCCCGTGCGGTTCCATTTGAATTGAGTCTACGAGTAGTTCTGATAATGGAATCCATGAGAAAACCGTATGTCTTAAATTTTTAATTACAAAGAATGTATTCAACAGTAGGTTGATGAGATTGAAGTCGGTTTTTTTGTTAAATAATTAATATTTACAAGTACATATAGGTACAGCGAGGTTTAAGATTAGATATTCTCCTATAAATATAAGGTATACAAATTGAGCTCTTCATTTCTCCAAGTCAGATATTAAATGAAACGCGATATTCTCCGGCTCGGGTGTTTCACGCATGTTTCCCGTGTATCGCGGTTTCTCGTCAATTAGGTTTAACGCTGAACGCTATATGAACTGGCATTACGTGCAGCTCTATTTTTCAACACCACACTTTTTAGATTTTCAGGTCACTTGTAGGCTTGGAACATATCTTCAAATGTCAGAAATGTTATTTTTTTTACAGATTTATAGATTATTACTTTGTTGAATATCCATTTTTTTCATACGAAATGACAAAAGCTATTAAAATAATTAAAATCAAATAAAAAGGTATATAAAATTCCTTGGATGTAAAAATCAAACTCATGCGTCTATCGCATATTCTACTCTAAATAAAGCTAGAATTTCCCGTGAGTCTTGTGATGTCATCCGTTTACCAAAAGGCTAGAATTTACCGATTCATGACCACCATTCCAGCTCCTGAGATCCCCAACGTCCTTTCCTACCATCAGGTATGGCTTTTGATCTCTCATTGTAACTTCATGTTCACGACTCGTTGAACTTGTGTTGTGCATTTGGTTTCATGCGGAATTTTATCAGGAAGTTGACACCATTAAAAAAATAAAGGTGGAAAAAAACTACCCACAGAGTGTGAATGTGTTCCCGATATCGCGCCTTCTCGGCGATTAGGCGAACAAATGAGGCAACCGTGCGTGTTGTGGAAAAAGACAGGCACACTCCGTTACCCTCCGTAGTCGGTACCTGTCGTTCTCCAATGTTAACCCACTTGCATAGTACTTTAGACAAGCGTTTACATTCACACATACAGACTTGTTAGATTATTTTAAACACAAAACTAGAAATAGTAGGTTCTCCGCGGTATTATAATAAAAATAACTCTTCAAAATATGTAACTATCAGGTAATTTTATTTAAAAGTAGTTTGTAGCACATTATTAACAAGAGAGTAAATCAAGCTATTTCCCAAAAATTTTGCTGTCGCTCGGCAGGCTATAGGATCAAGTTTTAATCACTCTACTTTTTTAATCTTAATAATTAATACTAAAGATCTTTCATTAATTCTTTAATATACAAAATTTTCGAGTGCCATGTTTGTTACCAAACTGCTCTGACATAAATGGCTCAACCGATTATTATGATTTTTTTGTGTTTGTTCGGTAGGACTGAGAGTACCTAGATCATAAGATATTTTTCATACCCCTAAGTGAGAAATATTTTTTTAGAAATGAGACAAAACAACGTTTGCTGGGTCAGCTAGTCAAATAATGATAAGACTTAAAACAAGATAGAGATTTGAAACAATTACAAATTGTTAATTTCGAAATGTTTTCCTTGCTATAAAGCGTTAGTACCTACTTTAAACTGACATGGACTTTGTTTTTGAGGTGCAGAACCTTGGTGACCTAGAGGCATTTTTACTTAAAACAGTTGGACATAATATTTGCGTTAAATGGAAAACAAAAAAAGCTCGTGAGAAAAACAAACGAGAAAAAAGTGTAATTTCACACCAGAAAGTGCATTGTAAAAGTGCACTATATGATCGTGACAATATTACGAATGAGGCACAGCGAAAAGTAACCTTTTCATCGAAGTAAACGCTGCAATTTTATGGAAACTAGATAGATGCTATTGAAGAATCGCCTTTTAGCCGAAAGTGTCACGTATTGCAATGTTCAGATTGTTCCTATTCGTATTTAACGTACCTATTATTACGGTTTCTACGCTCTTTTGTTCGGAATGAAATTATTGTGTTTATTTATGTAACTAATGGTGTTGATGATGTTTTCATGTAAGTATTATTTATTAAATAGTTATAGTCGATCGCATGGGGCTACAGATTCACATTGGAGGCTCTGGGATTGAACACTAGACTTAGAACTTCTGAAAGTTTTATAGAGACGTAAAAACGAAAATTCAATTCTTTCGTATTAATGTTATAATTAGGAAACTGACCGTCAGAGCAAAACGTGTGTATGATATCACATTTTTAGTTAAAAAAGAAGATTCCAATAGATGAGTAAATTTCCTAAAATAAAGTCTCCACTATCGGATTGTAGAACCAATAAGTATTTATACTTTTCCAAGAAAGATAAAAACTCGACCAAAAAAGACCAAAAACGGGACTAATCGTTATTCAATAAGATGACACTCGTTATTATGATTAATAATTATTAAGTAAATATAATTAATTGAAATAAAGTTAAGTCCCAAGTAACTCTACAAGCTATACAATCAGGACTCAGTGCTGCAGCTGTAAACTATCATTAGTATTGTGAGGACTCGTGTATCACGGAGTGTCGTCTCCCGAGATGTGGCGTGATCAATGTTTGCACCTGGGACCTGTCGATGCATTTGCCCCTACCACGAACTAGTAACCGTGGTCAGTAAAACTTTTATGTATTTTAAAAAATTACATTAAATAATAATAAATTTTGATAAGATTTACTCCTAGCGACGGTAGCTATCGTCACTTACTATCGACTGGGACTGCAGTAAAGTACTAACTCACATAAGATCTAATCTGAAGATATAAAGAAGATCACCACTCTCATATTTCTATTTGCTCATATATTATTGGGGTTTAGTTACTGTTTTTAACACGGTAGGTATTATGTGAATACGCTTTATAAATTCTTGTATTTTTCTCTATACATAGCTCTAGATATAGCTGCAACACCAAACTATATCTCCTGCAGATATCTCCTAAAATGGAAGTAAATTAAACAATGATTTATTCAAAAACAATGTAATGTATTCAGCGTCAAAATGCAAGCGTTTTAAAATCGTGAGTCATTATAACCCAACTCACAGTGTACTCGTAATCATGTAAAATATTAGATAAATCGAGTTAAACATCTACAATAAACCATGGTAGGGGAGACGGTCTAGCCAGTGGGGATCGCGTCTGTATTTATCGCCGCCATCTCAGCACGATGCTATACGTCAACGCTTCGATGATTCATGTCTTCGGCTGCTTCGTAGCTTTTCTGCGCTTCGGTTACTTTGCCGCGAGAAACGATAAATTAAACCAACATTGACTTCAAAAACATAGATATCTATGTCGCTGTCGCTGTGCAGCATATTATCGAGTGTCAAATACAGACTCATTTATTTTTAATATTTGCAATGTTTGTTAAAACATACATTAATTATTCATTAATAATAGTTACAAACAAAATAACCGCAACCTGGTATGCCAGATCCTTCTTTCCGCGGCCGTGCAAACGATGGAACCAGCTCCCAACACCATTTGTCTCTCAAAGCTACATGAAATGTCTTTGAGAGACAAATGGTGCTGGAGCTATTCAAGGGGCGGATAGACAAACATCGAACGTGCAATCTATGGAACCAGCTATCAGTAGCAGTGTTCTCTCAAAGCTTATAACATGGGGTTATTCAATGGGTAGATAAAATAACTCTTCAAGTGCCGGCAACGCATTTGTAATTTCGCTGGTGCAGCAATTGTGTATGGGTGGCGGTGATTGCTTAACATAAGGTTGCTGCATAAGGCTTGCTCGTTTGTTTTGTTCTTTATTTAAAAAAGACAACATAAAACCAAAAAAACCGGGAATTTAAGGCAAAATACTCGTGATTCATAGAATAGAATAGAATAGAATAGAAAAATTCTTTATTTCACATAGGCCTAGCATACAAAGGCTCCTGTGACACGTCGTTTTGTTTACATGGTCACTTTAATGGTGATAACCATTCACGACTTAAAACTAAGTTTACGAGGGTTCCAAACGCGCCCTGCCGCTGAGAAGAAGCCCACAACAAACTCAGCCGGGTATTTTTTTTTTATGTTATCACCATTTAACAACAAGTAGTATAAATAGTAAACACTAAATAGGCTCGCAACAACAGAGCATTCATTATCGATCAATTAATAGTCCAAACACCCTAAAAATTCTCGATTTATAAATAGTTCCTTCAGTATATAATCAGTATATCTAGAAATTTTTCGTATATCAATGTTTTCTATACAAGTTCTGTTGCGTTTTCATATCCAATTAATTAGATTTCTGCGCGAAGTTTTGCGTGGTTTTTATTTTTCACACGTCAGCGGTTCCATTTGTCATTTATATCCGTTCTTGTTTCTTGTGTTCGAGAACAAATTAAATTCTGTCCACGTTTCTTTGTATTATTTTCATATAATGCTTTCCATTCGAATTCAAAACTTTTTTTATTTAATAGGTTACCAAACCATTGTTAAATGATATATATATGGTGAAATAAAATTTTCATTTTCATTTTCAATAGGTAATTTTCACACTTTTGAATCGCCTATTTAAACTGTTCCTGCAAGATTGTAATCAAAGCTTAATAATAGCTCCATAAGTGTCGATAATACATTGGTATTTAAACATGTGCAACAGATTACTGAGTTATAATGATTTCAATGATAAATACTTTCTGAATTTCTAACATTGA
The DNA here is from genome assembly GCA_963855885.1 of Coenonympha glycerion. Lineage (NCBI taxonomy): Eukaryota > Metazoa > Arthropoda > Insecta > Lepidoptera > Nymphalidae > Coenonympha > Coenonympha glycerion. The sequence continues at coordinate 433,106 of OY979638.1, read as the reverse complement.
TGACGTTAAACATTTTAAAAGACCAATAAAACTACTTATTAAAATAATTATTTTTATTGGTCTTAACTTTACTTATTAAGATATTAGTTATATCTTTTAAGAGCTCTTTTTTCTTTAAAAGTCATGATTTATTAGGTATGAAGACGTAGTTTAGATATAGTATGTTGATCATGGGAACTATAAATCGTTTTAACGATTTAGCTACTGCATTTGCAATTATATGATCCGATGCAGCTTTTAATATAAGCTTATTAATTTTAAATGAATTTTAATCAAATCTTTATTTATCACATTATTTTCATTACATTTTTAACACTGATCTTTGTATGTGGCTACTAAGTACTAACGAGTTTTTACATAAATTTAATGAGCTTAAAATTGATGAGTAGATTAGAACCATCTTGCGAGGGTTGTATACTATATATTAGAACTTCTAAAATATAATACCATAAAATTAAGCCAGCAACTATAAATTTGCAAACAAGGGCTATTATCGTGTCCATATATTTATTAAACAAGTGTTTGGGAAACATTTTGTTGTATTGGAATTCACACTGTAAAAACTGAGCCAGTTAGTGTGAATCATGTGCGATCTCTTTATGTAGTCGCTACAAACAGGACTGAACGAAAAATCGATAAAACGTGTCGGATAATAGCACTCTACGAAATTAATTCTTACACTTATTAACGAGAATCTACAAAAATTCTACAACAGCTTTAATAACATTATTTAAAATAATGTTATAAATAATTCCACATCGCATCGGTGTATGTAAAAGAGCTCTTAATACGTAGAAAAACTTTATGATTCCCCCTAGTGCAGTAACTATCATTTTATAGGTTTTAATTCTGCGTGGATAATAGCTTTCCAGATTAAACATTAATCATACATATTATATTTATTAATTTTAACCCAACTTATTATAATTAATCTTAAAAACGTAGCATAATATATTAATTATTATATCTATAATACACTGGCAGGTAATGTCTTTCCCATCACCTACAACTTGGGCGACTCTAAAATATCAGGATTTCATAGGCAAGCGCGATCCACCATAGACACACACTTTCCATCAGGCACGATCACAGTCAAGCGCTAGATTATTTAGTTAAAAAATATTATATATCCTACAATAGTGACGAATGTAGACCTACTGAAACAACTAAGAGCTAACAAAAGCAGTAATAGCTAGAGCGGCAGCAATTTGAATCAAAATGTAAATGAAAATGTTTATTCTTTCACATAGGCCTAACTTACAGGCACTTGCAAAGTGTCAGACTACCGCCACGTTCGGAAAGCAATATTGCAACGAAAAGAACGGACAAGAAACTCGGCACTTGCTCTTTTTGAAAAAAAATTGTTTACAATCCTGGGGGGGATACACTAACTTTTCAGAATTAAGTCCGTCCGAGGAAATCTGGATATATATGCCTTAGAGTTCACTATAGCCTCGAAGGTGTGCGAAGCCTGCCAGCCCGCACTCGGCCTGCTTGGGCTTTGGCCAAACCTCTCTTATTCTGAGAGGAGTTCCATGCCCAACAGTGGGACACATTAAGGGGTCAACGTGTAGGTACTAAAACAATGTGAAATCACAATGGCACGTCTCAAAGGATTTATTGTGCTTGTAAGACGGAAAGTCCCTCGCGGAGCGGGGGCGGACCGGGCTCGGGTCGGGGCGAACGTGTATTTATGGTAATCGCGCGGCGGCGGCTCGGGGCGATAAACTGCAGTGAAGAGTGGCCGCGGCCGCTTAACAGATAAACGAAACATTCCGGAATATATTGTGCTAAGTGAGAGGTCGAATTTACGGAATGTCTCAAAAGTTGTATGGTGTAGGCAACTAGGCACTTACCTAAATAATTTTTTATGATAAAGAATACTGAGACGTTAACCTGAAGGTCAAAAAGGAGCAACCGGGCAGCGTAACCAGTTGCCGACATCGGACAAAATATATCGCTTTCCTGTAACGGTGTACAATGTCGGAAACAAAAGTGTCTCCGTTTTCGCAGTGACTCGTCACTCTTATAACGCGGATCTAACTATATATATTGTTTAACCATAATGTATGTAGGTTGCTTCGAGTTACTGTCCGAAGCAAATATAACTTCGGCAATATTCGTTTTATTGCTCGAATTTTTTCATCGCACTTTTATTATTTGGGGCATAAAATATTTATTGTTTATAGAAACAAATAAAACGCGACGAACGTGAGCGGGGCGGAATAAACGAATGAATGAAAGAACGAATGATATTTCCTTACAATTTTAATATCCTGTGCGTTGTAATGAAACTTATCGGCCAACCGTGAAAATGCCTCTCGAACTCTGAAATAATTTCTTTCTTTTACAATATAATAATTTTCTTTTTAGGTTCAGAGCCAGAACCTTAGAACGTTTTGACGTGTTTGTAACTTATACGAGTATGTTTATTTTTACAGCTGGCTACTAAAAGAATGGATAAGCTTTTTTATCTATGTTTTATTTATGTATATATTAGTTACTAATAATATTGTTTTCTTTATATTAAGTATTATAATCGAAGATACTTAAAGTGTTTTAATAAAACCTTATAACTTAAATCGTAATAACTTCCGCATTCTAAAAAAACATTCTCCTTACTTTCAAACGCATCTCTTACATTTCAAGGCACCTTAGAGTTAAGTACGTCAGAGGTGACTAATTTATGCAAACGAGCCACGCGCTCTGTACGCAAATGTCACTTGTTATCAGATGTTGAAGGTAGGCCCAAATTGAACTTACAATGAAAATAATAAATCTGAATAACCAAATAAAAATTTCGGTTGTAAAGTCTAATTTTGATACTGACTTTCTATACCCATACGAGTATAATTATTATACAAGTAAATTGGAAAGACGTCCTGTTTCCTATCCGTAGATTCCAAGATAAAATAGGTTGAGGATCAATCGTCAAAAATCAGTTTTTTATTTTCTTGAACATTTGTGATTTTTCTATTATCAGTTTATTCGCCGGGGACGGCAATAATGTGAATTTTTGGAGTTGTATTTTTAAATAAACCCAAAAAGATTAATAAGGCCCGTGATAATCTTTCACAACAATCCGCGAGTATTATACCCCGCGAGTCCGGCGTAATTTGAATTCCGTTTATGAACTGTTTTGTCCATTTTTCGCGAGCTCCGTTAATAATTTCGCCCGCTGCACACAAATTGCACTATTACAGCGAGTAATTAACTGCGTTTTATATTTTTTACGAGCTTTTTATATTAGCTGCACTGTTTATTAGAACTGGAGAGTACATTCGACTGAAGCAGGTGTTATTTTGCAGAAGTTTTTTGCAACATTAATTAGCCAATGAATCTTAATACTTATTTTGTTTATTTTTGATGAATTTGTACAATAAAATTATTATATTACAGCGAAAATATTCCAAAAACATTTTCTCTATTTATTTATTAAATGAACTTTGAGCAGCGAAGCATCATAAACTATGAATAAAGCACCATGTTATTTTGACAATATGTAGGCTCTTTTTAATATTATAAGACCCAGTTTATAACCATTTTATTGAACACTAAACAACAGTACCTATTGAGATTTATAGTAATATATGAAATATTTAAGAATGTTATGATTTTATCCCATTGCATATTTCCATTCTTTAGTTTGCGAGCTTTCTCACTTCTGAAAATTGATATTTTATAAAGAACACCATGTTTTTAGGGTTCCATACCAAAATGGTAAAAATGTAACCCTTATGGTGAGACTTTCTCCGTCCGTTCGTCCTTCCGTCCGTCCGTCTGTCACATTCGATTATTTCAGTAACTATCAAAGCTATCGACTTGAAATTTGGAATAATGTTAGGTAATAGTGACCGAATAGCATTGCAATACCTACATGTAAATTATAATCGTCAATTCATGAACAAAAGTGATTCTTTTAATGTTTTACTCCTTTTATAGTATGGAACCCTCGGTGCGCGAGTCCGACTCGCACTTGGCCGGTTTTTTTTTTAATTTATATACGGCCTGGATTTGTCACGTCTTGATGTCTAACTGTCTAGAGAGGAATATGGTTGATGATCATGTTCTTATCTAGACACTAAATTCCACACATAATGACTTAATAATTACTTTTCTCAGTGATAGATATAATTCATTTTTTGTGTCTCGCCTCGCGATATAAACATGCTGGACCTACGAGCAAACTGTGTGAGGTAATAGATAAGTGACGTCATATAGCACTTAGAGGCGCGCTAAGCCACGAGCGACTTCGTAATCCTCTGATAGGATTTGAACATCTTAAGTAGCCTCACTTGCCTTCGCCTTGGCGGTGTGGTTTAAGTAACGAGTAGTTAAGAAGAACATATTTTATGGTCACTTTATACCCAATTGACAGAGTTTACGCAATAAATAACTCAATTGACAGGTGTGGAAAAGTTTACCAATTTACGAATAGCATATACTGGTTTTTTGATTGTTAGTAAACACTCGTCTTGCGAATTAAAATAGTCAAAACAATTTATTTTTTTGTTTTTTCTAAATGAACTAGCTGTATCCAGTATAATGAAACAATAGAGACATTATTTATTTACTAAATAACACATTCAGATAAAATTTATCTTTGGTTTACTCAATATTTTTTTATTCTTTAGAAATAAATGCTTGACTACTTTCTCACCAGATGTGATGTTATTAAATTCTTCAATAAAATTCTTCTCAGTACAGGGTACGTAAAAATAAATGGGTCATAAATTTAGTTGTAAGCCGACTACTATCACCAAATACATACCTATAATATCACAAATATTACATTGACCATTAATTACAAGAGCCTGTTCACCTATGTTAGGCGTACGTGTAATTTATTTGGCCATTTTTTTTAAACCACTGTGACTTCATAAATTTTACTATCACCAAAATATTTCATAGAGTTTTTCATACTTTTCTATAAGTTTCGTAGCCTTTGAGAGAGTTTACCTCGTAGCACTCTACACTTGTTCTACAAACTGCTACGATAATTTCTAGTGCTACGAAATACTACAAACAAAAATAACTTAGAAAACGAATCAGAAAATTTACTTCCATTTCCTTGTGATAACTTACGTCGTTTTAGATCACACTATTTTAAAGAATTTACTCTACAGTTCACTTACCTAAATACTGTTTAGGTATAGTATTGAAATGATTTCTTTTATTTTTGAATGGCCTGCTTGTTTTTTGAGTTAATACTAAATTATATGGAGAACACTGATTAATGTACTCGTTAGTACGATTGGTTAGTATATCTTGTATCTGGAATACGGCCAGTTGTTGCGGCTTTTCCATCGCTAAAATATTAGTAGGTAGATATTTATTTCTAGTGTAACTAAAATACTTAGCGCTTATCGAAAATCTTCGTTGTTATAACAATTTTTGTATTTATCTTGATTAAAAGTAGATACAACTTGAGCTGTTGGTCTAGGTTTTAGCTGAAAGATTTTGAAATTTTTTTTTATAGTAAGATTTTTTTTTAATTAAAGAATATTGACCGATGTGTTTTGGTTATTGTTTATCCATATTTATTGTTATATATATTTAGGTATATTTCTGTAAGTAGCCAGCAATATTTTTATTGAAGGCAGTAAAATAGCAAAACAAAAAGGGCAATAAAAGTGTTTTTCGCGTGGCACATATAAAATATTTCAATAAAAGGAACACATTTTGCGATAATAAGTGCGGGACGATAAAACAATGTTATGAGACATCTTTGCTCTCATGCGGATGAGACTAAACAAGTCATATTAAGTATATAAAAATTAGTACATGGAAATGTTTATCAGAGATGGAAGAACGCTATAAACAGATGTAAATAGACAGAGAGAATGCGAAAATTCTTAGCTATTCTATGTTATTTCATTAAATAACTCATTATACCTAGTTATTCATCTGCTAAATTGCGCTTCAAATAGATAAATTATAACTGTCCGGGTAGCAAGAATAGTCCTCAGCTCTAGCCATACTAATGTCCAATTCATGCATTTTTGAACATCGCGTAGAGGTTACGTGACTAGTTTAGCGATCATAAAGACGTTGTTACGATTTTCATACATTTTTTAATTTCGATCCATTTCTATTTTTAGCGTATCGCAAAATCCCATATGGCGAGAGGTGATATGATAATCAAGATTAAATCATTATGATAATCAAGAAACTCTAGCTTAAATATTTCCAGTGCCCAAAAATGTTTGAGACAAACACATAATATAGCAGGCGCCGCCTCGTCGCCGTACATGGGGTACTCTAGATTTACCACGTGTGACAAGCGACACCAAATATTTCGACACCCTGATACGAGCACCTCTGACAAGACGAATGCTTCCACTGCTGAGACCTTTCTATTTAGTTTATGACCTTGTATGTATGGTTTAGCTGCATTTAAATCAGCGCATAAATCCTTGCAATAGATTTTAAAATAAAGCAATAACTAAAATAGTAAGGTAGCACAAGAGGGGGATTTTGGTAGTTACTCGAGCGTTAAGGGGGGCTATTTCATTGTAAATATTAGATGCTAAAAACAATTATGTCAAATTATGATATATATGCTATTAGTGTTGGGGGAAGAAAAAAAAATTGTGACCTCGAAATTTATTCTCAAACGCGTAAGTTTTTTATACTGATGCTTTATCTTGATGTGCTTGTCGTCCTGACCCAAAAATCCGATAATTATGTCGACTAGTTATCTTAATTTGTCGGTTTGAACATTTTATTTTTATCCCGGCAGATATTATTAATGGATAAATCTAATTTCGACTAAGCAATTTAAGATACGAATAAAACAATTTTGAAATAAATAAATAATGAATACCTCAAACAAGATCCCTCTATCCTAGGTATGCTCGTACTTTGACGTTGGGGGCTGATGATAACTCCTGAACTAAGCCACTTCCGTCCGTAGATTGGCCAAACACGGCTAATTTAACCCTGGGGTCGGGAGGGCCTTTCATCTTATTGACAATTTATATTTCGAGGGTTAACTCATCGACGACATACCCAGTGGACTCTTTAGGAATAAGAAAACAAATTATGGTTGGATAAAAGATAATTTTATATCAAAGAGAAATGAGTGTTACCTTTTTAGGATTCCGTACCAAAAGGGTAAAAATCAGGACCTTAAGACTTAGCCGTCCGTCCGTCTTACCAGAAGTATCTCTTGAACAAAGTTAGAAAATTGAAATGTTCACAAATACTATGTATTTTTGTTGCCGCTCTAACGATAAATAAAAAAAATATAATAAAATAAATATTTTGGAGGGCTCCCATACACAATAAACGTGTTTTTTTTAAATCAATATTATTATTCTTTTCGCTTGCTACTCAAATCATCATCATACTTATGCAACAAATATCATATTGACGTTATGCAACAGCCTATGTGAAAAAAGATATTCAAATCGAAAATCCAGCAACATTGTTAGACCCACACAGACTGGTTTGATATTAGATAAATTTATTATTTTAATTGGCTCAAAAAATTGAAAACTTTGGCTACGGTTACAACGGACATTACAACGGACAAGGTGAGATGTAGAGATATTACAGTCAATAAAAAATTCTTTGAAGCTATGTTTTTTTCGGTTTATTGTAGGTACTTGATTATTTTAGCTGGACGTCTTGCAAAAAATATAATATCTACAGTCGGTGGTTAGATATTAAGGATGTGACTCCGAAGTTAGCTCCGAACATTATCCTTTGACTTAGTTATTAAAGCCGAAATACAATTTAGTTTAAATATTAAATGATTACGGAACCAACTTTATCGGCGTCTTTGTGGTAAATTTTATACTGTTCAAGCAAAGGCTAAGTTTATTTTGCCTCGGTCTTTTTAGAAGTTAAATTTATTGTTGTGAAAAGGAAATTAGTTTACATTAAATTACCATTTCGAAGCTACAGGATGCAAGGCATGGGGTGTATTATCTTCACCTACACGTTTCCGTCTCCTGTCATTGATGTGAAATCTTGTTCCATAGCTGTGCACGCCACGATGTGGCAATACACTGTGTCCATCTTTAATCTACCATCTTTGTAACGAGTATTTTGTAAATAAACTTTGTAATTATCATTTTCTGATCTATTGTGTTCACTGCTTATTATCTTCTCCAAGTCCGGTTGTAGCCAGAAAAAGCAATAACTCTTTGTCAGAGGTGTACTTGACCTGCTCTGGACGTAGAATAGATATCGGAACAGACCACCCGCTTAGATCTGTAACAGATGCGTTAGGTCGCGTCCGGCGTTACGCTGTACGCGGCCTATGAATGCTTCAGGGGTGTCAGAGAGACTACTCTAGTACATTACCATAGTAAGCATTCGTAGGCCGCGTACAGCGTAACGTCGGACGCGACCTACGACGTCTGTTGCAGACCATCGCCTTAGTCCTTTTACACTCCCATACATAATGTGGGTATTAGAGCAATTAAGTAAATTCTTGATCTTTTTGCTGACTCAAGAATCAAGCCTTGTAATTGTACAATTAGAATTGCATTGCATCTCAAATGTTTAAATTTTCATAGTTTATCAAAATTAACATTCAATTTCTTCCAGGTTGCCAAAAGCACTGTGGTTGTTTTACCCTTTCTAATTACATGATACTATGGTAGCAAATTTTCAGTCGCTTCTAATTAGGGCTTCTTTCAATACAGGTTTCATTTCCTACCTTCATAATTGAAGGCTCTATGAAAAACATCGTTTGTATCGTGTAAAGCGATACTTTTACTTGTTAGCTTATTTTCAGTACAGAAGGCTGGGCAGAAAAGAAATTTACTATTATTTTCAGCTTCAATCGCTATTTAAAATTAAAAAGCGGACAAAAAAGCAACTAAAAGTCAAAGCGCTGCTTACTTAAGAGGCTGGAGAGTAATAACTCATATGGATTCAATATTTTCTGTAAGTTTAATACTTCTTAAAGTAGGTGAATTAAGGAAAACAGAGAAAATCAAGAAAGCCTTTAACTATTTTGACGACTTAAAAAATCAATTCCAGGTATTGCACTCAGATAATAATGTCAATAAAACTTGCTACATGCGACAGTACTGAGTAAGATTTTACGATAACTATAAAATTTGTCACAGGTATAAATATTAATATCTGGGGGACCGAGCTTTGCTCGATAGTATATCTATCGGCCAACAGATGGCAGCAGTAGTCATATTTTTTTTGGTAAATTCGATTTTTTTTTAAATGAATCCTAGCTAGATCGATTTATCGCCCCCAAAACCCCCTGTTTACTAAATTTCATGAAAATCGTTAGAGCCGTTTCCGAGATTCAGATTATATAGAAATATATATACAAGAATTGCTCGTTTAAAGGTATAGGATAGGATAATCGTACTATTTCTGCCGAAAATAAAAATAAAAATCTTTAGTATTCACTACACAATTAACAGGCTCTCATGAAAAGCAAAACTCTACCGCCAAGTTTGGAAAGCAGGTTTGCACCGAGAATAGCTGGCAAGAAACTCGACACGGGCTCTGCTCAACAAGCACGTACTCAAATGTCGTCAACCTACGGCCTGCAATGAATGCTCATTTCACGTTGAATGGTTCCTAACATAAATCAGTAGAACAATTCTTAATTAAACCTTGGTCCAATAAAGCTCCTTACTTATTGACAACTAGCTGTTGCCCGCGGCTTCGCCCGCGTGCAGTTCGTTTTTTTTACAAAAATGTTTCCCGTGGAATTTCTTAATTTTTTCCAAGATAAATGAGTGGTCCCTGGGTTCGATGGACCCGTAAAGGAGTCTTCTTCCAATCTCTCCTGTCAACGTGCTATTTCTTTCACACAATTTAGCTATATCTTCTTTGGTCTTCCTCTACTTATACACTCTGTCGAAATCGCTTATGTTACTCAATTCGCATGGAGTAAGACAGAGTGGGGCATGTCATCGTGGATTGTAATATCTATACTTACCAAACTTATCTTATTCTGAGATGATACCAACGCCAAGATATTGTAATTAAGCATTCTGATGCGCTGCTGTGTACATAGCAACCCGTTTCTGCTACGTACTGGTTATCTTGTATAGTTATACCTAGTTGCACGATCAAAAGGACGATTTAAACTGTCGATATTTCGACCCCGTTTTGATTGTGCTACGTAGATAAGTAGCTATAGGTTTTTTAAACATCCCACGGGTGCTCTCAAATTTTTCAGGATGAATAGTATCTTAAATGTTGACCGGGTATATATATATGAAGTAGGATCATAAAATTTTATTAAAATCCGTTACTTGAAAGACGCCTGCTAACTGTTTTTGTAATGTTTTCTTTCCCGCGGGAACTCGATTGGATTAATAAGTTTTACTATATATATATATATATATATATATATATATTTTGTTAAAGAGGCAACATTAGGTATCAGCATAACAAATTTTACTAAATTAAGTTCATTAGTTGTTGTTTACAAAGCTGTTAAATTAATTGCAGTTTTTTAACTATCTCACGGGAACTCTTTACTTTACCGGGATGAAAAGTATCCTATATGTTGACCAGGGACATAAGCTACCACCACACAAAATTTCATTGGAATCGGTCCAGCCGTTCCAAAGATTAGCCCGTACAAACAGACAGACAAACAGACAAAAAGACAAACAGACAAACAGACAAACAGATAAACAGACAAACAGAGAAACAAAAAATTTGAAAAAAAATTATATTAGTTCTATTTCACTTCTTACATCCCCCTGACTCCGTTTTTAGCATTTTTTTATTTGTACAGAAATTCGACCTCTACAGATTTATTATATGTATATTGATTGATTGCCGCGCCGCGGTTTCAAAAAATGATGATGGTGATGGAAAGTTGTAATAATGATGGTAGTAAGTATTTTTTTTTCGCACACTCATAAATGCCGCTTCCCCGTCCCGCCCGCAGTCGCCCGGCCGCGCCGGAACGCCTAGTATCGGGCACTCGGGGTTCACTATTTTGGCGATAATGGCTTACACATGAGAGTTGGATATATATGCTATCGCGGGCTTTTTTGTAGAACTATTTAAGATAAACATTTCCATCATACATTATATACGTGTAACTCCAACGGTTTTCGCGGCGTACGTCAGTAAAGGTCGCAGATTGCAATTTTTTCCTATTTACGTGACACTTATCGTTATATATTTTCGATAATTCACACTATATCTTTATAAATAATAGCCTATGTGTTATTCTGATGTGTAAGCTATATTGTTGTAAAGTTTCATCAAAATCCATTCAGTAGTTTTTTCGTGAAAGAGTAACAAACATACATCCACACATTATTACAAACTTTCGCGTTTATAATATTATATTATAGTAGGATAGGATAGGATTTATAATCCGAAACGTTGAAGGGAAGCGGGAACTCTTGGATCTAACTGTTTTGATCTCTTGATTTTGTAATAACTTTACTAAATGGATTTGTTTAAAAGGAGTTACCAACATATGTTGTTCTGGTTAATTTTTGTGATCTCCACAAAATAACGGATGCGATTTAAATTTTGTGCCTTATATCTCCGTATTTTTTTAATAAAAATTAACATAAATTAGGAATAGTTTTTTAGTTGCGAGTGTACCAAATAGAGCAAGAGTATTTTTCGCTATTGTTTACATTTCATAATCCCTTCTTGTCAGAATTTGTGAGGTCAAGTCTAAAACCGTCCCAACAAACTTGTATTTTTATTCCTTGCGGGTGTAATATCGTCCGCCATTTTGTGGCAAGCAGGTGACTTTGTAGAGCCGGCGTCGCGGCGGGTTTCATCAAACTAATGTGCCGGCAAATTATCTAAGCTGACTTGCATTTGGGCCCCCGCCAGGACAATTACAAAGCTCCGCCGTGCCTTGTGGCGTACCGACGTTAATTTTACTTTCTATATTTCTGGTTATAATTATATTCTTTGAGCCAAATATGATCATTAATTAATTTTGTTTACTCTTATAAAACTGCTACCCGTGACTTTGTTAGAGTATACTGAGATTTCAAATGCCATCTATTTATCTGGTATTTGAGTACGTTTGGATACTTTTTTTACTAACAGATTGACATGAAATTCTGTTCATAGAATATTATGCTGTGCATGAAACTTGTCGTTGCTAAAGTTATCTCCAAAAGAAACAACTCTGGCAAATTATTGAGATTTAACAACTGATGTCTCAAGGTTTACGTGCGCAGTGCAGTGCTTCTGTATGACATTGCAATGCAAGTCTTGCAATGCACGGTATCTCACTTTGGCACAGGTTTCACTTTACATCAGGTGTACGACTTGCTCATCGCTCTGACTAATAATGGTCTATTTTTGAAGAAATTTAAATTTGTTGGTAAAACCTTGTTTGAAGGTCGATATTTTAATATTTTATTATTCATCTCGTATTGAACATGAAGAGTGACGTCATTGCGTTTTGATCATAATAGCAGTATCGGGAGCATTTGGCAAGCGGCGTATACTGGTCATGCTTTTTGTTTGCGAGCTTACTATAGTACAAGTCTTGAGAAAGAGCGTTTCAGGGTTCAAGGATCTATTGCAATACTAACTATCATAATTATTCCCGTGCCTCGCAGTGCACCGTTTACTTATGGGCTAAGAAAAACATTGTGAGGAAACTTGTATGCTTGACAATTTTTCATGTTTACTACTGGGACTTTTTTCAGGAAGACAGTTATCATACGTTGACCGATGCAGTTTTTGTCATATTAGTTACTTCTGTAATGTCATCTGATAATAAAATGATATACACTTGCTACATTTCATCGCACGAGAATGCTATAGATCGCTTGGCAGTTTACATATTTACTGGTATTGTGGAGCGACCAGATTTTATTTCAATGTCCTTCGAAAACTTATCCAAATCGCTCGCGTAAGTGTCATAGGCCACGCGGGAAAGGTCGCACATCGGGCGGGCGACTATAAAGTATGAGAGCGGCAAAAACGAGCGACACACGCCCTCCCGCGATAATTGTTATGGGACATATGAAATTCATTCCAAACGCTTTTTGCCCCTTGCAATCGCGACTCGGTTCACGGCTCGTTACTGACTAAATGAAGGAGATAGATGGCAAAGTGTGTATGAAAATCTATACAAACTTGACTTATTTTACCGATAAATTATATCTAAATTTTACGGGTAATTAGTGGACAAGCTAAAATACAGAATTCATTACAATCAAAGTGATGTTTGCCACAGACACTTACAACTGCTTGAGATTCCTACCACTAAGTTGCTATAATCTATCTCAGCTAATAGTTAGAGGTGAACATTCAAATATCAGAAAGGAAAGGTTCAATATATTTAGCCCATCAGATGGCTTTCAATAGAGGTCTCTTGATACAACTTGATGGTTGTCCATAGCACGTGTCTTATTAAAATAAATAGATCGTTTTTATGCAATTGCATTAAATTTTATAATAAACTACCATCCAGTGTATTTGACATGTATATGCTCAATAAGTTCAAAGGTTTTGTCAAGCCGAAACTTATAAAAAAGGCATATTATAGCATAAAAGATTACTTAAATGAAAACAATCCATGGGAGTAAATTGCTAGTTCTAATTTATATTATATTGTGAAATAGTGATAACAAAAAAAGATAATACCCGGCTGAGTTTGTTGTGGGCTTCTTCTCAGTTCAGGGCGCGTTGGAACCCTCGTAAACTTAGTTTTTAAGTCGTTAAATAGTTCTCACTATTAATAAGTATATGTACCTACTTGACCTTTCATAAGTGCTAACAAGTAGTGGCCTATATGAAATAAATGATTTGAATCTTGAATCTCAACAGCTGAGCAAAAGCCTTTGGAGGTGCTCGTTGGTCTCGCTATAAGACTGTCCTCTGAAACTACTATCGCGGCTTCGTGGCATCGAAGGTTAATGTTTAATCGTCAATGCCACATTCCACATGGCAATAATCCCGTGAATAACTCATACTATAATTAATACTCCTATCATCTTTTCTATTTCATGTGTTTATCCTCACACAATGTTTATAGTTTCAATTTAGTAACCAAAGATGCATCTACGTTTTTGTTAGTCTGCGCATCCAATATGTCCTTACATGTTGCCAAAAGATAACGTCCCGTTTTGATGTTATAAAAATTTTCTTTAAAACATTTTTGGCAGCCGTTAATTTCGAGTACGAGCATTATTCTGCTAATGGGTAACGAGCTATTATAATTCTGTATGCTTGTTATAACAACGCAGTTACATTTTAATGTTATACTCGCTGTGAGTAAATGGGACGGTCTATTCTTGAGATTTTAATGTTTTATAGTTGCCAATTTTTTTTTCTTTTTGTAAATTGGATTTTGAAACATGATTTAAGGGTATGATTATCCAATAGGTACTCAAAAATTTTCATTGTTTTCATAATCAGAAATTGTGGTTTTCAACCCGCATGTCTTAAACCTCCAAAATTCGCATGCCTGGGGCTCGGACCCGGATCTTCTGAAAATACCGACTTCTCATACCACAAGCCTATCTATAAAGTAGAAGATTGTTATGTGATATTAGTAGTAAACCCTATAAAATTTTTGCCTTGTGAATAGTATGAAACTGACTTTATAATAGGCTCTTCTTAAAGCAGGATCAAACCCAGTAACCTTAAGATTACTTTCAAAAAGATGTATCACCATCATACATACTACGAGTATATCTATAAAACAACAAATCGTTTCAATTGAAACTAATTACTTTTATAGATTTTACAATTTTTGAATTTATGTTGAACCCGCCCCCTAAGTCCCTTTGTGTCCAAAACCTTGTGAAAAGCAATAGCACGTCAGGTCCCAGCCAGGTGGTAAGGGGAGAGGATTATGGTGCGCCTGCGAGCTACGCTGTTACCTGATAAAACGGATTGCCCGACGCTCTAAGACCTAAGTCTATTTACTGGCAAATGAAGATTAATGATTTTGAAATCGGAGCGCTATTCATACTGAGTTACAGTTTGTCTGTTTATGTGTTTGTCGATCTATCCGTGCCTAACAGGCGTTTTATATGACTCTATAGTTAAAGCTATAATATGAATCTAATTTGGAAAATTTCAAATCGTTGTATTATAAGCGTTCGAAATAAAAGAAAGACCGTACATTTTAAGTATTATAATATGTATTTTTTTTTCTCAGAAAAATAAAAAACCGACATGACTGTTAGGACATAAAACTGAACTTATTGTTTTAAAGTACAACAGCACAGTAAAGTAACTTACTAACTAGTTTAACAGAAGTGGACACATTTAGAGTTTTTTTTACATTTTAATTTGTAATAAAATGCAAAAAATCTCGTAATATTTAGTGACCCTATGTTATTAAGCAAAAATGATCCTTATTATGAAGCCTTTTCATTGATATGAGAAACTTACAGGTATTTTTTTTAGCCTTAGCGGATACCTTGTTCAACAAAGCAATTATTAAAAAAATATGAATGTCTTTTTTATTTGGTATTTTAAAATGAAGTCAAAGTTCAGTAAAAAGCTTCATCCACAACATTTAAGGTACTTCCAATGCATGTGGCATCACCGTGAGACGTCCTTTATAGTCTTTCTACTAACATTAATACTCTACCTATACGTGTAAAATTGTCAATAACAGATTTATTCAGACCTCTCTTAATACGGGCAGTAAACCAAAACTATGCAAATAACTTGATATAGAGTATAGCGACGTATTTGAACATCGACATCAGTGCTGTGTACCAAATAACTATTCGGGCGATGCTCTAACAGTGCTGCGTCATCAATCTTCCTGATAAATGTTAGCTGAAATAAAATATCTTCTAAACCATTAAAAGCGATTTGATTTAAATGGATTTCTGTTTAAATTTTCAACTACAGAACTCTTCGGGAAATAACAATGATTTTTATAGTTATTAACTAAGTTATTTTGAAAAAAGGTATTGACTTTTGGCTTCTGTTAAGAATATATTTACGATCAAGTCATAAAAAATATATAATGTCTATAGCCATATCAACAGATCCTCAAATGTTTTTTTTATGTTATTGTAAAATCACTTTTTGAATAAATAACCGCCTAACCGTCAAAAGTTTACTTTTTTTATATTACAATGTAGTGGGGGAAATCCGTAGGTTAGAAAAGAAATTATTTTCAGTAGCTCTAACCACCACCTTTTGTACTAGTTCCAATTAGAGAAGTCGAGTTTTAGTTATTATGTAATTAAAAAAATCGTCGACTCTACTGTAAAATATGATATCAGCAAAAATGGCGCGTAACTTTGGCATTTGTTTCTAATCAAATCAAGCGAGTAGAGCGCTCGGCGGGCGCGGCACCGCGCAGATTTAAATGTAATTAATTAATGTAACATTTCAATTAAGGGCGTGTAAACAGGGCCCTGATTGGAGCTCGCTCGGGCAAAGTCATTTACAATAGTTACCATCAACAGGCTCCAAGAGGTTCTAAGTTATCGTTGTTGGTTTAATTTGTCATAACACAGATATTATAAAGGCAAAAGTGCAAAATTTTATGTATGTTTGTTACTCCTTCAAACAGCAACTACTAAACTGATTTCGTTAAAATGATTCTCGTGGAATTTGTGAAATACCGAAATTCACTTTGTGTTTAAAACTTCGGGCCGAAATTTTAGTAATATTTAGTAATCATTGCCATACTTTCTTCTTTATTGTAATTTCTTCACTGTCAACCATATAGCCGGATTCTGGGATCGAACCTAGGACCTCGTGATCTGAAATCAAATCACCACTCGACTAAGGAAGCAGTTACACAAGTCAAGAGTGTCGAAATATCATTAAAAGATAATCTTGGCGTGAAAGACATCTCAGAAATGTCACAAGTTGGTTAGTTTAACCACGATCTCAAGTTAGAATCGCTGCGGTCTCCGAAAATAGCTCCAATATTATTATTGACTTTCAGTTAAATAATTTATAAGCCAACGATCTCCGAAACCCCTTCCGTATTGTGTTGAGAGTTTAGGACAAGAAGCATACCGGCCATCTTACGTCTATCCGACATGAATCGCGGCGCCGTTTGATCTCTCTGTTTGAGTTCAAACAGTGATTGCGTTTCAGACAATTGCCGCTCAAAGCCCGGCAGTTCAAACCAATCAAGCCTCCATTTCAATTTCAATAATTAAAAGGTCCAAACGGATCGATTTAAATCTATTGTAGAGTGCTTGTGTGCAATTATGCAGCGTAAAATGACGATGCAGTATTTTTTTCAATAAAAAATTCGTGTGGCAATTTCATCGAATTCGTTTCATCTCTTATAGACTTCTGCCGTTGTAGCTAATCTAAACATAGACTAGCTAACAACGATGAAGATCATATTCATAAAGTTAATGTTAGAAAAATAATAAGTTAATGTTACTATGGTGATACTCAAAATTAAACTTGAATATTTACTAAGTTAAGTTTTGAAAATTAACGCGATTCAAAGATTGAACTTTTTTGGTATTTTTTATGGAAATATTATTGAAAATAATATTTAATTGTATTTAAAACAAATAAAATAAATTGTCATGCTTGCCCACCGACGTCATGTATCTAGGCGATAGGTAAGTGGACTAGGTAATTGACTGCGTCCTGCATCGATACCACCTCATCAGTAATGCAGCTGTCATCGTGTTGTCAGTCAATTGGCAAACCCACCTAGCACTTACAACTAATTGACCAATTAGTTATTGAGACCTCATCAATGGCGCTGTACTGTGCTACGTGTAGAATGTAGAAACTAGAAACCCTATTATATAATACATAGCCTCAGTTAGTTAATTCTTTTGTTATCCCCGAATTATTTAATAAAACATCATATTTTTAGTAGATAATTGCTTACTCCAGTTACAATAGGATCCCTCGCCACAACCATAAACTCCATCACTAGAAGTTAGAAAAGCAACCTGGGGCCAGTGATCGACACTTGTGGTTAGTGGCCGCTACTATTTTTATCCCATACGCAAAGTATCATAATGGACTCAGACATAGAAGGTTTAAGGTGTGGCGCTTTTTGTTGGCGTTTAGTGGCTGGTGCGGGCCACGAGAATGGAGCAGCAGCGATGGATTTGCTGCAACGGCCACCAGCGTCACCGTGTGCATATAATATGTATAAAAAACTACAGTAAATATGCCACACTACCACACATATGGAATTCTTGAACACCTTTTATGAATAATATCCTGAAAAAAATTGGTTGCCTGTAAAGTCGGTATACGGGCGAAAGATTTACGTGACAACGACTTTGAGTGGTGGCCTTTCACTTTTTATGTCTGTCTCTCTCGCTCTTAGGCGGGCTAACCATGCCCGAGTGGAAGGGACGCGTGCCTCTCACTCGCTCTCATTGTGAGCGCATAACGTGAGCGGAGCGTAACGCAGTTTCTTGAAGTGTCACCCGGCAAACCAATTTATAAGACGTTGTCACGTCAAAAAAACTGGAGTCACGCAATCAATTTGTTAATCGGATGTAGATCATTTTCATCACTTTTTTTTGTTCCACATAAATGTGAAATGAGCAATTGACAGATTATTGCAGATATCTCATATCTCACATGGCTGAGGATTTTGGCCTGATAATTTTATACGAATACCGTATGACCGAAATCCTCTCAGCATGAGAAGCTACTGTGCATAAATTAGGTACCGCTCAACATTAATTTATAGTCATTGTAAATATTATCATTCAGTTGTTATGTCGTACTGAACGCACGCACGGTAAAACGCGGACAATAGTGGTTTATACGACACAGTAAACAATTACTTCCCGTCCATTGACCGCGTTGTTCAGTGCTTGTGAACTACAAGTTTGTCGCCTGCACCGAAACCCGCATTGGACGCTGTACATTAATTTAATTGATTTCGTGGAATAATTTATGCAAATTGATTTAAAGCAATTGTTTCACTGTTTTACTTGAAAGCACTATAGGCGTTTTTGGGCTTAATTTCAACATTGTGTGTAATTATGAAACATACCATGTCATACTTGACTTCATCCTTGGACTGAATAGATTGCGTATGAAAAGTATCGTCGCTCAGTGGTACAGCACCTAGCTGAGTGCTCGGGTTCAAATACTTTCAGGCGCGATAATTTTTATATTTATGTACATACTAAATAATTTAAATGTACAAATATGTGTGTTATATGAAATAAAAATTAGACATTTCGTCGTGGTACCATCATTACCACGCATGCTCATTGGTCATATCAAACAGCGCACGCTTTCCTGTTACACATTTCTTTTCCGTTCTAAAATCACTCTCCCAAAAATATCCAACAAGGATGTTAGGCATCAAAAACGAACACAGTGTATTTGGTGCAACCTTTGTCTGTTGTTGTTTAATCCCACCGATAAAAATGAGCCCATCTGAACAAATTTACGCCATCAGTCAAATTTCTCGCTAATACTTACACCACAATAAGGCAGAAACCGTCCCTCTGGAATCGCACGTGCGGACTAATAACAAGTGTTGTTATCTGGCGTAGACCACGCTCCATAAATGTTATTGCGGTCGGCTTTCTACTGACGCTGTTGGTGTCAAAACATACATTTTTGGCACCAGGAAACTGGCAATATTTTTCTGCGCAGTTTGCCGAGTCCTGTATATATGTCTATATGTTTTAATCCTCAGAAGGTTCACTTCAGCCTACATTAGAGCATGTCTCAGATCTCGGCCGAGCAAAGCGCATCTCCACGCTTTCAGTGCACTTCACATTCGCTGAGCTAAGCAGATCCTCTTCACTCGCCGGACTCGGCAGTTGTACCTGGCGGCTGACGCCATAGATTTGCGACATTTTGGTCTTTGTGACCATCAGTACACACAGCTCGGCGCGTGTGCTATTCGGGTACCTATAAACTCACGAGAGCCATGAATTTTCCGAGACTATAAGTAGCCTATTATTTAATCCAGTATATCTGTGTTTCAAATTTCATTTAAATCTTGAAGGATGTAGCAAAAGCTACAAGAGCGAAACGTCAGCCGCCAAACTTCGATCCGAAGGTTGCATAGAATGATGATAAGTCTACATTTAATGACATTTATGAAAACAACTATTGCCGTTGTTAGTTCTTCTCGGTGTAAGCCTGCTTTCCAAACTTGGCGGTGGCGTTTTGACTTTCCATATGTGAAAAATAAAGATTTTCATTTTTATTTATGTACATTGTACATGTACGTAAATTTTAAACGATTCGATTAAATGGTCTCCGTGCCTCGAATGCCTTGTGTCTGCTCGGACCTTAATATTATTAAAGCCATTCAGGAGAGAGCGTCTGTCGGGAATGGGTTCCGTCGAATTTCATTCAAACGGCACTTCGCTCCGCTCATTGTGTTGTTTATGTGTAATTAATTTAAATGTTATCCGTTATCCTGAGTGGAATACTCGTTCATTATTATAGCAATAAATAAATCACGTATAGGAGGTAGTATTTGTTGTTAAATCTGTGAAAATTTCAACTGTCTATTATTATGGTTCATGAAATAAAGCCTGGTGACAAACAGATAGATGGACGGACAGCGGTGACTGTAACAAAAAAGTTATTTGAATTTATTGCATAACTTTTAATAATAATGTAATATTACTCATTACTACGGTATCCAAAGGGTAAAATAGAAAATTCTTTTCAAAAAAACCGACTTCAAATGCCACTACAAAGAGTGAAATAAATTTTAATGTAGGACGTAGGTACACCAATTCGAAGTCGGGCGATTAATACGAAGGACTATGATTGTACGAATTGCCCGACTTCGAATTGGTGTACCTACGTCCTACATTAAAATTTATTTCACTCTTTGTAGTGGCATTTGAAGTCGGTTTTTTTGAAAAGAATTTTCTATTTTATTTTTTACTTTTTAGTCGAAAACAAAAAATGCACAGGGCTTTGTAAAACATGCCCAAATCGCTTGAAGTGTGCTTATAAAATCTGAAGAGTTCCCTCAATTTTTCCGAGATCCTATCATCAGAACCTGACATGATGACTTTAGTCATTAAGTCAGCATCTGCAAGCAAATGCACTAGTAACTATAAAAAATACCCAAATCGCTTCAAGTTTACCAGCAAAATTTGAAGAGTTCCCTCGATTTCACCAAGATCCCATGATCAGATCCTGACCTGATAGCCACAGGACAACTTGGAAAGTAATATTCTTTCAAACGATACCCAAATCGCTTCAAGTGTCCATATAAAATTTGAAGGGTTCCCTCGATTTCTCCAGGATCCCATCATCAGATCTTGACCTGATGACAATGGGACCATCTGGGAAGTATACCCTTTTAAACAAAAAAAAATTTTCCAAATTACGCGTCTTCGAGTAATCGGTGAACATACATAAAAAAAAAAAAAAAAAAAGATTCCGACGAATTGAGAACCTCCTCCTTTTTTGAAGTCGGTTAAAAATGGGACCCTATCATTAAGACATATCATTTAAAAAAAAAACCGGCTAAGTGCGAGTCGGACTCGCGCACCGAGGGTTCCATACCATGAAAGAAGTAAAACATTGAATGAATCACTTTAGTTCATGAATTTACAAGTATAATTTACATGTAGGTACTTTTGTTGGCAAACCGCAAACGTAACTTTGTTTTTGGTGGTTTATTGTTATTATCAAAAAAAGGATAATAGTTAGGGAGTTGATTTTATTTTTCCTGTAAAATATACATTAATGTTTATTGATCATAATTATTTCAGATTTTTCGATTGATAAACTTCGGAGATAAGGGGGGGGGAACGGTATTTTTTTCGACAGTTTGCTCAATAAATCCAAAACTATCAGGCATAAAAATAAATAAAATTCGGTTTTAGAATACACAAGTAACGCTCTTTCATATGATACCCCACTCAATATTGTTATTTCATTTTGAAAATTTGAAGCCCCGGTTTTCCCCCCTTTTTAAATAAAAATAAAAACAATTATCAATGTTTTATGACTGCAATGGCGTTGGGTCACTATTATCTAAAAATATTCTAAATTTCAAGTCGATAGCTTCGATAGTCACTGAAATAATCGAGTGTGACAGACGGACGGACGGACGGACGGACGGAGAAAGTCTCACCATAAGGGTTCCATTTTTACCAAATTGGTATGGAACCCTAATAGTACCTAAAAATACATAATACTACCTGGATGACAGATTTCAGCCCAATCCATCAGCCTGAGTGATTCGAGCTGTACATAGATGGGTAGATCAATCAGTCCATAGTCAGTCATTGAGTCATCACTTCCTTTTATCTTATTTACGTAATAAATCCGTTTTGTTTGGGAATCATCCGCTATCGTCTTTTATTGACTTACTTTATGTTTTTGGTGAGTCTAAATGAACCAAAATTTTCACATATTTATGGCTGTAAAATATTTACATATCGTGGGATCCACGAGTGGATTTATTATGTTTAACTGTTCGGGTGGCATACAATATATTTCATGTGGAACACGATATTTTGACGTTACATGAATATCATACATTTTATTTCGTCGTTTTTAGGGTTCCATACCAATTTGGTAAAAATGGAACCCTTATAGTGAGACTTTCTCCGTCCGTCCGTCCGTCCGTCCGTCCGTCCGTCCGTCTGTCACACTGGATTATTTCAGTAACTATTCAAGCTATCGACTTGAAATTTAGAACAGTTATAGGTAATAGTGACCCGACGTCATAACAATCGCAAAAATTTAAAAATTGTTTTTATTTTTATTTAAAAAGGGGGGAAAACCGGGTCGACAAAATTTCAAAATGAGATAACAATATTGAGTGGGGTATCATATGAAAGGGCGTTACTTGTGTATATTGAAACTAATTTTTATTTATTTTTATGCCTGATAGTTTTTGATTTACTGGGCAAACTGTCGAAAAAAATACCGTTACCCCCCCATATCTCCGAAGTTTACCAATCAAAAAATCTGAAATAATTATGATCATTAGAAATTAATGTATATTTTATAGGAAAAATAAAATCAACTCGCTGACTAATATACTTTTTTTGATATTAACAATAATCCGCCAAAAACAAAGTTACGTTTGCGGTTTGCCAACAAAAGTACCTACATGTAAATTATACTCGTAAATTCATGAACAAAAGTGATTCTTTCAATGTTTTACTTCTTTTATGGTATGGAACCCTCGGTGCGCAAGTCCGACTCGCACTTGGCCGGTTTTTTTTACAGTTCACATTACAAGCTGTAATATGTCACTACAATCAATCGATATCTCTCGAATACTTTTATGGATATACTAGCAGAAACCCGCGGCTTCGCACGCGTAAATTTTAGTTTTAACTTTAAAAAAATTAGTTTAAACTTAAAAAAAAATTGTTTTATACGGGAACCATCCATTTTCCGGAATAAAAACTATCCTTTGTGTTAATTTACAGGAAATCTATCTTCGTTTCAACTTTAAACCAAAAATTTTCAGTAATTGCGGTGTGAACAAAAAATTCTCTCTCGCATGAATATCTCTTTTTCCCTATTATCACGAAAACATATGATATAATCTATCTCCATTCCAAATTTCAGCCCAATCGATTCAGTAGTTGCGGCGTGAATAATTTTTTCCGCGTTAATTTCGGTTTTTTACTAATCCTACGGGAACCATGAATTTTTTCGCGATGAAAAGTAGCCTTCGTATTAATACAATATATAATCTATCTTTATTCATAATTTCAGCCATATCAGTTCAGTAATTACGGCGGGAAGTAGTATTTTTCCCGCGTGAATATCTGTTTTTCCCTTCTCCTGCAAAATCCATGGATTTTTCCGGGATAAAAAGTACCTTATTTATTAACCCAGGATATAATCTATCTCCATTCCAAATTTCATCCAAATCGGTTGTGTACTTGCGGCGTCAGATTTTTTTTCCGCGAGAATTTCGGTTTTTAACTTATCCCACGGGAACAATGAATTTTTTCGGGATGAAAAGTAGCCTATGTGGTAATGCAAGATATAATATACCTCCATTCCAAATTTTAGCCAAATCGGTACATTAGTTGCGGCGTGAAGACGTATTTTAACTTGATAAAATCCAAACTTCGGACCCCCGTTTCACCCCCTTAGAGGGTGAATTTTGAAAAATCCTTTCTTAGTGCACCCCTAGGCCTCACAAGAAACATGTGTGCCATATTTGGAGTCTCTAGACCCAGCGTTTTGGGCTGTGCGTTGATATGTCAGTCAGTCAGTCAGTCAGTCAGTTTCTTCTTTTATATATTAAGATAACATCTGCTTGAATGTTCCGTACAAATTCTGTAACCATTGTAATTTTTTTACCCGACTGCAAGAAGGGTTATGTTTTTCGCGCGTATCTTGTATGTATGTATGTATGTATGTATGTATGTAAATTTCTTTATGACCACGTATCTTCCAAACGGCTGGATGGATTTTGACGTTAATGGTATCGTTAGATTCGTCTCATTAACCCAAGTGTTCTTAGATAGGTTTTTGAAAATAAAAAACAAAATGGCGGATTTTGGACCTAAAATTGTCAGTCATTTACAAAATATTTGTAACCAAACCTATCGAGTGGGGTATCAAAATGAAGGGAATTACAAGGAGATTATAAAAATATATATAAGTCATATGTTTCGAATTAATTTGGAATTATAAACAGTCGATCAATGCGTTCAAAATGGTAATATTTGTAGTTTTTGATAGCGTTAATCTTGTATTGACCAAATGTATGTCGTACTTTATATTGTGCATTTTTACTTGGTATATCATAGCATAAATCGAAAACATAATTTAATATAATCATTAAACAATTAATTAACATCTGTACTTTCGCTACTCGCTCTAGATGGCGCTGTGTGTACTTTAAGAAGCGCTCCACCGCTCGTAAAGTGTGGCAACTAAAAAGCCTGAAAAAAATAAATAATTAAAAAAATCAAAAAACCCGACTGCAAAAATGTCAACTAAAATGCAATAACTTAAAAGACTGAAACAAGGCGGATAACGAAAACAAAATTATAATAAACTTAAAACGATGCAATTTTTACTTCATTTTAACAAACAACATTATGAGCTGAAAGCTTTAGTTAAATTTTCGCATTCAATTTAAAAATAAAGCAGGCGGGACCTATTAATTTTCTCTATGTTAATTTATAATTTGCGAAAATAGGTCCCGCCTTCTATATTTTTAAATTGAATGCGAAAATTTAACTAAAGCTTTCAGCTCATAATGTTGTTTGTTAAAATGAAGTAAAAATTGCATCGTTTTAAGTTTATTATAATTTTGTTTTCGTTGTCCGCCTTGTTTCAGTCTTTTAAGTTATTGCATTTTAGTTGACATTTTTGCAGTCGGGTTTTTTGATTTTTTTAATTATTTATTTTATTGACGTAGATACTACAGACTCACGACTCTGAATGTTGTTCATAAAGTTTTGATGATCACGCAATAATATAATTAACTCCAATGGTAATGTATAAAAAATATAACATTTATTCGTGAAACAATAATGTTTAATACTATTCGTATTCTAGAGCTGTAAAATTAAGTAATAATTATTCGAAAACAAAATAAATTGAAATTGTAAATATTACAATTTCAATTTATTTTAAAATATTACAATTTCATTTTATAATTGAAAAGAAATAAAAGTATTACGTTATTCTTTCATTTAAAGGAAAATGCGACTTATATTTTCTATGTACTGCGATTTTTGAAAATATATTTTATAGTAGAAATCTATACTAAAGACTAATTCTAGAGTTCAGTTGAAAAGTTTCCGAGTCATTGAAGTCTGTAAACGTAATCCATTAGCCTCGCAGCAAAGCTAAGGGCAAATATGTCACCCCGAGTACATTTCTCTCTCTAGTATATTATGTAACCAGCTCTACAGTATGCTATAAACTGTGATATATTATGTGAAAACTGCACTACACATTATCTTCGTAGAGTATTATGTGCAAGTTAATATCACTTCCTTTAGCAGTGAAGGAAAATAGCGCGAGAACGTCAGCTAGCCTAAAAGCTTTCTCGTAATATTTTCTAGTCTGTGATGCCTGCCAGCTCGCAGTCAGCTTGATGAGTATGGTTATATATTTTCAGTAAAAGAAAGAAATATATAACTCACTGATGTCTATTTTCATTGACATGTGCGTTGAACCGTTTTGGTCATACTAGCAGAATTACAAAACCCACGCAGTGCACTGTGCTGGTATCGAAATAACGATAGTAGCAGGTTAAGTGTGGGTTTGCAGGCTTTACACAGCATTGAGAACTTTCAGGCGAGCAGGTTACCTCACAATGATATTTTATTTCTTAGCTAAGCTGGAAAAATAAATAAAAAATAATTTTATTATTATATTATCACAAACGCCGTTAGTTAACTCCGAATACCTACTTAAGAGGAGCGTGATTGACATTTGATCCCAAAACTTCTGTTTAAGAGACAGACGACTAAACTACAAGGTTTTCCCAGGTTTCATCGTATTGTTTCACAAAATCTCTAAACTAAATTGGAATGCTTATTTTTCGGCAGGTACTTTTATTTTCAAACTTAAAAAAATATTTATAATGTACCACCTATTTATCAAGTTTACCAGCCGATTATTATGCGCATTTGGTTATTGAGTTCTAGACAAAGACAACTATACTATAGATCCGGCGGACCGCGCTAAAAGATGTCGCCAGTTTATGGGAGCAAAACCCCCCTCCGGCGTCAGTAGTAAGCTGTAGGTAAGCCTACGCGGTATTTCGCAGGAGTATATATCGCGATACATGGCGCTACATTTTCTTGTATGAAGATAGTTTACGTAAAATGTTCGGATGGGCTCATCTTGATGTTATTATCATATCTCCCATCTCTCAACCCCTTTTTATGTCCCACTGCTGGGCACGGGTCTCCTCTCAGACTGAGAGGGGTTTGGCCATAGCCCACGCTGGCCAAGTGCGGGTTGGCGGGCTTCACACACTATCGAGAACATTTTTGTGAACTCTCAGGCATGCAGGTTTCCTCACGATGTTTTCCTTCACCGTTAAGCTAGTGATATTTTGTTTCCTAAAACGCACATAACTCGGAAGAGTCAGAGGTGCGTGCCCAGGATTCGAACCCGCGACCTCCTTATGAGAGGCAAAGGTCAGAACCACTGAGCTATCACTGCTTTATTATCATAAGTTCTAGATAATTATTATCACGAATTTAATATTGTATCTCTAACAAAGTAGCTTATAGAGCAATCGCTTCCCTGTGCCGTGGTAGGTAGGTGATAGCGGGTGGTAGGTAGGTGGTAGGCGCCAGGTGGTGGCAGGGATGGTAGGAGGCAGCACAGAGTGCAGCAGGTGCGGTTACCTCGTTAATCACAGCGAATGGATCGTTGTTCGCTAATCATAGTAATTTGCAGCACGCCACCGCACCGGCTTTTATTTATTTAAACTAACTAATAATACGGAAAAAAAACACTGTTCGTCTGTCTGTATGATCGAAAAACCTTATAAAGAATGGAAATTCCTAGCACAAACCCCTTCAGGAAAGGCCTGCATTCGCTAAACCTGATATAGTTCGATGGAACTCGTTGCCACCCGAGCAACAGGTCCCGTCACTGCTTCCGCTCCTGAGAACCAGTTCCCAAACGGTGTACCTTTTAGTCTTGTAAGGAATTTGGGTGACAAACGCCAAGGCTGTCTGTATGACTCTAGTTTGAACGCCTATTGATTCTTCTTAGTATTATCCCAAAAGAATAGGCGCAATTTTTACAGCAGATATTGTTCTCTTTCTCCGGTTTTTAGCAGCACATTAGAGATTGTTTGAGACTATTCGGCTACACAATACACAAATATGCACTTCCTACTCAGTACTCAAGCCACAGCTGTCTTTGCCATTTTTTTAGGGACATTCATGTTTAGGCGTTCTGTTATCGATATAGCTTTATGATTTTCATATTACATGGTCTTACCTACCACCTAAAGTCAGATCTTTGATGAGTTAGCATCTATTTTATATTTAAATATATAAAAAAAAATGTTTTTGTTTGATTTAAAATAAATCGGAAATACATGTGATGGAAGTCTTTGGCATTAACTAGTCGAATACCTAGTAATTGTTATTAGCTCCTTGCTATTAAACCTTTTCTAAGTAAAATTTATAATACTCCATGTATTTCATTCAGTAATGCTTTTTATTTTCACAGAAGAGTATACCTACAATGTCTTTTAATCATCATTATGGTTGTAATTTTAATTACAATAACTGCTTTTGCATCATAATACTTATTCATTATAGAAATGTTTTTGTTCGGATTTGACCTAGATTAAAATAAACTAGAATCAATAAAAACAGTTTATCATTTGAAAATAATAATAGATAATATACCATTTGAAAATAATAATAAATAATAGATAATGTAGTAGAGGCATAACTTTTCCACTTACAAGATATTTACTTTAGCGACCGACACAAAACTTAAGTTAATTTGAATTATTTTCTCTTCCATTTTTATTCTAAAAAATCATTAAATTTACATGCATGTTGACTAGCAATTATGCACCCAAACTAGATATGCTTCGAATTTTTAAAATGAACAAAGAATCAATGTACTTTGGACAATTTTATGATGAGAAAATATCAGCAAATTTGATGATGCGCTTATCTGGATTTATAAATACTTTTCTTATAATTAAGCATATTATTATGAGTATCGATTACGTTATTTGCTAATGTACCTAATTTTGCTAACATCGCAATCTCAGATTTCAAACATATTATATTTCTTAAATTTTCTCATGTAATTATAGTAAAGCAACTTTGTGGATACTGTAGTATCTAAATTGTGTTTAAATTTTTTCAAGAAAAGGAAATGCATCCTAAAAATTCCCAGGAAATCTATTTACTTAGTTGGAACTTCTGTATATCTGTAATACAAAACTTTCTCTCAACGTGAGTGAACGATTTACGAAATAGTTATTTCGCTGATCCTACCTAACTCCAAATCGAATGAAAAGATAAACATTTAAGGGGCTCTCTATGATTTTACCTAGAAATACCCGTTGTTCAACTTGATTCAATGAGTTTGAATGAGTTTATGAAATCCTAAAAAAAGATATTTCAATACTTTCATTCATCATCTTTAATTCTGTATGATTACTTTTTCAAGGACTTTGTACATATTTCTAGTCGGACAACCTCCGAAAGCTTAGTTCATAATGTTTCCCATTAGGTCGCTAGTTGTATATGTATGCAGAAATTCGGTCAGTTTATTCAAAGCGATAAAATTAAAAACATGTTAAGCGATAAGGCGTCTCTTTATATTCTTTTTACATGTTTTCCAGTTTATAATAACTTAGCATCTAAGAGACTGTTATTAATTTTTGCAAGCCGTCTCTTCTTCTCTTCTCTTCAAACCCTAGCCGTCACTTTTCTTGAAGACAAATTGTTATACCATACGTAGTATTATTTTACCAATAATAATTAAATTGTAAACGAATATGCTTCAGAGTGTTCTAATCAGCGGAAGGATCCTGTTTACACATGTCTAATTGAAACGAAACATTAATTAAAATCAAAACTCGAAGCCGCCGACCGCACGCTGTTCAATTAATAACAACTGCCAAGCTCTGATGGTAATATCGTTCAGTTTGTAATTCTATGATATTATTATGAATTTAAATTAATCATTGATAAATATTGGTACAAAATAATTTGGCTTTGTATCATTAGGAACAAGAAAAATTATAGTGCCTGTTGTTTAAAAAATAGGCCAAGTTTTAATGCGGTTTGAACACCGAGGGTTCCGTCCATCATATAATAAGCAAAAAACCTTTCTTTTAAGAAATAGTTACTGAAGCGATTTTTTTTTAACTTTTTTGGTAACTCTTTATATTTGTTGATTTTTTATTTTTTATGCCATTTATGATTTTAGAACAACGGATATAGCTCATAAGTAATATAAATAAAAAGTTTTCGTAATGGGATCCTATATTATGTTTTCCTACATATTATGTAAAAATCCTATTAAAATAATTACGACAAAGACTAACGAGCATCTATTGTTCCTATAGTTATTTATGAATGTAGAGATAATATAGTATAGAGACATGTACATATTAGTAACCGCAACCGCCACGATGTTCGAAGCATACTCCTTCGGCCTCTCTTCAGAGGGTCGGCGGTTCGATTCCCAGACACACATTCCTGAGTTTTCGTAGGTATGTGCGCTTTTGAAGAGTAAACATAACCGCTTAGCGGTGAAAGAAAAATACGTGAGTATTGTGGAACACTCGGTAGAGAAAAAGTGTGGAGTAACACCTAAATCAAAACTCCATTTTCTTAACCCATCGCTCAATAGTTGGCGCTGTCTTCAGTAAGCTCGCACTAACGAGTCAGTCATACTAAATCTCTATACGTGATTGCATGCGTGCCAATTCTGGTGACTAGTAAAAATATTAATTCTATATTTTCGAAAAAATTTATAGATTTTCGTCGTATCGGGATTTTCACCATGCAAAAGATCAATATTATTTCGCCTACCCCTCTGCGCAATACCCTCTGAAAAGAAAAAAATTGAGGAAATCTGCATGTCCTGCATGTATGGCCCGTATGGATGGCCATCTGCATTATCTGCCAACCTAGCCGCTCTGAAAAGGGTTTGAAGTTTTCATATTTCATAATTGATCCTTGGTTTGTACCAAATGCCGTACTCGCCAGACAAGGGCCCGCCCCTTGGCCCGCGCTCTTCTGTAGGACTCCGACCTTGTTTGAATGATCGCGGAGACTCCGACCCTCCGAGAGTGTTTGCCAGGACGCCGACCTTGTTCCATGCCGTTACAGCGGCGGTGACCCAGAAAACCTTTTCATACATCAGGATATTGGTCGCCTTTATTGCTGTCATTTTTCGGCTGTAATATTTTTATCACAAATAAATAACAGGACCTGGGTGACCGAACTTTGCTCGGTTACTATTATGGATGCGAAGCAAATAGGTATTCGTATCTAACAGTGCCACATAAAAAAAAAACAATAGTTAATAGTATTTTTTTCCAAAATAAAAAAGAAAAAAAAATAATAATAGCATTAATATAATAATATAGATAAGGTATGGATATGGCAATTGTCTCAATTCTACAATGTTCGTCTGATTACAGCTAAAACTCTACACAAAACTCAAACAGGACCCCCTATTAATGAGACTTTGCCGTCCGTCCGTCCGTCCGTCAGTTCGTCTGTCACCAGGCTATATCTCTTGAACCGTAATATCTACACAGTTGAAATTTTCACAGATGATGTATAATATTAAATTTCTGTTGCCGCTATAACAACAAAAACTAAATAATATAATAAAATAAATATCAAAGAAAGCTCCCATACAACAAACGTGATTTTTTTGCTTGTTTTTCGTCGATGACCCAGAAGAGCCAATTGCCTACTACAGACTACTTGTAGGTATTTGGGCCTTCTAGCTACGCTATACTATCATTTCACTATACGCTATTTAGATAATGGTACGGAGTCCTCGCACTTAGCCGATTATATAATATTTTTATATCCAGAATACAGATACTAAAATCTTTAAAAAATAGTGGTAAGCGATGTTTTAGTGGTACGGGAGCGCTCGCGAGGCAGTTATTAATGTGATGCGGCTGTACAGTGCACGGCTCTGCAGAGGCCTCGTGAAGCAGATATTTTTCCATTGTGTGTGTTACTGACTGAGCAGACGCCGGGGTGAGTTCGAAAACATTCTGGAAAGCTTTTAAGCTGCAGTTTTCCCTAAATTTTACAGTTTACCTCATCATAAAACTCTAAGCCTAAATCACTTTACGTGTTGTCGCCTTGGACGATTTAAAGGTTGTCGCTAGTGTGCTATTCCGAGTTTTTTGACGTATGGTTTCTTATTTGTTCATTATTTTATGGTAAACTGTTGCAATCCCACACCAGACAATTGTGTGAAATTCTCCTGTAAAACCTTAGCTCTCTCACGATCGAATAAGTAAAAATATCTCAATAGACTCAAAATCAGTACAAGCCTCTAGATGTTAGAATTATTATAATATTATTATCATGATGAAATCCGAATATTCCGTTAAATTGATTCATTTCATCGTGGCACGGTCTCTAAGGAATGATCATCTTCTGAAAAGATCGACCATCAATTTGCGGCCAGACATTACACGACATAAAAAATGGGAAATGCTTTCCAAAAAATGGGAAATGCTTTCCAAAAAACCAACTTCAAATGCCACTACAAAGAGTGAAATAATTTTTTATTTAAATTTTAGGTACCTACACCAATTCGAAGTCGGGCAATGTTTCATACAATCCCTAACTTACTTGATGTGCGAAGAAATGACGAAGTCATAGGCAATCGCCCGACTTCGAATTGGTGTAGGTACCTAAAATTTAAATAAAAAATTATTTCACTCTTTGTAGTGGCATTTGAAGTTGGTTTTTTGGAAAGCATTTCCCATTTTTATTTTATACTTTTTAGTGGAAAACAATAAAATGCACAAGGCGTTGTAAAAATACCCAAATCGCTTAAGGTGTGTTCATAAACTCTGAAGAGATACCTAAAATTCACCAAGATCCCATCATCAGACCCTGACTTGATGACTTTAGTCATCAAATCAGTATCTGCTAGCAAATGCACCAGTAACTATAAAAAATACCCAACTCGCTTCAAGTATACTAGCAAAATTTGAAGAGTTCCCTCGAATTCACCAAGATCTTATCATCAGACCCTGACTTGATGACTTTAGTCATCAAATCAGTGTCTGCTAGCATATGCACCAGTAACTATAAAAAATACCCAACTCGCTTTGAGTATACTAGCAAAATTTGAAGAGTTCCCTCGATTTCACCATGATCCCATGATCAGATCCTGACCTGATGACCATAGAACAACTTGGAAAATATTACTCTTTCTAATTATACTCAAATAGTTCCATGTGTCCATATAAAATTTGAAGAGTTCCCTCGATTTCTCCAGGATTCCATCATCAGATCCTGACCTGATTAAAATGGGACCACCTGGAAACAAAACCCTCTTAAACAAAAAAAAAATTTTTCAAATCGGTCCACGCGTCATCGAGTAATCGGTGAACATACATAGATAAAAAAAAAAAATAAAAAAAAAAAAAAAAAAAAAAGATTCCGACGAATTGAGAACCTCCTCCTTTTTTTGAAGTCGGTTAAAAACCAACTTCAAATGCCACTACAAAGAGTGAAATAATTTTTATTTAAATTTTAGGTACCTACACCAATTCGAAGTCGGGCAATGTTTCATACAATCCCTAATAGTCCTTCTTACTTACTTGATGTGCGAAGAAATGACGAAGTCATAGACAATCGCCCGACTTCGAATTGGTGTAGGTACCTAAAATTTAAATAAAAATTATTTCACTCTTTGTAGTGGCATTTGAAGTTGGTTTTTTGGAAAGCATTTCCCATTTTTATTTTATACTTTTTAGTGGAAAACAATAAAATGCACAAGGCGTTGTAAAAATACCCAAATTGCTTGAGGTGTGTTCATAAAATCTGAAGAGATACCTCAAATTCACCAAGATCCCATCATCAGACCCTGACTTGATGACTTTAGTCATCAAATCAGTATCTGCTAGCAAATGCACCATTAACTATAAAAAATACCCAACTCGCTTCAAGTATACTAGCAAAATTTGAAGAGTTCCCTCGATTTCACCAAGATCCCATCATCAGACCCTGACTTAATGATTTTAGTCATCAAATCAGTATATGCTAGCATATGCACCAGTAACTATAAAAAATACCC
Source organism: Coenonympha glycerion (assembly GCA_963855885.1). Lineage (NCBI taxonomy): Eukaryota > Metazoa > Arthropoda > Insecta > Lepidoptera > Nymphalidae > Coenonympha > Coenonympha glycerion. The sequence continues at coordinate 399,470 of OY979638.1, read as the reverse complement.
AACTCGCTTTAAGTATACTAGCAAAATTTGAAGAGTTCCCTCGATTTCACCAAGATCCCATGATCAGATCCTGACCTGATGATCATAGGACAACTTGGAAAATATTACTCTTTTTAATAATACTCAAATAGTTTCATGTGTCCATATAAAATTTGAAGAGTTCCCTCGATTTCTCCAGGATCCCATCATCAGATCCTGACCTGATTAAAATGGGACCATCTGGAAACAAAACCCTCTTAAACAAAAAAAGAATTTTTCAAATCAGTCCACGCGTCTTCGAGTAATCGGTGAACATACATAGATAAAAAATAAAAAATAAAAAAAAAAGATTCCGACGAATTGAGAACCTCCTCCTTTTTTTGAAGTCGGTTAAAAAAGGTGCAAATATTGCAAATTGTAATAATATGATTTGCAATTAGTTTATCTTTAATGTTTTCGTCACAGTTTCACAGTAACATGCACAGCTCAGTACTTCACAAATACTTGGTATAACTGCACACTTAACACGCAATACCTGTACACCCAGCATCGCCACAACACCGCGAAAATTCACGATGCTTTACGCTCTCTTTGGAATTAAATTTAACAAAAAAAACGTATTTGCCAAGGATTGTTATCTTTTTTTTTCCCCTAGGTATACAAGTTACTACTTGACTGCGATCTCACTTGATGGTAAGTGATCTCACCTGATGAAGATGTTAACGTACTAACTTGGAAGGGGTAAATAAAGTCACCCCAACGGTTTCTACACATCATCGCACCGGAACGCTAAATCGCTTGGTGGCACATCTTTGCTGGTAGGGTGGTAATTAGCCACGGCCGAAGCCTCCCACCAGACCAGACCTGAGCCAATTTAGAAATTATAAAATTCCAAAGTGGCCCGTGGCGGGAATCGAACCCGCGACCTCCCACTCGAATTCCCCTGCGCCAGGGAGGTCGCCAATACTCTTTACTGTTACTATCATACGCTAGCATACCACGCTGCACATACTTTACCTATACTGATTTCATACTATAATTTTATCATTATCATCATAATGCTTGTAGACGTCCACTGCTGAATGTAATCGTAGTTATGAATATCTAAACGACTACCACCATACCTACCCTAAAGTATGTCCTCATTCATTTACTTCCATCCCCTATACTATAAAAATTTTTATCATCGGTCCACCGAGCTGAGATACGCCCTATACTACCGGTCTCTTTTATAGAAATTTCCGTCTCCCTATTTTAAAATAAGTAACAGCACCTTTAATATATTCGTAAATACGATTTAAAAATTCATTTCGCTTCAAAAATCGAGGAACAAATATAAATAAAATTATTTACAGTTAAAGGGTCCCTGCGGAATTATAACTTGCTGTTTCGAGAGCCACAATGGATTGGGACCACTAACAACTGCAATCGTTTACTTAGCTCGGAAAACTGGTCATTTTCCCAGCTTTATACCACAAAATAAATATTGTATTTATATTATAACTGTGTGCAAATTGCTTATATTATTACGAGTAAATTGATGCCTGATGTTGTTAAAATGTGTCTAACGATTACATATAATATAGGTATGTTAAATTCTGTTGTGTGATTAAATCAAATCAAAAATCCAAATATACTTTTTTTAACCGACTTCAAAAAAAGGAGGAGGTTCTCAATTATTCGCAAACGCGCCCTGCCACTGCAAAAAGCCCTGCACAACAAACTGACTCGGGTTTTTTATGTAATCACCATTTAACAAAAATGAGTATAAATACTAAATAGGCTAGTAAATTTATTTGTGAGCTATCGTCGGTACTTACGTGATTTTCGAGACTCCGCCAAGATTGGCAATTATCTAACCACCCTGTAGTGATCATATTATTGGCAAAAAATAAGCAAACATCTTTTTGTCAAAACTTATGCCCTCGTACTTCAGAGACGCTTATCGCTAGACCGTTATAAAGCACCGTAATTTATTCAACGCATTAGGTACCTATCTAGTCTCTAGTCCCCCTTATTTGTCATCCACTCGAGACTACGAGCAATATGATAATATTGGACTGCAAAGAGAGTGAGTCAAAGTACAGTGAGCGATATATATTAGTCCTGGAGAACTTTCGTGCTGAATTTACGATATTACTAGTAACACGGTGACAATGATTACATCCACGAATCAATATAAAACACAGGTAATTTTGAAATTATTTTTTCTCAATAATAAATGGGCTAATAATGCTGCTATGCCAAACCAAAGAGAATTTATTTTCGCCAAGTACTAATAGATGTTACCCTACTCTATGATTTGATATGTGTTTATAACACCCGCACAAAAAATAAACATTAAAATGAGTGCTTAGAGCCGTTTTCGACTTTGTACAGGAATAGCGAACTAAGATTTTAAAAGAATAGTTGAAGAAAATTGCTTGACAGTTTTTGGGATTTATCAACTAAAAAGCATAAGGATTAAGTTCCTTATGCTTTTTAGTTGATACTTATGATATTAGGTATACTAAGACTAACGTATACCGTACCGAAATTTACGTATGAATTTAAACCATAAAGTAATTCGTTAATTATAACTTTCTTTTCGTTATAATAGAGGAATGCCCTTTACTAAAACCCAAATCTCACACCAATTTGATTAAGATCGAAGTTTTCTTCTAACGTATCTAATATACGTAGATAAGTTTAACATTTTTCTTGCACTTAGCTTAATATTTTACTCGTTCTTTACTAGACGAGTAATATAAATTTCAATTCGCAATGATTTGTAGCCAGTCAGCGGTGTTTAAAGTAGTTTATTCATCCAGCATCGCGATTCGCATAATAGATGTACATAATTTGCTGAACAAACGTTCGCTCTCGCCTTTTCCTATTAATTATATACAGAGCGCGTGTCCCGACTCGCCTCGGTACCTGCGCCGTGTCGATGTTTCCATCTCCCGTGGTAAATCTCCCATAAACGATGTGCTGCTTGCTGTTATTAATTTTAAATTTCTGTGCTAAAAGAGCATAAGTAAAGTGAAATCTAATATATTAAATTCTCATGTCACAGTGTTTGTAACAAAAGTCCGAAACGACTAGACCGAATTTTATCAGATTTTTTCAGGTCAGAGAATAGGACGTCAAGTAATTTTCATTCCCTTAATTGAGAAATATGTATCATCCGTGTTGTCATATGGTTTAATACTTTGGGGTAATTCTGTTGATTTTATAAGAGCGTTCCGACTACAAAAGAAATACATAAGGGCTATATGTAATGTTGGGCCATTAGAAAGCTGTAGGCCACTTTTTAAAAACTTACGCATCCTTCCACTACCTTGTATGTATATCAGGGATATGTGTATATTCGTAAAAAGACATTTAAAATATTTCAAACGTAACTGTGAAATTAATATGAAATATCTGGTTGACCGAGCTTCGCTCAGTAGTTTAACTACTGGATAATAGATGGCAGCAGAAGTGCTTCGCTCGGTAGTTTAACTACTGGCTAATAGATGGCAGCAGAAGTCATATTTTTATTATTATTTTTTTGGTAAATTCGACATTTTCTAAAAATGAATTCTAGCTAGATCGATTTATCGCCCCCAAAACCCCCTGTATACTAAATTTCATGAAAATCGTTGAAGCCGTTGCCGAGATCCAGATTATATAGAAATATATATATATATATACAAGAATTGCTCGTTTAAAGGTATAGGATAGGTCTGTAAGATATCCCGAAAGACTCTGTATAGGGAAACTGTGCTGCAGTACATTTATGAAAAGCCCTTATTGTATGGCAGTAAAAATCTATAATAAGTTACCAAGAGACTTTGAAAAATTGACGCTAAATACATTTAGAAGGAAACTTGACGAATATCTAATTGAAAAAGGTTATTATGATATTAAAGAATATTTAATGTAAGTAATTTAGCGATATAATTCAGTGGAACTTTTAATAATTCATTCATTATTGTTTATTAGGACTAAAATTCAATCTGTTGTAAATTTATTATTGTTGAATTAATTATGTTTATATTTGTATAGATCACTTCCTACTCAATTGTAACTTTTGCATGCCTTAAAATGGTAGAAACATTGAAACGCTTATATTATTGTAATAACATCTGTATTTGACATGTGTTTAGCAAATAAACTTGATTGATTGATTGATTGATTGATTGAATAATTTAAATAGTGACTGACATGTCTACGGGCCTGTTTCACAATTACCAGATAAACTTTATCTATCCAGTATATGTATATGTATTGGGAATTGAATTGTCAAAATGTCAAGTTTATTCGTTAGATAAAGTTTATCTGGCCGTTGTGAACCAGGCTACCACCAGATTTTGAGGAGGTCTACCTACAGTTAAACACCTAATTTCTGACTTGCACGGAGGGGTATTATAAACGTTGAAGTCGACAAGCAAGGTATATATCATGGTATTGAACTTGGCTCTCATTTCACATTTTATGTTTTTGATGGGATTCAGTTTAAGCATCGGTTTAAGTATAGGTTATTATTAAGTGTTTTATGTAAAATATAGAGGAATGTGCAGCGTCTATATAAACTCAGATGAGTTTCGAGACGCCAAGATGTTATGTAAAAAAAAAAACAAAGCTCTTCATTACATGCTGAACCACTCTGAGTTTTCTTATGGGTTCTATCATCAATGTAAATTAAAGTAAAATAAAGAGTTTTTACTCAATCACAATCTCATGATAATACACCACAGAATTATATTTACAACTTCATGCTTCCAAAACTATGTAAAAGGATTTGAAACTATACGTTCAAGTCTCCCTCGACGCAGTAATTCAATTTGCCAGTGCACAGGTTAAACTGCAAAAGCTCAGCACGCCGCAAGTCAAGCGTGAGAGGCACTGACTCGTTCGCTGGGGCGTCGCAAGAGTGTAGAGTGCTGAATATCTAATTGCTAAAACAAACAAAAGGTCTATAGGTATGCTATTTGTGATATTAATTGACTGAAAAGTTAAACTAAGCTTACAAGGATTTTAATGCGCTCTGTATTGAGCGGAAGCCCACACACTATAAACTCAGGAAAGGGGTTTTCTTTATCACCATTTTATAATGGCTCTTAAAAACTTATTAAGCTAAATTAATTAAAGAAGTGTATACTATTGGTCTTTCGTGATCATCTCCGTGATCATTTTATTAAATTAAAGATTAATGGAACTCTAAGAGAAACACTCAAAAAAATTTCAAAGTTGTTTCAAGCAAACAACCTCTCAGTAAATAATTATTATATTGATCTTCGCATTACAGCTAATAGGGTTGCCGCTCCGCAGCCTACCGGTAACGCGGCTAATTTGCAATAAAGATTATCAAACTGCTGAAACCCCTTTATTGAACTTTCTCCGCGGAATTAGACCGCTATTATTATTTTACGATGAAGGAGCCGAACTTTTAATGGTAATTCAAGTAATGGGCGTTAATACCACTTAGTATTTTATTTCGTCGGAAGTCGGGGACAGGCATCTTATAAATTAGCTACAAAGGAAATACACAAAATATTTGAAACAGATTCTTTTAATAATCCCGTTAAAGGAAATGTGAATTTCTCATAGAGGTCCAAGAGGGAGATGGCGAATTCGAAAGTGCGGCAATAAATACTTTGTCTAATTTGACAAACCTGAGCTTTGTCTAAGTTGAAATAACAACTTAGTTTCGAAGCAGAATCTTTTCAGTTAGTGCGTTAGGAGAAAGAAATATTGAATAAAATAATAATAAAAGATAAGAAAGAAAGATATTTATTTTGCATTATGCCACACATTACAACTGGAGATACTTTAGCGAGCATTTAACAAAGTCACGGGTCACTACCACTGGTTTAGAGAAAACTTTTTTAAAGTATACCAAATCTGTATACAGCGGCATATAGTTTAGTTTAGGAATGCGACAGAAACGTTTAATATTAAGAATTTTGATCCTGTAAAATCATTACTTCCACTACTGAGCTTTACTTTAAATAAACAGTGTAAAAGTTTCAGTATTTCAGGTGCAAGAGTAAGGAAAGTGCAAAATTTCCGCGACATATTTTCCGAAGCTAATGGATTACATTCAGCGCCAATGGCTCAGAAACCTTTAATCTATACTTTCAGAGCTTTCTGTTTCTTTATTTAATCTAGAAATGCGCGCTGATTTTATTTTATTTAACTTCCACTGAACTGGTGGTGACGCGATCTTTTTCTTGTTAAAGTAAAATTTTGCTGGGTTTTCCAGGAAAAACTATTATATTGTTAAAAGTACCGCAGGTAATTGACATCTACTTACTATCTACTATCTATCTTTTTTAGAGCGTTAGGGAGTCTAAATATGAGGATTAATTAATAAACAAGGTTATCTTTTTTCTTCTATTTTTACAAATACATTATAATGAATAAATATTTCATTTTATTCCTGTGTCCAAACATAGAATACCCTAAAAATGTTGCTTAAATATTTACTTTCATTTACAACAGATTTTTTTAACTTCTATTATGCAATTTGCTAACGTAGCTGGAAAAAAAAATTATGTGCTTAGACAGTCCATTAAAGTTCATACCTACGTACGAATTAAAAGGTTTAATTTCCTAAAAGCCAACTTGAAAATGCTTTTTAAAATACCTCCCAATGGCGCACTGCAATACCAGACTTACCTTTCAGCGAGGATTTTTTAAAATTCCTCCATTCAATTAGGAAGGCTAGGTATTCTGTTGGGCTAAACAAAGGGTTCGGTCCCTAGCTCCCTAGCACCGAGTATCCACATCCCACGTTCGTATTGTTTGACTTTGTAAATACTCCAAACGGTACCTATTGAAAATCCGTATTTTATGTTTTTTAGAGTATCATTATCAACATAAAAACGGAACCATAGGTATCATCACTTTGTTGTGAGTCTGTTCAACATTACGGCTCTTATTCTCAGGAACTAGTAGAAGTATGATGAAGTTGAAACAAACACTAAATTCTAATGGTCTCTTTAAGATTTATAAAAATTTAACTTATTGAAGCAAATGAAAAATGTCATTTTTGTCGTAAATTTTGACTCGCAAGCTTTACACCTATTTATACGAGTAGGTAAATTCCTGATTTACGACAATAATAACATTTAGTAAAAAGCAAGGTCATAGCACTAGTAATAGAAAATCAGAAAGTTGTTTAGTTGTTTCACCAATCACAAAGTAACAAAGATTTGGTTTAAGACTTAAGGGCAATGGGTACCATCCGGGCGCGAAAATTCAAATTTTATATAGTTTTTCACTCATAGTGGGCTAATTATACATCGAAGGCTAATGGCAATGAGTTTTGCGGGCACAACATTTATGCTTCTACATGTTTTTAATAAAAACTCTGCTCAACAATACTCATTTACTTCATATTGGTTCCCGATAGCTCGAAGTCTGGGAAACTGCAAAAAATTATCTTTCGGGAACCAATATGAGATGATTGGGAACTTTCGAGCAAAATTTCTATTAAAAAGACGTAGATGCATAAAAAGTAGGCCCGCAAAATGCATTGCCATAAATCTATAATGTGTAGTTAGTCTAATATTTGCAAAAAACTAAATAAAATTTGAATTTCGCGGGCTCGTAGGGCCGCAACACCTTAACAACAAATAAAATATATTCATAATCACACACTGTGAAACTGATTCAAAATTTCCCCGAGCGTATCTTCAATGAACAAAACAACAAATAAAAGTTCACGGGAGCGTGTTCATTGTTCACATTTGGTAATTTGTGCGGGATTATTACGCGCGGTGAACTCCCGCGGAACATCTGCGCACAACAATTAGACGCTTATATGTTGTAACAGGACACTTTTGTGAGTGCTCATCGACCTGGCAGTTTCGTAATCAGCCCGAGAACCGCTTGAAAATAGAACAGAAATAAAACGAAAATGAAATTCTAATATGTGAAAATTAACTAAGGGGCGACTTTTCAATCGCCTGATAAACTATCTGAGCAATATATTTGAAACATATGCTATATAAAATCTGTCAAAACGTCATCTCTCTCTCTCTCTCTCTCTCTCTCCAGTCACTCCTTTATTACTGTAGATCGTAGTCCTGGGGTTGCAACCTCGCGCGGATTAAAGTTTTCCATCGGGTTCTGTCGGAGGTCAGCCGTGCAATAGTGTAAAACTTGAATTTGGAATCTTTCAGCTGATCTGACCATCTGGTTGGTGAGCGGCCTCTCGCTCTTTTACCCTCGGTGTTGCCCGTCACAATGAGCTTTTCCAAACTATCGTTTCAATGTCGCATGATGTGTCCGAAGTAGGAGAGCAGACGTTGGTAACATATGGAGGAAAGTCGCGTTTTGATCCCTAGCTACGACAGGACAGACGCGTTTGTGCGCTTGGCTGTCCATGGAATCCTCAACATGCGCCTCCAGCATCACATTTCGAACGCATCTATTCTTTGCCTTTCTCTCGCCTTTATAGTCCAGGTCTCCACTCCATATAGTCATAAAAACGTCATATTTATTCCTTAATTAATGATTTTATCGATGGAAAAATCGGCCCTAAGAAGAACGGCCGAGACATTTTTTTTCACAGGTAAATACATTAGTAATTACATTTTTATTTTGTGAGCAAACGGAAGCCGATCCATTCTATTCCAAGAATCTTCCTCATTTAGATTGAAATTCTTTGACGATTTCCAGACCAATAACCCACTTGATATTTTGGACTTTAGTTGTATAGTTACTCGTATAATGAGAATTGGCGAGATTTTGGTTTATTTTAATACCGCAGAACACATAAAAGTGTTCTATGGTTAATACTACAATTATTGTAAGTGAAAGTTCAATTAAAATTTTCTTCATTTCATGATGTACCTATAGTAAAGCGTGGCGTAACATTAGCGTAGCGTTAACGTAGCCAAACACAATTTTGTATTAATCAATCATACAATTTTTTAAACAATTTAACTTTATTTATTAGAGGACTTAAATAACCAATACAAAAGCGAGTGTTTGAATATTTTTTTCCAAAGGCATTCAAGTTAAATGAACACTGGCTATACATTCCGAAAGAAATGCTATTTCGTTTTGTATAAAATATACGAGTATTTTCTTATTCACAATCCTGTGAGCGGGCGACTCGAGTCCAACTAAGAAACGTGATCTATAAAGCGCAGTATTTTGTCTGCACTAAAGACAACACTTTGTTCTGCAGACTTGACCTTTTAGATTTATTCAACCAAAGCAGAAACTCTATCGTCTTCATAGTAAATACAATTTCTCGCTGCCTACGGTGGAATAATATGGAGAACTATGATGGCATGGCATGTCTGTCGAACAGAGTGCGGCGCGAAGCGCAACAGATTGTTTATTTCTCCATTTTATTGCTCCATGAGCAGCGAGATATAGATTTTCTTTTAATTGTAGGAATAAATAAATGGGTAATATTATATACCTAACATCGCAATCTAACTCCAAAGTAAGCGATAGCTGGTGCTGGTGGGAACTATAGGTTACTGTTAAATTTACATAATATTTGATAAACAATATACGTATAAAAAATACCCAGACACTGGTAAACATTAATGCTCATCACACAAACATTTTCCAGTGCCTAGTGGAAATCGAACCCACGACCTCCAATGCAGAGTTAAGGAGCACTACCACTGCGCCATTCGGTCGTGTTTATAATTGTAAAGTATCAAAGGATTCGACTTACTTGTGCGACCGAACATATTATATTTTTTCGCTAAGCCCTAGTAGTCCGTGATAAAACTTTGCGACTCCTGCAAAACAATCCTTGGAGATGTAAAAAAGGTGTAATTTTTAAGGTCCGTATCCCAACAGAAACCCGTAAAACCATTGTAGCCTTAAACTTGCACTTTTTTACATTCCAATGAGTAGACACCTTAGAGACACCAACCTGCGATACTCGCAAAATGTCTGTTTCGCGAAGGTTTTACCTTTGAAGGGGGTTTTTCGAGCAAATCGCCTTAAAATGGAGTAATTCTCGCCGAGTGTTCTTAGCGTTATTAATTGAGGGTAGCGGAATGGCCGCGCTCGGCAAATTATGCACATAAATTATGCGGAATCGCGTTGCCTGTATCACGTAGTTAATGTATTGAAAATATTATGCTTCTGACTGTAAATAATAACGCTAGAAGCTTTTTATTTATGTATCAAATAATAATATTAATAACTCGCAACTATGTCGGTATAGGGAAATTTTTCCAACGTTTAACTACATTGAACCCTCTTGCATACCTTCTTTTTGACAGGAGAAACGTCAGAATCTGAAGAGGACCGTCTAGCTGTAAGTTTAAATACAAAAAAGCGATAACGCTTTCCCACCCGGCTAAATAAAATAAAATATAAAAAATAAAACGTACGGGCCCGATTAAGGTGTACTGAATCTAATTAGACTAAAATGGTCCAATTCGGTAAACGTGTCGGGGGTAAAAACGTTCACTCACTAAAATCACCCAAAGCCATATTTCAAGAACTAAATGTAGGCCTAGCTCTGGATTTACAACTAAGGCATAGATAACATATTTTTTGAAAATACATACTAGCGTCGCGCTTTTTCACTAGACGATAGTCTTAAGCTATTCACGCTATTACAGTAACGGATGGTGACAGTGATACATATAATCGTTTATTGCCCGTGGTACCACCGATGGTGCCCCCGGGGTACCACTATTTACATAGAATATACGTCTATACGTATATACGTAGTAATAGCAAGCTAACAATATATTTTTTTGGTTTCCGGGATATTGGGGTGAAATATCACGTTTGCACTGAATATTTCTCGACAGGAAACTTAAGTTGCCTGATCCTAGCAAACATTCGACCAACGGAGTACCTGGTTGTATGATGCTTGCATTTATGCTATAACTTAAAAACAAGATCCTAGTTCAGTCGTTAAGTTATGTGTATTGTGTTACTGCTTAGAACATAACGCGTATTTCCCTTGTCAGTTATAACCCGCGTGCGGCGCGGTGCGATGCGGTGTAGCGCAGTGTACAGACGCGGCCAGGCAATAACCGTTAACAAGCTGCATCTGCATACAAGCCACACGTTATACCTGCATACGACCGAGGTGTTTCAATTAATCTAACATACACAGCACTGTGTTAATGAACTGCAGTGCCTAGACGCTCGAAACTATTGCTAAGTGGTCGCCCGTTGAGGAATAAAAAGGGGAAACAGACCACATCCTGCCATCTCTGTTGCACTTACGAGCTGTACAGCGGGCCCGCCGGAAAATAGGTGCCTTCCTGATTTCTGGATTTATTGCCCCACGAGCAGCGACTTTTTGCTACAGGTAGGTATCAGTTCACCGAGTTATAGGACTTTTGAAGAGTTCGCCAGGATAGGTATCACTGTATCAACGAGTTGTAGAACTTTTGAAGAGTTCACCAGGATAGGTATCACCAGTATCAACGAATACATAACAAGACGATAGTGTGAAGTGTCAGACATTCTACTGTGTATGTGTTTCGGTTTGAAGAGCACTAAATAGTCAGAGAAATAAGTTGGCATAGAAAGACTTAAGAACTCTAGGTGTATGTCTCTATGTGTGCTCTATCAGTTGTTCTATGGGGAGTACCCTGAGGAGCTGTTTAAAGTGATTCGACCTTCTATATTCTCTATGCTGACACTGCGACGTATAATCATGTTCTATCCCTGTATCTACTGGCAGTCCACAACCACCCGGTACTTATGCCAGATCCTTTTTTATCACATGCAAACTAGGATACCAGCTGCTGCTGCATGGTGCAGCAGCAGTGTTACCTCAAAGCTATATACTTTGGATTATTCAAGGTGTGGATAAATAATGAAACCCTAGAGCCGCCGATAATGCCACTATTCCCACCCGGTCCTTTGCTCACGATAACTATAAAAAAAGCAAAAAAAAACTGATATATCTTGGACACGAGCAAGTATAGTGCAATGAAAATTCTAACATTGCATCTAACATAGAGGCGTAGCGCTAAATATTCGGTGAACGCCTTGTTCACAAATCACACGTTACATTGCTGTCTATCCTTGACTTCGGCTCAAGAGATATCAGACAAAATGATTTATACCCTTGTTGTACAATCTATTAACATTCAGAGGTTTCTCTAACTCTTTTAGAACGGAAACAATAGCAGTACAGCGGTATCCTAACGCCGAGCGAGTACTAACAGTATTTGCATGTGGACCGGTATGCAAATATCCTATCAATCCACGCCGAAATTCCGCCTCCCACACCCCCACTCCCAGGGAAATGGAATCCCCGGACATAATAGAAAATCTTGCTTGTTTCCCTGCAATGAAATGAATGAGCTCCCTGAAAATGAATGGGCTCGAAAACCTAATGTCTGCTTTGTTTTTGGAATGAATTCCCTCATCGCAAGTTATACTACATAATGTAGCGTTCTTCTATGGAGTTCTATGGAGTTACCATAAAAATTCTTCGGTCGACACTACGCTCTTGCAGTGTACGAGTTTTTTGAATTGTATACTTCTTTATAAACATTAGAGAAACCCTTTTAACTATCCCCGCAAATCTTTGAAACCAAATCATCCCTAATATATTTTGAGTGGACCACTACACAAACATAGCCCTAAAACTAGTAGCGAGGGCGGCGCATGAATTTATTGCGATATTTAGAACGTATCATATTTTATTAGTGAGATATTAGCGCTCGAACTGCTGAACATAAATACTACTTAGATCGGCGCTGCTCTAATCTGCTTATTGCGAGCCTCGCGTAACTTATCGGCACTTGGCTTTAATATTAGATACGAAATACGAATAGCTAACTCGCTAACTGTAACTGAGGATTACTTATGATCATAAAACTAATAGACAGAAAATCCGTATCTGTCTGTCTATATTATAAAGATAGCATTCAGCACAAACCCAGACGTACTTATTTAAAATTAAAAAAAAGTTAAAAATTAGTTTAGATTTAATTTTAATTTAGATAGATTTAATTTTAATAATATTAGTTTAGATTTAATTTTAGGTATTATATTATGCTGCGTGGATTATTATATTAATAAATATAATAACAGTTATAGATTCTACATGAGCATTGAAAAAAAAAAAGTCGTTCTGAAGTTTCCGTACTATCAAGACCAATTCTCGATGGTATTAAAGTAAACTAAACACCTTTGCCCATAAATTTAAAAACTGAGCTAATAAATGTGTTTTGGACATTAGATACATACTTTTTTTTTATTGAAGGCTAGATTTAAGAAAAAAAAAACTTTTGTAGTACCTATGCACCGCCTCTATGAAATTACATATCCCTTTTTAGGTCTGCTAGTAGTCACGGAATGAATGCTGATTTAATAAAATGGGGGAAAAATCTGTCGGGAAATAACCAGTTTCACATCCCGCGTGGTTTCTTCAGTTAACAATGATAAACGTGTGTATTTTTCGTCGTTTATCCTGAATATTCTTCACACGTGTCAGTAATAAAACTTCGCTTAACTTTAGGGTCCGAACTCCTAAACTATTATTGTGTTCGGATTCTTTGGGAAAGGTGACGCCGGACTTCGTTCAACTAAAACATTGTTAGTGCGGGTGTCTTCTCCATATATTATCCCTAACATGATCATCTAGTTTAATGGGACAAGACAGCTTAGGGAGACTTTAATGTGTTTTTGTACGGTTGTATGTGATTTATGTTTTGTGATTGTCTTTATTCCACCATATTTTTGATATCGATGGATGTGGTATTTTTAACCACCGAAGCAAAAAGAAGGGTGTTATAAGTTTGATGTTGATGTATATCTGTCTCCGTGTATGTGTATCTGTCTGTGGCATCGTAGCTCTCAAATGGATGGACCAATTTTGATTCGATTTTTTTTTTATAAGCCATAACATCAATATCGGTGCAGTGTAACAGTATAAGCTCATTTCCAAAATGATATTAGGCATTTCTGGCATATGATTACTCGATTAAGTCCTTCACGCGTGCCAGTAATAATTGTTAAATGATAAGTGCAGTAAGGTTTTTTTTTTTATTGGAATCTACACTCTACAGTTTACTTCCAGTGACATAGACTTAGTAAAAAAGTAATACTCGAATGAAAACAAAAACATTATTAATTCAATTTGCCCAGAGAGCAGAGCTGCGGCCGAAGAATCCCAGTAGACAAAAACTTACCTCCGTTACCTACCTACATTAATATTTCAAGCCCGATAAATTAACAAATTTAGTTTGCTCGAAATTACTAAAGTAGTACAATTAAGACACAATTTTGTTGCTTTTCTCAGACCCGCTCCGAGACTTCGCGACCAAATCATTAAGTGGAGGCCATTCTGAATATTCAATTTTCTTCACCCCTTTATAGTCGGCACTGGCAACGCTCCAAGACTCCCCTTTCCCCCCTCAGCCCGTCTTCCCTGAAAGAGTTCGGGAGTTCGTCGGTTGAGGCGCAACTTTTGAATATCTTGAGGTTATCCGCGGACGTTTCTCAGACTTATTGAGCCATCTTTAACATTTTTATAGAAAACTTTGTGTAATTTCACACGATTTAGTTCCGTTCTGGGAAATATAAAGTTTAAAGACTAAAACTGGAGCACCTATTTGGTGTTCATTTATAAAATATGTTCTTAGGAGTTAAGACTTATATTTTTACTTAGTTAGCAGTTTTTCGCGACAGTTTCCATGTGTATTTCAGTTTTGTAAAATCTCGATTCGTTTGTTTGGAAGAGTTTTATCACGACAAAAAGCGTTATTGTATGCTACAAATTCAATATTTATAAGTTTCTTCCCCATATTAAAAAAAATCGTGATATGAATTAGTATGCTTTTAGATGTAAGCGCGGATTTAGGTAAATATTATAAGTTAAACAATAATAAAGTTAAAGTTCTTAATATTATCATGTTATACGGATGGAGTACAACAACTCCATGCGTATAACATGATAATATTATACGTTTCATGGATGCACTTATTTAATGTTTGTACGTTTTGTTTAATCACACACACACACAAAATAGTCCTGTTACAGAGTAAGTATGTGAGAACTCTAAAATCCACTCAGACAGACATAGCGATATTTTTTATCGTGAACTAGTTATACAAAAGCTTACATATAAATATTATTATAATAATTACTGCTAAGTTTAAAAAGCTCTTACGTTAGCTTTAAGCTACTATAATGTAGAATATTATATTTTTGTACCTAACTGATATTTCTTTCACTCTTGCCTAAATTAAATTCGTTGTCCCTATACTATTTCTAGAATAATAATAATCTAGCACCATTAATTGTAAAGGTTATTTATTTCATAGTTTCGTTACGGCTGTTAATCTTTTGGACCTATATATATTTAATAGGGTCTAATAGTTTTGAAATCCGGTCTATCTGTATTTGAGTAGAAAGGCGGGTTTGGTTCTTAATACCTATCTACTACTACTACTACAACTCCTGGTGATAGGTAGGTCCAGGTTAGATAGATTCAGGTCTACTTTTAGACCTGAATCTATCTCAACTAAAAACACGTAACACGTTTTTCACAGTCGGAAACGCTAACCATTCATAACACTAACAGACCAATTATTTACGCAAGTCCAGAATACCTTGATCTTTCACAAAACGCAATTAATCATAACAAAAATGCCGATTCAAAACCCATAACAATCTTTTCTACAGTCAAATAAAATACAGCCATAAAATGGTACATGTGGTAAACAAAGGAATCGATGTTAGATAAACATGGTCGGGACGCGACTTGGCAGAAATACTGCTTACAGATATCGCCTGCAGTATCGGCTATTACGAGCCTAGAAAGCTGCCAACTTTCAACTGGCTTATGATATTTTTCGGCAATAAAATGATCTTGAATCTTGTATCCTCGATTAGAGTTATCTCATGTGTAGACGTTCATGCTACAATGTTATGTTCCTCTTAGGTTCATAGCTTATTGAACACTAAACGGGTTTATGGACTGTTTTGCGTTTCGTCTTTAACTTTGACGGAGCTTTTTACATAGTTTCTGTTTACCCTTCATATCTGTGTAACATTTTTATTATCCGTCAAATAAAAACATTTTTGGTATCTATATACTCTTTATGTTCCTTGATTTTATTCGTATTTAATGGGTACTGTGATTGGGCACTAGTTAAAGACATATATTTCTATAGTTTCTCCTTTGTTCTGCACCGCTAGCTCTGTATTGAAAAACCTTATGCGTCTAAGTAATTTTCTTTTTGCTCAGTGCCTCTACATAATATAATCTACTTTTTTCGAAAATTTAATGGAAGCATAATTATTCATTAAGATTAAGGATCAATAATCGTTAAGTTATATTAAAATTTTTAAAACACTATTAGTGGTGAAGAAAACTGAAAATCTAAAAACGCTCTTTACTTAATAACACTATCATACGATCCTATTAGTGTTATAACTTTACAAAAAGGAGCGCGAGTTAATTGCTTTGGAGAAGACGCTTCCGGAATTTTCGCTTAAAGTGCTGACCGAAATGGACTGTTGGAAAATTGGCTCCTTATTAACCGACCCACGAGTACTCCATTTTTGGTGTAGCGTGCTAATTTCTCATATCTTTGAAATACGTAAATTTAAGTCTTAAGAAAAATTTTAATCCTTGATATTAACAACGAACCAGGTAGGATGACGAAATTGTACAGACAGCAGGAAGAGCGTGGGCGAGGTTGGTAAGGGAAAGAAATCTGTGGAAAGGTTTAGAGGAGGCCTTTGCCAGAGGGCAAGCAGACACGTGCTGATATTGTTCTGTTTGTAGATACGGACTATCAATTTTTAATTTTAAACTTTTAATGGAAAAATGTATGTGTATTTATCCGTCTTTGATGTGTGAAATTTGTTATGTTAAAGTGTCTGAATAAAGGCTTTATTATTATTATTAACAACATATTAATTATCATTTGAGTTAACAGACCAATGGAATAGACAGAGTTTAAAAAATCTTCGTTGAAACGTGGTACTCTTGCTTTGCTCGGTTAATTCCGTGAGAAACTATTCGTCCTTTGGCAGAACACGAATAAATAACAATATAATACTATGTAGAAAAATATGGGTACGAGTACCGAATACAGTGTGTGAAGCATTTTAATTCTCTCTCGGGAGCTGCGGCGGATCATATTATACACTATTTACAAGTAAACTAAGCCTATATGAAATAAATCATTTAATTTGAATTTATTCATATCATAGTGATAATAAATCAGCGGAGTATAGAGACTTCAGTTTCATGAATCCCAGGCTCGCATTTTTGAGACTTTATGGACCTATGCGAGGTTATGACAAGTAAATATCACTTGTGTAGCTGTTCCACTTCCATAGGTACATCACAGTTATTCTCCTTATTGATTTTGAAGAGTGTGTGAATCTGTGAACCTACGCTTGGCGAGTGCAGAAGATATTAGATACTCTGTACACCATGTAGTACACCCATAACAGTCAGTATCGACCAAAAGCATCGCATGCCCCATTGATGCGGTGGCTTCAAGCCAAATGTGCAATCGACGTTTATGTTCATGCCACTATCAATAGATATAGAAATGTTTCTATTATTGTGACTCAAGCTATACATGCAGAATTGTTATAACGTCGATATGCCGGTTTAAGTCCGGTATTCAAGGCCCAGGTACGGTTAAGGGTTAATTTTATGATAGGTTTCAGGCATGTAATTACCACTTAACGCGACTAAAGTAAAACTTGAGAATTTTCCTTAATATTGTCAAAGGTGTTTGAAACCTCTATACTCGCTCTTGACTGGCGTGGCGAGCTATCCATGCTTAGAATATTATCATTTTCTGTCTTTGTTTCTCATACATATATGTAAATGAAATAAATTTCACGCACACATAGAATGTTTGAAACCATAGAAGCATTTTGTATTGGAAATAGAAAATGTTTTCCGAAGGCAAGTTTAGATAGCGACGTAAACTAGTCGGTGTGAATATCGAATGAAAATAGGAAAAACATCTCCAAACTAGTTTGCAAACTTTATTTTTTTCTTTTTTTCTTTCTCAGTGCTGTTTATAGCAAGTATAAAGAATAATTTGGAAAAAAATGATTTTTAATAATTGTTGGTTTGCCCTTCTATTAGTTTTCTTTTCGTATTAAGATGAGCGCCTAATGTCCACCTTGTTGTCCATAATGGATAGCATACGGCTATTGCATTTGAAGACAGGATTAAATCTTGTCATGTAGCAAACGAAAAGCTTCACAATGTACCCATTACCGCTAACCAAACTAAGTTCTTAAAATTGATATCATTAATTGCAAGTAATAAGGGTAAATAAACATTATCAATCTATTTATAGTGAAAGGTTGATGCCAGTAAATAATCGGAATACATTAACGTTCACACCATGAATGACTTTGCCTGGAAATCCGGTGGTATGGCATCAAGTTAGCGGACCTGGGTACACTAGTATATCAAAAGCACATTAGAACATGCTTGAAATCCTACTGGAGTGGTTTTACGTATAGAAGAGCACCTAAACAGCATACTGTTCAACTAAGAGACTTTACTTACAAACTTAAGTAGTAACTTTTCTCTCAAATGTAAGAAACAACCATATAGAAAGTTGGTGTTGGTTTTGACATTACCACCTGGCCCTAGCTGTAGACTTATTTCTCAGAAAACTTATTAAGTACATTAATGATTTCAATAATAGCCTAGCATTGACGTCGGTATGTAGCGTTGGCTCCACGATTGGCTGCGGCAGGTAATCCCGGGGAATCAAGTGGAATTCTGTTAGCGGCCCTGTTCATTACCAGAACGCGGGGAATTCCCCGCGAGCGAGCGGACTCACGATAATTGCCCGAGTAGAATTATTGGCTCCTGTAATTAACTGAATGGGATAAAGTATGTGTGCTTATAGAACCTTACCTGTTTGCAGCACCAATGTCTCAAGAGTGAAGGGACGGAATGACATCCCAACGGTCCTTGGTCCGTGCATTCAAGTACACTTCAAGGGGCCTAACTTCAGTAAGAATAACGTATAAAATGCCTTGCACTGGGAACTAATCCTGGGAACTTCCGCTGCATTACACAGCACACCATATGCATCTAAAAGTTGTCGAAATAGGTCACGAATACTTTGTGTATACTATTATAGTAGGTTTAACAGGTTGCAGGACGTTTTTCTCATATCCAGCGTTTTTCCAGCACATTATTTTTCCTAAAGATCTGTTTACCTTATGCCTGATTTTTCTTATATCGCTATTCCTCGGTTTTCTTTTCTAGGATTGGCTTTCCATAAAGCTTTATATTTTTTGTATCAGGTGGTACAACTTTTTGCAGATCTTCTTTACGGTAGAACTTCAGTCTAGAAACCTAAATTTATTTAAGCTTGAGAGGCACTGTTATAGTTCTAGACAAAAACTGACTGCTCGCGACGAGTGTAATGCAGTATATCGAATGACACTGCAATGCAAAGTGCTGGAGTTCTATGCATTTGACAAAGATAGTAATATCACTTAACATCAAATAAACGTCTTGATTGTCCCTCCATTCTTTGTTATAAGATGCTCTAGTTTCCTTCACCGAGCCACATTTACTACGCTAGGGCAATGAGGCCCATGAATATTATAATGCCATCGCGCCTTTTGTTTAATCTTATCGCCAATAAAACGCGAGTCTACGGAACTTGTTTGCAACTTTAATATCACGGATAGCGTTTTACGAAACTCAAAAAGATGGAACTTTATTCGATTTTGCAGTGAAAGATAAAGAAAGTGAAGATTTCGGGGTGAATCCTACGGCAATTTCTGTAGCTTAATAAAGTTTATAGAACTATCTACATGAAAAACTCAGGGCTGCATTAGAAAATTCAAAAAAAACTGTAGAAATAAAGAATATTCCAGTAGAAAATCTGCCTATATTTTTTGTCACATTTCATTCAAAGATTCACGAAAAGAGCCTCTATAGTTAGAAAGAAAATAGGTAATGGCTACACAAAACTTTTGAAACAATCAGGGTGTTTTGACACCCTGATTGTTTCAAAAATTAAATAACTTTTTTCGGGAAAAACTTAGAGTTAACCAAGTTTCAATAAACAAAGGAGCCTCATGAGTAAATCGGGCTATTAATTTTGAACCGCGTTCATACTCAGGAAACCTGCTACCGAGGTAGCCGCTGCTGATACCCGCTACCCCACAGCCAAACATGATCCCCTAACTGCCTGCCGCCATGTTCTACACCGAAATACACCAATAATGTCAATACCTTCAATTTATGGTGGATGGCTGTAAGCCAAATGTTCCGTAATAACCATTCTCGATTAAGATTTTAATGAAATCAGCTATTGGATGAATAAGCTATGATAAGTTACATTATTATCATGGCTTTTAAACTCCTTAGCACAGATGATGTGCATTGATATTGCATCGGGAGATTTCTGTTTTGATATTTTATAATAAACCTTCAGCTGTAGATGTTTACTCCGTACAAGCAAAGACGTATCATTTAGTCTAGGAATTTAGCGATATAGTGCTGATAACAAGCTCAAGTAATAAGCCAAAAAAGGGAGTTATTTGTGGGCTCTTCTTAGTACATGGCGTGTAAAAACCTTGGTAATAATTTTAGTTTTGAGTCTCACATTAATATTTTTCAATAAATTATCTCTATGAAAATAAAAAATGTAGGTAAGTAGGTACCTAATCAACGTTTCTATAATTATTGTTATTATTTCAAAGGTTTGCTATGCCTAATAGACTCTATTCATATATAAATAGAGGTAAGTTGTTGACTCTACAAAGTGTATTTGTAAAGCACAAAATAAACACACTAGGATGGCTACAGATGTAAATCAATTCGCGATTAAATCTCCATCAAGTGGCGCGCTGCGATAACAGAAAGGCGCTCGCTTCGCACTCGCTGCTCGGAGAGGAATCTGTGAAATTGAAATAAGGATTTAAGAGATTCGCGCTCGCAGGTAAAATATTACGCGAACACTTTATATGTAACGAGTTTTAGAGTTCCTTGCCTCAAATATAGTAAAATTCCTTGTAGGATGTTAAAATGAGTCACCAAAATTAGATCTTTCCAATGGTACTAATGTACTACGAGTAGGAGCACAACAAAATAAGTAAATCAAAGGATAGATTTATCGATAGTTAAACGAAAAAGTACCTCATGAAGTTTGCTTTTACTTTATAGGATTAATTTGTAGTAGGTCCGTCAATCTTGCCTGCTTTAGTTTCAGGAACGAGAGTTTTTCTATTCAACTACACATTCCCGAACGAATCGATTTCTTGCAACATTTATTTCCTCTTTACTACAGCTCGTTTAAATTATTTCCACCAACTCTCTTATCCTATAAAGCGCTGCAATACTGCAATATAAAGTGCTGTAGCGCTGCAAATTGTCAAAGCGCACACAGATGGTATCCGAGTACCGAATTTGTGTTATTGAATTATTGTACCCAAGTAGTTCTTGTTCATGAATTAGCTACACAACACACTTGTAGTCTATCCACTAGAGATATGCTTCGTTGTTATGCTACGTGTTGTGACAAAAGAAACAATATAATAACTTGATTTTCTTAAAATGATGTGATTCTATTGCTGCCGTTGCCCGTTGGTGGCCAAACACACAAATAGTAGCATACCAATGCAGCACATTTCTAGTAGATAAGCGCCTTACTTATTTAATAACGTCAGTACCTATTTACTTAACTAATTTATAAAAGAAGTCGAGCAATCATAGTGGCTTGATAAATAGTTTTTGGCAATTAAGTTTAGAAAATACAACGACGAATAATAGAACGACCGCCATGTGCATTGGCGGGCGCTCGGATTCGAGTGGCAGGTCATGGATTCGATTCCTGCCAAGGGCCACTTCGACCTGAGCCAATTTAGATATTTATTATGAAAATAATAAATATCCGGCTAATATATAATAAGGGCCGGCCAGACCTGAGCCAATTTAGATATTTATTATGAAAATAATAAATATCTAAATTGGCTCAGGTCTAGCCGGCTTCGGCCGTGGCTACCAGCACTGTGTAGCGATTTAGTGTTCCAGCGCGATGTTGTGTCTAGAAAACGTTAGTGGTAAGTTAGTTATACCTTCCAAGTTAGTTAAATAACATCTTCGGCTGCATCACTTACCAACAGGTGAGATTACAGTCAAGTTATAACTTGTAAAGTGTAAAAAAGTTGAACCGAGGATTAAAGAAGTATATCAGTATCAAAACATTATTTCACGAGTCTTATAGCTTGACCGCTATAAACTTGGCCCTCCCATGGTCTGCGGGACGCGGGGCGGGTGTGCGATCGGCTATACACGATACGATGTAATGACTCGCATCTTGAGAATTCGCCTATGGTATTTTCTTAAGTATTTATCATTATCCACGTCGCAAGATTAATATCATCGTGTGTAGCGTAATTCACGTCAGTCTCTGACAGCTGATTAGTAGAGTGCACTGATCCCTATTCTATGGATCCACAGTGAAACTAGCCTGAATTGTATAGAATGTTTAATCCATAGAATAGAGATCAGTGGTTGAGCTACCCCGCCACCCGTCCCGCAGACCGTGGGAGGGCCAAGATAATAGCGGTCTATAGCTATAGGTACTTTAAAATACGTACATACGTAAAGTACGTTCATGCATTTTTTTAAAGTACATTTTAATTTGTAGCTACGAGTAGTTGCATTTGAAATTATTTTTTATAGAATAATTTCACATTTTTACAATAATCATAAAACAGTAACAAACAATGTTGTCGAGTAGGTAGGGTATATTGAGTACATTCAGCTTGTGCGAGATTATTACGCACGGAATAATTTACCACAAAACATCTGCGTACTCACAAATTAAAAGGCTTATTTTTAAGCACCGCTTTTAACAAAATAAACCTTTATTTTTAACCGCTTCGCAGCTGTGGACAGTGGAAAATTAAAAACTGATTATATTGTTAGCCACATTCGGGTAACATCTTTGAAAAGTATCTATGATAGGTGTACTATAGGTATGTATAGGTATGCAGTTAAACACCAACTGTCTCGTTGGTCTAGTAGTAGGTAAGCTTGTTTGACTGCGAAATACAAGGTCTTGGTTTCGATCTCAGGGTTGGGCTATTAACTAATAGTGTTAGGCTTTTTCTCATCAAAAAATTCTTAGTAGTTAGATGACTGACCAAAGTTTAGAAATTGAGAGTGATTCACCCCCTTGCCTCGTAATGCACGTTTAGCCGTAGGCCCTGTGCCTGATCTCTGAACAATCGTGTCATAGCTGACGTCCCATCAGTCCCATTATGATAAAGAGGAATAGGATGATAAAGATGATGTGGAAGGAATCACCTTAATATTATTGTAAGGAACCATTTGCCAAAAAAAATCCAAATAGATTCAATGAATAGAGCGTTCCCACTAATATTAGAAAACAAGGTGATAAAAAAGCTAGAAATATCGTTTTAATTACCTTTAACGATAATTATCGTGTAGCGTCTCATGGGACATGTTACTAAAAGGTATTCCAAGAACAGCTAAGAGAACAACTTATAAATCGTATTAAGTAATGTGAAAGGACTCCCAAAGGAAACCGAAAACTTTAATATACCAAATAAGTTTAGTGACCGTATACTACACGGGATGAATAAAAAAACGGCAAAGGACCCATAATCACTCAAGTGTTCCGTTCCACCTCTCAAAGGAATAAAACAATTCACCCACGTCGCGTTTTCACCCGTCGCTGAGCTACGTGATTTTGAGCGGGTCCAAATGTCACGTACAAAGAAACGTTTTATATCAAACTTGTTGTTCGCGATGTTGTTAGCGACTGGGAAACCGTTATTGTAACAGGTGTTTGTTCTGATCACATGATTTTGTGTCTTCGACCTTCTGTGGAGATGGACGTCTACTGACATACGAATAGCCCTTAAATTTTAGAGATGCTGAACTACTCGTACAAACTACTATACTATGGATCGTTGCTAACGGAGGATGTAAAGGTAAGCCCAAAACTTGTGAGGGCGTTTCTCTCTAAATTTACAAACACTTGTTTCGTGCCTTTTAATTTTAGTCTTCTTTTAATAGTCGAGCTATTGAAGCCTTGTGAATTATCGCCAGGTCTCCGCGTCCGTACAAATATAGCAATAAGTTAAACCAATCTTCTCCAACACTATAAAGCCCAGCCATCAAAACTTTGTCAATATTTTCACCATCGCTTGCAGACTCCGTGTACGGAACTTGCGTTATTTGTTTTGCTGCTTCATTCCTAGTTTTCTTTCTTCCCCGGCGTGTGAAATTAGCTTTTAATATAACTTTGTATCTTGTTTCATTTTACTTTTTATTTTTGCTACTGCTGTGTTATGTTTGTTTGATATTATTAAATCATCTGATGATAGATTAACTGCAGTTTACCTTTATTGCAGTTTATGTTTTTAACTCAAGCAAGGAAAAGTAATGAGTTTATCTACAATCTTCTAAAAACCATATTATAGGCTAAAACCAAGCAATGAAACTACCGTCATGCTCATGCAACATGGTCGTATTGCTTCCTAAGCTTATTAGCTTCTAGGCAATGCATGTTAGCTTATACTGCATGTTGTATCGGGGTTATTTTTTGCCTTGGTTCATTATAACAAAATTTCACTATCCTTGCTAATTATGCACTTTTTTCCACACTGCAACCGACTACCTGACTGTAAGTTCACTTGATTGATTGACAATGCGTCCAAAGATGTTATCGTACTAAATTAGAAGCAGTCAGTAACCCCTTTACGATTGCTACACAGCATCGTATTGTCTTTACCGATAGGGTGGTAACCAGCCGCGACGGAATACTCCCACCAGGCGAACCTGATTCAGTTTAAAAATTATAGAGCAATCATCAATCACCA
Source organism: Coenonympha glycerion (assembly GCA_963855885.1). Lineage (NCBI taxonomy): Eukaryota > Metazoa > Arthropoda > Insecta > Lepidoptera > Nymphalidae > Coenonympha > Coenonympha glycerion. Next base: position 374,689 of record OY979638.1, on the reverse strand, counting down.
ACTGGTCCGTACCGGGAACCGAACACCGGAATTACCGCTCAGTCACAAACCAAAGTCAATTAAGCCAAAGTCGAAGAAAATAATTCGTAGAGTGATGCGTCGTTCAATCAAATATAGGTAAGTAAGTTCAGTCAAGGTCAGGTAAAGTCAGAGACGACAGATACATCTGAACCACTTGTCTATCACTGATTTTGCACCGCTGATTCAGCTGTTAATTTATCCACTTTACATTTAAACCACCTCACGCTACAGTTTATTTTCTGTATTTTTCTTCCCCTACGCTAATCCGCTACCGCTCAAAATTCTTGTCTTAAAATAACAAGGATTAACAACACGCAAATAAAACTTGAGACTTGTTCAAACAGACACAAGTTACTTGAATTCTATAGAAACAAACTTTCTTTGTTTATCTTTCTTTGTAAAGTACGACTTATCTTCACACTGTGCGTTTGGAGGTTTTGATACAAGTTTGCTTTTTGTGAAATAATTCATTACTCAAGTATTTTTCTACTCAATAAAAAAATATTACAATTAAGACTTCCGTGAGTGGACATTATAAGAAACTGGTCGGGCGATCCTGACCCAAATAGACGTGAGTTAATAGCCGTTACTTTTTCCTTCCAATAAATGTTTGTATAAAAGAACATCGACATTTTAAATGAAAAACCTAATCAGTCTTCAATGTAAAAAAAATTGTATTAAAACCCACTACGCTACTTCAAAGCAGGTTGACGGACTCTTACATAGATAACATTCACAAATACAATAAAGCGACTAATTCTCTATTATTTTCATTACACCAGATAAGATAAATCAAGTGAAAACTTGTGTGTCCCCGAAATCTGCGATTAAATTTAGTTCAAAACGAAAATAATTACATGATATAAAATCATTATTATGCAGTAGTAAATGTTTTATTATGTGTATAGACCTAACCAAAAATTTAACACTTAATTTTTGGTCTTTGGTAATAATTCATTGTTGGTAATTTGTTTGGTAATTTTCTTGAAACTCGAAATGGCGCTTTTCAGTTATCAGTAGTTTCAGATAGATTGTATAAAGGATTGAAAAATACCCATTTTGTATCGTATCTTTGGCTAACCTGTCACTTACCAGCAGATAAAAGTAACTATAATTGCAGAAAGGCTTCTAACACCGATAAGAAACCTCAGGATATGGGCATCCCAACGATTTACGTACTCTTTTTACAAGCAAACAGTAGCGACATCTGTCGAATTCCATAGGTGACTAATAAGCGAACTACAGCGTTGCCTTGCTGTTGGTGTCAAAATAAGCATTTTTGCCACCTACACTGGTGCCATTTTTCCGTTTCATTGATTCGCCCTTTTCAGGGTACATGTCATTTGTTTCTACAAGAAATAATTAACTTTGCGCTAGTTTAGTGGACACAGAACCAGCAGCGTGATATTTGATTTGGGCCCATTGATGCGTGCAAGGGTTGGGCCCATTGTGATGTGAATCAGCGTTATTAGTTGCTCCGTACTTCGTTAACCAATCTAATAACTACATCTTTATCGCCTCGTGGATCTAATGTTTATCTAATTCGTTAGCAGAACTGAAGGTCTGGGTTGCTACACCGCATCACCAAATCACTGGCCTATGTATGCCTTTGGAAATAGGATTGTAACAAGTAGTACTTATTAGCTTTTAAAATCTAAATTATTTTTTAGGTATTGCTCATTAAATTAATGGTATATCTCAGTTTATCTTATGGTACCAATAATAAGCAGCCGTAACCGAAGCCTCCCACTGCCAGACTAGAACAAATTCATAATTGACGGCGCCTGGATTTGAACCTAAAAATACCAGTAGGTACGTCAACTGCTTCTGTCGAAAAATTGATGTTGAAATTAATTGAACTTCTAGATCTAAAATGAGACTCGTGCCAAAAATAGACTGTCATTTAGTTTTATTAGGGTTCCATACCAAAATGGTAAAAATGCAACCCTTATAGTGAGACCTTCTCCGTCCGTCCATCCGTCCGTCCGTCTGTCACACTCGATTATTTCAGTAACTATTAAAGCTATCGACCTGAAATTTGGAATAGTTGTAGGTAATTGCGGCGCGACGTTATTACAATCATAAATAATTGAAAATCTTTTTTATTTTTATTTAAAAAGGGGGGGAAACCGGGTCGTCAAAATTTCAAAATGAGATAACAATATTGAGTAGAGTATCATATGAAAGGGCGTTACTTGTGTATTCTAAAACCGATTTTTGTTTATTTTTATGCCTGATAGTTTTCTAACTATGCAGGCTAGCGCTTTCACAGTCACAGTGGGTGTCGTGTGAAGGTAGCGCTCTTGACCTGAAAATGCCAATTCATTTTGATTTAAAGATGCCCAAGTTTTAGGTGGTCGGAAAAACGGAGGAAGGAAGGGTATTCAAGACCTTTGCAGTGCGTATCATGAACGAGAAATTACAATAAATAAATAAATAAATAAAATAGTATTTATTCAGCCAAAAAACTTAAGTTGTAACTAAATATTATACAAAGTATAAATAAACTCAAAACCCAAGTAGAGCCATAGACCTGAGGGTACCAAGGAGCAAAATATCAACAAAAAATAGTATCGATGAATAACAAGCGATTCGGAAGTTTCGATATTACAACTTGAGTCGGTGTTGTAAAGTAGCAGAGGATGGGCGGGACGGCGCGATAAACGTGAAATATGCGCGATAACCCCAAGACATCCAAAAGTTCGGGGTTAAACCACGTTTAACTACTCGTTGGCGAACTTGTCCCGATGTAGTTTGGGTCGGTGCCAGCGCCGCGCAATACGGACTACTCGACTGCCTGAAAATGAAAAAAATACCTCGGCTTAGTGAGCAGTCGCGGAATCTTCTAAGTATTGTAACTTTTGAAATAAGGGATAAAATCGAGAGACTATCAAAAAAAAACTATCCTTACTGTAGTCGCATAGGTAAAATGTGGAACATCTGTACCGTGTACAATATGTCGGCCGATAGTACGTCGTGATACCATACCTCACTTAAAATGGTGTACCACGTGCGCTCATTGATCAAATTCCCGGTTAACTGTTACACATTTCCGGCCCCCTTTCAAAATCACTACCACGAAAATACCCAGTAACCAAAAAGAAAGATTTTACATATCAAAAGTTTTGCTATTTAATAAAAAATTGTCACAAATAATAAACTCATCATAGTCTGATTTTTATCAATATGTTAGATTTTTGTATACTTATAATATTCCTAATGCTGGTACCATGTTAGTGGTATCCCTAGCCTATCAATCAACAATACGAAATGTCTGCAGGCTAGTTCAATTCGATTACCTTTACGTTTCGACAAAAATTCGATTACATTATTAGTTTTTGGTTCCTACTTGTATTATGTAGAGATTGCATGGCGAAACCAAATCGAGATTCGAATCGTTGAGCCATGACTTCTACTAGCCCACTGTAGATTTAGTACAGGTTTCGATTGCCTCGCTTCGAATAAACTGAACGGATTTATCGTTCCATCTACAGACATCGTCCAAAGCGGCCAGTGTCAGAAAGCTTAGTTAACAATGGTTCCGCTTGAAATCAGTTCCTTTTATTCGAAATTAGTCGACTCAAAATTTGTACAACAACCCGTACTAGCCCTACCGTTCGGTGGCCGTTTAGAAAAACTCCCGCTGTCTCAGCCACCCAACGTCTGGAAGAAGTTAGAAGCGGTGTTGCGGCGGCGACTAATTACACAGGGACAGACTCCGACCAAACGTAATTTGCCCGCCTTTGAACTGCAATTTGTTCGCGAAACACTTAAGCGAGAGAAACCTAAATAAATTATCGTACAACTAGAGTGTAGTCGAGAAAATAAATAAAGATGGAATACTGTTTGTTTTTAAATAGTATTTGTAATTTAAAACGTAAGTAATATTCCGTCCCTTTTCTCTTTTAAATGACTATATAAATAAAGCTTTTTCTGGAAGATTTTCACCACAATATTGTAAGAGTGGATGAACGTACGACCTTATACGGTTTTTAACCCACACCTTTGTCAATGCTAACAAAGCTTAAATAAATGAAAATATGAAAAAGGTATAATAAACAAATGATCATTGAACGTGTGGGTAAACCAAATACCTGTAAGTTTTCCTCACGTTTCTAACCAATGCTACATATAATTATCATGAAAGCACTTTCAATTTTTCAAAATACTTATTGACATAAATACTTTCCATCCTGTCACCAGTGTTAATTTGGTTAAGTTTAAGGATTCCTAGACTTGTGAATCAAATTCGATTAAACTTATGATACTATGGCAGGCAGGTTAAAAATTATAAGAACTTTTTATGAAGCTCGTTGCTTCGACCTTTAGTACAATATCTCTTTGCTGTACTAAATTAAATTAAGAAATCTGGTAAATTTTATATCAAGATTTAATCTGGATATTTCAGTTCATTACGCTTGATATTCCAGAGTATTATATTTCAGATAGTAATACATACTTACAGAAACTTAATAAAATACTCACTACTAATAAAGTCGTAAAAATGCAAACTGTAGTTCACAAATAAAAGGCCTTGTTTATCAGTGCGTCAAGCTGTATTGGCAACTGGCAAGTAAGCGCCATTATGCCGACAGCGCTGTACTACAATATACACTACACTACACACCGCCGATGTTAATATTCAACGACCATTTGCATACGAGCCAATATGTAAATTCCCTATCAATAGATGCCGACATCCCTCCGCCCACCTCCCGCGGGAATATTGTGGGTGGGTAAAACCGCACGTGATAAAAATAATATTACCCGTATACCCTTATATACACATTAAATTATGTAATGTAGGAAAATTACTGACACCTGAAATATAAGCCTCATACAACATATTTTATATACAATCATATTACTACTTTTTATGCATCTCAGTTCTTAAAGAAAAATAATACAGCTACCTAAACATTACTGAAGGGTAAATAAAAGAGATTACTTAGATAAGATAAATTTAAATTATAATAATAATTGTATTTATGTATTTTTTAGACTGCGCGGAGCTTAGCACAAACCCACGCCTCGGGTGACGACATTTTTTTTTTAGTAAGTAACTGAAAATTTACTGAAAACGAAATATAATAAACTTAGGAGAAAGGTGGAGGGGCAGGAGAAAGCATAACACAAAGCCCCATTCATAAACTTAACACCTAAAGTTTCCAAAAGTACCGGAGGCGACACTACTTTGTACAAGTTCACTAATAGCGTAGAGTTTTCGAGTTTTCCCAGTCACTGTACACAATTTCACTAAACTAACAAAAGGTAAGATTTAATGTACTTATCTTCAGTAACATAGTAATAAATATTGGTTACGGACTTAAAGTCTATCATTTAAAAATTAGCGAAAATCGTGGAGTTAAAATTTTAGTGAGAAAGTTATATCATGTGAAGTATGTATTACATGTAAAGGTTGCATGTAAATGTAACCTCTGACTACCTCTATGTTCTAGAGCAGATTTAAAACATTTTAGTTTTTGATTTATCATGAAAAATGTTGTATAAATACAGTTCTGCTTAAACTTAATATTATATTCCACACATTACTATGCCGAGTTATTAGTGCATCATAATGGCCAGATATTGAGATAGTTCACCACACTAATATAATATTAAAAAGTAGAAGTTTGTATGTGTTTACTACTCTTACACGCCCTTATTATTAAACCGATTTGGTTTAAAACTAGAGTAGAGATAGAATATATCCACGATTAAGACATAAACCACTTTGAATTCCGGTCCTTGTAATTAATATTATAAATATATTAGTTACGTTAAAGCAACTATTGAATTCACTGTTCCTATAGAGTGGCTAGCAGTTCAAAGACGAAGTTTGTACACTTAATAAGTTATGAATTTCTCAGAGCTGGGTGGATGCTTCCACAATGGAGAATTATTGTGAACTTTTCTTTTGCACAATGAACGGTTCCCAAAGCCTAGTGACAACAATGCTGTTTTATTTCTATGAAGGATAAAGGAACCAGGTCACAAACTTCCTGGGGATATAATCTCTGTTGCCATTAGCATCACCACAAAATGAATTTCTAAATGACTAACAGTCTTAAAAGTAAATGCCTACCTGCTCAAGGAATACTGTAGGTAACAACAATATGAACCTATGTATTAAACCTAAACGAAATGTGTAAAACTCTATTATTTTTGAAAGAATAAGTGTCAAGTTTCTTCGCTGTTCTTCTCGACGCAAACTGCACACAAGATGTTCAACTGATGTTAAAACTGGAAGATCTAGAAAGTTGGGTTTTCGTACATTTTTTTTTGTATTTCTTGTAGCGGAGACAAGGGACAAGGGACAAGAAAATTTTCAAGTGCGAATCGGGTTCGTGCATTGAGGGGTCCGTACTTTCAAGATTCTTAATTTTATTAAAGTAAACTAAACACCTCTGCCCGCCAACTTAAGAACCACACGTATGGGATTGATTAAAAAAATTCTTTTGAGTTTCAGTTCTAAGTATTAAAAAAAATATGGCTTTTTTTCATGAAAATTATTTTTATATTTTTGCGTGAAAATTTTAATGCGGTTTACAGAATACTTCTACTTACCAAGTTTCAAAAGGATTGTTCTTGTAGTATTGTAAAAAAGTGGCTGTGACATACGGACGGACAGACAGACATGACGAATCCAGGGCTCCGTTTTTTGCCATTTGGCTACGGAACCCTAAAAATGAGCATCACGTTTGTTGTTTAGAACCTCTTTCATGATATTTCCACCCTAGTTAAGTAGGAGTCAGTAAGTTCTCGATTCTTACCAAACTACTTTCAGGTTTGCCCTACACTAAAGCTAACGTTGTGGAAACTTGATATTAATATAAATATTATTATGTACCCATATGAGAAAGCTGCCACATACGATTTAGACCATGCTCAATAATCCTCCATTGGAACAATTCCCTACTAGCAGAGCTATGCTCCTGTCGGTTATTCCTCATCACAATATGTCGGCCACAAAGATTGCTATCCCCATATTGCCGCTCCTGAGACGTGGGCAAGCAATCAGCGACAAAGGGGTGAATTGTTCACATCGAAGCCTGGCTACTGCTTTCAGGAAGTTGCTGCAACATTCGCAGATTTCAATTTAGCTCTAGATATTGAACATTGCTACAGCCACGTCGAATATAAAACTTTTTAGCACAACGTAGGTTTTGGGTATCTTAATACTTTCATTAATTTCATTTCTATGGCTAGAAATAACAAAATGAAAAAATTCACGTCTTATGGTAAGGCACGCCTAACTATGTTCCAAACATGTCAGTTGCATTTGAAGATTTACATTGCAATTAGCGATGCGTCATAGGCATGACGCTCTAATGAAAAGTCAAAACTCTACCACCAAATTCGGAAAGCAGGTTTACAACGAGAAGAACCGGCAAGAAACTCGGCACTCACAGTTTTCAAAATATCGTCATTTACATTTTTTCCATAATAATCATAAAATGATTTTTTAATATCTCGTGAGCAAACGGTATCGAGCATCTAAGTATTTTTTGAACCTGTTCAAAACAGAATTCTGGATCAAATAGTGGACAGGTAACGTTATTTTATTGGACTCGTCATTGCCCGCTATAGTGCCCTTCGTACTGAAATACAGCAATATTATTGTTTCACGGCGAATAATTACTGAAGTTGTTTAGCAATTAGTTTAGGCTATTCTCCGATTAGGTATGATACGGAATGGTGTAAAAACCATTCCATTGATTCAAAGATTCAAAGATTCAAATCATTTATTTCATATAGGCCACTACTTGTTAGCACTTATGAAGGTCAAGTAGGTACATATACTTATTAATAGTGATAACTATTTAACGACTTACGACGACATTGAATTACTAGTGAGTATACATTGCGAGTTCTGCAACAGAATAATTCCATCCCGTGGTGCAAATGTTACGACAATTCTAAACTCGTTGTAGGTCTGAGCTTAGCACTTGCAGGTTTGCGCGAGATTTCACTTTGTTGTGTAATAGGCGACGCGGAGCAATCTCAAGGGCTCTGTGGTCTAAGCCGCTTACCATTGACGCTGCAAATACGGGATATGCTCAACCGTGACAATTTCGTCTAAAGTTATTTCCTCAAGGTTGACACCGTCTGATTACGCACCGCGCCTGTGCACGATGAATCAGCGGGCAACTGCCGGGCCCATCAGAGCAGTCCAGCGGATTCTCACAGGCAGCGGCGGTGGCGGGTCGAAAAAGGCCCGCCAAAAAATTTTATTAGGCGTTTTGCACTGGGTTTAATCCCGCGGCACAGAGTGACTTACTACTAGGTACTTACCGGCGCATGGAGACAGCCAGCACGTGGGATCCGGGGAGTGTGTTCGTGTAGGATGAAATGTGGTGTGTGGTGCCTGCTGTGTTAAATGCAAATAGGAACACACTCGCCCTCCTTGAGGGATCTTTCGCGGCGGCGGTACGAATTCGCGGGTAGCGAAGCGGCTCCGCGGCGGCGTGATTTCCAGGTGGCGCGGGAGCACAAAAAACAGTATTCCGGATAGCCAAAGGGGCCCGCGGCGTTAGAATGACGCGGCGGACAACACAGCAAACGAAGTAGCACAAGAAATCGGGCTCGTAAGAAGGCGAGATGCGGCGTGGCGGGCGACTTCACGCGGGCGAACGCGGCACGCACAGTCAATCGACTCCGTCGGGATTTAGCACCGAACTGCGCGAGCGAACGCGGCCGGGGCGCGCGCGGGCGCTGGCCGCAAACCGCTCGCGGGAGAGGGGCGTGCAGGCCGTCGACGCGATAGGCCTAGCATAAACCGGAATGCTAGCGTAAAGCGCAAACACCCCCGCCAGTGGACCCAAGGATTTGGGGTCCACTAACCAATGGGCAAGCGGGATAAGGAAGAGACGGCTCGCTGCAAAACCGAATCTCCGACCATTACCTCGGCAACTCTGGGAACCCCATCGGATCCATATATCAATTTAAGAATGCGTCCACGACGCCAGCACAAAGGCAACAAATTAGACTCCTTAACTAGGACAAGATCACCAACCTTAGGTGGGTCGGTCTTGTCGGACCACTTAACGCGCTGCTGCAAGAGATGCAAATATTCTAAATACCAACGATGCCAGAAATTTTGGGTCATCTGCTGTAGCAATTCGAAACGAGACAACCGTGAGACCTTCACGTCCCTGAAGGGGTACTCGGGCAGGGCGTTAAGGGGTTCACCAATTAGGAAATGACCGGGGGTTAAAACTTCCAGGTCATTGGGATCGGACGATAAGGGGCAGAGTGGCCGAGAATTGAGGACAGCCTCAATCTTACAAAAAACGGTAGCGAGCTCTTCAAAAGTCAAAATGGTTTCACCTATCACGCGTCGGAGATGCGTCTTTGAGACCTTGACGACGGCTTCAAAGATCCCGCCCCAGTGGGGACAAGCTGGCGGGTCAAAGGTCCAAGTTATCCCCATCTTGGACATTGCCGTGCCGAGGCCTATCTTATTTTCATTCAAAAATTGGACGACTTCCTTCAAATGTCTATCGGCACCTTTATAGTTGGTCCCACAATCCGATCGGATCAGGTGCGGATAACCCCGGCGTGAAACGAAGCGGCCTAGCGTGGCTACAAAGGCTTCGGTGCTGAGGGCACTCACCAGTTCTAAGTGTACGGCCTTGGTAGCCAGGCAAACAAAAACGCAAAGGTAGGCCTTGAGGGAACGAGCATTGCGGAGGCTGGAGCTCTTGACGAAGAACGGCCCCGCAAAATCCGTCCCGACCGCCGAAAAGGGGCGCGAGGCCACGACACGGTCGGTGGGGAGGTCCCCCATAATGGGCTGCATGGTGCTGGCCTTCAGGCGGTAGCACGGAATGCACTTAAAAATGACGCTTCGGATGGAGCGTCGTCCCGATAAAATCCAAAATTCGCGCTGCAATATGGCCGAAAGGGCGTTGCAGCCAGCGTGGGCATTTTTGACGTGGTAATGCGTCACCAACAATTTTACAAAAGCGCTATTGTTCGGAAGCAACAAGGGATGACGTGCCCCATAGGGTAAATCAGAATTCCGGAGGCGTCCACCGACGCGTATCAATCCGGCGTCATCCAGGAAGAGGTTTAAGCGGGCGAGCGAGCCCTTCAAAGGTAAACCTCGCTTCAGTGTCTCAATAGCGGACTCAAAATGCTCCAGTTGAACCAAACGTATCCAAAAGATCCGGGCCTCCTGTCTCTCCAGGGGCGACAAAACCGGGTTCGACATTTTGTCGCGTGGGTTCCGAGCGTTGTGGGTGAAGCGCTGAATCCAAGCCGTCACCCCAATCAATTTATCAAGGGAACTGTAGCGTTCCTGAAGATAGCTCAGCGAATTGGCTGGCTTATCTTCCACAACTCCGACTCGCAAGCCAGGTAACACATCGGGCTCGGAGAACCTACTCTGAGGCCAGGCGGACTCATTCCGAGTCAGCCAGTCAGGGCCCCACCAAAGAGAGTGGTTGACAAGGTCGGAAGCTTCACATCCGCGGGAAGCACAATCTGCAGGGTTCAGGTCCCCTGGCACATGTCTCCAGGTCAACGGGGTTTCCGAATTCTGGATTTGGGAAACCCGGTTGGCAACAAAGACTTCCAAGTTGTGGGGAGCGGCTCGCAACCAACAAAGGACAATTTCGCTGTCCGACCAGGCGTACACGTCCGTCAGGTCAACGATCGATAGGAGGGACGTACGCACATGGTTGAGAAGGCGCACCAAAAGAGCGGCTCCAGACAACTCCAATTTGGGTATCGTCAAGCGTGACCGAATTGGGGCCACTTTACTTTTCGCCAAGACAAGATGGGTTGCGACCTCGCCGGTGTCACTGACAGTTCGCAAATAGACCACGGCTGCGTACCCTTTTTCGGACGCATCACAAAAGCCGTGGAGACTGGCGTGGCACCTTCCGGGCGGTAGGAAGCAACGAGGCATCGAAATCCGATTAACATTCGGAAGTGAGGCCACAAGGGAGAGCCACTCCTGTAGCCTGAGACCCTAACCTCCCTGAGGCAGTCGACAAAGTATGGTCTGGCATACTGACTGCTGTAGATCCAAAGTCTCAGGGGAGGTGGCTAGGTGGCAGCTAGGGTGGCGGACACCTAGCGCGACGTGCCTTCACCAGCGGGAGCCCACTGACGGGGGTACTCCGGCTGGGGCGCTGCTAGAGAGGGGGAGGGTACCCAACGTGGGGACCATCCGGCATAACCAACCCGGGGTCGCACCATGCGGCTAGCATCCGGGGCGTGGTAGGGAGCGCCTCGACCTAGCACGGGTGGATGGCGCTCCAGTTGCGTCCACACATGGAGGGGAGGCAAAAACCTAGACGGTTCGACGCTCATTTGAGCGGCCGTCAGACACCCGTCATAAAAATGCGAGGGGGGTGTGACCCTCCCCTGGGGGGGGTGTGGCCCCCCCTGGGGGGGTGAAGCCCCACCGCCCCTAGGGCGCTGGTAATCAGCAGGGGACCGATCACCCATTTGGGGCCGCACCATGCGGCTAACGTCCGGCACCCGGTAGGGATCGCCTCGACCTATGGTGGGTGGATGGCGCTCCAGTCGCGGCCACTCGTGTAGTGGCGGCGAGAACCGACGCGGGACGACGCCCAATGGGGCGGACGCGATATCCCCGTCGTGATGACGCGAGGGGGATGTGACCGTGACGCGGGGGGGTGAAACCCTCCTCCGGGGGGCGGAACCCCTACCTCCACTAGGAGGTTGGTGGTCCACCGGAGAACGCCTAACGGGACTGGTCGGGTGGCCAGGACTAGCGCCCCCGCCCATGGGGGGGGTGCGCGACCGAGCGCCCCCGCCCATGGGGGGGGTGCGCGACCCAACGTCCCGGCGACCGGAACCACTCCGGTTAGCGCACAAGAGGGCCGAATGGGCACCGCCGCAATGTGGGCAGGGCCGCTGGCGCGGGCAGTCTCTTACGAGATGCTGGCCCAGGCACGAGAAGCACCACTGGCGTGTCGACACGTATTCTCTCCGGGCCGCAACCGGTTTGGCCAGGAAGTGCGGACACGAGGAGACCTGGTGGCCGGGGTGCCGACAATAGGCACAGGGGGGGAGCTTCGTTGCCACGGCCCCGCTGTACTGTGACACCCGGCGACCTTCTCTGGCGTCGGCTCCACGGCCTCGCCGGTTGGGGCCGGTCCCCGCCGAAGGGCCAGTCCTTGCCCCACCCCCTCGGACATGCTCGGACCTCCCAGGGGCCACTCGAGGGCCGGTAACTCCGGAGTTATCGGCCTGGAGGCACTCCTGCTCCAGAAACTTCAGGAGGTCGGAGAAAGGGGGCAGGTAGGTTGCACCGTCCCCTCCGAAGCGCTGCTCGAAGCGGAGCTTAAGCTCCGACGGCAGGCGGGAGAGCACTATGTGCAACAAAAAGAAGGACCACTGGTCGACGGGGAGATCCAATCGACGGAGAGCGTTGGTGGCCACAATGCAGGGGTTTAGCAAGGCCTCTCTGAGGCCGGCCACCCCGGTGACGGCGGGCAAGGCGAGTAGCTGGGCTACATGTGCGTCGGCCAACCGGCGCACATTTTCGTAGCGCCTGGCCAGCAATTCCCGGGCCGTGGTGTAGCTCTCCTCCGAGAGGTCGAGGTGCCGCACCAAATCCAGGGCCTCGCCCTGTAGCGAAGACAGTAAGTATGTCAGCTTCTGGGTGGGGGACAGGTCCTTCCTGGCGTGGACCAGACTGTCAAATAACGCCAGGAAGCCCATCCACTCTTGAAGCTGCCCACCGAATTTGGGCAGCTCGATCGTGGGCAGTTTCCCGAGTAATGCCGGCTGTGTGGGCGGTCGGCTGGGGAGTCCCTAAAAGCGCCACTTCGACGCCTTTCATCAGCGGCGGTCCGGATCCCATGGGCGGCCTCCACCACCGAGTCCAACAGTTCGAAGAACTGGTCGTAATCGGCCTGAGCCGTCCTCAGTACCTCCTGTTCGGGACCGAGGGTGAGCAGGTCTTGGAAGGCCTGCTCCACAGAGGCCTGCCGAGTCCGCACCTGGTCCGCTCGGTGTAATAGGGCGGCGGATCTATCTTCGCGGCCTATCAAACCCGCGGCGGACGTCGCCCAGCGAAGCTCAGACTGTATCTGTACAGCTAGCTTTTTTATGTTCGCGGACATTCTAACAAATTAAATGTAAACAAAATGTAAAAATAAAGCAACAATAATAAATTGAAAAGGCGGCCGGCAAGTCGGCGGGCGGCGCGAGTGCAAGCACTAATAAAATTAAAGTAATAGTAAACAAGTCGTATCGCGGTCGTACCGTAGTCGCAATGAACAAAGCGGCGCGACCGTAGTAGATACGCGTGTTAAATTACGGCGAGCGGGCGGTACCGGCACGCAAGCAAAACTTAAAATAAAGATTAAACTTATAATTATAATAATCGGAACGCGGCCGAAACGCGGCGTTGACGCAGCGGAACTGGCGGCGATTGCGGAATTTCCGCTAACAGCGCGGCGAACGACGCGGCGCGTGGCGGAAAGCGGGATTTATGCCAGCGGCGCAGAAAATGAACGGCGCGGCGGGCAAAACCAGCGCAAAACGCAAAGCGAGGTGTAGACAAACCGCGCTCGTTGCTACCAAAAATGATTACGCACCGCGCCTGTGCACGATGAATCAGCGGGCAACTGCCGGGCCCATCAGAGCAGTCCAGCGGATTCTCACAGGCAGCGGCGGTGGCGGGTCGAAAAAGGCCCGCCAAAAAATTTTATTAGGCGTTTTGCACTGGGTTTAATCCCGCGGCACAGAGTGACTTACTACTAGGTACTTACCGGCGCATGGAGACAGCCAGCACGTGGGATCCGGGGAGTGTGTTCGTGTAGGATGAAATGTGGTGCCTGCTGTGTTAAATGCAAATAGGAACACACTCGCCCTCCTTGAGGGATCTTTCGCGGCGGCGGTACGAATTCGCGGGTAGCGAAGCGGCTCCGCGGCGGCGTGATTTCCAGGTGGCGCGGGAGCACAAAAAACAGTATTCCGGATAGCCAAAGGGGCCCGCGGCGTTAGAATGACGCGGCGGACAACACAGCAAACGAAGTAGCACAAGAAATCGGGCTCGTAAGAAGGCGAGATGCGGCGTGGCGGGCGACTTCACGCGGGCGAACGCGGCACGCACAGTCAATCGACTCCGTCGGGATTTAGCACCGAACTGCGCGAGCGAACGCGGCCGGGGCGCGCGCGGGCGCTGGCCGCAAACCGCTCGCGGGAGAGGGGCGTGCAGGCCGTCGACGCGATAGGCCTAGCATAAACCGGAATGCTAGCGTAAAGCGCAAACACCGTCTATATTTAGAATTATAGCATGCCTTAACCCCTATAAAAAGTTGCCTACTGGTAAGGCAAGTGCCTCTTTAGTATATTGGTGTGCATGCTTGCTTACAGATCAACAAGGTCCTGAGTTCGATTTCCAATGAGCTCCTACTCATTGGAAATCGAACTCAAGACCTTGTTATTATTGAGATCTTCTATCAAGAAGTACTTACTCGTATAACCAACCCGCCGTATGGAACCTGGCGCTGATTCACCCATGTGCCTCGAAGAGTATATTAAAACGTTGGTCACGTCGGGCTAAGAGAGCGAGGGAATAGAGAGTGCGTCTATTTTTGCGCACACACTTCTGCACTATTGAAACTCTTGCGTGCCTCATAATATATCGGTCTGGAAAACATTATTACTAGGTACCTATCAAAGGAATAAGGAAGAGAAACAATGAAAATGTACGTTTGTCAACTGTACTTACAGACCTAGTGCAGTAGTAGAAGTAGGCTCCAGAAATAGAAGGATTCGAGGCCCTCAAAACAGGATAGAACCTATGGTTACATCTCGGATAGTGCGCTTATAGAGCACGTTAAGCCGTCTATCTAATTAAAGCCCCGCAAAACCACACAGCATTTAGTGTGGGGTCTCGCTGCAAAGCCGCTTAATGCAAGTTACCACTTACCAGTGCAAAGTTACTCCGGAGTACAAAGTTGTGTTTCCGTTGAGTGTCTGTTAACAAAGCCCGTTACAAATGTACGCGTGGCGTTCACTCGTTTGTTAACAGAGTGCGAGAGGAAGCGAGCCTCCGAGACCTACAGGCAGTAACTGCGTTGTTGGGTGTAACTCAAATTCAGTTATTGTATTGTAAGTCAACTATTGCGTCTAATAACAATGTGATTCAAGGTAAGCCTGGTTGAATTAGTGCTTCAAAAGTGGGTATAACAATTGAATTGACATTCGACACGTTAGTTAAATATGTGAGTAGCCTAATACGTTTTTGGTATTCTAATGTAAGTTAGTACTTGACTGTATTATTCTCACTTGATAGTACTTAATAACGATGCAGCCAAGCAGATTGATAGACGGCATCGCATCGGGACATTAAGTTGCTTGACAGTCGTATGTTTCCGGTAAGTTGGTAACCAACAGTGGTCCAAGCCTACTGTCTAAAGCTAAATTATAAAATACCCAAAAGTTGCTTCTACCCGGGAGTAGAAACTGACTCCTTCCGCTTGAGGATCGTCCAAATATTGGTAGATTAATAGTGCAGCGCAGATCTATAATAATTTCTAATTTCTCCGTGAAACACTTACTTATTCAATTAAAAGCAGTTAGAAAATATGTAATTAGGTTTTACAAGGGTTTTTAGAAATTTAAAAGAGAATAAAATCCAGTGTGATTACTGAGAATACTGTAGAGGTCCGCAGAACACTGTATTGCCCAGGGAAAAATTAAAACCCAAAGCGGGCACCGAGTAACCTAATAACATAAAATACTGCAAGACAGCTCCAACGTAAATTAAATCAAGCTCAGTTCATCGAATGAATTCTTGAATTCCAACCGAAGTCCTGACCAATGGGCCCCCGTTTCGAGTTGCCCCACTTATTAAGTGCCCCGTGCCCCGTGCCCCGATGCCGCCGGGAACTTGTGCCATTGACAACTTAGCGGCACCTCGTTAAGACTCCGATGAAATTCCATTTCTCTCTCTTTACAGTATTGGAAAATCGAGATTCTAAATGCTTCAGCGTATAAAGGTGCTCGCACATAGAGCGAATTAAACGTTCCAAGTTTTGTGACCTTTGATAAAATACTATTTGTAGGATATTATACAAAAATAATCGTCTATTTATTATTATAAATGGATAATCTATTTATTTATTTACTAGCTCTTACCCGCGGCTTCGCCCGCGTGAATTTCGGGGTTTTACAAATCCCGTGGGAGTCATGGATTTTATGGGAAAAAAACAGCATATTTTGTGTTAACCTAACTTCAGAAACACGTTTGGATAAAAATTTCTCAAGCAAAGCAAGTTTGCCTGAACAATCTATCTATAGATGTAGCTATAGATTGCTCAAGAAAATTTGGTATTTTGAGTATCCCACGGGAACTATGGATTTTCCGGGATAAAAAGTAGCCTATGTGTTAATCAGGGTTATAAGCTACCTATGTTCCAAATTTCAGCCAAATCGGTTCAATAGATGCGACGAGAAAGAGTAACAAACAAACAAACTCACTTTCCCATTTATAATAGTAAGGAAGTAAGGATTTATTCATAGGACCACTTACAGAATCACATGTGATACATTTGTAAATGAAAATAGTCTTAGGTACTAGATAAACATAATATGATTGCATTTACAAGTACCTACAGCATGCATAATAGTCATTCAAGTCAACGCAAAATAAAGATGGAAACTATTCTTAAATCATTTCTTAATACACAAAAAAGAAAACTCTACACTGTAGAGTTGTACATAATTTAATATATTATGCTGATTCATACCTACTAAGTACTACATTTTTTTATTTAACTTTAACTTGTCCATTATGTAGCGTTTCACCAATTTTTATTACACGATCTGAATGAAAAATTTACAATTCACCTGCTATAAATATTTTAGGTGAGATACAACATCATAGCTCTTTAATTCTCTCTAATTTTTTAATTCTAGAGACGCACTTTTATTCATAAATAGCTGTCACAGTGGCCACCATGTGTTCAAACCAAAATTTCAACCAAAAATACCTTCATGATATTCCGACGAAACTTTGCGTTCTAAAGTAGAGAGGCTGTCTCAGTGAAAGCCTAGCTCAAATGACGTGTAACCTCCTATTACATAAGGCGTCCGAAGCCGAAACAATCTCCAACAAACTTCGCTCTCAGAGAGGTCGCGCCTCCAATCAGAAGTCACGAGTGTACGTAATCCGCTTATTTTGCATAATCAACTCAATTATGCAGCTTCTTTCCTCTTAACTACTCCCCGACCCTTCTTGTCCCGAAACAACTTTTCCACGACGCGAGCTTTATAATATTTACCCTTTTAGAAGGATTCCTTTCATTCTTTCTTTCCATATAAGAGGTTGTATATTGACGTCGTCTTCAAAAATTTCGAAAGTTTTCCGCAACTACCTTCTTTACAGAGGGGCTAGTACAAGTTTTCATACCAATTTCATTTTGACTCCCATGGCACAAACGAATCGAATTCTTTCATACATTTTTTGTTTATATTCTCTAAGACTTACAGCCAGCGCCATCTATTGTCAGCCGCATGTCAGTGACTGTAAATAGATGGCGCTGGCTATAAATGTATTTAGAAATTTGATTCGTTTGTGCGATGCGAGTCGAAACGAAATTCGTACGAAAATCTTTACTAACCCTTCAGATATATTAAAGAAAAAAAAACAAGATTATTTAAAATTCCATTTCACTAACTATGCATGATGCTTTAAAATTTTGAGTTAGTCATGTTTTTAGTAGGTATCCAATAAAAAATAAGTTGAGTAGCGAAACGTTTAAAAATGTTTATTGGTTGTATTTTCCAATATTTTCCCTGTGAGAGGCGGCCATAGTTCGCGAGCGGCCGTCAACCGCCTTTCATAACTGTGATATTGAAAAAGTTACTTTCCAAAATGAAGCGACGTTGCCCCGATACGCCGCGCGGAAAATGTACAACTTGACTTCATAAATAAAAATACGAGCAGAAATTACTGAACTGACAGTGTCAATTTTATGATGTTTTTCCCTTCTTCTTGTATGTTTCTTTTATAATTTTTGAACCAGAATATATTTAACTTTAATTGTTTTTCGGTAGAAGTGAATACTTGAAAAACTAAGCGATGTGTGATGTGTTTCTTACTGTCACAATATCGCGAATTAAATGGTTTCTTCCATTACAAAAATAACCTAAAACCTAAGCGCCTAAAGAACTTTTCACTTGAACCAAAATTACAGTTACATATTCAATGAATTGGCAAGTTGCAGAGCATGTTCAGACCTTAGATATAGTGTATACCTTATACTTACTGTTTTTACTCAAAACTGCAACTTAACCTCTAATTGTTAGAGACATAATTTAAGTACAGGAGAAAGCGTAATTATTTGATGGCAGGAATTTAATTCGGGGCGGCCAAGCTCCGGGCTCCGGAGAAAAAACTGTCAACTTGCGCCAAGTTTAATTGCCTTAATAAATCTGGTGTAAGAAGTTGTGGGGCCACGGACTGCGTGCTCTCTACTCCATTGTTCGGGTGAACTGTTGAAAAAGTTCCCTATTAATCTTTTCAACACGAATAACTCTAATAATAATGTGGTTAGTCCGGATCTACGATATTTTAGTAACTTGATAGTGATGATTTTTAATAATAAATTCTCTTATGATTTTTCCGCCCCCAGAAACTGCCGTGCTATTCTGCAAAACAGCGACGAGCGTACATCTCTGCATCTATGAATTTGTCAGTTGTAATAGAGTAGAATTTTGCATGCCATATTCGGGTTGGCAGCTGTCTGGCAGCTATTTCATTTTGTAGAATAGCACAGCTGCTGTCCGGTAGGTTTAGTACGGGTTTGTGATTTGTGTACAAATAACGACTCGACTCGCTTCTAATAAACGAAAAGAATTTCTACATACATCTACAGCTATCATCATAAGCGGAAACATTATGAACTAAGCTTTCGGCATTTTTAGTCAGATGCACTGAGCGGCAACAAGTGGGACTAAAGTTGAATATTTTTAGAACTTCTTAGAAACGCTAAGAGAAAGGACGGCACTAGAAAATTTGGTCTTTGTAATCTTTTTCCTCTATCTAATTGATATGCTCGTAGAATTTTCTCGTATCGCGCATTTTAGCCCTCCAGGAAGGAGCCCCTAGGACGATTTATTCCGCTAGTTTCAAAGCTCCGAGTTTCGGGATCTCCATCACCGACAAGATGCAAATGAAACTCTTTGTAACGAATCCCAAACGATTTATTTGTAAAAATTCCGGACCGGAACGTTACGGAGCAGTTACGGCTCCGCGACAAAAGGAGATAAATCGGTCGGTGAACTTCCGGAAAAGCCGTAAATATATTATTATTGTGCTGTGTGACAACGGACACTGGACAGTAAGCGGCTTAAGGGGACTCCGAACGGTACTTGCTTCATACAAATGTAAAAGGGCGATTACTACATTATTTGATATGACAGACCCAAAGCTAAGCATTAAATCGTTGTGTCTCGTCATTATCTAGGTTTATTGATACATTAATAATTAAAAAAAATAATGATTTCTAAGTTACGAGCCTCGAAATACTCATATTTTAACCCTAAATTAGTGTTAACTTTGGGCGTAAATCAATAAGATTAGGAGTGAGAAAAAAGTAAAAAATCATATCTTCCGACATAGTTTACTTATTAATCATCTGAAATAAGTTTACTTTGTAAGCATATTTTTAGTCGTTCTTTCTCAAAAATACTTTTCCCAAACGACTGTTCAACCTTTTTCGCGCGCTTGATTCAGTAAAGTTTATCTTGCCTCTCAAGTCGCATTCGACTCTGCGCGGGAGGGTGGCTAGTGGCGAGGGGGGGGGGGGACAGTAACCCGGCGCGCGCCAAAACATTTCGGTTTAAAGAGCTTTATTTTTATACATTTTATAGCATTTCAACATAATTTCAGTCTACAGCTGTAGATACCTATTCCTATTATACATTGCAATTTACAACAAATCGCGTCTTTTATAGTTAGGTACTTGTAAGTGTTGTATAGTAAGTATATCGTACTGTAGTGACTGGTGTTATTTATTGTATTTTGTGTTTTTAGGGTTCCATACCAATTTGTTAAAAATGGAACCCTTATGGTGAGACTTTCTCCGTCCGTCCGTCCGTCCGTCCGTCCGTCTGTCACACTCGATTATTTCAGTAACTGTTCAAGCTATCGACTTGAAATTTAGAATAGTTATAGGTAATAGTGACGCGACATCATAACAATCGTAAAAATTTGAAAATTGTTTTTATTTTTATTTAAAAAGGGGGGAAAACCGGGTCGACAAATTTTCAAAATGAGGTAACAATATTGAGTGGGGTATGAAAGGGCGTTACTTGTGTATACTAAAACTAATTTTTATTTATTTTTATGCCTGATAGTTTTTGATTTATTGGGCAAACTGTCGAAAAAAATACCGTTCCCCCCCCCCTTATCTCCAAAGTTTACCAATCGAAAAATCTGAAATAATATTATTTCATAATTATTTCAGATTTTTCGATTGATAAACTTCGGAGATAAGGGGGGGGGGGGGGAACGGTATTTTTTTTCGACAGTTTGCTCAATAAATCCAAAACTATCAGGCATAAAAATCAATAAAAATCGGTTTTAGAATACACAAGTAACGCCCTTTCATATGATACCCTACTCAATATTGTTATCTCATTTTGAAAATTCGAAGTCCCGGTTTTCCCCCCTTTTTAAATATAAATAAAAACAATTTTCAATATTTTATGAGTGCAATGGCGTTGGGTCACTATTACCTTAAACTATTCCAAATTTCAAGTCGATTGATAGTTACTGAAATAATCGAGTGTGACAGACGGACGGACGGACGGACGGACGGAGAAAGTCTCACCATAAGGGTTCCATTTTTACCAAATTGGTATGGAACCCTAAAAATCAGTCACTGACTAAATGTCACTCCAAACGTCATCCAATTGACAGTTATCTGAAAAAAAATCCATAATGGCGGATTTATTTATTCATTTGGCCGCCGTAGGAATATCGTTCTTATCAAGGAAGAACATTTTCTTGACAAGGGGTGATCAGGACCCGAAGGTGTATTTTTCCATAGAAAATGTGGTCGATTCTGTTATGTAAAATCGCTAAACTAATTTAAAATAATCCTATCCTTTTCCATACGGAGCAGTTTGAAAACGATAGGACTTTTTTAAATTAGTTAAGTTTAGAAATTTTGTTCAACAGAATTAGCACAGTAACATGTGGCCCGCGCCTGCACGCGCCCTACTAGTTAATAATTTAATAATATATATATAGCTGCTTGTGCTGATTCACTCACTGACTCATTGATCACCTCTCCTGAAAAATTTTGTATAAAATTTTTTTTTTTCGCGGATGGGGTCGTATAGAAGAAAAAAATTCATTCGGATGAAAAATGCAAAGTTAGCTGATGATTGAGGATTTTGGAGACAGGTGAAGAGCACAGCCAGGGTATTGGAGATAGCTGGAGGGTGCTCGACAAAATGCCACTCGAAATGTCATCCAAATATCTCGCCCGCTCATTTGCTTAAAAAACTAGACAATTAATAAAAATATTACTTTGCAAAGTAACTAGTTTTTTTTTGTCCCCGAATGACACATACCTACCTACATTTTTCATCACTAGGTGTCTATGAAAAAATCTCAACCCTATTGAATGGAAGCAGAAGTTATTTTGCGGCAATCCATAATTAGCAGGAAGATTAATTTGTTTTGCTATAATCCGCTACTTGAAAATATTCTGTATGGTATAAAATGCAGGAACAATGCCCACATGGAACACCACACACAATTTTCCAACACTTTCTTCGACGCACGTTTCGTCCCGACACCGGGACATCCTCAGGAGATGAATCGTAGAGTCTACGATTTCGCATAGTGAAGTCAACATCGTAGAGTCTACGATTTCGCATAGTGAAGTCAACATCGTAGAGCCTACGATTTCGCATAGTGAAGTCAACATCGTAGACTCTACGATTTCGCATTGTGAACTCAACATCTCCTGAGGATGTCCCGATGTCGGGACGAAACGTGCGTCGAAGAAAGTGTTGGAAAATTGTGTTCCATGTCGGCATTGTTCCTGCATTTTGTACATCATACAGAATATTTTCAAGTAGCGGATTATAGCAAAACAAAATCTTCCTGCTAATCTCAACCCTCTTTTGCGTCCCACAGCTGGGCACGGGTCTCCTCTGAAAATAAAAGGGTTTTAAACAAATTAGGGTTTGCAGGCTTCACACACGTACCTATGAGCATACCTTTTTCTATATCCCACAGGTGTACTCCCAAAATAAGAGGGGTTTGGCCAAAGTTTAGGTATTATTAATTGTAGATAATAGGTACTACATAACAAAACAAAAATAATAATACAACTCACTGTAAACAATAACAGGGTAGGTACCCTAATTGCATACTAAACGAGTCAGAAAAGATTGTGGTCTATAAAATATAATAATAATACGGAATAATAGTAGTACGGAAGAAGGTAGGTTGCATTCTCTAGACCGCTCATCAATGACCCTGTCTTTTTCTCACACAAGTAAGGTGAAACAGCAAACAACCCACCCACGTGCGCGTCGAGTTCGTTCGCGCGTTCGGCGCATTCTTAAGTGTCACTTTAGATACTTTGGTTCCGTGACCGAAAGAAAACGTTGCAGCTTCGTTACACAAACAAAAACGTTAAAAGTAATCAGAAAGTCTCATTTTGCTTGACAAAATGTATAACACAAAATAGAACTTAAAGATTTTTATAAATATTGAGGAAATGAGAAAGCCCACCGGACTCAATTCATATTTTTTTGTCACTGAGTCATCGAGTTCACGTTACTTTTTCATCCTAGCCGTAACGTGACAAGTATAGATATTTAAATCTATAGTAGGGGATCCCAAGTAAGGTCGACCTTCACCGAGCTGCTTATTGGATGAAAACTATTTTATATCCAA
Organism: Coenonympha glycerion; assembly: GCA_963855885.1. NCBI lineage: Eukaryota > Metazoa > Arthropoda > Insecta > Lepidoptera > Nymphalidae > Coenonympha > Coenonympha glycerion. Next base: position 351,747 of record OY979638.1, on the reverse strand, counting down.
TTAAATATGTCAATAAATATATCGCAAGTGGGTTGCCTAAAAAATTTCAGTCCAGGGTATGATTAATTAAGAATTAAAAAAAAATCCATCGTAACATGAACTCCGCTTTGTTAGAGTTCCGTTGACATCTTAGTTCAAATTAGATTGGATGAGTGATTCAGGATGCAAATTGCAATTTTGCTTATTTACCTACGATTTTATTATCCGTTAACTTTCTTTTGCCAAAAAATATAGAGCAGAAATACTTTCCTCAGCCAGTAAATTATTTCCGGCAAAAAGCACTATTTATAACATCCAATCTAATTTGAACTACGATGTCAACTAAACTGTAACAAATAGGAGTCCATGTTACAATGGGTTTTTTTTTTATTCTTAATTAATCATACCCTGGACTGAAATTTTTAAGGCAACCTACTTGCGATATATTTATTGACATATTTAATTGGATATAAAATAGTTTTCATCCAATAAGCAGCTCGGTGAAGGTCGTTGTATGGCGGGATCTTAGACCACTAGGATGATGCCTATGATGCGCCCCATTCTGTCAAACTCCATGCGAATCGAATGAAATATAAGCGATTTTGACAGAGTGGGGCGCTTCTTCGTAATACTTAACTCTTGCATAAGCCACGTTTAAGCGATTCGTATTAGTGCCGTTTGACCACGGTTTAGGTACATAATACTTACCTGGTGGACGTACCCTAATGCTTTTTCCTTACGAGGTTGTTTCTCAAAGTCAAGTCAAACCGCAAGCCGCGTTAAAGAACTTCGTTGTAAAAATAATTAGCTTAGACAAATTCAAATAACAAACTCATCCACTTTTAATGAGTAAAGTTGTAGTTATATTATATGTGAGTTTAGCTTTACAATTTCCATACAAAGCTACTACCTATATTTTGAATGTTATGGGTATATGAAAAATGCATTACGTCCTATCTTACCACATTATACACAAAAACGTCAAATAAATTGGTGAAGCCGTTTTGAAGGACTTTTGTCACAGACAATGTGACACGAGAACTTTATAAATTGGATTTACTTGTCACTTTGCGGACAAAGTCGTCGACAAACTAAGTATGACGTCAAAAAATCAGGAAGTTCACCGCATCAACACCCGCTGATCGCGTATGATTTAAAAATGTATGAGCCCCTTGTTTCGCCGTACATCGCCGGCTGGCAGTAAACACGTTTTATTGAGCACTACCGCGCGCGGCGATGAATATTAAACGACTACACGACGTACGCTAATTGAATTTTAAAGCGCCCGTGCTATTGCGCCGTACTTCGCGCCAGTAAATAATTTTATGGCGCGCGTATTATGGCGCGGGTTAAAATTATGAGCGTTGGATTATTGGGTACCTTACCTTAGTTAGCGGCGCACCGTAACATCAACTGCAATGAGTAACGGGCATAAGGAAACTTTTTTTTAGATCAGCAGGGCGATCGGCTAAAAATGTATCAATCAATAAATAACTGTATCAATGTCAAAACACAGGTATTGACCAATCACAACGCTTGAATATCACGTTTTGACATTGATACTGTTCTTTAAAGATTGATACAATTTTAGCCGATCGCCCTGCAGGTTCATGCTTAACAGCAATTGGTAGGCATGAAAAGGGCTAAGCAGAAGCTGGATGCGCTTGAACAGAGAAATGCCTATTCACTTTTTAAGGCACACAGATTAGAAATAGACAGGTACAAGGAAGTTGGAAGGACGTTCCAAACCTTACTTAGTGGCTCGTATCAGAAACGTAGTTTCTTTCTAAATTCAGACATTGGCCGTATAGTCGTCGCGTAATGGAGAGAAGCTGTGACCCACGCTCCAATCTATCCAAATATATCCTATCTGGTTCAAAGGCTTCATCGCTATGCAGCGTAGCGTGGGCTTCTTGGACCAGGATCCATTAGGAGTGGACTTTTTGAATAAACTGAAATATTTACCCTCGTTAGTCATAAGTCTAGAAATATTGTTAAGTTATTTGGTGCATGTTGGGATCTGAGTAGCGGAAATGAACCAAATTCACCACACGAAGCGATACGTCCAACATTACTGCTTATCGTATTCCTTAACGCTAATTTGAAAAGATAAGGGAAACACCACATTAGTCAAATAAAATAATGTGCCTTATACCTATTCTTTAAAAAAAAGGTCTTAGAATCTATATGACCTAGTTGCTCATAATAGAGAATTTGTAATATTATGGCCACGCCGTTGGCCTCAATTATCTTTTCGATAAATAAAAGCTAGCCCGAACTTGAGCACTACCATTTGTTTGCGAAAGGCGTCTTTCCGAAACGCCTCCGACCGAATCATCGTCCCAACCCAATTTACTCCTTTGTCTCCGAACAGATTGTCCTCGAGACGTGTACAAATTGCCTCTGACCATATCTGGACCTTTTCGCCAGACGTGTTGATATGGAATATTTCCGTTAGCCCATTATCATAATATTATATGCCTTTTCTGGCGACTTCGTCGAAGTATTCATAAACGGCCTTAGAGACGTCATCTGAATGTATACTGCAGTCGTAGCTTCTTGTACAAAGTTCTTTATTTCTTACAAATAGTTTAACGACATCGCACAATGAACGCCAAATCTCTTGTGTGGTGTTGTGGTTACAAGTAAAGATATGAATCGTCGTAGAGATACTATGTACTGACGTACTGAAACGTAATAAAAGTCGGTAAGGTTTTTCTCTTGTGTATTGCTTGAGAGTAAAAAACGTATGAAGCCTACCAATCCACGGTTCGGCAGCGTGTTGACCAGTGTTGCTATGATGACCACACCCTTCTCATTCTGTGAGATGACTCGCGATTATAGGTCAACAAAATGGAGAAACTGCAATCTGTTGTTGTTTTGTAAGACCTATTTATTATAAGTGATACCTTCTACTTTCTCTATACTTACACTTTAGCGTAGAAACATGTTCCACCGCACCACCTGCAGCTGGCAACTCACGACCATCTAGTATACCAGATCCTTGTTTCAGCGCACGTACAAACTATGGAACTAGGTACCATCATCAGTGTGCTTTCAGCATGGGGCAAGCTGTAGCATGTGGTTATTTAAAGGACGGATAAACAACCTCCTTTTAAGAGCCGGCAACGCATTTGCCGTTCCTCTGGTGCTGCAAATGTCCATGGGCGGCGGTGATCGCTTAACATCGGGTGACCTTCACGGTCGTTTGCTCGCGATCAAAATAAAAAAAAAACCCTGTCGCACTTTAAATTTGGGCTTTCCGATAAGTCTACAGGCGCTGTTATATTTCACTATTTTAATGTCCCCAAGCAGTGAGGGTTTTCCACATGTAGAGTAGGTACCAACTACCAACCTATACTTTCTGTGACCTAAATTAATTCAAGTAGGTACCTAACTCCAATAAAATTGTATATATTTGTAAAGCTAGCGTGACCCTGTGGGCTGCGGTGCCTAAATGGAATTTTATCTCAGCAAAAAAGGCCTCACGTAAAGTGCGGCTGATTTAATATTGTGCGTGAAATATTTACGAGCTTCGAGGGCGCTTCTAGTTCGCACGCGCCACGCCTGTGACGTAATCTGTTCACGCCTTAACAACCCCACACTCATGAGTTACAGTACAGTGTGTTGACATTCAGTACTAATTGGTGTACTTATCCAACGTGAGGCTTCCATGTGCTTCCGAATATGATTTAAAAATTGTGGCTAATTTACTTTTCTTTTCTTTTTAACTTAGCGAAAAAAGGCAGAGGTGTATTGGGTGATTTACACTTATTGTCCGTATGCGTGCTTATTTCGGAGCCTTATATAACTTCTGAATTAGTTGATAGAATCATTTCAAACTAAGAAGTAAATGTAAGTAACGCCCTAAACAAAAGAATTTTTTAAGAGGAACGTACAATGCCACCGGCGTTATGGGCATTTTTGAGATAGCAGAAAAATTTTACTCGCGACACCGTTACTACTTCACCGTTAACACATTGTGACTGTAACCGACACCGTTGCTTCAGTTTTCACTTCTGTCAGCACTCCCGGAGTGCCACGTATTCTTTTTTAACTGGTTGAAGCCTGGAATGGTACCAAAAAACCTCTTTCTTAAAACCTACCACAGCACTCTTGAGTCGTGACTGACTGCTAGGTAATAGAATAGAATAGAATAGAGTAGAAAAATTCTTTATTTCATATAGGCCTAGCATACAAAGGCTCTTATGACACGTCGTTTTGTTTTACATGGTAACTTTAATGGTGATAACCATTCACGACTTAAAACTAAGTTTAGGTACGAGGGTTAACAAACGCGCCCTGCCGCTGATAGAAGCCCACCAGTAGTATAGATAATAAAATACTAAATAGGCTAGGTAACAACAGAGCAATAACTCATGATCGATCAATTAAAAGGGCTTGTGATTAGACCTTCTGTAATGTTATTCGGTGGTACTATATAAATAAGCTAGCGACGTTTACGATTAAAACTAATAACTCCCTATGACAAGCAAGCACTTAAAAGATAATAATAATAATAATCTTTATTAACCCAAATACTTACGTACTAATACAAATCATCTGCTTGTAAGATTTACTCATATATTAATCTTAAAATACTATTAAATACAAAAGATAAACAAAACTCAAAGGCATAAAGGTAACAGCACACTAGCTCGTAAGCTTGTTATTAGCAACTAGTTAGGAGTTCCCGGTCCGCGTCGACGCGGGTCAGGTCTGCTCGTGAAGACAAACAAGACGGGTAATTACAGACGCGTTCCAGTTTGTACTGCAATATCCGGAACACGGTAATCATAGTTTTCATTTTTATTTCAGCTATATTAGCGGGTTAGCGTGGCGCATTATGATTTTTAGTGACCTGGTTCTCTATCACCATCTCTTATAGCAGTAATGCTGCAGTCACAGACTTTTATACCTACTAAAGACAGGGCGAATAGCGCGAAAAAATGTCGCCAGTTTATGGATGTCATTAGTACCAACAGTATAAGGCCACACGGTACGAGTAGTTCGGTCTGCGGCGGCGGCGGGTATTTTGACAGATGACGCTACTGTTTGCTTGTTTGAAGAAGGTTTACGTAAAATGTTCGGATCGGCCTATCTTTACTATTTTTACCTATTGCTGCAGTACTGTTTTCAAAATTACAAACATAGTATGAAAATTTCAAAACAATACTGCAGCATTACTGCTATAAGAGATGGTGGTAGGCCCCAGAAAGTTAAAAATAATAAAGATTAACCAATTTCAATGCTTAGGACTTTAATTGTCATATTGTTATCTCTATAATTTTCTCTACTAAAATAAACAGTCTAATGAAAAAAATCTAGATAGAAAGTTTTGCCATACATTACACCTATTTTTTATATTTTTTTATTAACGACAGTAGGTCATAATATTTGCAAAATACGAAAATAAATGATTTATGAAAAACATCGATTACAGAGTTCTGTACCTCAAAAGGAACAAACGGAACCATTATGGGATCATTTTGTTTTTTTTTTTTATATATATTTGCGCGCATGCATCACTATTACACCCACAAAATGTATTCGTAGCAGAGCAGAGTGAGCAATTGCTCAGGTCAACATACACCCTTAAACTACTGGCACAAAAACAATATTTAAACATTCAACACGTACAGCACAAAATAAAACAAAACCAAGCGTCAGCATTTGTAGTATTTATATTGTAAGTATTTCTTTAGAAACAAGCCCCGGTCCGCGACAGCAGAAAACACTCCTGCACAATACAGTTTGAAGAGTTTCATTATTTTGATGGCGCCGCGGTAGGAGATTGCGCGCACAATGCGGCGCGAGTCGCGGGCGCGAGCCTCGCTTGTCGTCGGTTTTAATTCACCTAGAGTATGTTTGAATTATTACATAAACAATTGTGAACCACGAAACTAAAGCTCGAGAGTATGTAAGTTTAGAATTTGCTATATTAGAGAAAAAACTCACAATAGAGTAAGTAAAATACGGTGGGGGGGTCCGGAGTGCCGCTATCGAAAGAAACCATGATGAAGACGAAGATGTGTAGAATCATAATGAAGATCCTGGACATCCTAGAGTCAAGCAAAACATGGTAAAGTGTTTGGATTTTAAGCGCAAAACTTTCGTCATCTGTATGTAACATCTCTGTCTGTCTTTTCATCTCCGTCGGACAAAAAATCTGAATGTCATGATATACGAAATAAGTTTTTCAACATTGAATTTATTTCGTATTTATTAGTTAGAATTTACGACTATAATAAAATTACGACTATAATATATTTAGACGATAATAAAATCATTAGTCGCCCATCTTTCTTAAGTGTCGTCTTATGTGGTCGCCTGTCTTTCTTTAAAAATACAATAATAGACCACGCAATTAGGAACAAAATTATTCTTTTGTTAAAACAGTGAAGGTAAATAGAGTCCGTAGATGAATAAAATTAATTTTAGTTATTTACTTGAACCTTGAAACTAGAAGCTTGAACGCAATCTTTGTAATAAAAGTTCCCCTCAAAGTTGAAATTAAAATTGTAATTACAGATCTTGAAAAAAATAAATCTAGCATACCTAGTTACGAAGACCAAGCTTATGCTAGGTCAGCGGATGCTCAAAAGATTTAAGATGTGTAATTTACAAGTGAGTATTCAGAAATGTGAATTGTACCTATTATTATAAAAGCTCGAAGGATAGAGTTATATGGATTGAGTTTCAAATCTTTTAGTAGGTAGTATCATACCAATCGTAAATTATAAAACTTATGATTACTGAGATACGCAGTTTTGAACTGCAATGATTGCACGTGCCATTAAATAATAGTAACCACTTTACCAGTGAACCAGTGAAATTTGTATTATACTTTAGCTATATTATTCTAAGCGGAAACGGGAAACCGACCAGCAAACTAGATCAGGGGCGGGTGGCTAACAGTAAATAATAATTTTCAATCGAAATTCAATCTCTGCAATCAATTTCGCGCGGCCGCATATTTACGCAGGACGGATGGACGGACGATCATTTTAGCTCAAAATAAATGGGATATGCGTTCGACTGAACAATGCCTACCAGCTTTTAAATTGGGTGTTTCGAATTGAGCTAAATTTTAGTTTTTATTGTGTATTTTTTATATCGTGTGAATGTTTGACTACCTCGATAGTGGAATAGTTGACCCAAATAAAATTTCCTGGCTTACAAATTCTAGATTAGGCATAAAAATAGTTGAAAGATACGCGCAGTCAGGGATTTGAAAGTAGTTCGTCCCCGCGATCCGAAGCAATGCTTTTGGAATTTATGCCAAAGAATGGCCAGCCTTTGATACTTTGTGCTTGAAACTGATTTAAATGATACGGCTTCCCGTATCAAATAAATAATAATTAAAAGCGTACAGTGTACTTTGAATTGCAATTACATACGATGCTTCACAATAAAATATCTTGAGTCTTGACGTTGTGGAGATATCCGGCAGACTGCAAACCTCGTTGGTAAATCAAATAACAAAATCGTTAACTAACCTAACCTAACCTAACAGTTAATTTTATTTTTAACATGACAATTATTAAGTGGTATAGCTATCCTCAAGCGATACGTTTAATTTCAATTCCTCTGTTTGTGAGAAGCAATATATTTTCGCTGAAGTAAGGAATTAAGAGGCTGGTTTCCTTAACCCTCTTGTTCAACATTTAATGTTCGCATTTTGTATTTAATTAACAATATCCTTAAATAAGCGGCGCCTCGTTGCTGTTGGTACAGTATAATTAATCAGATCTTAATTACCTAACCTCGCTGTTTTTAATTAACGTTTACTTCTAGGGATGGGAAATGCAGTCGGGTAACTAGTTTTGTTGATTTGGCTTCTGGTTGCTGCATTCGTGGAAATGTTGAAATAAATCGTGGACTAGGCATCCACCAAGCGTCAGGTAAAGTAAAGGTAGAGTCAGTCATGAGCTTACGACTCAAAATCTTGATATGTATTGTGATAGCAGTCACCAATAAATTTCCAATTATACTTAACTGCAATAAGGCGGTAGTGGTATAATCTGAAAAAGCATAGAAACTGTCGTTGCAAACAAATTATATTCCGTGAATAAAGTCAATGCATTCAGTCTTAATAGCAAAAGACTCACGATCGGTAAGTACTGTATCATGTAGTACCCAATTACAACCAGATTAAATGTAGTATAGGTTTTACCAAGGAACAAGTAATTACTCATTACGCTGTATTTCACAGCGGAATTATTAATAGAAATAGGTACTTTGACGCTTTTTCATAGAATGTACAGACCGTACTTACTTTTGAAAAGTGGTCAGCATTTCTTTGAAAGTCTCCCTCTTGAAACACTTTTGACATTATTAATTAAAAATTACTTACTGGTTATTGGATCTCATTTTGAGATCAAATGTTTAACTGTCGCAAAGTTAATTGCTACAGCAGAGGCTCCAGGGCTTTGTTCTTTTTTCCCAAAAAATGTTCAGGGCCAGATCAATGATCGATCGAAGAACAGTACCTATCTAAAGGTATTTAAAGCTACTACTGGCAGCTCTTAGTGCTGTACAATTGGTGCCAATCACAATAGCCGTATCTATGCTGCGTAGCGGCAGAAGAATGGCATTGTGCTCTTTTTCTACGCGGTGCATTAAGTCTCATCGCGGCCCATTAGCGACGCTTAGCGACAAATTGCGAGCTGGATGCTGCTTACTACTGGGAGTTACATACTTTATACTACCCTTAACTGAACTCGAAGAAGGTAATCGGGGCTGTATCGACTGAATAATTCACACATTTATTTAAAGTCCACACAAATATAGACATTTAAAGTTTATTTGTTCAATTTTTTTTACAATTTTCATAAACCCCAAATTTAAGACACCTTGGGGCTCGATTACAATTATTCTAAATCCTAAATTATTCAAATTACACGGAAAAGTGGCTCAAGTTACCTAATCGGCAACTTCGGACGCGTATTAAAAAATATAATCTAAGTCCGATGTTTGTAGAAGAAATAAATGGGCACCCATACGAAATGACACCTAATAACGTTAACAGCAATGAAGATAAAAACAGTGATTTTCCGCACAAGTGTCATTATATGCCCACCTTGTCATTAACCGAATACCGACTTGGTTAATAGTCCATTCCCTTTATAACTGTGATGTCATAAGATTTTGATTAAATGACCGTTCATAGAAATTCAGACCCTATATTAATCAGAATACAGTTAAAAATTGATAATTTTCTTATCTGTTATGTATCGTTGTAGAATGCGTTTGGAATGTATCCCAATACTAGAAATTTATTAGAAACAAGTACGCCTCTAATTTATTGGAATATTAAGAATTCCTTTAAGGTAAATGTTAATCTTGTTTGTACCAATTCAATGTATTTAATTAGTTCTACGAAGTTTCAGGAATGTCATTTACTAAATTAATGTTAAGAGTCCTTTGAAGTTTGCCGGAATTTGTGTCTTACAAATCCTATTTATTATGTTAATAATTATTTTGAGTAATACAATAAAATGTAGAAAATAAATCGTCAAAAGTTATTACCATGACCGAGGCCGAATAATCGACGATATTTTAAATTTTTCCAATAAGTATGCATCAAAAGTTACCTAATAAAACTGCTGGTCAAATAAATTCCGCCCCCAAGACTCGTTCGCTTATAATGGAATAATAAATTATATTCTCTAATGGAAAAGAAGATCCACAGATTTTCAGCACACCAATTTTATTATCCTGAAGATACCAATTTAAAAGCTTACAAAACCTTAATAGTTTTAGGTCCTACGTTAATATCTCAAGAATGATGAAAATTAAAATCTTTGTATTTTAATAATTTATTACATCTTTACGGGCTTTGAGGCAATAGGGAAATTTCCCTCCAGGCAGTTTAAAAACTAAACTTTTCTGTTGTAGCTGTGAAATATTATCCCAGTATCACACGAAATTTTTATAAAAATTTGGTTTTCGTGAAATGTGGTTACATAAATTAATATAAATATGTTATTCTGTACCTACATAAAATCACCTATAAAATTTGGAATACATTGTATTATAAAAATTAAAAACATCGTTGAATAATAATAATGCACCATTGAAAAAAGTTTTCGAATTGTTAAAGTTTTTCCGAATATACGATGATGTAAAATAAAAAATATATATGTTAAAAATTCACAAAGGGAAAAGAAAATATAGAACAATTATAATAATAAATGAGCTCTACAATTATATTACTCAATCCACACTAAAAGCCGCAGGCTCACAGATCCACTCGAAAAAGGAAAAAAATAAGTTCTGATTGAATGATAACAAACTTTGTCTTTTAAGATTGTTTCACCGTCAAATTCACTTTGCCGACTTCCAGAAAATTACTTAATGAAGAATACGATTATTTATTCATCTGTATTTTGTAGTATGAATATTAATTAGTTTTAAAATGACCATACTGTGAAGCACAAATAAGGTAAAAAAGAGTAGGTACTAATTTTTAGTCTCTTCTTAATAAAATATGGGTACAATACTGGCTAAATTTGTTTTTGCTAGATTTGCTGGACATAGTGGTCTTTGAGATGCGATGCGATGGCATGCACGCTTTTTCTTCGCCAATTAAGCAAGCATTTTAACAAGATGTCCATGTTTTATTTATTACAAAAAAAAATATTCGAAATCGATGTATCTTGGCAGAAGCACCAGCTATTTATAAGGGCTATTACCCTTAAAAAAATATTAAAAAAAAACTAGTATTATTGCTAGTAGTCAGCGAATAAAATAAATTTATAAATGGAATCGATCATAAAAACCGTCAAAAGCACGCGCTCGCGAATTATAAAAACAAACGCTGGGGCGCACTACAACGGAGTTAGGCGGCAGTTCAAACAGTGATGTCACCGGCAGAGTCACTGCAGGCGAACTACAATATTATGCAGACATAACGCGCTTTCCAACTTAATAAATATGTTCCGGAATGCGATGTTTTAGTTTGTCGAAATTCGCTTGTGTTATGTAGTGGGTTTCATTTCGTAATCGTCTACCCCTTTTTATGACCTACAACTGGGCATAAGTCTCCTCTCGAAATGGTATGGTTTGGCCACCGACCACCATACTGGTCAATTCCGTAATAGCAGGCCTCGCACATCTTTAAGAAAATTATGATAAAATCACAGACATGCAGGTTTCTTGATAGTTCCGAAAAGTCAGAGGTATCCGGGATTTGAACCCACGACCCCCGGACGAGAGGCAGAAGTAAACTAATGGGCTATCACTGCTTGGTGATGATAAATACTTTGAACAGACATGTCATAAGTGCTGTAAGTTAGGCCTATGTGAAACAAAGAACTGTGAATTGAATAAAAAAAGAAGGATACATAAGAAGGGTGGAAATTACATAACGTAAATGGCACAATGTATTACCCAAGTTCTGCATTCACTAGCAGTTATAAACAAAGCTAGTAGCAACTAGTAGTAAGACGTGTATTAATAACGTTATTGTTCATTAGAGCGAGCGTGTATTCTATGAACCTCGATACTAAATAGTCGTTAAGGCAAGCCCCCGCAAGTTGGGAGCGACGAGAACTATAAAAGAGGCTTAGTGCCGCTATAACTTGAACCCACTCACTTGTTATGTTCTCTACACTTCTATAGTAACAGTAGTCTATAGTCCAAGATCTTGAATAAACTACTATAAAATCATGTTTTTTTTTTTTCGTTGAAAATGATACAGTTAAACTTTAGGTAAAAGTTCGGCTCACTTGGTGCTGCGTTTCTACGCAAATTCTGAATAGTTGTGCAAATAGTGACTACTACACTATAATAGTGAGACGTTACTAAATGGGACTAATATTAAATTAAATTAATGAAACTGGGGTATTAATATTGTTTCAATAACTTACACTTTAGTACATTTGGACCATATTAATGAGCCCCAAATCTATAGGTACCTCTGCTATTAGTAACCGAAAAGTTGTGTTTCTGCAGATGCTGGAAGTTGGAAGAGAGCAAAAGGAAAATATCATACCTGTGAACAATGCTCCTCTTTTAACAACAGTTAAATGAAATATTCTTTGTACTTCTCATGTTTTGACTGTTAAAAAGAGACCAATAATCAACTAAACGGGAGTTTCATTCTAAATGTACTCTGGTCTAATCAGTCAAACCTCTATTAAATTTTGTGGACCATAGCGATACGCTGTAGTTCTAATAACGCAAATAACCATCGATTCAATTTGTTTAAACTATATTAAAACCTTCATTCAGCTCCTAGTCTATAATATTGTTAAATAAGCATTGAACCGAACACTAACTTGTTAGTAGAGAGCCAATGTTGCCACTGCCTAAGTTTTTAAACAAACTTGAGATGCTACATTTGGTGTTGAAGCTTGTTCATAACTAGGTTGCTATCTCTAAAAGAACTAAGTTTATAAGACATTTAAAAAACTTAAATACTAAAATATTTATTTAAAAATTAACCAAATTTTTATGAAATCAGTACAGATTTTAGTTACCCCTTTAAGAAATTGTGGTTTAATTTATTTATTTGTAATAATATTTATTAGAAGAAGATAATGATCGCAGAATAGTCTGTCTTGGATCAAATAAAAGGAAAAGACTTTACGCTGAACACTAGGTGTCCCAGAAGACTTTTTCGAATGGCACCCAAGAAAGGCCAAAGGAAAACAAGAAAGGCCAAAAGCCACATTGGATTAATCCCTTGATGCCGAATTAAAGGCTGACAGATGTCAGATCTGGATGGAAAAATGGTTGTCTCGGCCCTTTCCTGCATCAGAAAAGAAGAAAAGGAATATCACAATTTCTCTAAAATTCAGAAAACTGCGTGCAACATTTTTATCTCAATAAAATAAATATATTACAGTTTAGGTGAAGCTCGCTTAACAGAAACCAGAAAATAGTAATTCATTAGAATTCCAAACAAAACAACATAGCTTACGTTATCGAAGCAAAGTATGCGGGCCTTAATGCAACCCCAAACTAAAACAACGCCCGCTTTATGCGAGAGATAAATTCAGACGTCCTTTACAAGGCTCATAGATTTTAGAATATGCTCCCAACAGAGCAAAATGTAAATACGACATTGTTGTATACTAATAAACCGACGTCTGAACGCGACTTGTAACTTTTTCACGCAATTCTAACCGCAAGCGTTTTCGAAACAAGGTTCACTTTGACGAATCCGCTTAGCCGTGTAAGTGAATCAGAATACCGCACCGACATGAGCGATAGAAGAAATTTTCCGCAGATAAATATTTTGGATGATCGCCAAAAGCATGAAGCTGGAAATATGAAAGCCCGTGTGATATATAGCCCTTTTAAAGTTCACAACATTTTGTCTGGATGTGTCTTATGTGCGATGTGCATCGATTCATTGCGCTCGGCTGACCTTATTTCGTATCACATTGAGGCGTATTGGAACGGAAAAGTGCAATTTTGTACTTTTCCACCATGACAATATTATTTTTATATAGTGAGACGTTATGACCGTCTTCGCTATTGAATTTTATATTAAGCTTTCCAACCGTTGCGCATTATGATCTTCTATTATTGAAACGGACATTGTACTTACTGGCCTTGTTTCTTATTAAATACAATTTTTTGTTCTTTTTGCGATTTGGAATAACTAGTTAAGAGTCAACTGACCCACGGTGTCTCCCATACAAACGTAATACCAAAATCATTTGTAATTCGTGCAATTTTCGATCATGTTATGGTGTTATTCGGGTTCATATAGTAATAATCTATGCTCCTGGCCATATTTGGTTCCGAAATACAGTTGTTAAACGAAATTGTAAACGAATTTAGTTTTGCTTATTTTTATGTCAAAGTGGACATGTTTTCTGCTTATTTGTTTTGTAATAAAAACAACACTATCTCACGTCGCATTAGTTCAGGAGCACAGTTTTTATTGTCCAGCTAAAGAAAAACACCAGTTAATAAAGAAAGTTACAAGTTTTCATTCATAATTTTTGGTATTACGGAACCCGACCAAAGTTATAAAAATTTTGATCAAAATTGATTATTATTTCATTTTAAAGAAGTATTTCCGAACCAAATATGGCCAGGAGCATAGATTATTACTATATGAATCCGAATAACACCACAAAATGATCGAAATATACACGAATTACAAATGATTTAGTATTTGGCATTAATGGAGACATCGTAGTTCACAGGCCTCTTAAGTTTATTTTCAATGTAATCTTAAACAAACTACAATGAAAAACTTCCCAAAAACAATTTGAATACTTATCCTTAAACATATACCTAGCAGGTAATATTTAAAATCATAGAAAAAAATGCGTATAAAAATCTAGTATTTATAACATGTACCTACGGAATAGAACGCCCAAAATCCAAGACCTACTTTTTTGAAACGTTAAACTAATGGTTTGATGATTGGACACTGAGATTTAAATATAAGTATTTTATACCTATGAAGCTATGAAAAATATTTAAATACATACAATTATAGTGATTCAATAATACCTGTGGAGATTCTCACTAGTTCTTCTCAGTGAAGACATGGTTCCCAGACTTGACGATTGGAATTATGGATTAGATGTGATAACATAGTAGAATTTTAATTTTTCATAAGAGTTTGTTATGCCTAAATGAAAAATAAAAATTTTCATTTTCCTTTCTTTCATTTTAATAATCTTTGAGCTCAGTTTCAGAAAAATTATAGATAGGTACAATAAAATATTCCACTCACATGGGTTCACCCATATACCAAATACTCCGGACATAAATGGACCATTCAAACATGTCCGCTGAAAGGTTGCGAGCCAATGCGACAGCGGAATGGGCAGTGTGCATTATTCAATGCTCTCGCAATAACTGCCTCGGTGCCTATATTGCTGCGAACACGCTGTGATTCCCACTTTGTGCGTTGTAAACTATAGGAAGAGAGCCAGTGACTATAGCAGCAATATCACAACCAACAAATTTATCTTTCTATATTTTGCAGCTAAATTATGTGTTTATCTTCCAAAAATCTTCATATTGTTTCTATGAACGTTTTACTTCCAGTATTAAAATTTGAAACAGCTCTTAATGTTGACTAAACTAAATACAAAACTGTGGAGATGTAGTCAGTTTAGTTTTTACAATAACTATTCGGCTAGTCTCGTTGAGGTTGACAGTAGTGAATGTTATTGAATAACATCGCAACTATTTGTTATACAGTTTAAATGTGTGAGTTTAAATTTATTCGAAAGATAAAAGGTAATGACTAATAGCGCCTGTGACACAGTATCTCAAAATTAGGAAAATAAAAATTGCTATCAAATACTTACAGGCGCTATAAAAATATTTCAGAAATAGTAGGTGATTTTTATAGACACATTTTTTTGGCAGTGGTGGCAACTACGCTGACGGCAGGGATTCTGATCAAACAAAACCCAGCCAGGCGATATCAGTCTAAAATGGATGCTCCAATTAGACACTGTCGCGGAATACCGGACGGCCGTTACTAAGGTCCGTCGCAATGGACAAAACAGGGCGAAACGGGTTTTAGCTGGAAATAACTAGACTGAACTGCATATAACGGGTGATGAGACGTTAATATTGTCATAAAAACAAATAGATATGCTCCTCCTAGCAAAATAAAAACACTTTGATATTTGTGCAAACAAGATAAAAAAATGATTGCAATAAAAAAAATATAAGTGAAATCAATCAATCAATTAGCATACTCAATACACGTATACGTGAAATTCCAATCTGCAATAAAGTAAAAATATCTGGTTGACCGAGCTTCGCTCGGTAGTTTAACTACTGGATAATAGATGGCAGCAGAAGTGCTTCGCTCGGTAGTTTAACTACTGGCTAATAGATGGCAGCAGAAGTCATATTTTTAATATTTTTTTTTTGGTAAATTCGACATTTTCTAAAAATGAATCCTAGCTAGATCGATTTATCGCCCCTAAAACCCCCTGTATACTAAATTTCATGAAAATCGTTGAAGCCGTTGCCGAGATCCAGATTATATAGAAATATATATATATACAAGAATTGCTCGTTTAAAGGTATAGGATAGGGAGCTTACCAATGCAATTAATAAATTATTATTTATCAACATTAATAACAGTTTTAATTAGCTGGTGAAGAAATAAAGTGATAACTATTGAATCAATTGTCACGCTCTCGAAATCGAGTGCACGGTCGTGAGGAATTTGTAGAAGAAGATAGAAAGAAGACCAAATTAATGCGCAAACATCTTCGACTGCATCGTATATTTCCGTACGATAAGATCGTAGTGAAATAATAGCTTGCAATTGTGTAAAAAAATTGCTCTTATGAAAATTGCACAAATATTTTAATTAAATTAATTAGGGCGTTTTGATTAAATGAATTCCGCGAAAATATAAATGTAAATGATAAATCAATGTTATTATTATAAAGATGGCTACGATGCTACTGGGTAGGATTAATCTTTTTGATGAATCCCGCAGTAGAATCGTTCCAGGCTTTTCTATTATGATATTGGAACAGTCTTCCTTTTCATACGAGTACATCATAGCAATACAATAATTAATTTCGTAAATGGAGTTATTTATCTGTCTATCTATAATTCTGTTTTCTATCTATATATCTACATCGATAAAATAAATTGATGTGTCCTTATTTAACCCTTTCTCTTATGGGGCCTGGAATAATTCGAATAATTTTAATATAATACAAAAAAATATTCCTGAATACGTGGAGTGCACAGGGTGGTTGGTGCGAACATACGAGTTCACTGCCATTCATAAGATCCAAAGGTTAAGAAATACGCATGAATAAAAAATTTGAGTAGTTACGTTAAAAAAAACTGAACACCGTTCGTTACACGTAATTTCCCATTATATTTTCGAAATTTTATTTTTTAGCTTAAGCTCGCCTTCGGCTTTATAAAATGTAGCGCGTGGCAGTGTAGGACAAATTTTGTTTTGTTTCCGATTTTTCAAGTCAGCGGCTGAAACACCGTCCTATGTTACCAGATATTTTCTTTTACCCACATTTATACGAATACGTTTGTAGCCAAAAAAATGTAACCTACTTTACTAATGGCTTTGTAAATAACTCTACGAATTTACAGTGAATTCCGTATTAAAAGCGTAAGCGAAAACTTTTGATAATGTCCCACTAAAAAAAATATCAATCGACTCTTGTAATCTGCCTTTGTAGATATGTACATTGCTTAGATAGAGTTTACGTTGCGAAATAATATTTTTGCAACCCTTTTCTCTAATTAGTAGGAATGGTAGTTACATTGAATAAACTATAAAGTATGGCTACATAAAGTATATTTCAGTTAAATATGGGATTAGTTACTATAAATAAATATCAAATAATACGAGATGGATGTAACCAATCCAACTGCAGCGAGGAGTACGACAGGGAGACGTAATCTTTCCGAAGCTGTTTTTACACGATGTAATAAAATAATTTAAACATTATAATTCCAAACGAAACTTCAGTAAACAAAATGTTAAATGTTACATCTTTACTTAACTGCGTTCCTTCGTTTAAGATGACAGTAAAATATTAAGAGCCAAGTGCCGAGTTATAGATGCAAATGCAATTCCGTCGGGATCGCCGTGTTCCGCGTCCGCAGTTTAACTTACAGCGCTGAATATTTTTCGCCGCCTATAAAAGGGTTCTTTGAGTTTTTAATTAATAATTATCTCAGCTTCAAGCGCTTTAATAGAAATAATTGAAGACTATAATAAATTCTGGATATGTATGAAGAATTCATGTTTGTTGTTGTTTACAATGATCTACTAATCCAATAGAAAAGTTATGCCAAATTTAAAAAGAGTAATTTTTGTTACGAAAAATAATTTTAAAAAGTTAAATTGAGTAACATTACGTGATCTCATCTCGGTTGTGATAAACGAGATGATTATGTTTAAAATGTGTGTCCACTGTCACTCCTCACTACTTACTAGAAGCGTTGTCCCATCGCGGCATTTGCGCAAACTCATTCACCAATCGAAAAAGTAAATTGGAAATCATGTTTACTTCTGCAGAATTACACATACCTATTGCCTATTTACTCTTCTTTTGGAGATACCCAGTTTGAACTTAGCTGGGAAGACGGATGCTTGAAGGGTTTTCCACTTTATGCCAAAAACGTGAAACAAAGACCTTTTGCGCCAGAATGGAAAATAACCTGTTAACCATCCATTGGAATGAGCAGAATGATGTCTGTCAGGCTTTTACCCTCATAAAAACTGCCAAACACTATTGTAAGAACTTCGTGTAAGAACTGACTAGATAAAACTATAGCGCAATGGGATTGTTCAGTAAAAGTGAAGTGTAAACCGCACTCCACAGCGGATCCCTTTCACGTAAAGAAAGCTTAGATAGCAAAGAACGCGCCTAACGAGGCCTCGCGACCTCATTCCCTGTCCTATACTCCAAAAGCTAGTGGAATACTACCTCGCATCCTATTGACGAGTCTTTTCTGATGCTGTTACGTAATTACTCTCTATTTGGTCTGTACAATGTCTTGCGCTGCTTCTGCGGGAGTCTATTTCCCTCAAACTAACTAGTGACTATGATTTTTGGTTCTACTGGCAAGGAGATTGAACTGTTGGAGCATTATTCACAGAAAGTATCACAGAGAAAGTTCACGTTGTTGCATTGAACTTCTTTTACTGCAACCGCAACCTGTAGATAATTATTATACGTTGAACAACTTAAAAAATAAACTTGCGTGCCTATTAGTGCTAATTTACCAAGTGAATATCATATTCGGGCTTGAAACAAGCACGGGATGAATTATTTGTTGGTGTATGTAATGTTATGCTATTGTATACTCAATTGCTTCTGGTTTGGCCCAGTGAGTGACTTCGGCCACTCAACCATGGTTTCTCCTATTTTTACATTGGTAAACTGGGCCTTTTATAGTCTGGGTATAATACTTCCAAAACTTACCTACCACCAGCTCTTAGCTTAAAGCATTTGGCAGGCGTCTAGAAATTTTAAAACAAAGCTTAAATGAAACTAGGCCGTCTTAAAACCAAACAAGATTATCTAAGTCACACGAGAATCGAATCTAACTCCCTCGACAAAAGATCCAAGCCTCATGCAAATATAATCCATCCGTGTAAGTTTGTATTTCACACAAAAAAATGGGCTATTGTAAAAATATTATGCACATTGGGTTGCCTCCAAATACGCGGTGAGTTTTGTATATTTTATACGAAATATTTATATTGCTTTAATATTTTTATTGCGAGCTAAAAAATTGCTTCCCATATTGTTTCTATATTTATTAACACTGCAACTTTAAAGCGTGGGGTGAATTTCCGCCCCATGCTGTGAATTTTTTTTCATTTCGTAAAAATAAATATAATCACGCGTTACGTTAATTACTCAAGACTATCACAGCTTTGGTAAAACATTTGGACATAATTTGCGCTGTGGTCGAGTTATTATTATCAGAAATTACAGAACATCATGTACCTAGCTTGCTGGAATTTGTCTATAAATAATAAATAATATTAAATCGTGAAGTAGAACCGCATACCTGAGAGTTCGCCTTAATTTTCTTTCTTCCTATAAAATGCTCACCAACCGATACTTGATACCTAGCGTGATGACCTATGGCCAAATCCCTTTCATTCTAAGAGGAAACTCGTGCCAAGCTGGAACATAAAAGAGGTTTGTGACATCGGCTTCTTAATTTGAAATTATAATTTTTCTTCAAAACATTATTCATATTATGAAAAATAACCTGTCAATTTATTATCTGAGGAACGCCTACGTGGATGCGTGTCATTTAATATCAATAAGGTTATTTTCGATGAGCGCCTTCGACTCAGATTTACATAAATTACGCCCACGTAATGATGTTCCAATTATGTGTGTATCAGAGTGGAAGGAAAATATTTACATACGACCAAGACTGCCTACTTTACCTTTAAATAGACTCTTCGGTCTCTTAGACCACGCACAACTTCTAGAAGGTTAAACATGTTTAATTACTAGTAATGATGATAACTACTATGCTGCTAATTATAAAATGATATTATAAATGATGATAATTACTAGTAATGATGATGATGATAACTATGGACTACCATAACTATAAATTTATAACTATGGTCCGAGCTGTTGTACCAATTGTATCACCCAGTTTTGCTGTCATCAGTTTTCTAGAAAACTTGCAAATATGGGAGCTTTATAACACGATTTTACATAATATACAAATATTGTCATTTCATGCAAAAAATACCAATTTTAAACTCAGCTTATACATCGTCTTTTATGAAAAATTCATGAATAACAAAAAGTAGTTATTAGCTTTATGAATGAAATTCATTAGCCCGAACACTCGCTCGCAAGTTGAACTCAGAAGATAAACGAAATAAAATGAAACGACGCCGTTTGTGTAAGCGATGTTTTGTTATCATTTCATGTTTATTGTTATTGTTATAGCCACGTTAGCCGCTGAAGCTAACGTGACTCCTGAAATGCGCCATACTAATACAACGTCATGAGCTAAGTAATAAAATGTTAATAATGCAAAGAAACTGATTTGAAACAAGGTTTCGCCTCCATACAAAGTTTCATATTTTTTTAATAACATAATAGAGACTGCACCCTTAGTAGCATCAACTTTTCTTTTTCAAATTCTTGTCACTGATCCCAACTAGTAACTTAGTGTAAAGGTTCACTCAAACTCATGATAAGATTCGTGAATAAAATCAGTACAAACTCATTGTCTTGAAAAATTTTTTACTCTATCCCAGCAGACTACTTAGTCATAGTGAATATTCTATGCAAGCGTGGCTCCCTTCTAGACTTGATTATGTTCCATAAGATACAATAATTGATGATTAAACGAACTTACCTGTAAGTGAAGTTCTATCACAATTATGTGAATACATTTTATTCGAAAATAATAATAAACACAATCAGGTACACTTTCATTGTACTGGCAATTTCGCACTTTTATTTATTTTGTTTTTTAAAACTGACCACCCTGATGGACACGCTCTCCCAGCCTACGTCCGCGCCATGCTTCATTCTTTAGAGAATATTTAACACGTATTATACTCATGGGTTTTGGGTATGGGAGGGACCTTATATTATTATTTTCGAATAAAATGTATTCACATAATTGTGATAGAACTTCACTTACAGGTAAGTTCGTTTAATCATCAATTATATTTCATACATTTTATTCTTCAATAATAATAAACACAATCAGGTAGATGTTTAGAGATGAAAATTTTTGTTAAATTATGGACATTAACAGATAGTAAATTGTTTCCTATTATAATAGGAAATAGGTCCTCTTTTTACCACAGAAGTATTTAATTAACACAATCTTTTCGTTCAATTCCTGGATCAATAAACCAGTCACATTACAAATAGGTTAAATTTATATTTAGATAGATTATAATGATTAATGATTAGAGAGCAAAAGAGCTATTGCGACAGAAGCATCATCGCTCAATAAGAGGTTATAAAACTTAGGTAACGTCCGTAATGGTTGTTACCAGCAGACTGCTTTTCTGATGAGGTCAAGCAACAAACTACGTGCTCGCCGAGGAAGTTTTGCGTACTTGGTGCTGAGTACGCTGAAACGCAGACCTCTCTCGTGAGAGATTATATTCCTCGGCAGACACGTTCTCACGGTGGTCTGCCTGCAGGCGACCTTATGAGGTCGCTTCAACATTATCAGGAGGTTGTCTATTATATATCTTGGTCTAAGATTTTGTAAACGACATATCGATTTGTTTTTCAAAGCTGTGGCAAATTTTTATACTTTCTCTTCAGTTTTGATTATGGTATAATTAAAACTGGTTCGCCCTGAGTAGTAGCTGGCGTTGTATAAACTCAATAATTCTCTTGAATTATATAAAAACAATAATACTAACTTTAACTAATGCTAATGTTTTCATTCTGTGCTGTGTCTACTGCCTAAAGCTAAAAAAGTTACAAGATCAGCAAAGCAAAGTTACGGAATGAATAAACTCTTATTAAGGCCCATTGAGCAATGTGTTAGCATACTATATTGTGTGCTACTATGTGGTGTTTGATGTTAATTTATCTATTCATTTTCGCAATTTAATATATATATATATATATATTTTTTTTTTTTTTTTTTATTTGACCCAAAATCATCAGCAGAAATTAAACTCAATGCCGAATGATAACCATTAGTAATCGTACCCTATGCTACGTCGTTAACAAGTTGTTCTGTTGGAAATTACGAGGTTGACTTATAATGTACGGATTGTACGGATCTCAGTCGTTATTAAAGCAGTATTGCCACAAAACTTTGTAAATAACACAAAATTTTTGAAACATATAGATTATTAAAAATTCCAACAAAATGTCTTTTTTTTTTTTTTTTTTTTTTTTTTTTTTTAATGCCTTCAGAGAACTTCCTCCAGTAATTCCTATGAATTGTGGTTCTCTAGGGAAAGACCATATTTATTTATTTATCATCAATAAATGTACTATAAGAAGTAAGTCTTTTGACACCTTATGTAAAAGAAGGAAATCCAAAGTTGTAGAGGTCCTTAGACGATGTATGTCTAAAGCATTGTCTATAATAGTATTTTTAAGCATTCTACCTCTAGAAGAATGTATAGAAGAGCAAAGGTAAACTTGGTGTTCCAAAATGTTCAGAATGCGTCTGTTTCTAAGACGTCTGGGTTCATATTGATTACATTTCGCATTATTGCAAGAAGCGATAAATTCAATAACTGGATTGAACTCTTTGAATAACTTTGAAGTATATAATTTTACAGCGATAGCTTAATCCCATTAACTGGATGTAACTCTTGGTCAGCTTTTGATTATCTTTAATTTCCATATAAGAAACAATTAACCCAATCGTTTAAATGAGGATATTTGATATCCTCTATGCAACTGATGTAAATCATGTGTATCAAAATAGATGTATCGAAAAATATGGCCATCAACTCTGTAAAGAGGTATTTCGATTCATCTTAACGTTAATTATTACAAAAACAAAAATCCCTCTAATGAAAAGAATTAGTCTTCATCTAGACCGGGAAATCGTGTGAATCACTAGTTCAACCTTTTAGGTTTAAGGGAGTTAGATGACTTAAAAAATGTTTTGTAACCACTGGCCATCTGATAGGATAACCGATGATGGACGAACAGCTGCGTCTAAAGTCTAATTTTTCTTACGGGCTACATTTTTTGTTTCTACAGACGTTCTGTGTAACCCCATCCATACCTAATAGCTGGAGAAGTGGACTTTAGGACTTTTAATCGGAATTAAGCTTAACTCTTAGATGATACAACGAGTTAAGCGTATAAATTTTTTTTACAGAATTTGAATTGTTACATAATTCACGTCATAGTTTGCGGTTGGGTAACGATACTGCCATATCGTCAGAAATTAAAATAAAACCCGGAAACTGAGCATGTTTTGAGGGTAGTAAATAACTTTAACACTCTAACACCTAACAAATCTTCATGAAAAAACCGCGGTAAGTATCTGAGATGAGTCACAACTTCTTTATGTATTTTACCAAGGATGAATCGGTACTTTAAAATAAGATTCTTCAGTTCATAGGCATAAAACCCTTTTTAAGTATTCGCTTGTAAGCTGTTCTATGAACTATCAATTTCAAAGGATTTTGAACTACAAATTCATTCAACGCCTTTAAATTTAGAATGTATCTTTTACCACGTAAGATTTTGAGGTTAGACACATCTTAACTATAATCGAACATGCAGTGACTCACTCCCACATTATCTCACCCAAAAAAGAAATGTCGATTGTCAAAGACATTTGTCGCTTTTTCTTTGTTGTGAACGTGTAAGGCGGTACACTGTGTTAGTGTACGATTTTTAAAATGGTATTATGTAATAATAATTTTTTGGAGCTAGTTCCTTAATTTGTTCAATTCATTAAAATATTTTATTGAATGTACGTACATTTGTACACCTAGTGAAAGTCAAAAAATAGTCTTCACTTATTATAACTCCCGAAATTCTAGATCATGTTATAGATCGTGACGGATTCCTTGTCAGTGATATGTAACCAATAAACTTCAAAATGTTGAAGACAACTGGCATATAGGTACCTTAATGTCTAGCGTCGTCGATGAACCTGTTCCTTGTTGTGGCTGATGCTGAAGACTCGCTGCCACGTCGCATCTTCCTCACGGCTGATCGCCAATACTCAAGTGTGTCACGCCCCCCCTGCTGGCCGAGCCGTAACGAGAGGGGGCCAGCTAGTTTCTCGAGAAACGAGATTGCGCTGTCCCAGCGGTGGGTGTCGATAGCAAAGTCGCCCGCCGCGCCCTGCTGGTTTCTTTATTTACAACACCTGACGATCAGTAACCATTGAAACTAGTATAATGCCCGAAACTATTTCTCCGAAAAAACATCTGGTCCCGTTCGTGAACTTTAATTACTTGTCATTTGTCGAAACAAAATGTCATTTGTCAATACTTAAGCTTCTTCTCAGTTCAGGACGCGTTGTGGTTTAAGATTTTTATTAGTTTCAGAAAGAATTTAACAATTCACTTCAATGAAAATTTCAGACTAATGGTACATTATACATAATATTGTTAACTTATTGAGTTTTGAGCTAATAGTTAAATTATCATCCCATTACACAATCTGAACATTAATTTTCGAAAGTAAGTAAAATTATTTTCCACCACAAAATCTAAACATTATTGTTGTAGGTACATAGTTAGAAAAGTTCGACGCGTTGGTACCCTCGTGGAATTAGTTTTTAAGTCGTGAAATAGTTATCACTGATAAAAGGCTATAACGTTTAACTGGCTATTCATAAGCCAGGCAAGTATATCAAATAAACTATTTGATTCTTTGCAATGAAGGTCGGCTAGAATTTTACAACTGTCGGGACTAACCATTAATATAGTTCTTGTGACTGAGCATTGACGCATCATGCTATGCTTTCGTGGTATCCTCAACGTGATACCCTCCAAGCTAGCTTAGAGATGCCTGGACTATTTCGCGCATCATGCTATACTTTCGTGATAACCTCAATGTGATACCCTCCAAGTTAGCTTAGAGATGCCTTAGGATTTCAATTTTTGGACACACTTTCGTCAGCATTGATATTTGAGTTGATGTGATATCTGGGAAAAAAGGTTAATTTTCACTTACCCTCTTTCCTCGGAGTCTGACGAAGATGAATGCACAATTATATGATTTGATTTGATTTTATTTTTGTTATAATAATAAATTTTACTAGCGTCTAAGCATTATCAGTATAGAAAATTAAGCAAGTTTTAACACTGAACACTTAATTTTTTTTACTTTGAACCTAAATTAACAAAAACGAGACGTGTTTTTGTAGTCGAGTGCTCATTGCCGCGCACAATAAAAGAAATGAAGCATGGCGCGGACGTAGGCTGGGAGAGCGTGTCCATCAGGGTGGTCAGTTTTAAAAAACAAAATAAATAAAAGTGCGAAATTGCCAGTACAATGAAAGTGTACCTGATTGTGTTTATTATTATTGAAGAATAAAATGTATGAAATATAATTACAATAATAAAGGAAGATAGATAAAAAATATCCGAAATCGATCTTCGAGACACCCAATCCATCATTCTAATGCGGGCTGGCGCGCGTGTATTCGGATATTAACCTGAGAATCCGTAATAGAAAACGGGATAAACCGCAAAACTGGGAACAAATCATTTTTCTTGCTAAAGGGCCGGTCATCCCTATGCATGAGGGCCGGCCGGGCACGGGGCACGGCGGACCCCGGAATATAAATGGCCGTGCGGGAATCGGTCTGTTTTTGCCTTTTCCCAGCGACGTCTATGATTTATGATAAACTACCGCTTGACACCGGCCACCGGGGCGAGGCGGTAATGGACTTAAGTGCCGGCCGATAACTTCATCCCGGGAAATGTGGAGTATTGTACGGAAAGGTTTTCCTCTCCAGCGCAGTATATTACCGGTTAACCAGAGGTTTGCTCCTGTTACCCTTTTTCGTGTTATTGAAATCAAAAATAATACCCCACTTAGGTATGCGTGGGCAATGATCAAGTTTGTGGGTATTTATCTCTTCGTGCTCATATTTTGTCATTTATACAGCCATCTTAATATATATAAATCTCGTGTCACAATGTTTGTCCTCAATGGACTCCTAAACTACTGAACCGATTTAGTTCAAACTTCGTGAATATCTGTCATTTGGTCCAACTTAAAAGATAGAATAGTTTTTATGCCCCGTGGACGAAGTCGCGGGCATTAGCTAGTATATATATATGTATAGTTCCCAAGTATTTAGTAGTTAGTAATACCTACATATTATATCGACAGGAAAAAGGAAAGTCCAGATATTATCAATTCATTAAAACCCTACCTAATAGAGTTTCATTTCACAATGTACACAAGTGATAAGGGGGAAGTTTACCTAATTCTCACAAGATCACTTTTAAAAAGTAATTTTTTCCTTGCAGTAGTTTTGAACATTTCCATTATGTAATTGAAATGAAATCGTTCCATGAGATTTCAAACATCATTCGTAATACCCACATTTCAGAGTCTCGTTCGTTTACAACCACAAGTACCTAAGTATACTTAGGTGGTAAAACTAGACTTTGTTTGTCTAGACTGATGCAGCGTCTAGGTTTCGCTGCAAAGGCTTCCTTCGCTAATTATCATTAGAAAGCTGTAATTAAGTCGTACTTATTTGCTAATTACTGAATGCGCTTGTAGGCTAAGAGTCTAACTTGATTCACGTTTGCATTTCGTAAGGGCATAAAGCTTTTGCATTCCGACGCGGTGCGTTTAACCGTTTGTTATTATTTATAAATAATAATTATAAGCATGATAGATCTTGACTTTTAATATTCAATAATATTGAGCTCGTAATATGTATTTTAAAACGTTACTAGCTAAACACAGAATTAATATTTTGTTTTAATTTCAAATTAATTATTTATTAATTACACAATGTTTGGTTTAATTTTTAAACTAAAGTCGTTATGGATTTTCACTAACTTTATAACACATAATGAAGCTTTCATAACAGTAAAAGGTCATTCATCCAACACTCACGACACCGGGACATCCTCAGGAGATGTTGACTTCACAATCTGAAATCGTCTACGTATCAGTCTACGACTGTGTGTGGTGTAACTGCATATTGGACCATACAGATTCTTTCCAAGTTGCGGATTATAACAAAACAAATTATTTTTTCCTGCTTATTATGGATTTCCGCAGAATAGGGCCTGCTTCCATTCAAAAATAATTAAATGTTTAATAACAAATAGAATACAGCTTGCATCAAATTAGTAACGTTTAATCGTTTAATCAAAATTTTTCATGGTAACCCTATTTCAAGGGTTCATTTTCGCAAGCACAGGGCTAGTCCGGTGTTCACACTAAACACCGTAAACTATCCCTCGAGCCCTCGATAAATCGACACGGCATTAACTACACGACAATCTAATGGCGGTATTAGCCCGAGTGATGTGGGTACGCACATGCTCCTTAATGGTTTGTCATGCCCTGTCTGTCAGGATTAGCCCTGCTGAGACAAAAATTGCTTTGTAAGTTGAAAGCATGAAAGTAAATAATCAATGCTATTAAAAATATTTAGGCACATTTTGTTGCAAGTTGTTATGCTGATATTATGTCTCTCGCCTCTTTTATGATCATAAAAATTAAACTATTGTAAAGATATAATTATAAGCTTTAATATGACGTACTGTTTGTCTATGGCCATGAATATTTTCTCCGAGGGCAGAATCCGGCCATGTCATTTTAAAATAAAAGACCATATTCCTATGAATTGGTGACCCTGAAAAATTATCCAACATAAATACATGCGCACCTGGAATCTCAAAAATACAGGATTGATTAATTGATTTTTTTATCTAAATTGTTTAGATAACCAATACCATATATCCAAAAGCATAACGGAGTTCTTTTCAGTACTACGAGTATGTGACGAGAACACCAAAATATAGCAGTGATCTCGTAGACTATAAATATGTATTTTCTCCGAGTTTTTCACTTCGGCGCCTGTAGTGCGATCGGAGACTAAATATTCATCCGTGAATGTTCGTAGTCGATGAATATTTAGCTTTCTCCACTTTCGAATACCCGGTGATAAGTGGTAACTACCTTTTAATTTTTTTTTACATGAATGCACATGATTATTTTTTGATACCTTGGATAAATAGATGGATGTAATCTTTATGCATAAAGAGAGAACCAACTCAAAATAAAGAAAATAGGTCTTTGATAATAGATTTAATTTTAATAATATTAGTTTAGATTTAATTTTAAATAGGTCTTGTCGCAATATCCTCCAGGCAACCAGGTAGAAAAAGTAATGTTGTGGAATATTGTGGAATACGATGAAAGAATACAAAGCAGTAGAAACATAAATTCTAGGTACATAATTTTACAAAAAAAAAATATATAAAAATCCATATACATATAATAAACCCCGGGAATAACCGTAAACATACTTTACGAATAAAGTAAGTAAATCTGAGCAATTTACCAGCGGGCGATGGGGAGAGTTTTTCCCGGAGTATCTCTATGTGATCAAATCAGAATTATAAAATTTTCGTAGACGACCCAGAGTCACTGACATAGATCAACGTATCGCGAAGCTGAAGTGGCAATGGGTGGGGCACATAGCTCGTAGAACCAAAGGACGTTGGGGAGCCAAAGTGAAAGCGCAGTGTAGGCAGACCTCCTACCAGATGGACATACGACATCAAGATATTCGTGGGGGTAGATTGGAAATCATTGCAGTAGGCCTTTTCCCAGCAATGTACGTACATCGGTCGAAACGAACGATACTTCACAGTACATTAACAACAGCAGCAAAGTCTCAGCAAGTTCACGCAGGTATTTTTTTATGAGAAAGAGTAAACAGATTTTCTTTGTTAACATAAACCCATATCAACATTTGAAGTATAATAGCAGCACGACATGTGCCTCGCTGCGCGTCGCCCGGGGCGGCCCGTGTCCGGTCCACGTTCCGGAACGCTTTCCGACCGGCCGGTATCCGTCGCGCCCTCTCGCAGCCCACTTATGGCGCTCGCTACAAAAAGTTATACTATCAAGTAATGCTATTATTACATTAATAGCGGACGGCCGCGGCTTCGCATACAATATGACCCCCTTTTTACCCCTAAATGGGTTGAATTTTCAAAAATCCTATCGCAGTGGATTGCTACATTAATACAGATAGATGTGTAACAAATATAGAGTGTTTTGAGCTATGAATTGATAGTATACAGAAAAATTAATATTTTTGCTTTCTGCTCTCCCTCTCCATAGAAAAATTCGTGTCTTAAAGTCACACGTTCTTCCGTGCACGAATTTTTGATCTATCTTCACAGTCCCAGTTTAGGTTTATCTCCAGGGGCCTTATTCTGTATCGTTCACTTAGTTAGTTAGTAACCCTAACTGGGTTATTAACTAAGAAAACGAAGGCAAAAATCCTATTTTTGCACAAATTACCAACCTAGGTCGGTATGGTATCATATCAGTATACCATGCTAGTTGCTATCTTGTACAAAAAGAATACAAAAATAGGATTTTTGCCTCCGTTTTCTTAGTTAATAACCCAGTTTAAGTTACTAACTAACTAAGTGAACGATACAGAATCAGCACACTGGTAAGTGAAGCTAAATTACCTAAAACGTTTAAAACTCTCGTTAACTTAATCCTAAACTGTCAAATACTTAAGTAGTAATGTAAATTAAGCCTATGTGAAATAAAGAATTTTAAAACAATTTTGTCTAAGTAAGTAAAAATCAACATGATTCTTTGAGTGGCAAGAATGGAATAAAACTTAAATAAGAAGTGTTCTGTGTTACGAATCTACATAGGAATCCTATTAGAATAATAGATTTTTCTAACCGTATTAACAGTTTCCCGGAGCGAGTTACATCCTCAAAGTTGTCCAGGTAAAAGCCCCCGGCAATCTGCTAATGCCCGGGGTATTATCAGATCGCCCGGGGATCACCAGGCACGGCGGCTGCCGATGGATTCATCAGAATAACTCCATTAGCGAAAACAATAATCCTGCATCTTTTAATTTCCTACGGCCCCTAAGTTGGGCTGACATTCCACATAGTGCTAAGCTTTCATAAGCGTGAAATACTGGCACACAGTGGAATGTCAGAATCATCGCTCGTTTATAAATCTATGGTCAGAATTTATTAATCTTTGCAATTGTTAATTCAATCTTAATTTAATATCTATCAAAGTAGTAAGACTATATTATAATTACTGTTTAACCGAATTCACCTATTCTTTCTTGTTCTTTTTTTGTGTTAGATTATTGAAAAGTATAAACTTCTCAAAATTTGAAGACAGTTGTTTATTTCGTCCATCAATGTTTTTATATTTACAGTAACAAGATAATGTTATAATTATTATAATACTGAATGATTCTTAGTTTTCTCTATGTGTCGAATCTGTGTATCAGCATTTACTGCATATTATTGGACCGCGTTATATTGAAAATATCATTTTAATCGCAGAGCATTGATTGTGGAGTAGAGTCTTTGTTGCGCGAAGCCTCAGTCGTGAGTGGTGAAAGTTGGAATGAGTTGTGCTACGCTTTACCCTACTTGTTTTTTAATTAAATCTTTTCTCCGTGAATCGCTCACTACTGCACCAGTAAAGTTATGATAATAATAACTTTGTTTTTACGTTATAACTGTATGAATGCTCTGCGTAACTTGGTAATATTTAGAATTCGGTGCAGTTTGTATTTTGTACGATACAATAAATATTACGTTGTCATACTTAGAGTACCCCTTTTTCCGTAACTGAAAGTAAGAGTCCTAAATATTTTGTTGGTCAATGGTCGCTAGAATCTACAGTTCTATGTCGTTGGACATTGAGTTAAATACACTTTATATTGATGCCGTTGGACAACAAGCAAGTGACTTAAACATTTGCCAAGTAATCACAGTCCGGTCCGATGGTGTGTCAAGTAACTTATAAATACTGAAAAACTTAATATTTGGCCTAATCTAAGAAACTAAAATAAGACCTCGTTTTAAGTCTCAACTCTCAAACCACTAGAACAACAAGTACCCGAAAATAATGTGTTACAGCGAAATAAATAAACCAAAATATGGGAAGAACAAATATTTTTCCCTGCGAGGTCCGGCGTCCCTATGTATGAGGGTCGACGCGGGATAAATGAAGGTAGTTCTGTTTTTGTGGGGCGGGAAATGGCGGCGTCGTGATATACTGCGTACACACACGCTTTGACATCGACGGGTAATAGACTCGAGGGTCGCCGCTGACCTCTTGCGGGGTCTGGAGTGCCGATTTTGCTGAAAATGACATGGCTTTTTAGTCCGTTATGAGTTTCCTACAAAAATTTTGCCTTCTCAAACTAAAGCACCTAAAGCCCATCGGCTCAGACCTTTCTGACTAATCAGGGGTTCGGGAATGCGCATCCTGGGTATATACATCTCTGACTTTTTGGAGATTAAAAAATGTGGGAACCAAATAATACTGCTTAGCGTTGAAGAGAAATATCTTAAGGAAACCTGCTTACGAAGACTCAATGTTTGTACTGGTCAGTCTTTTTTGCAGAGTTCTTTCGAATGAATACCACTGCCATGTAAGACAATGCTCGACCCAGGGATCATACCCAGGATCTCATTCAAACATGCTCACTACTAGACCAACGAGGCAGTTAAATATCAAAAACAGAAATACTAACATTTGTACCAATGTCTACTGTAAAACGAAGGGCATGAAAAAGAGGTTTCAGTATGCGTCGGGTAATTAGGTATTATATTTATATGAGACACGGCTCCACACCCCCCCTTTGCAGCTCCCTGTAACTGTAACCCCATCACGTATCTCCAGTTTGTCATTATCTATACTCATCAAAGCGACAATATTCTATATCAGTAGCGCGGATCATTTAAAAGATACAGTGGATTTTAGACAAATAAAGCTCATCAGAATCATTTCGCGTGTTGCTCTTATATCATAATGGGCAATAATAAGTTAACAATCAAGAACTTGCAATCAATCAAGCTGTGTGAACCCGGTGCTCTACAAGTCTATCTCCTGAACTCCTAAGACTTGGGAACGTGGGAACTAAATATTGCAGAAAATATTACAGAAAACATCGTCATAACACTGTGTAACTGAAAGTTCTTAACAATATTTGATGAAAACTAAGCCTAGGAGAGGAACGTTGAAAAAATGTAGAGATAAAAATCAAGCACATGCTGCCCCTTACACAACCCACTGTAATAAACTGTTGTTGTCAAGATTGACGGCGTGACATGGAGAGTATAATATTTTTGTCCTATCTATTACCACCAGAACGTTAAGATATCCTCTTGTTCGGGTCGTAGTTGATCGTAAAGCGCTGACGTGACACTTACCGGAAATTATCTTCACTCGTTACCACCCTCACTGTTCAGTCACTACCCGAGAAGATACCGCGCAAATACGTATCATTTCCATCTCAAGTTTAACCTTGTAATAGTTTATCAATTTGCTCTTACTTACGTGCATGTGTGTTGTGTGTTTACCTAATTTTGTGATAAGTATACCCATGTCCACAGATTTTACAGAGACACCGCGCGGAACTTCAAGCATGAGACACGCAAAACGAATAAACCAGAAAGTAGTATTCGTTTTGAGTTAGTACGCAGCGAACCGCTGGCCGAGTCACTGTACGTGATGATCAAACTGCCAATTAATTAAAATGCCATATTGTGTAAAATCTGTGCCCATTTCAGACGCAATCCCATAAGTTTGCCTTGCAAAATTACACGTCTTACTACACTGCACTCATCATCCTGATTCATCAGTAATTGTCAGTTCTCATTTTGCCCAATAATCACCTCGATGTACGTTGCCCTACAAACAGAAACACAGTCATACATTACTGCGTAAAATTAACAGACCCTGTAGTGGAAACCTACCCTGACGAATTCTACAAGAATAGTCGTAAGTCGTAACCAATAAAGTTCCATAATAATATACCTACTCTCAACTGATCCGGCAGTCAATCTCTGCAGAGTTTCCATCGCCGGAAGACATTTTAGTGCACAAGTATGTGTGCAAACGCAGATGCAATATCTACTTTTCTCTCATGACTGGAAGGACCCAAACGGAGATATATCTGGTGTACGTGACATGTTCTCCGAAACACGGGGTGGAAACATCTCCAATTTTCAAAATACGAGCTGATACTAAGAACGTTGTGGTAGAAAAATCCAAAACTGGCCTGACCTTGGGATGAAATATCGTGATTCATACATAAATAAACCAATTATGTATTATTTGATAAATTAAATTCAAAGTTTTCTTTCAAATAACTCTACCAATGAGAGAACTTTAATGAACAAATACGAGTTTTATTCACAAGTGAGGAGTCATTGAATAGGACGTATTAGGTGGTGGTATTTTTTCGCAATTTGAGTGTTTTCCAAGTTTGTAGTACTAATGGCTGATATCTTGCTAGAAGCGCTGAGGCGTGCATTATGTAGATTTCTTAACGATGTTTTTCTACCAGAGCGCGTGATAAATGATCGCTAGGAAACTATTGTACTGAACGTGTGGGAAGATGGCACGAGAGTAGGTACTCCATTTAGAATGAAAAGTAACTGTATAAAATTATGAAGTTGAAATAGACCTGTTCTATAGTAGCCACCGTAGTGGTTCAGTTTTACACGTATCATCACATCGTGGTCAACCCTTTCTAAAAATTCACCAAATTGTCTTGTGATCAAAAGCTAGATAATGAAAATTTAGTTCATTATTTTGATTTCAATTTAGCTGCAGCAGCGAGGTAAAAAAAACATGTTCAAAAGCTTTCTAATAATCTCTGCAATGAGACAAAGCCTATAAAAACTTATTTTCCGAAATATTATAGCTTTTCACGGACAAAACGTAAGACGTTCATCGAATCGTCGCTAGAATTAAGAGCAAAAGAGAACCACATCACACAAAACCGCCCGTTAAAAACTTTCCGAATCCAACTTCTGACACAAACTCAGAATTAAATTCCACAAGCTTTCAGTTTCGGCTTGGCTCGAGATTTGAAAAATGGCGGTAAATTGTTTAAATATTATTTATTGTGGGCCCCATGTGCAGCCCGCGTTATGTATTCACAAACAAAACCGATAAAACTGTCGGAGCGGTTCCTTTGCCACCCGTGCACCCTTTAGATAGATACATAGATAAACTCTTTATTGCACACCACAGAATCCTAATATAATATTATAAATGCGAAAGTTTGTGTGTGTGTTTGTTACTCCTTCACGCCGCAACTACTGAACCGATTTGGCTGAAATTTGGAACACAGGTAGCTTATAACCCGGATTAAAACATAGGCTACTTTTTATCCCGGAAAAATTCGTAGTTCCCGTGGAATACCCAAAATACCAAATTTTCTAGAGCAATCTATAGCTACATCTATAGATAGATTGTTCCAACGAACTTGCTCGAAAGCATTTTTAAAGGTTGGAATAGGGAACGATAACGGGAAAATGACGTTTCCCTTAGGATTCATGAAAAAGCGAATTTGACGCGGGCGGGGCCGCGGGCAAAAACTGATGATATTATCACCATAAATGTGAAAATGGCCACTATGAAGGTTCTGAACATAGCACTGTACGCATTTAACAAGTGTGTTTTAGTTGAACAAGGGGATATGGGATAATAATGCTATAAATAATAATGCTATAATTCTATAAATAATGCATAATGCTATAAATGTGAAAATGGGTACCCGTATTATAGGTTCCGACATTACAACTGTTTCGCTATTAGCATTTTGTGTTTTAGTTGAGCAATGAGATACAGGTTAATAATATTATAACTATGAAAATGGGTACCTATATGATATAGGTTCTGAACTAACATCTGTTTCGTTACTGACAAAGTATGTTTTAGTTGAGCTATGGGATATGGTATAGTAATTAGTAATGCTATAAATGTGGAAATGGGTACCTACCCATAAAGGTTCTGAAAGTACAATAGGGTATTTGACTCCAATTTTTTTATTAATTTATTATAAAGTAGAATTAAAATAATGACGTGCACTGAAAGAACTAATTAAATCGATCAAATAACAAAAAAGTTATAAGCATTTAAAGATTTGTGATTAGACAGAGATAGCAACAGAGACATTGTGACGTCACACCGTACCAATGCCATAGTAGCTTCGTGCGGCTTCATACAAATTTTCGTTTTGCGAGAAAGGGATAAAAGATCCTCCCACTCCAAAGTTTAAACGCCTGTAACTTTGTAAATCTTCGTTGGATTTTAATATTTCTTTCACTGCACGTTATTATTTTTATCCTAGTTTATAATAAAGTAATATTTTTTATCAAATTCAAAAGTAGTGTAAGACCCCATTGTTTCGCTATTTATTATGTGGGTTTTTGTTAAGCAATGGGATACGGGGTAGTAATGCTAAAAAGGTGTTCCTGTATAGTTTCTGATATTAGAACTGTTTCGCTATTAAGAATATGTGTTTGAGTTGAGCAATAGAATATGTGATAGTAAATAGTAATTATGCTATAAATGCGAAAATGGATACCTATAAGGTAAAGGTTCTGAAATTATTTCGCTCCTAAGCAGATACGTTGATTTTATTTTCGTCCTTCTCACTCTTATGAATACGTTGGTGGGTTAGGTTAGGTTAGGTTAGTATGCAGCGTTGCGAAAGAATATAACAGAAAAACGTTGTTTTACCTAATTAAGTACTTCAAAAACTAAGCCAGTTATTAAAATGTCGTTCTGAGCGTTTTTGGGAAATTTTTTTTACCAATACATTAAAACAAAAATTACAATTATGTCCATCGTAGTTTTCGATGGAAATTAAAAAAATGGAGATTTTGGAGCATTTTTGGGAGAATTTTTTGTCGTGTTTCTGAAGTTAGGTTAACACATATTATGCTGTTTTTTCCCCAGAAAATCCATGACTCCCACGGGATTTGTAAAACCCCGAAATTCACGCGGGCGAAGCCGCGGGCAAAAGCTAGTAAAAATATAAAAAGAAATAAACTAAACACAAACAAACTTAGGAGTGCAAATAGGCGGCCTTATCGCTACATAACGATTTCTACCAGGCAACCAATGACGTGCAGCAGCCATTAGAGATTTATTTTTGTGACGCCATTTTGTAGACTGAAAACGTCTTGCATTTATTCTATAGTAAAATGCCTCCTTTTTCATCCCCAAAAATGTTTTTTTTTTACTTATTCATTTCTTAATTACTGTGATATTTTTCCAACGTCTCGGTGAAAAGCAATAAAAAGTTTCGAAGGAAATGTGAGAGTATAAAAACTTTTTTAATAAAACGCAGTAAAATACCAACAAGAGCCGCGCTGGTTGTAATTCTTCTGTTTTGCACTTTTAATATTAAATTATTATTTCACGAATCCAATACTACTACGAACTCACTTTTTACAGGAACATGAAACGTAAGAAAAGGAAACTTTTTGCCACTGAACCGCGAGGTATCGCATTATATTTTTAAAGTCTCTATAATCTGCATTCTTTCTCACGCCACTAAGTCTGGGATACCCTCCCAACCTCCCTCCCCAATTTTCAAATCAAGAGTGAATAGCGAGCTCCAAAATGTACTACCAAATATGATAACAACCAAGCGTACTTAGCCGAAAACTGGAACGGTGTTCCACTTAGTAGTACGTATCAGAGACGTAGAAGAAAATCAATCCTTTCATGATTACTGGGTTAAATCTTTCGAATGTCATTCCAGGCCATACATTCTCCACTACTTTGGATCCTACTGAATTCTGCAAGCTACAATTTTTCTTTTATTAATTATTATTAAATTACATAACCAGGGAAACAATACAAATAATATGCGTTTCATACCATTATACGTTTTCGGTTACTCTCCATACATTGATTGTGTGACGAAAACGAATTGAAACTGAAATCCAACAACTTGTAATAACTTCACTGTTCTTACAAGTTGTTGGATTCTTAGCAATGTTTTGGATGAAGTTCGTCTAAAATAAACTAATAAATAAAATTGAGTTCAGCTGTACCTACTACGGAATTCAACCCTCCAGTTTTGAAAAGGAACGCGGATTTAAGGACAGTTTGTTTCCGTTAGAGACATCGAGGGAAAAGTTTTACGAAATCTTCCAAGTTCCGTGTTCTAACCGTAAATAGAGTGGATAACTGCTGAGTACATACGGTTGAGTTGATATTATTAGAAACTAGCTAGGATGAGATTAACGAAAATATAGTGATAAATTTTATTGACCGAGCGAGCTCTTCGAGGTAACGGGCTAGAAGGCGATTTTGACGTGACAACGTCTTATAAATTGGTTTGCCGGGTGACACTTCAAGAAACTGCGTTACGCTCCGCTCACGTTATGCGCTCACAATGAGAGCGAGTGAGAGGCACGCGTCCACTCGGGCATGGTTAGCCCGCCTAAGAGCGAGAGAGACAGACATACGTTGTCACGTAAAACTTTCGCCCGTATACCGACTTTACAGGCAACCAATTTTTTAGTAACCCGAAGGTTAAAAACTGTCAAGACAGTTAATTACTTTCAAATAGATAAATACATAATAGATAAATTTTGGTAAACTTTGAAAACTTAGCAACTAACGTAGAGAGTACTCATTTAACTAACATAGTCTACTTTCATCTTTTTGCATTCAAACTTCTCCTTTCCTAATTTCTTGGCAAGAAATAAATAAAAAGTCGCTCCTATCGCTGAAGTTCCTAATCAAATCGAACAAATCTGATCAAAGGTTCAAGCCCGCATTGGTTGGAGCTTGCAGATTTGCATTTAAAATTGAGTAGCGGTTGATTCTTAGTTCTTACTACAGACGACGACAACTTTCACTTCGTTACCGACTCGCGGGAAGAACTTAACTGTGAGATGGGTTCTTCAGGTCTCACGCAGAATAATTCATTGTTCATTTATAAAAGTTACCTTTGAACTTGGAATAAACGTAGGGT
Source organism: Coenonympha glycerion (assembly GCA_963855885.1). Taxonomy (NCBI): domain Eukaryota; kingdom Metazoa; phylum Arthropoda; class Insecta; order Lepidoptera; family Nymphalidae; genus Coenonympha; species Coenonympha glycerion. Next base: position 313,823 of record OY979638.1, on the reverse strand, counting down.
TCGTGGAAATTTAGCGAAGGGATCTTCACTGAAAAGGTAATGAGACAGCTCAAAGATAGCTGAAACTGCATGGTCATAAGTACCGGTATAGTCGAGAATACTTTCTTTGACATGAACCTTGAAGTAAGTCATAAGTGTATTAGTATAGTTATCATTGAATGAATTAAGTCATAAGTGTATTAGTATTATTGGAGTGTATCCATTTCTGTCTGCTCAAAATAAACTATAATATTAATCAGTTGATTTATAGTTTAAGTAAAATTGTAAACACCGTAATTTTCTTTTTTTTTTAAAAGAGCAAGTGGCGAGATTCTTTGCCGTTCTTCTTAGTGCAAAACGGAAAGCTCTACGTGCGTGTTTATAGGTGCCTGTTACTTAAAATGTAGAATACATAGGAATATTATGGATGAAACAAACAAAGACCTCTCGTGATGACTTAAGGCATTTGTATGGTAGTGCATGTTTCAGCCATTTGCCTGCTATTCTGGTCACGTGTAGAAATGCGCTCAGTCTACGATGCCGCCTGATCTGTGCGCAGAGCACGAGACACTCAATGCTGTACATAATAATTTTATGTTATTTTTATATGTACAGAAGACTAACGACCCTACAGCTTGGCATGGAGAGCACGTGATAGTTAACAATAATAGCTCATCGAATTCTAATTATTTATTTCAATTTATCGTATTTAACTTTTATTTCGATACTAAAAGACGCCTGCGGCTTTGCTCACGTTACCTCTATTTTACCCCTGTAAGGTTATAATTTCCAAAAATCATTTTTAGCGGTTGCTTACGCTTTATAACAAGTAATAGAAATCTATATGCCAAGCTGAATTTTTCCACTGGTTGTAAGAGTGTGGATAAATGATTTATTTAATTAGTCAGTCATTTCGGTTTCTTATAAATCGCTAGAGTCATACATTTCTCAGGGATTGTGCTAATTTTTATCTTATGAGTACAAAATTCTAATTACTTTAAGGCCCACTTGTGCAAGCAGCGGGTAGAATATTTACATTTTTATACCAGGAATTGATCAATGGACATTTAACCCAGAATTACTTCAAACTCTGGGTTCATCGCACTCAAGCCCCCAGACAAATGGGCTTGCATCAAATAAGACATTTGAGATTGGTACGGTGGTAGCAAAATGTAGTGTTGCATACAATCAGCTGTTACAGGTATCGACGTTCACAATAGAGAGTGTAGATTTCGTTTCTTCGAACACGAGCGGTTCGCACCTTAGAAGTAGCTTGGTATGCAAGGACAAAGATACGTTACAGCCCGCCAGCTCACCAGCTGTGCTGTAAAAACACAAACTGCGAACGTGGCACAAATGAAACGACCTCACTGTACCTGCTAGAGAGTGGAATTCTTTGAATTTAAATTCCTTACTTATTTCTGTTACACCGTGGGTATAATAATGTCAAAGTCATTGGCACTAAAACCTTGTATGAATGTTTTTATTAATTTAAGTTACACCTATTTCCGTGAAAGTCCTCATTACGTATTATAACAAGACTCAGGGCCCGTTTCACCACCTTCATCAAGTGTCGGATAGCTTATTCATAAGTTTTGTCTTTGTCACTTGACATACAGTAAGAATGGAACAAAACTTACAGAAGCTGATGAATCATGGCCTAAGTAAAAGAGGCTGCGATGGCTGTGACTTCTCCTGTAACCTCCCGTTCTATAGGTAGTATAGCGATAACTATTTAGTTAGCTTTTGTTATGTAATACGAGTTATATTATTCCTTATGGGAATTTGACAAAGAGGAATAACCTATCTTAATTATTATAATCGCACTGTTATTATGGATCCTAACCATACAATGCCCGGAAAGTATTTTATTACTAAATCGGTTAAGGTTTGGTTTCTAGGGTCACATTACATTGTAGTTATTAACTTCAAGATTCCCTTACCTTTATAGCTTTACAAGATTCTGGGCAGATTTCATATCTGAAAGACGTGATAAGTCAGGCATAGGCAACAGAACGACGAGCTTACGTACTCTCCAGATATTCTACGTCCTACTCGGGAAGCAAGATCCGAGTCACCAACGCAGACTAACGATGCAGTTATCTTGAAAGAACGAACAAACGACTTAGGAGAAGGAAGTTTTTTAAAAGTAGACGAAACAAAAGTGACTAACCGCGCTGACGAGTTCAGAAAAAGGTCTGAAAAATGGTCGCGGCTCGGAACCCATCACTTAGCTGTAAGCTTGACTAATTACTTGCACGGGCTCTTCTCAGCGAGCGCCACCGAAGCTTCGACGTCGTCGGCGAGACTTGAAATTTTCAATTTAACTTGAAACAAGTTCGCATTGTTGCGCGGACCGCGGGATTTTCTTGAAGAATGTTCCAGAAATAAAACTTTGAATATTCTATTATTTTTTAATTCAACAGTACTGCGATATCAGGTTCTGCAGCTCCGGCCGTGTGAATTTCGGTTTGTCACAAATCCCGAAGGAGTCGTGCATTTCCCATTCCTTTTCTCACTCCCTCACCCATATTTTGTTTGGTATCCACTTTCAAGGAAGTTTGCTGTGGCAATTAACCTATTGTTGTAACTGTATTTTTCAAAATAACACGTATAGATTTTTTTCTGTAGATTCCACACAAAAAGCCTTGGTATGTGTCTATTAATCTATTTACATTTTAGTCAAATCGGTTCAGTACCTGATGTCATATTAAGTAAGCAAGCTTTCGTGTTTGTATTACGAACAGGACATTCTTACCTATTAAGGGTTTGACATTAAGGGGGTTTTCAGGCTCTTTATTAGCTGACCGAGATTGGATTTTCAGGCTCCACTAACCTTTGAGAAGACAATGAAATCTCTGAAACGTGCACTGCAATCACTGTAATTATTTAGTTATCACAGATCCATATATACATACTGAAAATTTTTGAAGAAATATGTCCAAGGCTGCTGAGTTCTTGAACATACATAAATATGGAGGGCGAAGTTTAATTAAAACAAACGGTAACTAAAATAAAGTGTCGTTTGAGGTCAATGTCAGGTATCTGCTAATCCCGCAAGTTTACGTCTCCGCGGGGACAGGGACACGGGGCAAGGGACGCGGGGACAGGGAGGGATTAGCAAGTGTTTTATTAAGACTCTGTTAGAACGCGGCTTATAGGGAGTTACGAAGAGGCTGAGGAGTGAGGAGTTACTGCCGACTTGTTTATAAGCCTCCCGAGACTTACATTGAAGCACTTACTATTCCCGACAAAATTTTCAAGTTTGATTCACATAAGTCACTCAATCATAATATCACCATAAAGAACTTTTGAAACTTTGATTTGACTGCCCAAAAAAGGAGTGTAATGTTTTTAGGATTCATGTATGTATGTATGTGAGTTTCTTTATTCCACCATAACTTCTGTACGGCTGAATAGATTTAGACGTATGGGGCATCGTTAGAATCCTTACATCATTCCGAGTAACGTAGGCTATATTTTGATTCATTCCTGTATTCGATATTAACATGAACACTTATTAGGTATTTACGCCAAGTGATAGCCATTCAGACACTAAAGTTGAGAGAAAAAATAAAAAATTTCAACATTTTTCATTACGATATCTCACGCTAGCAACACTGTGTCTGTCCTTCCATTAGCGTTCTAGTGCTCGGCCGTTCAACACAACATTATTAAACTCGTATAAAAAAGTGAGTGATTATAAGTATTTCTTGCGGAAATCAAAGTATCCGAAAAGAAATATTCAAAATAATCGGATTCATCGTCAAAACGAATTGTGAAATCTACGGAATTGTTATTATTGGTTCAGAAAATCCATATTGCTCCAGTGTTGGGTACACCTCTTAGAGGGTGTTACGTTCACAGCAGTATACATTGAGGGTAGTTGGAAGGACTATCGCCTTTGTTTTAATTACTGCAAGAGGAGCTAATCAAGATGCATTCTTCGGTGATGGGTACACTTCATTAAGAGGGTGTGACCTTCACGACAACATACATTGAGGGTAGTTGGTAGGTGAAAAACCTGAGGACTATCGCCTTTGTATTAATAATTGCAAAAAATAATTGCAAAGCATCTATGTTGAGGACACTGCAGAAAAGGATGTGATCATCACGACGACATACATATGAGGGTGAGTTAATAAGATTATCGTCTCTATATTAGGTAATAATTGCAAAAAAGTCAATCAACATAATATATTCTGCAGTCTATGCTTCAGTGTTGGGTACACTTCATTAGAGAGTGTGACCTTCACGACAATATACATTGAGGATGGTTATTGGGACAACGCCTATGGATTAATCATTCCCAAAAATGACAAGATTATCTTGTAAGCAACTTCCAAAATAGCAAATTGGTGCTTAAACGCCCCCATACCATGTTGAAAACACCGGTTGACGGTTCTCGTCCGATCACCGAAATTAAGCAATATCGGGCGCAGTTAATACTTGGATGGGTGACCACCTGGGAACACCGCGCGATGCTGTTTTTTTTTTTATCACCAACTGTATTGGAATGATATAAAGGATCAAAACGATTACCTTTAGAAACTATTTCGATATACCCTCATATCAATATTTTCTTTTACTGTCTGCTAATTTAAATGAACCAAGATTACTTTACTAGACCAGGTCTGAAAAGTACCCGCAATCAAATGCACTATTTACAATTATTTTAGTCTTCCGCACGAATCGTTTCTTGTTGTGGTCATTATTTATAGATACATCAATAAAAAGTCCATTGACAACGTCTTACAAAATCAACTAGTAATAGGTACTACTCAAAATTTGAAATGTACGAGTGAGACACAAAAATTTTATTTGATAATATAATATTCTAATAACTTCTGTGTATATTATGTCTTTTATCAATAATATGAAATACAGTTAATCAAGATCCAATATTAACTGGCACTGGAGGAATATCTGAGCAATCCACCTGTCGGTCCATGGTGGACCCACGGGCCAAATCGCAGGACAGCACTCGTCTCTTGCGACGACTTTTCTCGAAGATTTACCCAGGACAGAAGAGTCTTGATTTCCCCACAAGAACAGCACCAGGAGCAAAACAGCCTTGCAAGTACTTATCGATGTCCTCTTTTGACATTTCCGTTGACCTGTCATGTCAGGCGCCGCGCGGCCGCCGATCAAAGTGCTGGCGGAGCGTTGCGCTGTTTCGAACCTCGTGCGGACTCGCGCATGTTCGCATATAGTCGGGTCGGGGTAAGAAAGCAACCCGTGGTACCCCGGGGGGACCATCGGGGGTACCACTCGCACTCGTACTCGTACGTTTGCCGCTTAGCTTATAGAATAACCGCATTCATAAAATATTCGAGCCTGATGATATTATTTTATCGTGCTTAAATATGAGTGGAAAATTTATTTTTTCTCTCTTTATGTTCTCAAAACAATGAACAGAATTTAATGTGTATTTTTTTTTTCTCTTCTTCAGTTCGCATGTAGTGCAATGACACTTTAGATATCTAGGTACTATCCTAGTTTCATTCATAATAATTTACTTTTATACAAAAGGTTTTATATTATGAAGATTTATAAACTATTGAACCACTAACATTACAGTTAGTTTTCATGTTTAAGTAATTAAAAATGAAAATGATTTTTTTTTTCAAATGGGCTTGATTTACAGGCTTTTATGAAAGCTTGAATCTGAAAAACGGGTTTGCGCTGAGAAGGTCTGGCAAAAAACTCGGCTATTATATTCTGTTCACATACAATTGAATATGAGACAACCTATTCGATAACATACTTAATTTTTTTTTGTTATTCCATTACAAATACATGTTTTTAATACAACCATTCTTTCATCGTTACTCGATGTATTAGATATTACATCAAATTTATCAATGCTTTAACTGAGTTAGGATGCATGCTTTTAAAAGAATGCAATATTTTTGAATATCAAAGTTATTTATAGTTTCTATAATTGACTATTTCTTAAATTTCTTAAATGAATATTAAATATGGAAAATGTAGAGTCCTTATAAAACAATCGATGATATGTTTATTTAAATTTATTTTAGGTATCCTTGTGCCTGTATCTACAGGAATATCGGTATCCATACCTAGGAATAACGTAACGCAATGGAAAATATATTTAAAGACCAAATTAATTTTTGCTAGATCAAATATTTTTATTTTCAGGCGATCGCGCCGCTAATTAACTAATGGTTATCTATGCATCAAAAATGTTAAAGGATTTGGAAATTACCAATATATATATAAGATCATAGAATCATTAAATACTTCATTGGATTTATGATAATATGAACAATGATGGTTCATAATTTTGGCTTGCATGTATCATTTTTTTTTTTTGTTCTTTTAGAGTTGATACATAGCCTACATTTTATGTTTTCTGTATTTAATCATTATTAAATAAGTCTAATATTTTGTTTAACTTTCATGCCGATGGATGACGCCGCTGCAAGGATTTAGCTCTCGATGATGACTGACCAAGGTCAAATGATAATTGAAAATTGGGTCATCACTGCTTCACTAGGAACTGGAATACCAGTACAGTAGTACTTCAGCTGTGGTATGTAATTAACTGATTATTATTAAACGAAGATTAGAGACTTATCTCTTGTGATGACAGTGGAATTATTGGGTAAGTGACAAAAAAAAATTTTTTTTTTTTTCATCGTCGCAACAAGTCTACAAAGCATTAATCGCGAACAATCGCGAATAACATTTCGACATGTCTACCTATTTACATGTTATATTTGCTCGTTGATTTTTGCGATTATCAACTTGGAAAAATCAGATCACATTTTTAAACTGAAAGACTGCTAAATTAAAAAATGGTCTTGATGCAGAAACTGAAGAACCTAAAAAGTATTGTCTAATATTTGTTTTCCAATTGTATATGTGGTTTTTTGTTTACAACTAACCAGTACAACAGCGATAGTAGTGTTGGGGTGACTGTTAAAATAACAATTAATGATATTAAACAACATTATTATAACATGAATAAGAATAACAATTTTGCCTTCAGTTAAAATTTTAATATTATGTGAAATGAGAAACTCAACACGGTTTTACATACTATATTGTATAAGATGTTTACTGTCTGACAATATTAGAAAACATGCTTTTTTCAGACTATCTTAAGTTTCTATTGTTATCACTTTATTAGAACTCAGGAATAAACAGTAGATACAGTTACTTCATCAGCCTTTGTCTCAGAATCAACTTTAAAATAGGCTTATAAGATGATTTCTCTATGGCTTTTTTTCAAAATCTCTTGAGAATATTCTTACTTCACCCTATTCAGTTAAAAATATAATTTAAGGTCACTTTAAATCTTAATGACCTTATTAAAGCTGTATCTACACCAAAACCCAAATAACAATATTATTATGGAAATTAAATAAAAATATCATTGTTAACTCCTTTAATAGAAATAACTCTAAAAAGCTATGAATAAAATTAAACAAAACTTTACGAAAATACTAATGCCTACTCCTGTATTTTCGTAAAGTGAAGTCAAGATGAACAAAAATTTACGAACTAGTTCTCTGCAACCCATAGATTTATTAATCTTATATATTAATAAATTGATCTTATTTTTTTTCTTTCCAAAAATAATATGTCTCGGTAATATTTATTCTACTCAAGTTTATAAAAATATATTCGTGATCAATTTACTGTTTAAAATATATTTTTCATGGTTGCATATTAACAGCTCAATTTATTACGATTAATCAAGTGTTGCATTTAAAAGTTTTAACTGATACAAATATTTTCAAGCTTGTTGAAAGAGGTTTAAAACCTCTTTTAATCGTCAAGACTACATACGAGCAGTACTGCTAGAATATAGTCTTAATATACTCTTGGTATTCGCACATATAAAAATATATGTTTTTGTACATATATTATTATTAATATATTATACTAATAATATTGATTTACTATCTATTACAGTTTTAATATTTCTACAAAATTATGCCATTAATTATTAATTTGCTTTGAATATCAACTTAAGTTGTTATTTTTATTTTTTTGCTCAATATTAAGCGATTATGCTTATTATTCTATTAATTTAAAAGCATTTCTTATTTACAAATGTCATGGCTCTAAACATCTACCTAATAAGTGTTCATGTTAATATCGAATACAGGAATGAATCAAAATTGATGATTAAACGAACTTACCTTAAGTGAAGTTCTATCATAATTTTGTGAATTCCTGTATGAAGATATTAACACCCTCCCGCCCCTGTTTTGTGGAAAAACCCATGTATGAATTTGTAAATAAAAAATGTACATATTACAATAATAATAAATATTTATTGAAGACAACATAACCCACATATATATATATATATATATATATATATATATTATATTTACATATATAATATTGTGTGGTTATGTATAATATTGTGTAGTTATGTATATATTAGGTATATGATACATATTTGGGTGCTCTGTAGTGCTCCTACCAAGACGAGCTTATCGAAGCACAAAGGCACTCTTATAATAATTACTCTGAACTAAATGAAAGGACAGACACAGTGTTGCTAGCGTGAGATATCGTAATGAAAAATGTTGAAATTTTTTATTTTTTCTCTCAACTTTAGTGTCTGAATGGCTATCACTTGGCGTAAATACCTAATAAGTGTTCATGTTAATATCTTCATACAGGAATTCACAAAATTATGATAGAACTTCACTTAAGGTAAGTTCGTTTAATCATCAATTGTATTGGAAAAATTCGTTTTGCCACAGAGCAGTCGTGTTTTTAGGGTTCCATACCAAAATGGTAAAAATGGAACCCTTGTAGTGAGACTTTCTCCGTCCGTCCGTCCGTCCGTCCGTCCGTCTGTCACACTCGATTATTTCAGTAACTACTTAAGCTATCGACCTGAAATTTGGAATAGTTGTAGGTAATTGCGGCGTGCCGGCATTGCAATCATTAAAAATTGAAAATCTTTTTTATTTTTATTTAAAAAGGGGGGAAAACCGGGTCGTCAAAATTTCAAAATGAGATAAAAATATTGAGTGGGGTATCATATGAAAGGGCGTCACTTGTGTATTCTAAAACCGATTTTTGTTTATTTTTATGCCTGATAGTTTTCGATTTATTGGGCAAACTGTCGAAAAAAATACCGTTCCCCCCCCCCCTTATCTCCGAAGTTTACCAATCGAAAAATCTGAAAAAATTATGATCAATAGAAGTAAACGTATATTTTACAGGAAAAATAAAATCAACTCTCTAACTATTATACTTTTTTTGATAATAACAATAAACCGGCAAAAACAAAGTTACGTTTGCGGTTTGCCAACAATAGTACCTACATGTAAATTATACTCGTAAATTCATGAACCAAAGTGATTCTTTTAATGTTTAACTTGTTTTATGGTATGGAACCCTCGGTGCGCGAGTCCGACTCGCACTTGGCCGGTTTTTTAGTTTTTATATTATTTTCTTGTTATTTTAATAAGGTAGTTATGTAAGTATTTCTGCTAGAGTACGTAGCATCTATTTACGTGAATGCAATCAAAGGGTGCGTCGACAATAAAATATGTAAATAAAGAAAAGTCTAACCAAAATAGGATACGAAATACAATATATTTTTTTACTAGTAAAACAGCTCCATAAATAAATAAAGCATCGTAATATCCAATAGTGTTGTATTAGCACTACTAACCGTATCAATTCAGATCCCGGATTTTCCTTCGTGGAAACGGGAGGTGTGAAAGGAAAATATTTGTTTAAGTTATTACTTTATTAGACTTCAAGCTCGCACTTGAAGCGCGAAAGCCGTAAAAGTGAAATAAGCTTCATACATAGAAAATTTAATTTACGGACTCCTCGAAGGTTGGATCCTTTTCCAATTCCGCTCGGATTGCCTTCGCCGCTCGCGTTTAATACTCTGCCAGCGGGAGAGGATTTGCATCGATTTAAACTGATCTACAATTAATACCAATTATTTTTTAGTCTAGATACTCTTTAATATTGAATGCATCTGAAAGACAACTTCCAAAAAGTTTTTCCGTATGTTTCGCTCCGTCACCGAACTATTATCGGATACTGTTTACTCGTTTAAAACGTATTTTCAAAAATTGAATATAAGTACTTCATATTATTTTTTTAGTTTAAATAAATCTTCGGAAACATATCTGATTATGATCTTACGTCAATGGCGCAGTAGAGATGTAAAAATAATCTTCCACCATGCAACCCACAAGTGTCTGTGATTACTGAAATCAAAAGGTGTTTGTTAATGCGCGGGAAAAAAAATAATTAATGTTATTCAATGTTAAGGAATTTTGCTAGTTTCACCAAAATCAGGAGTCGCAGCCATGTAACTTATCTCTTCCATTCTTACGGCTGATTTGGTACGCTCGTGGATTCAAATTAAAAAAGGGTTCCATTTTTAACATTTTGGTACGGAACCCTAAAATTGTATGAGAACAACAGTCACCTATAAGTCACGATATCAAAGATTTAAATCGCTAGATGGGCCCTAAGCCTACATTGCGCACTTCAAAAACGTCCACAAACATGTCGAGTGAGTGCTCTCAACATGCTATAGTTTCACTTGCGTCAAAGAGAGTGACAACGTGTCACACAAGACAAAAACGTGGACGTTTTTGGAGGTTTAGGGCTCATCGAACGATTTAAATCTTTGCACGATATCAATTTATTGTCACGTGACAGTCTAATGACTGGCAGCTGTTACTGATTTTTCAAAATATGTTTATTTTTGGCCGGTTAATGTCCACTCCTGTTGTTTCCGTACTGTATGTATGCCCCTGGCTGCGGGCCGATACCGGGCGAGGTTATAATATCGATCGAATCATAAAGTTTGCTCACAATTTGATAACCAGAGGAACCTGTGAACGAGAAATTGAGCGCGCGAGATTGCTGCCACTACCTAGGTACGTTACCTATCCAAATTTAATTTATTTGTAACTCATAATCCTACCCCTTTTAACAACATACAAACTGATAATTTGAATAAAATTACATTGTTGAAAGACCTATTGACAAGCTTCGTGCCAGCTCTTCTCGGTGCAAACCTACTTTAGAACCGTGCAGTAGCGTTTTGAGTTTTCATAAGAACCTATAAATTGGGCCTTTATGAAAAATAAAGAATTTCATTTCTACAATTTTTTTTATAGAAGCACACAATGAAGCAAGAAAGACTAGCTTTCGATATTAGTTCACTTTGTTACACTTATTCTGAGCTAGAAATTCGTAGCCTCCTTTTTCGGGTGACCAATTATTATTATATTATGAAGTTACCTGAATATCTTTGAGTATCATCAAATGATAGGGTTCCTGGTAAAATTATTTTTTGTTTACTCGATGGTACGGGACCAATTCCTATAAAAGTCCGACTTTAACTTGTCCAGTTTTTATGTCGGATAGATGTACCACGCATTAGCAATACTTATCAGAGTTAGATTTCATTTTAATAATATTTGAAAAAGGAAGGTTCTGTAACGTGGAGAATAATAAAATTCTTTTCAATTAAACGGCCCGCGGTAACGACTCGGGGGAATTTATTGCGTTTTATTAAAAACTTATCATCCCCGCATTTCACTTTTATTATACTTCCGAAACTTTCTAATATAACGAGTATTTCACTCGGCCGCCAGGAAAATGTCCAAGTTTTTAAAAAATACCGGTAAAATCGTTCTCACGTCTGAATTACTTATTAGAACCATCTGATGAAATTTCTTTCTTTATCGTCATATTCAGGTATTGTCAAACAAGGTAGTTAGGTACTCCTCTACCTAACTACAATGGAGCGCTCATATTGACAGTCTCGCAGGTAAAGTTCAGCTGCCTATGCTGTAAGAAAAATTAGGCAGTTTACAGGCATTGATACAGCTAAGCTTGTTTATTATACCTACTTCTACAGTGTCATGTCCTATGGTAGTCTATTATGGGGCAAAGCTGCTGATATTAAAACTATAATATTTGTATTGCTATTGACTATATTAGATCCATTTACAAAATGAAGCAATAACTTTATTGATATCTCCTGTTCACCTAGTGGAAGATCTGCTAGGGATTCTCCGCTCGGCTGCCGTCGCATGCGGTCGTGTCCAGAGAGTGCTTATCGGTACGCGCCCCTCGCTCCCCGCGCCTCGGCGACGCGACGCCTCATCTCGCCACGGTCGCGGTGTTTGCGCAGATCGCGAGCCGATACGATACGACGCACAGACTTCTCAGTGCAGTGGAAGTGTTTTTGGAATTGTGTTCCTATGGAAGTTGGTAGGAAGTATCTTATGGAACTATTATTATGGAGGATAACCTGAGTTCCTCATCGGTGGCATCGGCGGTTCGCACTTCGCGGCGCCTCGCAGAACGAGTTCCTAAGGCTGACGGCCGAAACAGGAGTCCGATCTTCCTTTCCCCGCAATCGGTCTCTGAAACGGAGAGCTCGAGGACGTCATCGTTGAACCGCGATGGAGAAGGGACACACACAGGGACAGGGATTGCCCAAGCCAGGGCCAGCCTCAGAAATGCAAAAGAGGAGGCTCGGGAGACGGCATTTAACCAGAAGTTAAGAGATCGAACATTTCGCCATGAAGCACGGAAAGATTTAATGCTGAACCTCGAAGAGACGGTGTCGGAGGCCCAAACCAAAATTGTAGATCTCGACAAGCTCACAGCAGAAGAGCTACGAGCTCACGCCGGGCAAAAGGTGGCGACCATTATCCAGGTGGCCACCAAGTCGAAAAGCCTAAAAGGGCCTTTCGTTAAGGCCCTCAAAGACGCAGCTGCTACCCTGCAAGAGACGGTTGATGCTCTGTCATCTAGGACGGAGGCGGAAGAGACTCAACGACTAAGAGCCGACAACGGCCGCCTGAGGACAGAAATAGAAAATCTGAAGTCAGAGCTAAAGGCACATCGGCGCGAGTTTACAGAAATGCGTACAGCAACGGCCGCGGCGGCAGCTAATTATGCGACGGCAAACTCTCTCAGCAGTGACGTCGTTGAAGAGCTGAGGACACTGATAACTTCCTCCACTCAAGAAATAAGAGCATCTTTCGGAGCAATGCTTGATGCTCGGTTTGCCGGTATAGACGATAGATTATTGCCCGCGAAGGTACATCGTCCTCCTTTAGCAGCAGATAAAAGACAGCAGTCGGCACATTCATCGCAGCCAACCGTTATTCCCCCAATGACACAGTCTCCGTCACTGTCGCGGAAAACCAACTCTGCTCCATCTACTGGGATTTCCGAAGGTGTGCCAATTGCAAGCGACTCCATGGAAACGGATACGTGGTCCAATGTCGTGCGGAAAAGGAAGAAGGGAAAAAAAGCAACCGCTACTCCCGTGGTAACAACTTCTGCGGCGAAAGCAAAGGCTGCTCCTGCTGCTAAAACAGCAAAGTCGGTAAACTTAACGACGCCTAACACTGCAGCGGTCGTTCTGACATTGAATGCAGAAGCAGCGGAGAGGGGTGTAACATATGCCCAAGTCCTAGAACAAGCTGAACGAAGTATTAACCTGCAAGAGATCGGCATTGGTGAAGGCATCAAAATTCGTCGCTCTGCCACCGGGGCAAGATTACTAGAGCTCCCATTGGGCCAGTCTCAGGATCAGGCAGAATTGCTAGCAGCCAGACTTCGCACTGCATTGGATGGTATGGCCAGTGCCGTCCGGCCTACAAAATCGATGTCTATCAGACTCACTGGCCTTGATGATTCGGTTACGCCAGACAAAGTTTCTGCCGCGGTTGCAAAAGTCGGAAACTGCCCGCAGCAACAGATCAAAGCAGGAGAAGTGCATACTGGTCCTAGGGGAATGGGCACAATAACAGTACACTGTCCGATAGAAGTGGCGAAAATTCTGATGGAAAATGGAAGACTATTGATCGGCTGGAGCTCTGCCGGAGTCCAGGCACTAGAACATCGCCCCCTACGTTGCTACAGATGCCTCGGCTTAGGACATACGCGCCCAGTGTGTCCTTCTGCGATCGACCGAGGAAACTTGTGCTTTCGATGTGGTGGTGAGGGTCACAAATCACCTGAATGTAAGAACACCATGAATTGCGCGGTGTGCTCGGAGGCAGGCCTGCCACCAGGGCATAAAATGGGTGGGAAAAGATGTCAACCTCCTCCAACAAAGGGTAACATGGACGTTAGGATGCAATCAACTGCCCGTGATAAGCAACAACCGTCGCGAGAGGATGCTGGTAACATGTCATCATGAGTCTGCTACAAAATACCAGCTTCCTCCAGTCGAACCTCAACCACTGTGCCGGCGCTCAAGACCTCTTTTTGCAGTCCATCGCAGAATGGAAAATAGACATAGCAGTAGCCAGCGAGCCTTATTACGTGGCACTCCGGTCTAACTGGGTTGGAGACTTAGATGGGTCAGTGGTAGTTATGACCGGGGACACTACCGGACCGCCACTTGTATTTCTAGAGAGGGGTTCCGGATATGTAGCGGTAAGATGGGGAGAGTTTATTGTGATAGGGATATATTTTTCTCCCAACCGTAGTTTGGCTGATTTTGAGGTGTTTTTAGATGTCGTCAGAGCGGCTATACTCAGATGTTCTGGAGGGCGTATTATTGTGCTTGGCGATTTTAATGCCAAATGCCGTGCGTGGGGTTGCCCTGCCACTGATGCGAAGGGGAGGGCGGTACAAGTTTGGGCCACTCTTTCGGGCCTCGTTCTATTAAACAGAGGAACGGCATATACCTGTGTACGGCAGCAAGGTGGATCTATTGTTGATCTTACTTTTGCATCCCCAATGATTGCGGCAAGAGTCTCCAACTGGAGGGTGCTAGAAGAGGCTGAGACGCTTTCTGACCACAATTATATCCGTTTTGAGGTATCCTCCTTTACTCCTAGCACTCCTTCTAGGGGCACCAGTCGGTTTCCACGGTGGTGTGTAAGCCAGTTGGACAAAGAATTGGCTGAGGAAGCAGCCATTATTCAGCGGTGGTCCTCTTTCAATAACCGTCCTATTGGCGACATTAGCGTGGAGGAGCACGCGAGTCTTGTGAGTAATGCTCTAACGGAGGTATGCGATGCATCTATGCCAAGGTTCCGGCGTCGACCTCGACGTCGATGTGTTTACTGGTGGTCGCCTGAAATCGCAGACCTCCGTTCGGTCTGCATCAGGGCTCGCAGAGCGTATATCCGAAGTCGTAGACGGAACGGGCTCAACCCGCAGCTTGAGAGCCAACTAAGGGATACTTATTGTCAAGCAAAAAAAGCGCTGCAGCGAGCCATAAGCAAGGCAAAAGAGACAGCCCGCGAAGAGCTTTTAAAGACACTAGACAGAGACCCTTGGGGGCGCCCCTACCGTGCAGCACGAAACAAACTTCGAACCCATGGTCCTCCAATAACAGAAACCCTAGAGCCGGGTTTTCTGCTGACGGTAGTGGGAGAGCTTTTCCCAGATTCATACGGTCATGTACCACCGGTGATGGCTCCACCTTCCTTAAGAGAAGACGTGAGTAACATCCCTCCCATCTCGGAGGAAGAAATAGAGACTGCACGTGATCGTCTACGGCTCAGGAAGACGGCCCCAGGTCCAGATGGTGTCCCGGGAAAAATTTTGTACGTTGCATTAAAAAGCCTAGGGGAGGGTCTTCGAGAACTATTGGAAAAATGCTTACGTTCTGGTCAATTTCCAACGTTATGGAAAGAGGGAAAGCTATGTTTGCTGCGCAAAGAAGGCCGTCCGGTGGAGTCCCCTACAGCATTCCGGCCAATAGTGCTATTAAATGAAATAGGGAAACTTTTTGAGAAGATCTTGGCTACCCGTTTAAATTCCCATCTGGAAACGGTAGGTCCGGCACTGTCTGACGTCCAGTATGGTTTTAGGGAGGGGCGTTCCACCCTTGACGCTCTAGATGCTCTTAAGCGCCTAGCAACAGCAGCGGTCGAGAATGGTGAGGTTGTTCTTGCCATCTCGCTTGACGTTGCTAACGCTTTCAACAGTCTTCCATTTCAAACCTTGCGGGAGGCGCTTAGGTATCATAAAGTACCCCCATACCTCAGAAAGCTGTTGGAGGCATATCTCCAGAATAGGGAGGTGATGTGGGAAGGTAGCGATGGGCAGGTGTATCGACGTCGTGTCTGCTGTGGAGTACCGCAGGGCTCGGTACTAGGGCCAATCCTTTGGAACATCGGATTTGACTGGCTCTTGCGGTGCCCGCTGCTGCCAGGGATGGGCATCATATGCTATGCAGACGACACCCTTGTTACTGCCCGCGGGAAGAATTTTGAGGAGGCAGCTCGCCTTGCAGTAGTCGGTACGACCATGGTAGTTGACAGGATCAGGATGTTGGGCTTAAAGGTCTCTATTCCTAAAACTGAAGCCCTCCTCTTCCATGGTCCACGTAGAGGTCCACCCCGGAGTGCGCAAATTACCATCCAGGGCACGGCAATAGAGATAAAGGCAGAAATGAAATACCTCGGCCTTATCCTGGATGGACGATGGTCCTTTAGGTCGCATTTCCAACGGCTCTCCTTGAGACTTATAAATTCTGCCGCTGCCCTAAGTCGCCTACTACCGAATATTGGGGGGCCTCAGTCTTCCTGCAGACGGCTCTATGCCGGGATCCTGCGTAGTATGGCACTGTACGGAGCACCCATATGGGTGAACGCCCTGTCGCCGCAAAATATTGTTCTTTTGCGGAGACCACAAAGAATTATAGCGACGCGAGCGGTGCGCGCGTACCGTACAGTGTCGTGGACTGCAGCTACTCTGCTAGCCGGTGACCCCCCTTGGGAACTCCAGGCTGAGATCCTTGCAGAGGTATACTGGTATCGAGCAAACACTAGAGCACACGGTGAACGACCGAGACCAGAAGAGGTGGGCAGAATAAGACGCCTTGGCGATGAGGCCTTAATCCAAAGGTGGTCAGAGGACCTGGAAAGACCTGTAGCGGGAGCCTGGACTGTTGGCGCGATTCAGCCCCAGCTGGAATCGTGGCTAAATAGGCGGCATGGCTTATTGACGTATCGACTTGTGCAGGTACTTACCGGACATGGATGCTTCGGTAAGTACCTGCACCAAATAGCGAGACGGGAACCCACACCTGCCTGTCACGAGTGCGGTGCGCTTGAGGATACGGCGCACCATACCCTGGTGGAGTGTGCGGCTTGGGAGCCCCAACGGTACATTCTAAGACAATACTTGCAGGGAAACTTCACGCTGCCGGCTATCGTATGCGAGATGATCGGCAGCGAGGAGTGCTGGAGTGCGGTGGTGTCTTTCTGTGAGAGCGTCATCGCACTCAAAGAAGAAGCGGAACGGGAGAGGGAGCAGGCGGACGATGCTCCTCCCATCCGTAGAAGGCGGCAGGGAGTCAGAAGGAGACGCTATGCGCACCTTCTTCCTCATTAGAGCGTGTGGCCCCTGAGCGGAAGTAACGCCGGGACGCTACAGTAGCATGCGAATAGCGATCCTGTGGCGTCTCATATTGGCGCAGCGGGTACCGTTGGGTTTAGTGGGTATTCTGGCCGGCCAGCGAGTCCCACATACCCACTCGATAACATCTTCCGAGTGGGATGCGTAAACGCATTCCCAACGTTAAAAAAAAAAAAAAAAAAAAAAAGTGGAAGATCTGCTAGCGTGATTGTGTAACTCTAATGTAATAATGGCAATTCTAGGAAATCGAAATGGAATTATTACAATAGAAAACAGAAACCTACCTACGTTTCGTTGTAAGGCTCATTATTTCGGAGACTTCCCTTACGCAGTTTGCATAATCTATTTAAGAAGGAAATCACAAATTCCATATTGTTTTATTTTGGGATTAATGTAATTCCGGAATTTGCTGCGTTGTATCATTTCTTCGAGTTTTATCATATCACTTATAGACTGAACGGAAAGGTAAACTAGGTAGGTAAATCCGAAAGGTCGTAAGTAATCAATTAATCACAAAGTAAAATAAAGTCGCAAACATCAGGGCAAAATCTAGCAAAGAAATAATAAATACCTATAGCTTATTTGAATCGCTATTTAAGAGTAAAATATAGAACAAAGTCCACTGCCGCCTTTGTGTGTGTAGGCGATAAATTCAAAACTGCTGAACTAATTTGAATGCGTGTGTATAATGTACTCGTATATACCTAATTTGTCAGGGTGTTGTGTAATTTTGTTAAATATAATTTCGATTTACATCTTTTCCTCATTCTAAATTCCGAGCAGTAGTCGCGTTGGTAGAAAGACTTCCAACTCGTGGATTTATCGGTGGTTTGGCTCACGAGGGGTGTAATAGCTTGATATGATTCGCTGAAATTGCAGCGCGCGTGCACGCGGCGAGGTGTTGCGAATTATGGCTGAGGGGTACGTGAGCCAGATACCTTACTGTAGGGTTAGTACAAGTTTTTAAACGAATTCCGAGTCGACTCACGTCGCACAAACGAATAGAATTCCCCCATACATTTACAGCCAGCGCCATCAATTGACAGCCAAATGTCAGCGCAGGTCCATACATGGAGCTGGTAGTAAATGTATGGGGGAATTCGATTCGTTTGTGCGACGTGAGTTGACTCGGAATTCGTAAAACTTGTACTAACCCCTCAGCTGTGCCTGCTTCAAAGTGAGGTGGAGACCGCAAAGCTAGCGTGTATACCATCAACCCATACTGAACCCCAGTATGGGTTGATGGTATACACGCTAGTTTTACATTTATATCACGAAACAAATAATTTCCTAATAACTAAAAAAACTAAGTCAGTCATAAAAAAATATTGTTCTTAGGGTATTTGACATTGTTTTACAATGTTTTGCATTTTTTTCATTTATACGTGACTTTGTAAAAGTGGTTTCTTCAAGGAAAGAAAATACATCCACCAGAGTTAGAGAGTAAAAACAAATTGCAGGTAATTTTGTGACTGACATCAGGTGAAGTCTGAGCTCACTTGATTAAAGTATGTTCTGTTATTCTCTTTTTGAGCCAACATTATAATACGTTAAAAATAATAATTATAAGCGTAAATAACGCAAGCTGAACTCGGCTGTATTTGGTATTTATTCAACAATTACGAAGTGTACATTTAACTTAAACTACATCTAACTTCACATACAAACACGTATCTCGCTAAGTTATAATAACTATATAAGTTATAAATTTCTCGCGAAAACATTCTCCAACTTTACAGCAGCTCCGAGTCGCACTTCATAATCTGTTTACAACTCAAAGAGGCTGGAGGTGTCTCTACATACGACAAGCGTGAAAAGTTCACTAGCGATTCATGGAACCGACTCCCTCTGAGCTTTATGTACGATTATGGGAATTTTATTATTTTTATCGCCATGAGAACAACGTGTAAAGTTAAAGTAAAATACATTAACCCAAATAAAAGAGCTTGAAGGGTTAAAGGTTACACGACTATCCAAAAAAAGTTTAATGTTTTTAAGAAACTACATAGGTTCATGTAGTGAAGAAATTTGTATTGTTAGAGTCCCTACATCATTCCAAGTAACATATTCCGACTATATTTTTATGGAAAAAGTAGTTTTGCTAAAGGGCAGTTGAGCTTTTTAATATTTTTAATTATTTATTTGCTCGACACGTGCTGTCCCTTCGCGCAACAGCTGCTGAAGTAATTTGGCAAAAATAAAGGATAGCTTATTACCATGAATTATAAAAGTTGAATATCGAAACCTACTTCAAATATTTTACATAAAAAATAGTGACATTTCGGGCGTGCCGACAAAAGGGAAAACTTTTAAAAAGTCGGTCGATATCGATAACGATAACGATAACATTGTCGCGAGTTCAAAGGTGTTTGCCCATCTCAAAAATTTTCAGCGTATCGATAACAGTAAAAGTGTCGCGGGTTCAAAGGCATTTCTCAATCTCAAAATGCCCTTAAAGAAAGGAAATATTCATATATCTTGTATGAGAAACTGTAATAACAAACTTGTAGGACACAAAAGGCTCCGATAGAGCGCGCTGTGCGGCTGAGGGGTGGCGGGATGCCTTTGTTTTGAGCGTAGTCCGCAGCGAAGTGGGTCAGAACCCATCGCTATACAAAGGTTACTGAATCACGAACGCTACACCGAAAAAAGAATGCCAGCGAAACAAGATGCAGTGTGGAGTTGCTGGAAATTAGAAATAAGTAACTAACGCTAGAATGTTCTGGTAATTAATTAACGAATTCCTACATTTGATCTACGCAAGTTATATACATAGCCTGGTATAAATGTTTTGTCGATGTAAAACAACATAGCTATGCAAATATTTCTAGGATGATTGGCTGCATTTCGTTAGCATAGCTGTTGTTAACAAAGCCTTGTTGGTTTAGTGAGCATACTCGTCTATAGATTATGAGATCTTGGGTTCAATCCCAGGATCCAGAGTATTTCGAGAAAATCTTAATATATTAACCACTTTACTTGCTATGCTGACACACCAGTAATTCTAGGTGTCGTTATAGCCTACATAAAATAAATTTAAATATGGATCAAAATTTCATTCGCGGTGGGACTCGAACCCACATCCCCCAGCTATCGCGGCTAGGAGCTCTTCCACTGAGCTACGCGAGACTGTCTCACCACGACGAAATTCGGATGCATATTGTTTTTCGTTCTTAGGCAGAACTAACGCCATCTATCTGAAAATATTACAGTTATTCAAATATGCCGATAATGTGGAAGAGATCCTAGCCGCGATAGCTGGGGGACGTGGGTCTGAGTCCCACCGCGAGTGAAATTTTGATGCATATTTAAATTTATAGGGATAATTTCCTAAGTGTGTGAAAACACTATAATATAAAATATAAGTAGTACATACAATAATGTAACTTCATATTATATGATACTGTATTGATAACACCTGGTAAAATCTCAGACAAATAAGTTTAGTAGCATCGCTCTCGAATATAACATACGTCTGCAATCTACATCGTAAAGAAGTTCCCTCTTTTCCTCAAACAGCACTCGCTCAGCACTAGAAGCGGGCACGTAGCGCGAGATATATGGCAGCAATTGTAAAGCTAGTTCCAGCGACAGACAGCACGTACGCTATAACTCCTGCAGCTGGCTATACGCGACACACGCAGCGAATCGTACCCGATAATTGCATTTTCAGCACCCACTCTATAGCAGGAACGATAGTTTTGATTTACGAAATTAATTATGAAAACTATAATTAGATTGTGAATTTGTGGTCAAAATTTAAGAAAGTGGCTGCCATTTTGAAGTTTTTTGTTACTGGGCCTTGTGTTTGCTTTGAAAGTCGATATTTGACTATAGCAGCTATATCTATGCTTGTCATAGAGAAAAAATATTGTGGTCAAAATTAAAATAAATGACGGTAAAGAAGTAAGGAAGGAATATCGGAAATTGAACGCATGAACGAGTAAAACAGAAGTTCGACGTGAGCGAAGCCGCCGATGTTCGCTAGTTATTAATAATTTTATTAAAATCGTAGGAAGTTAATGAAATTTTAATGCTCTTATTTCCTTGTTTAAAATTTTTCTGCCTACACAAATCTTAGAAAAAATCTCCTTTACCGAGTATCCGTCTTATCTTAATGCCTTATTTCTATTAAAATCCTCGACTTAAAGAGCCATTTCGTATAATGTGAAACGAGAAAGAAAAGTGTAGGTAGCCTCTATCGCGCTCGCTGAGGATGGAGGGAGTGTGAGGGAAAGACAAAAGGTTTAATGAAGCTAAACAATTCCATAATAATATCATTGTACGTGGTAGTTACTCGGGCTTCACGGCGGGTGACGGTGTGAGACAGTGGGTAACGGCGGGTGACGGTGGGAGACAGTGGGTGACGGCGGGTGACGGCAGGTGACAGCGGGTTGTTAAAAGTGCGAAGTGGGTTAACGAATCGGAAAGCCATTATCGGCTGAGAATTGGGGAAGGATGAGCAGACGGCACCGAGCACGGATTATAACTGAGACACAAACTATGAGCATAAGCGTTAACATTTGATATGTGAACATGTGCTTAATAGTCATTCTTCTTGATCGACATAATTTACAGTCCAGTAAGACTCTAAGAAGGAGGCTTTTACGCGAATCCATACAAATTATTCTTTTAATATATGCATGTAATTCTTCTTATCTCTGTAAAGAAGTCAATAAAGCTTATCTTATCTTAAGAGTCTTAGTTATCAATTTATTTTTCTTCCGTTTAAGATACCTACCAAGTGTTATTTTAATTTCACATAGATGTAGTGGAACATTGGTTCCACTACATATTGCTGCAGAGCCGCAATCTTGTCATTGACAAGATTGCGGCTCTGCGATTAAGGAAGATCAGTGAGTTACCAATTAACACATAACTTGCAGTTCCATTCATATGTTCCTTACATCTACTCCATGTACCGACATCTAGAGTGGCTTGCCAACGCCCGTGCGAGATGCAATGCATTCTGATACTTCCCAGATCCCTAAACCTACTGTGATGCACTTAACTATGCTCGTCATTATGAGATATGAATTCTTAAATGTGATTATGGCCAGTTACGTCGCCGTCTACAATATCAAAATACAGTACTATAGTTTCACGGCAAAATATCCGACGATATTGCCTCCACCCGCCCTTCTCTCATGTCTCGGGGCGGCGCCCGCGCAGTACTCCTCGCGATTGTTCCCATTATTCGTTAATTAGCACCAGATAATGGCTGCAGCACGTCTGCCGCACCTGACGCGCACTCCCGGTACCCGCAGGTATTGTGCAGGGCGCTCTAATGGGTGCCGAGTTATTCAACAGGGCTCAGAAGGTTATGGGCCCTATTGTATGGGAGTATTATTTAATGGTCTCCGTAATGTACCATGTAAGCAACTAATTGCTATACAAGGAGTGAAAGAGCGTTATACTCGTAACACACGACATGAGGTTTGTAAACCCAGGCAAGGGCGTCACGATCGCGCATCACAAGGTATTTTTCAATACATTTTCGAGAAAATGTGTTTTTGTGAATATGGGTAAGTATATGCTTTGAAAGCAAGCATTTTACCGGCTATCCAGCTCATAATTTAGTCTTCAAGACACAATTAAATGCGATTTAAGACGTATTCAATACGCCATGAAGTCATCTGTGATCATACATTTGGGATTATGGATTTTGTAAAGCATCATCTAGATAGTATATGAGAAGATGTTATAGTCTTCACTTCTATTTTAATACCTTCGGGGATTTTCCTTCATGAGTAATGCATGCCAAAGTAAACGACAATGCAATCCTCTCCCACGGCGGCACCCATCGCAACTCATGTGTTGTATCTTGTTGACGCTAATGGAGAATGTTATCAAATATTAACACAGCGGGGAGACGTCTTCGATGCGCTTCCGTCGCGGCGTTAATGACGTCATCACACCCCACCACTGCGGGGAGACCACTCCGTAAATGACATTTACATGCATAAGTTCGCGAGAGATAATAGCTGCAGGCGTCTTGCCTCTCCGCAGATGTGGCTAACTTTTGTCCTCGGTTCTCAGATCTAACAACGAGATTTTGGGAGCATTTCAAGAGCATTGAAAATTAAAATAAAAATCTTTATTTTTCACATAGGCCTAATAAGGTCTTATGAAAATTTAAAACTCCACCGACAAGTTCGGAAAGCAGGAACAATTGGCAAGAAACTTGGCACTTGCTCTTTTCATTAACACTTGGCCAAAATGACCATATTGATAGAATTAACTTCTTCATAATACGCATCGATACTAAAGCTAGCTGAACTAAATGTACTAGGTACAGCAATAACCCAGTGGGCACTCGATCACAAATCGCCTTAATGACCGCTAGATCAACGAGACAGCTGAGTGGCTGAGCCTAATCCGGCCGATGTAGCTAACTAGCGCTCGCTTCGCTGGCGGAGCTCCAAATGTGAGCCAATCAATAGCCTTGTCCGAGCGCTGCTTGCGTGAGAGCCGCGTGTAAACAGCTCTGTCGCGATTATTCGTCTATTATTAACTAGATAAGCTTTAGGTTACGATCTCTCGGTACAGTTGCTGCACTGTGGTCTTTTAATCAGGAGGTTTTATCTGATGGAACCTTTATCTGATGGGGAGCTTCCGGTGAATCTTATTTTAGTAGTATAGTAAAATAAGGATAAAACTCCTGCCAAGTTAGTACGATAAAAGTATTCTGCTGCATCGTCACTTATCAGTTATCACAATACTAGATTTGAGTAGGACAAGGGAATTTAAATAGCTTATCAACATCCTCACACAAAAAAAAAAAACATAAAAATAGATAAAAATATTGTGAAAAGATGGAAAATGATTTAAGTTTTCTTTTGATGGAAACTTAAGTCGAACGCCCGAAACCACTCCATTTTAGGATTTTTTTACACTCTACAGCATTACAGCTACAATCACCTTGGTTGTTGGGCGCGTTGGAACCCTTGTAAACTTAGTTTTTAAGTCGTTAAATAGTTATCACTATTAATAAGTAAGTATATGTACCTACTTGGCCTTTCATAAGTGCTAACAAGTAGTGGCCTATATGAAATAAATGATTTGGATCTTTGATTACCTGATGGTAAGTGACGTTGCAGCCGAAGATGTAATCTTACTATTTAGTTAGGGGTAAGTAGCTCCTATAAATAGTTTCTACACAGGATCACGCCAGAATGCTAAATCAGTCGATTTGCAGTTCATCTTTGCCGGTTGCCCGTCACCCGTGGCGGGAATCGAACACAAGACCTTCCACTTAAATCTTAACGAGTTGCTTTAAGAAGGTCGTCAAAATGATTGAATTAAAAATTACTCGACTTAAAGTTGGTTAAGTTTTATTTAACTTGATCTTTCCTCTTTTCTTGTTTCTTCTTCGCAATATGTAAGCGGCCCGTATAATTTCTTCGAAACACGTCCTGTGCACCCTTTTGGGTGGATAAAGAGTTCGGTTACTTTTATTTAGCGAAACACCGGAGGCTTTCTCCAGGTCCCTAATTGTTATTCTGAAAGTTTGTTAGGTACTCGATGGGTGTAGGATAATATTTCGCCAAATGTGGCAACTAAAGTATATCGGTAAAGAAAATCTCCAAACATGTGTGAAATCAACCGACAATTTTTCAGTGTGGTGGGCTTAGTATCTGAAGCTATACCAAAGCGGGATGATCTAACTTAGAGCAACGTTATCATAGAGCATTTTTTTATAGTAGTTATTAAAGAAAGGCGTGACTATGACACAGTTTCTTACGTGGTAAATCCCTGGTATTCTGATGATTTACTTAGAGCAACGTTACCATAGAGCATTTTTTATAGTAGTTATTAAAGAAAGGCGTGACTATGACACAGTTTCTTACGTGGTAAATCTCTGGTATTCTGATGATTAACTTAGAGCAACGTTACCATAGAGCATTTTTTATAGTAGTTATTAAAGAAAGGCGTGACTATGACACAGTTTCTTACGTGGTAAATCCCTGGTATTCGTATGATTCAATTATTAAACCACCTATCACATAGAGTAGAACAACGTGAACCATTAAAACAACACTTCAACTACTCCATTGTTGGGAGCAAGCTATGCAGTTGAACGTGTATTTCTTACCCCAAGTGTTGTTTCAGAATATTACAAATTCAAACGGTAATACAACCTCTCCGCTCGATGTAATCGAATCTCAACTCAAATTCTTGGTGCGTAAGATTTAATTACCGTTGATATCAAAGTTCGGCCACTCGGAATCTTCGCGAAGTTGCCCTCTCTGAATTTATTATCAAAGAAGAAGGCGAATATCCATTATGAATTTATAGGTGTCGGTGCCGCAAGCCGCTTTGCATAGCCGTCACGACCTCCAGCAACGCTAGCGTAAGATGCTCTATTATCAGCTAAGTCACGGGATATATCATATTCACGTCGACATAATTAATGACGACAGACAACGTAACTCGTATGTACGGAACTTCAATCAGCTTCTTCAAGTACTGTGTCACAAATAAATCACATTACGTGACTAAAATAAAATACGATTAGGATGTATAGTCAAGTAACATTATAGTAGTTTATGAAACGGATGCATAATGGGGGGTATTAAAACATGAGTGTGAGTTTAAAAAACGAGCCGCAGGCGAGTTTTATAATAGTATCACACGAGTGTTTTAATACCTAATTATGTAGAGTTTCATACACTACTTTATCTACGCTCTAATTATCATAAATCCAAACCATAAAATCTTGCTAACGTTTGTCGTAAATCCTTCACTTTGTTGGTAAAAGATTGTGGGTCATTTTTATTGCAATTACCAAAATGTCAGGAGTTAAATTTTCTTTAGTACGTTTCACTGCTAGACATTTTTCCGCGCTAAGTTTTGACTAAGTAACAAAAATAACACATTGAAATGTTAAAAGTTAGGTATGGCGCCAAAATTCAGTTGCAAACTTCGTATAGTCTGTTAAAAAAGTCATGAAACAAAAAATAGTAGAAAAATATTTATACAAGTCAGATAAACTATATTTTTAGTGGATAATTAAATAATCAAAAATTATACATAATTCTTTTCAATATTCTGTATGAACACACTTTTTAATCAGTCATATAAGGCAGGGAAAAATTATTGTTTCCGTGAATTAATTGTTGTCTATGGTCGATCATGACTACCAACTAAATGTTGTCTGTGGACTCCTTATATAAAAAAAAAAAAAAACAAAATTGAGGATTGGCTCTACACTCTCTTTTGGGGCTATGACGACCACAGAGAAAAGAAAGTTATTCCCTGGTCTGTGATTTATTTATAGAAGTCTGTGAATAAAGTAGGTCAATATGTGACACATTTTGATTTCATAATTCGAACTTTAAGCAATGAGCGTAGATAACATACTTAACAAAACGGTTACTTGTTTTGTATGATAAATGGATAAATACTTACTAAAAATATGATGAAGAAAAATCTTCATATAGAAGAGCGTCTAATTGCTATCAAGAAAAATATCAGCTGTCAGTTTTGTTGCGTCGTGCAACAAAACTGACAGCTGATATTTTTTGAGCCAAGTTTTGATAAAAAAAATATTACCGTTCACTTTGTTTACTATGACACTATGAAGACGAAAATCAAAGCATGAATTGATTATATCTTAAATCGATATTGTTTAAAATTATCACGACATTTGACAAAGGGCGCCATGAAGTCCGCGAGATAGCCACTAGGCTATTAAATTACTAGGTATGTTACGCTAGGCCGGCTGCACTTAACATCGTATTCAGGTCTTGAACTAAGCAAACTCATTGATTTACGCCAAGTGTTTCCTCTCCCTGGAGAGTTATTGAACATTACCGCTCCCCCAGGATTCCAGTTAATGTTCCCGTCCAGATGTTGCACGGACCTCGCTTGTGTGTACTCCAAGTATGTAGGTACCTACCCTACCTGTTTATATAACCTACCTAAATACCTACCCATATTCCAGGTACCTACTTTACACTTATATTTGCTCAAAGCTGTAGTGACAGTAAGCAAAACACAGAACCGATGGTCGTTGAAGTGGCGACCCCTAGCAGTGAGTCAACCAAGTGAGCTGATGACTTAAGAGAGTAGCGGGGAGTCGCTTGAGTCCAAACGATGAAAAACTTTTGCAGGTTGGAGCTATATCTTAAGTGTCCACTAACCCACGATGACTCCCATACAAACGTAATACCAAAATCATTTGTAATTCGTGCATATTTCGATCATGTTATGGTGTTATTCGGGTTCATATAGTAATAATCTATGCTCCTGGCCATACACGTATAGCTAGTTCCGAAATACTTTTGTTAAACGAAATTGTAAACGAATATAGTTTTGCTTATTTATATGTCAAAGAGGACATGTTTTCTGCTTATTTGTTTTATAATAAAAACAACACTTATGTGTTTTTTTTACTTGGTATTTTGAATGTATGGAGAAAACGTAGGTCAGTGCATTCTTAAGCAGGAGACCATCAGTGGGTAATTTTTGAATAAAACGATACGAACTATATTTACTCGATAATTTGTCTTTTGTAATTTAGATGACCTTCCTGGAGCAGTGGCGGGCGCTTAGCTTTGTTTCGTTGCGCTTAGTTCGATTTCCGCTACGGGCCACTTTAAAATGTTATGTCTCAGGCCTAGTCTGGTGGGAGATATTAACCGTGGCTAGTTATCCCTGTACAAGCAAAGACGCATTGCCGAGCAAACGGTTGCTGATGTGGCATATAAAATCGGTTTTTTTTTTGCAGAGAAATACATTAAGTAGTAAAAGTTGGAAATATTCGCCGCTGCACTAGGTATATTGAAGTGTAGACAGCTCAGATTTGAAATTCACCTCAATTCCCGCATATTATTCGGGACTTCGGGAAACTCTAGTTCAACTTGAGTTTAACTTTTAAGAAACCCTGTCACTTGACGAGAGGGGGCGGGGGTGGGACGGAATGAAGCCCTGACGTTCCGCAATTAAAACTTTCCCAACGTTGACTTGTGGGAATTCATTCATACATTAGTATGTACCCAATGCCTGAATAATTGGCTCCTCTGAAATTTAATGTACCAATTTAGGTGGTTAAGCACCTATTTATTTTCTAAAGGTATTTTCTAAAGTCTTAAATTCCATGAATTATTCCAATCCATAGAAATTTAGAATTCCAGGGAATTTCCCGGCACTTTTACGTAATAACATGTGACAATTTATTTGTGAAAAACTAATTAATAAATTATGAGAATGTCATAGGACCTGCAATTATTTGCTAAATTGGACACAAAACCCTAAAATTCCGGAAATTGTGTTGGCGAAAAATTAAAAGGGTTCATTTGTGAAAAATTTAATATTTTGCTCCCCGCGGCGCAGTAAAATGAATAAACAGGACGGCGCCTGTTGCTCAGCAGACCAGCCGTAAAGGTCCGTTAGTGCGAGAGGGAACGCAACCGGCGGTCCATTTTCCCGTTATATTGCACCGTGGGCAGTGAGATAATGTATCAACTTGTACAACAGCGCTATCTATGAA
This sequence comes from Coenonympha glycerion, assembly GCA_963855885.1. Taxonomy (NCBI): domain Eukaryota; kingdom Metazoa; phylum Arthropoda; class Insecta; order Lepidoptera; family Nymphalidae; genus Coenonympha; species Coenonympha glycerion. Next base: position 284,971 of record OY979638.1, on the reverse strand, counting down.
ATACCCATCGCAATATTTTATAGAACTCACCAGGCACTCCGTACCTACCTAGATATGGTTTTCTCTCCGGGTGTACGGTTTTGTCGCCTCACCTTCGAGGCCTCACTCGCGTACCCAAGCAATCGTTGCTTTCGCCGCTAGATGTCACCACTCATTATTATTTTGTAAAAAACTTCGGTCGCCGCTCACCAGACGCTAATTATAAGTAAATCTCGACAAGAACTGAAATAAGGCTTATGGGTTTAATTTAAATCTAAATGGGTTTCCAAGTATGATAGACACTATATTACGCATATATTGTATACCGAACAGAATCAGAAAATAATAAATTAAACACCCATTTCAAACTCTACCTCGGTTCTGATGGAAAACTCTAGGTTTTAAGTATGAAATAAAACAAAACGTCGTTAATTCATCGTTTTTATTCATAATTTTTTATCAATAAATTAATGGGACTTGTATACAGATGAGTTTTTTGAATATGAATTAAGTTGGTTTACCCTAAATGTAGATAAGTAGGTACATCGAAACTTCGGTGACTTCAAAATAAAATGACATGACTACAAAACATTTTTTTTTGAGTACGAATCCTACATAATTAATAGAAAACGTTACAAAATGAACAGAGTAAAAATTATACACAAGTTAAAATTACACCTACTATTTTATTATTTAGATTGAAGCTAACGTTCGTTTTTTAGACAATACAAAATAAATGTATGAAAACGTCACCATTACAAAAAGAGCAGAATCGTAGATCGAGATAGTCAAAGCCCTTAGTATGGTTTACACTCTCGCAATAAGCACTCGCAATCGAATATAGTAAGTATGTATAATGTTTATATTTTCAAGCAAGTGATTTAATAGCTGTCCGCTCCGTACATATTTCAATCCACGAAGCCCACTCTGTCAAAATTGTTCGTTATGTTTCATTCGATTCGTATGGCCTTTGACAAAATGGGGCGCGTCATAGTGGATTGAAATATCTATAGCTTGTAGTCAACGTGCTGTTTACAAAGATAGGTAATATAGTATTTTATGAATTCTTCCCTTGACAAAGTCAACAGTGCTGAAATTGACTATTGAGATCACAGAACAAATAACATATTATTTCAAATAATATGTTTGCTTGTTTTTATTATTTGTTCTGTAAATTGAGGATGTCTCTCTTTTAAACGTGTCCCTGTCATGGAAACATGGCAAACGAGGACAATTAATATTAAATAGGATTTTATGTAGTTGTCGAAAATGCGTATACTATTCGATACTCGAAAACGAGTCTTCGACTGCGACGTGCGAGTGTTCAAATCTTTACTAAGGGTTTTATAGTTTCTGACTTCCAAGGTGAATTTCATAAAGCCTGAATACTAAATATACGGACAAACATCAACAGGCTATATCTAACGATAATGCAACGTCATATTATATTCATTACATAACAAGTATTTCGTACTAAGGCAGTGTTTATGTCGTGCGACAGACTGTCACGCAATAATAACTTTTGTATTAGTAGGGGATCCCAAGTAAGGTCGACCTTCACTGAGCTGTTTATTGGATGAAAACTATTTTATATCCGATTAAATATGTCAATAAATATATCGCAAGTGGGTTGCCTAAAAAATTTCAGTCCAGGATATGATTAATTAAGAATTTAAAAAAAAAACCATTGTAACATGAACTCCTATTTGTTAGAGTTCCGTTGACATCTTAGTTCAAATTAGATTAGATGAGCGATTCAGGTCGCAAAGTGCAATTGTGCTTATTTACCTACGATTTTATTATCCGTTAACTTTCTTTTGCCAAAAAATATAGAGCAGAAATACTTTCCTCAGCCAGGAAAGTATTCTGGCAAAAACACTATTTATAACATCCAATCTAATTTGAACTACGATGTCAACTAAATTGTAACAAATAGGAGTCCATGTTACAATGGTTTTTGTTTAATTCTTAATTAATCATACCCTGGACTGAAATTTTTTAGGCAACCCACTTGCGATATATTTATTGACATATTAAATTGGATATAAAATAGTTTTCATCCAATAAACAGCTCGGTGAAGGTCGTTGTATAGCGGGATCCTAGACCATATATACCTCTTGCTTTAAAGTTCTTTGTTAGATTTGATCTAATTTTCGGTGCACGTCACTATTTTCATTGATACATACAGCAAATAGTGGTTAAAAATTAATTCAGAACCTATATACGAGTACAAGTTTTTAAAAGACTTTTTGACCGATTTTATCTCCGTTATTATTGCGTTGTCAGTCTCAGAATCTCGCAAAGCCAATTTAAATTTACCAGCTAAAACGCTTTTACACAACTTTTCTATAAATGCCATTTGCCATTTTAAACCATAATACTATAATTTTGATAATATTCACAACATCTAAGATTATGTATTTTACATTACCTTTGATAAATGCACCATACATCACATAAAAAGTTTACATAACGTTTGATAACATTTCGCATTTGTTTATTATTATTTTATGCAAACAAACAAAAAAAAAACTAATTTTAATAAAAACAATTGCATTTTGTATATTTAATTCTCAATATAAGTATAACACACTTGTATACTTTCATTGTATACGGCAACTTCGCACTTTCAGATATTCAGTTTATTATCTATTTTTAAAACTTACCGCCCGACACACCCACGTTGGAACACGTCGTCCGAGCGAGCCTCATTCTTTTATTGTGCGCGGCAACGAGCACTCGACTACAAAAACACGTCTCGTTTTTGTTAATTTAGGTTCAAAGTGAAAAAAAATTAAGTGTTCAGTGTTAAAACTTGCTTAATTTTCTATACTGATAATGCTTAGACGCTAGTAAAAATTATTATTATAACAAAAATAAAATAAAATCAAATCATATAATTGTGCATTCATCTTCGTCAGACTCCGAGGAAAGAGGGTAAGTGAAAATTAACCTTTTTTCCAGATATCACATCAACTCAAATATCAATGCTGACGAAAGTGTGTCCAAAAATTGAAATCCTAAGGCATCTCTAAGCTAACTTGGAGGGTATCACATTGAGGTTATCACGAAAGTATAGCATGATGCGCGAAATAGTCCAGGCATCTCTAAGCTAGCTTGGAGGGTATCACGTTGAGGTTACCACGAAAGCATAGCATGATGCGTCAATACTCCTGGAGGTTGACTGCGGGTCAACACGAAGGATTCTAAAAAAAAAACTCAAAGGACTTTGCGGATACCAACGGGGGACGATGTCGGTGTGGCGCTGTTCTCGGCTTCACTACAAGTGGCTCCGCATGACCTCCAGGACTTTGATCCCGAATTGCTATCGGCGCTCAGTCACAAGAACTATATTAATGGTTAGTCCCGACAGTTGTAAAATTCTAGCCGACCTTCATTGCAAAGAATCAAATAGTTTATTTGATATACTTGCCTGGCTTATGAATAGCCAGTTAAATGTTATAGCCTTTTATCAGTGATAACTATTTCACGACTTAAAAACTAATTCCACGAGGGTACCAACGCGTCGAACTTTTGTAACTATGTACCTACCTACAACTATATACCTACAACAATAATGTTTAGATTTTGTGGTGGAAAATAATTTTAGTTACTTTCGAAAATTAATGTTCAGATTGTGTAATGGGATGATAATTTAACTGTTAGCTCAAAACTCAATAAGTTAACAATATTATGTATAATGTACCATTAGTCTGGAAGTTTCATTGAAGTGAATTGTTAAATTCTTTCTGAAACTAATAAAAATCTTAAACCACAACGCGTCCTGAACTGAGAAGAAGCTTAAGTATTGACAAATGACATTTTGTTTCGACAAATGATAAGTAATTAAAGTTCACGAACGGGACCAGATGTTTTTTCGGAGAAATAGTTTCGCAGCAGTATAGCAGGTATATGCAGCAGTAATAGTAGTAGTATAGCAGGGCGCGGCGGGCGACTTTGCTATCGACACCCACCGCTGGGACAGCGCAATCTCGTTTCTCGAGAAACTAGCTGGCCCCCTCTCGTTACGGCTCGGCCAGCAGGGGGGGGGCGTGACACACTTGAGTATTGGCGATCAGCCGCGAGGAAGATGCGACGTGACAGCGAGTTTCCAGCATCAGCCACAACAACGACCAGGTTCATCGACGACGCTAGACATTAAGGTACCTATATGCCAGTTGTCTTCAACATTTTGAAGTTTATTGGTTACATATCACTGACAAGGAATCCGTCACGATCTATAATCTAGAATTTCGGGAGTTATAATAAGTGAAGACTATTTTTTGACTTTCACTAGGTGTACAAATGTACGTACATTCAATAAAATATTTTAATGAATTGAACAAATTAAGGAACTAGCTCCAAAAAATTATTAATACATAATACCATTTTAAAAATCGTATACTAACACAGTGTACCGCCTTTACACGTTCACAGCAAAGGAAAAGCGACAAATGTCTTTGACAATCGACATTTCATTTTTGGGTGAGATAATGTGAGAGTGAGTCACTGCATGTTCGATTATAGTTAAGATGTGTCTAACCTCAAAATCTTACGTAGTAAAAGATACATTCTAAATTTAAAGGCGTTGAATGAATTTGTGGTTCAAAATCTTTTGAAATTGATAGTTCATAGAACAACTTACAAGCGAATACCTAAAAAGGGTTTTATGCCTATGAACTGAAGAATCTTATTTTAAAGTACCGATTCATCCTTGGCAAAATACACAAAGAAGTTGTGACTCATCTCAGATACTTACCGCGGTTTTTTCATGAAGATTATTTGTTAGGTGTTAGAGTGTTAAAGTTATTTACTACCCTCAAAACAAGCTCAGTTTCCTGGTTTTATTTTAATTTCTGACGATATGGCAGTATCGTTACCGCAAACTATGACGTGAATGATGTAACAATTCAAATTCTGTAAAGAATTTTATACGCTTAACGCGTTGTATCACCTAAGAGTTAAGCTTAATTCCGATTAAAAGTCCTAGTCCGTATGAAAAATTAGACTTTAGACGCAGCTGTTAGTCCTTCATCGGTTATTCTATCAGATGGCCAGTGGTTACAAAACATTTTTTGAAGTCATCTAACTCCCTTAAACCTAAAAGGTTGAATTAGTGATTCACACGATTTCCCGGTCTAGATGAAAAATAATTCTTTTAATTAGAGAGATTTTTGTTTTTGTAATAATTAACGTTAAGATGAATCGAAATACCTCTTTACAGAGTTGATGGCCATATTTTTCGATACATTTATTTTGATACACATGATTTACATCAGTTGCTTAGGGGATATCAAATATCCTCATTTAAACGATTGGGTTAATTGTTTCTTATATTGAAATTAAAGATAATCAAAAAGCTGACCAAGAGTTACATCCAGTTAATGGGATTAAGCTATCGCTGTAAAATTATATACTTCAAAGTTATTCAAAGAATTTATTCCAATTCACTTTAAAGTTATTCAAAGAGTTCAATCCAGTTATTGAATTTATCGCTTCTTGCAAAAATGCGAAATGTTATCAATACGAATGATGTCTGAACCCAGACGTCTTAGAAACAGACGCATTCTGAACATTTTGGAACACCAAGTTTACCTTTGCTTTTCTATCCATTCTTCTAGAGTTAGAATGCTTAAAGATGCTATTATAGAAAATGCTTAAGGCATACATCGTCTAAGGACCTTACAACTTAGGGTCTTCTCCTTTTACATAAAGTGTCAAAAGACTTACTTCTTATAGTATATTTATTGATAATAAATAAATAAATATGGTCTTTTCGTAGGGAACCACAATTCATAGGAATTACTGTGGGAAGTTCTCTGAAGGCATTAAAGAAAAAAGAAGGACATTTTGTTGGAATTTTTAATAATTTATATGTTTCAAAACTTTTGTGTTATTTACAAAGTTTTGTGGCAATACTGCTTTAATAACGACAGAGAACCGTACAATCCGTAAATTATAAGTCAACCTCGTAATTTCCAACAGAACAACTTGTTAACGACGTAGCATTGTGACGTCGGCATTGAGTTTAATTTTTTGCTGATGATTTTGGGTCAAATTAACAAATTAAAACAATGCTAAAAGGAATAAATAAATTAACGTCAAATACTACATAGGATCCTAAGATCGTATGCTAACACATTGCTCAATGGGTCTTAATAAGAGTTAATTGATCCTGTAACTTTATTAGCCTTAGGCAGTATGCACATCACATATAATGAAAACATTAATATCAGTAAAAGTTAGCATTATTGTATAAATCAAGAAAATTATTGAATTTATACAACGTCGGCTACCACTCGTGGCCAACCAGTTTTACTCATACCATAAATAAATAATACAAAAAGCCTTTTTTATTCTTTGATTAAATTTCTTAAGATTAATTAAAAGCAAGATGAACAATAACCTATGCAATCAATAATATAAAACGTAACTAAATTAATATTTTTTTAATTATAAATTTAGTGTAACTCATAACATACTTTAACGAAATTATAAAAATATGCCACAGCTTTGAAAAACAAATCGATATGTTGGTTATAAAATCTTAGACTAAAACATACGATAGACAACCTCCTGATAACGTTTAAGCGACGTCATAAGGTCGCCTGCAAACAGACCACCACGGAACAGGTGCTGGCGGCGGTCAGTATAAGAACGTGTCTGCCGAGGAATATGCTCTCTCACGAGAGGGGTCTGCGTTTCAGTTCACTCAGAACCAGGTACGCAACACTTTCGAGGTGAGCACGTAGTTTGTTGCTTGACCTCATCAGAAAGACAGTCGGTAGGTCACAATTATTGCAGACTTTTGCTAAGTTTTATAACCGCCCAGTGAGCGATGATGCTTCATTCACAAAAGCTATTTTGCTTTCTAATCATTAATCATTAACATTATTTAAATAATGTGACTGTTTTATTAATCCAGTGAATTAAACGTAAAGATTGGTTAATTAAATTCTTCTGTGGTATAAAGAGGACATATTATAATAGAAAACAATTTACAATCTATTTATGTCCACAATTTAACAAAAATTTTCATCTCTAAACATCTACAAGTGTGTTATACTTATATTGAGAATTAAATATACAAAATGCAATTGATGATTAAACGAACTTACCTGTAAGTGAAGTTCTATCACAATTGTATGAGTATATTTAATTCGAAGATATAAGGTCCCTCCCATACCCAAAGCCCATAAGTATTACGAAAATTTTGTTAAATGTACTCTAAAAAATGAGGCTCGCTCGGACGACGTGTTCCAACGTGGGTGTGTCGGGCGGTAAGTTTTAAAAATAGATAATAAACTGAATATCTGAAAGTGCGAAGTTGCCGTATACAATGAAAGTATACAAGTGTGTTATACTTATATCTTCGAATTAAATATACTCATACAATTGTGATAGAACTTCACTTACAGGTAAGTTCGTTTAATCATCAATTATAGATTACTTATTTGTGCAAGCTTATTGATCTCGAATGATGCTTCACATTTTAGGTGAATATAATTAAATAAAAATTGCCTTAAAATTTATTTTCCCGAATGTAAGATATTAATTAACTAATGACTTCTACGATTTTTGAAAAAAAAAACTTTATATTTAAAACAAAAACTTGTGTTTATACGACTAGACATACCTAAATTAACAAATACATGAAACGCTTTCAACTCTTGCGCAATTCCTTCTACGAGTAGGTAAGTTCAAATTATTTATAAATTACAAAACCCCACACAGTTAGCCAATCTAACATTCAACTAACTTGCCAACTTCCAACCTAATTTTAAAGATCGCCAATCTAATACAGAACATCTATTCATGTTGTTGACTGGAAAATCATCGATCTTAGAACAGTTACGATAAACAAACAGATTGTACATTGCATAATTTAGTTGAATAAAATGGTCTTACAAGTTTGCGATCTTGTGTTGTATTGTATAAAATAAATTGAGTTATGTTGCCATATTTTTCTTCTTACTGGGAAAAACTTGGATCAGAAATGACATGTTTTTTGTCATTTCTGATACAGAACCTTAGTTGGGAGACCAAAATAATTTTCGGTTCAGTGTGTATTGGTTTTAAGACACAAAAACGCTATAAATACAAATCCATATACATATTTATTAATTAATTTACAACATTTTTACACGGCCTAGGTTATGTTTTATCACATTAGTTAATATAAAACCTATCTTAGCAAAATTATTATACTATAAGTATTAATATAGACAACATACAATAATTTAGTGACTTCGCAACGACTATTCATTTCTTAATTACCAATAAAGTATTCCCGAATGATAAATTTGAATACACAGTTAAGAGTCTAGGAATTATTTATTTTGTATTAAACTGCAATTCTAGATAATGTTACAACAGTTAATAATAGTTTGCTAGATATTAAATCAAGAGTTTCAGATAAAGTAAGATTAATAGATAGGTTCTGCCTTTGGAAGATATAATAATTTAGAAAATTTTAATGAAATTTTTAGATGCAGTATGTTTCATTCAATTTCGATGATTTTAATATTTGTATGCATTTAATGTACTGTTGAAATAAACGAAAATGTATAAATATATACTACGTACTGTCCAGAATTGCACATATTAATAAAACAATAAAAATTGATATAAGCAACATTTTCGCTCACAGCATTATTTCTATACAATATTCTATTAATGTCCATTTCTATCACTTACAATGTATTGCAAACATCAATTTTCCGGCGTCATCAGCGTTTTCCCTTTCCTCCATAACTTATGTAAGTTATAGAGGAATTTAAAAAGTCTCATTCGTATTTAGTATATAATTTCCATAACAGTAAAAAGTATTTATTATCAAAACAGTAATTCTTCATTCGTGTTATCGTTTATGTGTGGTAGATCATTAACTTAAAAGTACTTATCAAAACAGTAATTCTTAATTTGTGTTATTGTGTGGTAGATAATATAAATATTATGCTTTTAACATTTTAGAATAATAACACATTTCTTTTGTTGTCAGAATTTTTAGGCATCTCTTCCACTTCTTAATGAGTTCTAAGCTTTAAATATTACTGTAGTTCTATTATTCAGAATTTATTTTGGAACTTCACTGAAAAGTTTAAACGAGTCATTAAAATTTACCAGCTTTGTTGTATCAGCATTCGGCAGTCACAAGTAGCGAAATAAATTGACACGCTCCAATGTATCTTTAGTGAAGTTTACATTCAAATTCATATTGCGTAGAACGAAGCCTGAGTGTCGGCGAAATCTATAACGTACGAGCGTCCTATTCATGCCTTTCCATGCGCTACTGCTATAGGACAATTGGTACAGTACATGAGCGGTCCTGTATTGTTTTGCAGCGAGTAAAGCGCTGTTAGACGTCCAGCTGCTGCGGTCGGTAGGGCGGGTGCGGTTGGTGCGGCGGGTGCGGTTGGTGCGGGGGGTGCGGCGCGAGGCGCTCGAGCGGCTCCAGGTCGGTGCGCGGGCGCACGGGCGCGCGCGGCAGGCGCAGCGGCACCGGCAGCAGCTCGGGCATCACGCTGTGGTGCGTCACCAGCGCCGACAGCGAGCTGAACTCCTTCGTGAAGCCCTGCAACGACACAACCGTTTGTGTGAGTTTAAACGACGCAGGAAGATGAGCTGCCGAGATCTAAAGTTAACTACTTAGCACCCGAGACCGAGTCAAAATACTTAGCACCCGAGACCGAGTCAAGATACTTAGCACCCGAGACCGAGTCAAGATACTTAGCACCCGAGACCGAGTCAAGATACTTAGCACCCGAGACCGAGTCAAGATACTTAGCACCCGAGACCGAGTCAAGATACTTAGCACCCGAGACCGAGTCAAGATACTTAGCACCCGAGACCGAGTCAAGATACTTAGCACCCGAGACCGAGTCAAGAATGAAAATTAAAATTTATTCTGTGTTAGTAAAAAAATACTAGGATATCTTAATTGTCGCCAAAGCACGAAGCGATTTACTAAAAATTGACAGAAATGTAATTAAGTAAATAATATGTTATTATTCTATTAGCGAATACTTAGGTTAGTCTAAATTAATAAAATTTTAATAAGATTGTATTTTAAAATAAATGAGTTGTACCCCTTCCACGTTGGTACGTTACCATCTTCGGCTGCATCATCACTTACCATCAGGTGAGATAGCAGTCAATTACTAACTTGTATAGAGTAAAAAAGAAAGTATAACAGGTAAGTACTATAAACAGCTGCTCACCTTAATCTTGTACCCTTTGGGCGTCCTCAGGATGAGGTAGTGCGCGATGCCCATGGGCGCGAAGTCGCGCGGCACGCGCAGCGACAGCGCCAGGCAGCCGTGCTGCGTCGTGCTGCCGCGTACCAGGAACGCGCCCGGCGCCTGCGCGCCCAGCACCTCCAGCGCGATCTGCGCGTTCGCAGGGGAATCGTCACGACTTACAATCAATTTTATATTATACAATACTAGCTGTAGCACGCAGCGAATTTCGACTTTACATATCCCGTTATGATGAAGCAATTTTATAAGATAGACGTGTGGTGTTGATAGCTTTTTGTAGACCTCTTAAAGGTGACCTGCTTTTTTGCGTAACTTGAACCGTTCACGCATCGCACAAAAGGGAACTGCAAATTTTTCCGTTTTCGCAACATTTTTCATTGATACTCGCTCCGATTGATGCTCATAAGTATGTCATCTTTTTTCGTTATAAGTGGACTATCCGACACAAAAATATTTCTATCATTGATAATCTTAGAAAATACTCGGACCAGTATTTTCTAAGATTATCAATAATGCGAAATAACAGTCGCTTTGCTGTCATGGCACAGGTTATTTATTAGTACTAAGCGCATAACCAAGTATATTTACTAACTTCTCTAGGGATCCCCTGCTGGAACCAAGGTGCGTGTCTCAGCTCCGGCTCCAGCGGCCTCGCGTTGTTGTTCCCGGAGTTCCGGGACGCGCCGCACGACGACTCCCCCGACGACGACGAAGTAGCTCCGCTTCCCGTGCTCGGTCTACTGGAATAGATTTAAATAACGTGTCTTGAATAACGTAAGAAAAACAGTATGATTCCTCATTAATTTAATTTATTCTTGTTGTGAACTTCCCTCGGTTTAGGTGATGATATTACCAAAGTCTAAAAGGAATGTCCCTTTAAAGATTTTTTGGACCCTCGGCTTGAGCTCATGCTTTATGATCGCATGACCGCATAGCAAGGCGTGCGAGACTGCTCTGTCGTATACTCCCCTTAAGCTTGCCTCAGAGATTTACCAGCAGTTCAGAGGGAATAATTCTGTAATGTGCTACTCACCCATTGCTTATATTATTGCATTTCCTAAATTCTTTATCGAGGTCGCAGGGCAGCGTGTCGAGGCGTGAGCGGTTGCTCTCCCGCGTCCTCGCCTCTGCCTCGGATGCCTCGTTGATGTAACCGCCGTTGAGGCATAGAGGCGCATTTGTAGGCCTGTAACGTATTTACACACATTCATTCGACATGAGCCTGGTGGAGAATACAAAACTCATTACGACCTGGTATTTCCTCAAAACAATTGAAGTTATTTGAAAAATCAGTCTCAGACAGACAGTCAAAGGTTAATATGAGCCGTGCTCTGGTGAATGAAAGGGCTGTAGTACGATGAAAAATAAGGTGAGTTCCATTTTCGGGTACGGGCTCTGTCTGTGACGAGCGGCGTGGCGTCGTCGTCGGACTGCTGCAGCAGCGCTCCGCTGAGGCCCATCGCCAGCCGCTTCATCAGCGGCGGCCGCTCCATGCGCTCCAGCCGCTCGCCCAGGCGCCGGTAGCAGCTCAGCTCCTTGGGAGAGTTCCACTCCTCGGAGGAGCTCGGGCTCGTATACATGCGACTCACGTGGTGTGGGTGTCTGTGACGAGCGGCGTGGCGTCGTCGTCGGACTGCTACAGCAGCGCTCCGCTGAGGCCCATCGCCAGCCGCTTCATCAGCGGCGGCCGCTCCATGCGCTCCAGCCGCTCGCCCAGGCGCCGGTAGCAGCTCAGCTCCGTGGGAGAGTTCCACTCCTCGGAGGAGCTCGGGCTCGTATACATGCGACTCACGTGGTGGGGGTGTCTGTGACGAGCGGCGTGGCGTCGTCGTCGGACTGCTGCAGCAGCGCTCCGCTGAGGCCCATCGCCAGCCGCTTCATCAGCGGCGGCCGCTCCATGCGCTCCAGCCGCTCGCCCAGGCGCCGGTAGCAGCTCAGCTCCGTGGGAGAGTTCCACTCCTCGGAGGAGCTCGGGCTCGTATACATGCGACTCACGTGGTGGGGGTGTCTGTGACGAGCGGCGTGGCGTCGTCGTCGGACTGCTGCAGCAGCGCTCCGCTGAGGCCCATCGCCAGCCGCTTCATCAGCGGCGGCCGCTCCATGCGCTCCAGCCGCTCGCCCAGGCGCCGGTAGCAGCTCAGCTCCGTGGGAGAGTTCCACTCCTCGGAGGAGCTCGGGCTCGTATACATGCGACTCACGTGGTGGGGGTGTCTGTGACGAGCGGCGTGGCGTCGTCGTCGGACTGCTGCAGCAGCGCTCCGCTGAGGCCCATCGCCAGCCGCTTCATCAGCGGCGGCCGCTCCATGCGCTCCAGCCGCTCGCCCAGGCGCCGGTAGTAGCTCAGCTCCGTGGGAGAGTTCCACTCCTCGGAGGAGCTCGGGCTCGTATACATGCGACTCACGTGGTGGGGGTGTCTGTGACGAGCGGCGTGGCGTCGTCGTCGGACTGCTGCAGCAGCGCTCCGCTGAGGCCCATCGCCAGCCGCTTCATCAGCGGCGGCCGCTCCATGCGCTCCAGCCGCTCGCCCAGGCGCCGGTAGCAGCTCAGCTCCGTGGGAGAGTTCCACTCCTCGGAGGAGCTCGGGCTCGTATACATGCGACTCACGTGGTGGGGGTGTCTGTGACGAGCGGCGTGGCGTCGTCGTCGGACTGCTGCAGCAGCGCTCCGCTGAGGCCCATCGCCAGCCGCTTCATCAGCGGCGGCCGCTCCATGCGCTCCAGCCGCTCGCCCAGGCGCCGGTAGCAGCTCAGCTCCGTGGGAGAGTTCCACTCCTCGGAGGAGCTCGGGCTCGTATACATGCGACTCACGTGGTGGGGGTGTCTGTGACGAGCGGCGTGGCGTCGTCGTCGGACTGCTGCAGCAGCGCTCCGCTGAGGCCCATCGCCAGCCGCTTCATCAGCGGCGGCCGCTCCATGCGCTCCAGCCGCTCGCCCAGGCGCCGGTAGCAGCTCAGCTCCGTGGGAGAGTTCCACTCCTCGGAGGAGCTCGGGCTCGTATACATGCGACTCACGTGGTGGGGGTGTCTGTGACGAGCGGCGTGGCGTCGTCGTCGGACTGCTGCAGCAGCGCTCCGCTGAGGCCCATCGCCAGCCGCTTCATCAGCGGCGGCCGCTCCATGCGCTCCAGCCGCTCGCCCAGGCGCCGGTAGCAGCTCAGCTCCGTGGGAGAGTTCCACTCCTCGGAGGAGCTCGGGCTCGTATACATGCGACTCACGTGGTGGGGGTGTCTGTGACGAGCGGTGTGGCGTCGTCGTCGGACTGCTGCAGCAGCGCTCCGCTGAGGCCCATCGCCAGCCGCTTCATCAGCGGCGGCCGCTCCATGCACTCCAGCCGCTCGCCCGGGCGCCGGTAGCAGCTCAGCTCCGTGGGAGAGTTCCACTCCTCGGAAGAGCTCGGGCTCGTATACATGCGACTCACGTGGTGGGGGTGTCTGTGACGAGCGGCGTGGCGTCGTCGTCGGACTGCTGCAGCAGCGCTCCGCTGAGGCCCATCGCCAGCCGCTTCATCAGCGGCGGCCGATCCATGCGCTCCAGCCGCTCGCCCAGGCGCCGGTAGCAACTCAGCTCCGTGGGAGAGTTCCACTCCTCGGAGGAGCTCGGGCTCGTATACATGCGACTCACGTGGTGGGGGTGTCTGTGACGAGCGGCGTGGCGTCGTCGTCGGACTGCTGCAGCAGCGCTCCGCTGAGGCCCATCGCCAGCCGCTTCATCAGCGGCGGCCGCTCCATGCGCTCCAGCCGCTCGCCCAGGCGCCGGTAGCAGCTCAGCTCCGTGGGAGAGTTCCACTCCTCGGAGGAGCTCGGGCTCGTATACATGCGACTCACGTGGTGGGGGTGTCTGTGACGAGCGGCGTGGCGTCGTCGTCGGACTGCTGCAGCAGCGCTCCGCTGAGGCCCATCGCCAGCCGCTTCATCAGCGGCGGCCGCTCCATGCGCTCCAGCCGCTCGCCCAGGCGCCGGTAGCAGCTCAGCTCCGTGGGAGAGTTCCACCCCTCGGAGGAGCTCGGGCTCGTATACATGCGACTCACGTGGTGGGGGTGTCTGTGACGAGCGGCGTGGCGTCGTCGTCGGACTGCTGCAGCAGCGCTCCGCTGAGGCCCATCGCCAGCCGCTTCATCAGCGGCGGCCGCTCCATGCGCTCCAGCCGCTCGCCCAGGCGCCGGTAGCAGCTCAGCTCCGTGGGAGAGTTCCACTCCTCGGAGGAGCTCGGGCTCGTATACATGCGACTCACGTGGTGGGGGTGTCTGTGACGAGCGGCGTGGCGTCGTCGTCGGACTGCTGCAGCAGCGCTCCGCTGAGGCCCATCGCCAGCCGCTTCATCAGCGGCGGCCGCTCCATGCGCTCCAGCCGCTCGCCCAGGCGCCGGTAGCAGCTCAGCTCCGTGGGAGAGTTCCACTCCTCGGAGGAGCTCGGGCTCGTATACATGCGACTCACGTGGTGGGGGTGTCTGTGACGAGCGGCGTGGCGTCGTCGTCGGACTGCTGCAGCAGCGCTCCGCTGAGGCCCATCGCCAGCCGCTTCATCAGCGGCGGCCGCTCCATGCGCTCCAGCCGCTCGCCCAGGCGCCGGTAGCAACTCAGCTCCGTGGGAGAGTTCCACTCCTCGGAGGAGCTCGGGCTGGCTTCGCTCGCCTCGCTGGGCTCGCTCGCTTCGCACGCGTCCAACTTCGTACCGCCCATTATGTCGCATTGTGTTGGTGACCTGGAATTGTGGTTTTGACACTTTTATTATCCGCCTATACCAGTAATTGTCAACATGTTGCACGCGTCAAGAAGGGCACTATAGTTTTTGACCGTGCAATCCGCATCGAGTAACAGTTCACGCTGGGGGCTAGAGGCGGAGCAAGTGCCTGGTGACTGCGGAGTACTCACCGGTCCCGGCAGCGCGGGTAGTGGTGCGTGAGGCCCGGCAGCGAGTCGGGTGCGCGCGCGCAGGTGCCGCCGCTTAGCTCTTTGCTCTGGAACCAACAATCACAACTATAGCCGTACGAGTAGCATAGCATTACCAGTAGGTCTCAGTACCTAATACTAGATAAGTTTTAATTTCGTTTTATGAAAACTTCGCAGTGAAAGTAGTTTAAGACAATGAAAAAACAATAAGTCATTTTAAAAGTACTGATACTTGTATGAATTTGAAGCAAGTTTTTCCAACATGTTCTTAGAATTGGCTCGCGATTACAATTATTAGATTCGTGAATATTTAAGAAATCCTTAGTTGTGAATGTTCACAACTGAAGAATCATTAACAGCATAAACCTTTGATCTATGTATGTGAGGAGTGAGGAGTCTCTCAAGCCGAGGGATATAAATAGACTGCTGATGATGATAATAATTTTAGCCATCGTCTTCCTACATAATAAACTTTAATGGTTTTACTTATTACAATTTTAAGTATTTTGAAATGTAAGCAAAACAGACTTTAAAGTTTTAAGGATAAGGAATAAAATACACTAAAGCGTTTACTTCGTGTACATAATTATTCACTAGTACTTTATAACAGCAAAGCTTCCTGTCGTAAAGTGGAAACGGTTTGGAATGCTTCAAACGCAGTGCCTGTTTCTGCTCGCAGCGTAGGTAGTAGAACGCTAAGTAGACTTTACGTTTCCTTAGCTTTATTACTTTTTTACTACTCAGTATAGTATAATATATTTTAAGGAAAAAAATTGGCCAAGTGAGAGTCAAACTCTTGTAGATATGTAAAGCCTGCCATTCCGTACACAACCTGAAAGGAGACCCGTACTGAGCAATAAGAGCGGTTCCCAATATCCTATCTAGCCATGGTTTTCCTTACTAGAGATAGTAATTTGACATAACTTATATCGAACTTATTTCACATTGATATAATAGAAGATAGATAGAATATTGGGAAACGGCATTAATCAGTTCAGGGTTATCTCCAAAGGTTTGACTTGAGTGCTCGAAATACCAACATCAGCAAACATGTTAATTATACTCTTACAGAAACAAAACATCACAAAGTCATATCATTAATTCTGGCTGTTAATTTAACAGGAGACAGTTTTAAAGCGTTTTACAGTAATTTAACATTTCAAGTGGCTAATGAATCCTCGCGTCCGTTCACGATGTGTCTCCAGTCTCCGCACACGCGCAGGGGCACAGATTTACGCTAAGTTTATAAATCAGTCTCCCGCGCATTCCAAAGAGCCAGTCACGGAATGTGAACCGACGACCTATCCACGAACAATATCACTGAGCCCAACCAACTTCAATTCGCCCGAGGAACTTAAAATTACAGAACAATCAACCTTGAGATTAAGAAGTTAAGGATTGTTGTATTTGTGTTCAGGTGAATGATGAAAGCTGCAATATCGTTATGGTTATCCAATAATGAAAGCTCGCGTTTATTCTCGTAGTTTGGTGAAATCTTTGCATATTGATTATAATCCTGGTTAATTCGATTACCGTTGAGAAAGTTTTGTAAAAAGTTATAATTGTCATGAATAAAGTTTGTAATCTTTCGACGATCAAAAGCTCAAGTTTACAGGTTGGCAAAACTTTATACTGTCTTCTTTGTCGATATCAAATTTTATGACAGTGACAGAATATTAAAGACTATGATATGAAAGACCAATAGTATTCCTGTTCACCCAAAATACCATCCTGAGTCCTGATTAAGCATAAATCTTGTGAAGAACAGTGGGTATAATATAAATTGACAAATTCTTTCCGTATTGTTTGAACCATTCGAATGAATTTCTTTCTTTTATTTCAAACATCGAATGCTTCCACGCCATTACTTTACAGGGCACCATCAACCTTTTAATTGACAAATCTCACAAGAAAATCTACCTCAAAATTAAAGATTTAGGGTTTAAAATCTCATGTTTTCAATTGGTATTCTAAACGGATGTTGTCGCGTGACAGAACTCCATTTAAAATAATATCCGGAGGGCAATGGTAGACAAATCGTCGAGTTTATTATTATTATTTTTTTCATTTTCCTTTTTTTCGTGTGTATTTCTGTAAAACACATCCCGGCTATTAAATACTTTCACGTGTGACTATTCGGTTCGCTGTCGAAATGTTCTGTTATTTCACGTAGCGAGTTTATGGGTTTTTTATTCGACATCTATTGTTAGATGATAAAAATGTAGTTTTACTGCTCTTCCGTTCGTTGTACAGGATTTTCTTGATACATTTTACAAAGGTGATTAAATTTAATAGTTGTTTATTGACCATAGACACGCGAAATTAGGCTGTAGTGAATCTATGATTTTCAAATGGATTAGGTCATAGGTGACAGGTGACAATTCGATACAATTTGTAAAAATACCCACGTTTTTACTTACGTTTTTTACGTTGTTACTACGAGTAGGTATATATTTTGTACAGTTGTTTCAAGCCATGTACAATGCCTCGATAGTCGAAAATCCAACCGACCGCCATTTGGTAGCTAAGCACTATTAAAAAACTTACTAATACACATCGGTCTAAACTGGCCTGCAAAAGTAAGTATCACACTTTTCAAATTAAATTGATACAAAGTGTGACACTTACTTTTGTAGGCCAGTGTACTATGGGAGTTATCATACCACGTAAGGTTACTATTAATTCAGTAGTGGTTGGCACATAAGTAGTAGTCGCTAGATTTCTAACTAAATTTGGACTCGTTTAAAAAAACAAAAAAAAAACAGTACTCTCTTTATACAGAGTCGCTCGTGCCGTTTGCGGTACTTGTTATTTGTGAGTTAATCAATCAGCACGACAAAAAACTATAGGTAATCGCTCGCTGGTTGATGTCTAAAAAAAAAGCGAAACCGATGCCAGCATCTGAGCTTTTGTTGGTAAAGAACGGTAAATTAAAAAAAATGAATTGGTAAAAAAAATGAATTGGTGGTAGTTATCGTCATATGCTCTACCACTTTCTATGTCGCACAGGACATCTCCTTTCAGAATGACCAAACTTCTCCCAACCCGCACTAAGCCAGCGTTATCACGCTACTTTGCATACTTTTGAGAAATTGCAGTGAACAATTTCCTCAAGATAATTTCCCGAGGGATATTATTTATTTTATAAAGCACACATAGGCACTGTAACTCCAAAAAGATTAGAAACCTCTATCCCTGACGAATGGAAAAAGTGCGAAGGAATAGGCTATCCTTAATGATATTTTACAGCAATATTTCAATCATTTAACTCTCAATAATTTGATAATACAATAAAAAAATTACCAACAGCACTATTACGTATTTACTAGAATTACAAGTATGTTACTGATATTATAATATATTCTGTGGTACTGGTATGAGGAGACAAAACACGAAAAACTAGTAAAATGCTGTGCAAACTAAATATTAAATTCCTTTTATTGTCACTACAGTAAAAGGAATTTAATGAACTGCAACAACTATGAACGAGCAGAATAAACTAGTGTTAACGAGTTATTCGCAGTGAAGCTTTTATCATAAAACTAAACGGAATTGAAGCCATGTTCTCAAGTTAACATTATACAATAATTTATCTACTGTTATTTAAAGAGCTCTCTATGAAAAGATCATCTAAATCGATTTGGTTTCTTGAAATGAACAATAGCCTATATTATCAACAAATATAACTACCATAAAGATTTAAAGATGTCATATTGTATGTATTAACTAATAAGAAATTCCTGTTGCGTTAGGAAGCACCTGAATGTAAACCAACAAAGAATACTTCCACATCATAAAACAAACCTTAACGAATAATAATATTATAACAACGTATAATGATTTAGCGTGGAATGAGAAAACGAGAATATATCACCGAGGATTGCGGACTTTTCGAGAATAAAATGCACAGTTTAACGTTTTGAGAGATCTTCTGAACAGCAATAATGGAGAATACGAATGCACAGAATGTGGGTTAACAGACATCTTATCGTTTTAGAAAATAAAGCTGTTTTAAGCCTCGTAGTAAATTATGCTTGAATGATCTCACATAAAACAGCGTATCTTTTAAAAACCCAATTTTATAAATTTCTAGGGCTAAAATTCATTTAAAAACCTCGCAAGAGTACGTATGAAGGTACATATTATATTAATTTACCATTAATAATAGCAGCAGTACTAGAAAAAAAAAATTAAATTGTGCCTGTATAGGTAGTATTTAAAATTATAATTCTGAGTAAAGATTTCTATCATATTTTCTCATAGAAGTACCTACCTAATTTTTAAACTGCATTATAATATTTCACCTGTACTCGAAGTTAACGAAACGTAAGTACTCGAAAATCTATCTGCGAACCTACTTTAAATTAATGGCGTCAGCCTGATAAATGTGAGAATTATAACTGAATCAAATTATACTACAATCTACGTTCTACGAGTACATTCTGAAGCGAGCAGAAACTTTTAGGAACTTTTATAATGTGAATATTATGCCGTGCGAGTGGGCCAGTTTACTTTGGATCCACGTGGGACCATAAGTCAGTTTGAGCCAGTTGCCGAGTCAAAGTAAAATGGGACAAGGTTGAACAAGTGCTAAGTAGCTCGGCGAAACTTCTAAAACGCTTTGAAATGAGACGAGTGGCCAGGAGTGTTAGTAGAGCTTTTATGGAACTTATAATGTATATAAACAACTAAATTATTTTGCTTTACTCCGAAATCTCCCATGAATTTGAATAATAGTAGTATCATTACGTAAAGCAGAAAAAAACTCTACGCTTTTAAATATGTTTTGCACGTTCAACTGAAAAATTGTCCACACATAGCTTACTCGTATCTGTAGATAGTTTTTCGTAGATTTCTGCAGTTCTATCTACGAAATCACGTGGAGATTCATTTTGAGTTATGATTTCAAATAGACCTTGTAAGCCTTAACTACTTAGTTACATAAACATTTATATTAAAATTCATTTAAATATTAGATATGACAATGTTGAGAGTTATTCCACGACTAAAACTGGGAAAAGTTACCGAGGTTTCCACAGGTAATGATGACCTCCGTGGCGCAGGGGACGCACGCTCGGATTCGAGTGGGAGGTCGCGGGTTCGATTCCCGCCACGGGCCAGTTTGGAATTTTATAATTTCTAATTTGGCTCAGGTCTGGTATGGTGGGAGGCTTTGGCCGTGGCTAGTTACCACCCTACCAGCAAAGACGTACCGCCAAGCGATTTAGCGTTCCGGTATGATGCTGTGTAGAAACCGTTGGGGTGACATAACTTACCCTTCCAAGTTAGTACCTACGCTAACATCTTCGACTGCATCATCACTTACTATCAGGTGAGATCGCAGTCAAGTACTAACTTGTATAGCATATAAAAAAAGGTAAGTTAATTTTATTTACAAAACCTACGTCATCTAGCCCAAAAGATAATTTGTGAAACAATTGCGAAACACGCAATGGGCATAAACCACGGCCGCCAGACAGTGTCAATGGTGGGGTATAAAACAATACCGCCACCGGCATTTTAACTGCAGGGCATAATGGAGGTAAAACTGCCGTCGATCGTCCTCAATGTGAACTTATAAGTATTTCGCACGCAACGTCTGTGGAGTATCCAATATCGAACCGCCAACTTATTGATAAATTAAAAACTTAGTTCCAATTCGTTATTTAGTTGGAAAAGCGGAGCAACTAAGTACCACTCAAAGGAACAATTGACGTTCTTTCATCAATGGCAATGGAATTAATACTTTTATCAATACTATTTATTTCACTAGCATGTAATGACGTCTGCAGCGTATGTGTAACTGACGTCTCCCGTCACTCGCAGGTCGCGGAGCACGTTTTCTATCAGCCGGAAGAGCGTTCCCATTTTCCTAAACGTTTCGTATTCGGCTTCGAAAGATCAAATAGTGTGTGGTGCAAGCTACGAGATGTGGTAGGTAAGATGTGAAGTACTAAGTAACTAACTCGTATCTAATTTAGAATAGTAGCAGTAAAATCCAGAACTTGAAAGTTATTTAAGTATTTTGGAATATATTAATCAAGAGTTTGGAACTGTAATATTTCGTCATCTGCACAAGTTAATCCATGGAACCTGAACCTTCTCAGTGTTCAGTATCAATTGTTACCAATGGGGACAAAAATTAGACAAAAAATCAATTAAGGTAAAGAATATAAAAAAAAATATCAGTCAACCCATTTTTGAGATATGACGAAAAATTTTACTCTATACAAAATGTTTATTGCATTTGACACGGAGATAAATAAATAGTGTAATTAAGAGTTATGAACAGGTAATACAAGTACAAACTTTAAAACCAACACGATAAAGAACTTTGCGAGCTACATATATGTAGTTTCAATATACGTAGTATCTTGAATTTTTAAACAGATTTATGCTGCAACGAGAAGCAAGAAAAAGGATTTAAGTAAATATCGATTATTTATTATTGAATCGGTTCTGGGAGACTGTAAAGGTGAAAGGTGACAGACGATTTCACGCTTGTCCGACTGCGGTTAATCGCGCAAACAACAGTGGCTGTAATCGGAAACCCGCGAGCGACTCGCGAAAGGTCAACGAATCGAATTAATTCGATTATCATACATCATCGAGCTGAGCATTTATTATTCTTCATCATTTGTTCTACTCAGCGATCTCACATGAAAGCTCGGTATATCAGAGTGCCAAAAAAAAAAAACAAAAAAAAATCTCCTTGCTTTTTAAATATGAGTAGGTAGGTACTAGGTACGAGTAAATCCAGTGTAAGAGCAAAACCTGCGCGATATTTTAACAATAGTCTAGTCTACTGAAATAACATTAGTAGTACTGTGCCTAGTAACATTTTGTAAGTAATAGTCTATCTATGTAATAACATTAAGTAGTAATAGTAATATTATTAGCTAAAGGACTTATAGTATAAGTCCTTTAGCTAATAATATTACTATTACTATAAACCTTAACCTTAGGTAGCTATAAGACTTATAGCTACCTAAGGTTTTGGGTGAACCACTTGAAAATGATAAAGAAGGTGTAATTTTACAAAGATTAATTTGTGTTAAATTATATTCTAGGTGTACGTGATACGTCAGCTGACAAATTCTGCGCAAGTTCGTGTCTTGCGGCACTAAATCGAACGAATCACCCCAAATAGCGGGGCGCGTTTATAGCTCCGAATATAGTTCTTTTGTTCGTGAGTGCCTCTCCGCACGGAACCCGACAGCCCAGACGTGACCCCCCATCCCCCCACCACTGATCCTGCACACGCAAATGTCACTTGTGCAATTATCCACAGATTTATGCATCTTACAAATATTGTCACCATGTTGTGTTGAAGAAATAACACTTAAACTCACTTATGTGTACCTCGGCTCTGCCTCGGCCAACATTCACACGTTCGTCTATCAATGCCTCTTTTGCGGGCCGCTTCAGTAATATACTATTATAATAGGCTCCCTACTTACCAGAGGTATTTGTCATCCCTTCTCTCTCGTAGGTAGACTTGTAAAGTTGATTTTTACCATGTAAAAATAAAGACAAGTTTTGGACTGTACGTTGACACAGAACTTTATAATTGCGATACAAGAGATACCCCTCCCAGGAGCCGAATTCACAGGCGTTTGACTGTGAATTTGCCTGTGTTTGAACGTTAACTACTGTACCTATAATGCTCGAACTATGGTAAGTAAAGTCTGGACAGTAAAAATTAACTTTTTTTATCTTTTCTTAACAAAACCGCATGTTCTTAACGCGACCACATCCTGTTGTTATTGATTTTGTTTCTTATAGCGTTAACAATAATCAGGCGTCACCACAAATAAAAGAAAAAGCCTTTAACGTAGCACGAACTCTGTTTTTTATTCGGTTGCAAAATAAACAAAAATTGGTATAAATAAATCACTGACCAACAACAATTAGACTGACTGTGAAAGCGTCAAAAAATCATTTGTTTCGTAAATTAAAAAAAATGTTTTTTAATTTATCAATTTTTGATAGAGCAATATTGATTTAATGGACACAATTTATTTGTTTATTCAGTCACAAAGCCTATCGTAGCTTCTGCGACATTCTAATGCATTCTAAAATTGTTGAAACCTACTGGGTATGGTATACGCAATTCTCTATTGAAAAGTCAACATCTATTGATGATGATCCAGTATCTGGGTGAAACATGCATCGTGTCTAGTGTAAAAGTTGTGTTGCATGTGAGTGGTGGCGGCCTTGGTTGCTTGGGAACTAGGCTTTCTCGCTTGGTTGGGACTTGAAAAGCTAAGCGGTAAGTAAGTATCAAGTTAGCTTTGTTCTACAGATTTTTTTCTGGTGGCGTATAAACAAAGTATTCTAAAGTTCTCTTCTAAATGTGATCTGTAATTCATAGCATAAGCATTAAGTCAGTAATATTATGTATTCGGTGTCGTAATGTTCGTTAAGTTTTTTAATAATAAAGAGAAGTTTCTGTTAACCGTTAATTAAAAACCCGAATTGAAGTAATAAAGACCCTCTCTCCGCAGTCGTTAAATTGATACGATTGCGTATCCCTCTGTAGTCTGTAGTCTGCAAATTAACTGTGTAGCGGCTTCATTGGCAAATGGCAATACGAGCGACATTCCAATCGCAACCCGATCGCATTGCCAGACCTCATGGGACGGCATGTGAAAGTAGGAGTTAGATTTCACGTGTTTATGGAAAAAGCTAACGTATCCACTTGGTTGCATTGTTACTTACCATCAGGTGAGATTGCAGTCAAGTCTAGTACTTGTAGCGGATAAAAAAAAGTTAATCAATGGTAACGAGGGTTCAAACTTCAACATAATACACCGTTGGAAATTTCAACATTGTTGGTGAGGCAAGATATGTGTAATTGCAAAATACATGGGGAGAAAGTAAACAGGCGTCTGACAGACACGAACTTACTTCGTGCCTCTGCTGATATAAAAAGTAAAATCACATCATTGATCAACTGCATTGAAGCAGTAGCTGTACATAGTAGATGAAGCACTAATATCATTATTTTTGTCATACTCAGCAACGAACCTGTATGGTATAACAAAATTCCGGGTTCCATATACATATATTTAGGTAATCATCAGGACATGGTTTGCAGCAGACTGGATGAAGATATAGGTTCGCTGTCATTTCTAAAACACTTTATTAAATCACTGATAATACTCCGGTAGTAGAGCGAATGTAAGTCAAATATGAAATAGATGTGATAGGCAATGTAGTAAATAATACTTTTGTTTTTTGCTGCATGGTATCACATTAAGTCTATCAACAGTACTCATACCAACAGACAATAATTGAATATGATACGAATAGCTAAGAAGCTCAGTAAAGCAGTGCACCAACGGTATCAAGTGCTACTGGCTCAGTAGTCATTAGACACGAGTACTTACTACTATAATATCTAACGTATATCTAGTAGCTTCGCAACCTGGGTCGAGTGTCAGTGCACTGTGAGATAGACTTTTTGCAGTTAACCCACATAGTTATACACAAATAAAACCGTTCATTTATCTAGGAAGACGACGAGCTTGTAGTATTTGCTATTTTATGGCCCAATATTGAAAATAGATCTTATCTCAGAAAGAGAAGATTTTGACTTTAGTCCTTTTCTCGTGTGATGACCAAGTTTCTCGAGTTTCTTTACCAGTGAAAATTTTCTCACAAAAAGGTTGACATCGACATCGACATCGACTAAAATTATGAACACATAAAGATAATATTAGAATTACTAGAAGGGTCATCAATTCATCGCCCCTATTACAAATTATAATTATTTTAAGCATAGATGATGTGAAATTGGTTTCGTGCCCGAATCTCTAGCATATCATGAAATTATTAATATCGTCAGTTTTATATACAATTTTTCAATAAGTATAAATGAGTCAATGTGAAAGAACTAATAAAAATCAGGAAAATAGGAATGAGAGAATATCCAGAAATTATTATTATAAAAAAGATAAACAAAGAAATGGGTAATCTTCGGCCATATCACTTGTCCTAGAGTTCAAGGCCACATATTGTGGCTATCAAGCTTAAAGAGTTCTGCATGTAAAATTGTCCATTGATTTGTTTTTTCCGACACTACGCAAGCACTCTAAATTCCAGATAAGAACCCCTCTACGTTTGAGTAAAATTGATTCATTAAAACCAATTTTAAAACCAAATATAGTAGTACCCAATTTAAAAAAAGATAAGCCCAACGGGATCGTTATAATTTCATCAACAAACCTGCTAAACGAGATCAAAAAAGTAATTTATGGGCATCCTTTATAAACACATTAAAATCAATTTCGTCTGTTATTATCTACCAAACCCCAAACAAATTGCCGTCATAAAAAACCTAGGCAGCTTTCTGCTCCACTGTTAACAAATAACCGGTATTTAAAGTTTAAACCACAATTTAATAAATCTGTTTGGTAAAAACCCTACTATTTGATAATTCTGTTTAACAAAATGAATAACGTTAAGTTTATATCATGTATTTTAATTTAAGTAAAATTCAGGAAACTGAATAATTTCCTTAACGGTGAAGGAAAACGTCGAGAAGAAACCTGCTTACCAGAGCTATTATAATAATATGTGCCTGAAAGTTTCCCACAGTGTCCTCTAAGGTATGCTAGGCCCACGAACCCGCACTTAGCCAGCGTTTTAGGCTGGATAAACCCCTCTCATTTTGGGAGGAGAACCGTGCCCAGCTGCGAGATATGAATATGAAAACGGGTTTACAGAAAATTTATGAATGACCTATGAAAGAGGTCAAAAACAATTTATGTATATCATGTAAGTACTACGGTGCTCAAAGCATTCGTGATCATCAGTCTATTATTTGTTTTAGGTGAGGACGAATATTATTCTCCACACTAGGGTACTCTAGAGTTCATAGTTCAATATCTCTTGACTAGGGACAATCTCAGTTCAGTATCTCTAGTCGGGAGCTACTGACTATGATCCACCATGTCGCTTCAAAGCAGAATGATGGGCTGATGATGGAGATGATACTCACCCAGAGCGGCGCGGAGGGTTGCAGCTGCGACGCGAACGCCATTCGGAACGCATCTCCTACCAGCGCGTTCAACTCCTCCGCCTGGAATGGAAGATAAGAAATACAACAACTTAATACAAAAAAGTATCAAAAAATATTATTGAAAATCTATTTATAGTCGTAAATCATTCATTCACTCAGGCACCGATTCATCATCGCCCAGCCCGAAACCCACTTTATTTTTTCTTAGATCGTATGTTCCCTTAATGATGTAGAAAAGTGATAAGGAGGGATTTTCCAAAATTGCCTAAGTCACTCGGGGGCGATTCGGTTAGTTATAGTATGCAAACACTACATTGTATATTTCCCTCTCCACGCATGATAGCTCAATAGTGCGCTCGACAAAAAAAAATGACAATATTTTGCTATAGGTACTTTAAAGTGGGAAGAGGACGCGAGGGTCGTCAGCCACATGTTAGGGTGTACTTGTTCCCATATTTTACCGCCGCTCACGGCCAAGTTATATTATCGTGTGTCATGCTAAGCAGGGGAGTCTTCACAATGAATTCATTAATGTTTAATTTAATATCGCTGACGCACGCTTATAGGAATATCCCAATGTAACAACCGTATGCGTGATTTTAATACATGTTTGAAGGTCTTTAGTGTCTAGACTCTATCACTTCTCTAAAACTTATTCCTTTATAATTATACTTAACATAAGTTAATATCATTTCATATAGTTTTGCTTTTATGAAAAAATTTGAACAAAATTATTATTTTGGGATTTCCAAGACCAGAGCCCAGAAAGGATACATGTATTTGTAGGTACACTTTCACCAAGCTCAATTTACACTACTCCTTGTGCAACGAACTTTGCTTTCGGAAAAAAACTGAAATAACATGCATTTGCAATTCTTACGAGTAGTTGGATAAAAGACTACCTAAATACTAAGATAATGTTAATGATGATAAGGTTAACCATTTAGACAAGAACTGGAAGTACAAAACAGAGCAAATCTTAAACGCATGTGAATGGCACCTCCTGAGCCGCAATGTATATTGTACCCTGGTACTAGTAACAAGACTCCGCATACCCCGGGGGCCAGTCGCGCAAACGAAATCCGAATCCATTTCACAGACCCACTGCCCACAGCATAGCAAAGCGATGCGATGTAAATGCGTTATTTCGAAAGAAACTACAAATTTTTCAAACTTAAATTCTCATTAAGTATGGGGTCCGAAGAACTGAAAAATACAATAGAATTTAAGTAATCAAAGGCAAACAACAGGTGTTTGTTAAAACAACGAATATTGTTTCACCATAATTTTGCGCAAGTATTTTTGTGTTAATTCAATAACCATAATAATAAATCAATGATCAACGATTTGGCACTTAAGAGTTGAGACCATAAAGTAAAAGCTTTTATATTAGGTGTACACGAGTGAATCTATTAATATTGTCTCCAATCTCTATATCACGCTATCTCCAATCTACGTACGGATGGACCCTAAAAGCAAAAGATAAGTAAGGCTAATCGTTCAAAATAGTGAAAAGCTTGTGGTGTGCGACGACAGTTACATCATACATCTACCCCATAACCAATAGACTTGTAACTTGTACGGATTTTTGTCGATAACTATTTACCATACTATAGTAAATTATGTACCTACGTGAACGCCCAAAACTGTTTTATGTAAATTTCTTCAATCAATACTGCACATTTTAATCATTTTCGCGTTTTTGGATCAGTAAATTTGGCTTTGCGACAAAAGACAAAATATATAATGACTTCTCATCGTTTAAGCAATTTGTTATTGAGCTAAGCAATAAATCTCGCAGAATTTTACCAGCGGCAAAAAAAATGTCCAAAAGCATTATTCGTAATCATTGCCAATAGACACGTAGAGATAAGAAACCTCAATACTCGAAACAAAAATAAGATATGTGTCCCTATGCAGAAGCTGAGTGTAACCAGCAAAAATGCATACTGTATGGCTGTCCTGATTTATAACCGCATACCTGACTCATTTAAAAATTTGCCAATAACTATTTAGTTTTAAAAAAAGATTGTTTGACATGCTCATGGATAAGTTATACTATACTGTTAGTGATTTTATTAATGATAAACAGGCGTAAATTATTTCAACATACACATTTCTTTTTTAATAGTAGATATAGGTATTTGACATTGTTATGAAAGGAGAATAGGCAAAGTGGTCTACCTACTCAACACTAATGAAACCTATATCAGTGGATAGCTTATTTTTAGTACTTAATTTCATTCTATGGAAGCAATGCTGTAAGTCCTGGGGTTCAAGAGATATCCGAGAATAAAAAAAAGCAGAACAGAACAGAATTTACATCTAATGTTAGAACATTAAATGATAGTTCGTCGGGTTTTGCGTAGGAGAGGATAAGGACCCACTCCTTGTTTTGAATTACCGACGCAAGCGCAGGCATAAAACGCCCCGCCCCGCCCCGCCCCGCCTCACGCCTGCCCTGTGCTTTAGCATAGCACCTTGCAGTTGATCTCCGGTTGTCGTGGTGTACTGTTCGTTTCCTTGTTAAGAATAATTATCTTTGACCATTGCTTGCTTATCGGACTGTTGAATATTGCCATTGTTTTGACCTGTGCTTGTTAATTGGACTCCGATCATCTTTTTATAATGGAAGAAAATAGGCGTGAATGTGTTGTTTGTGAGCGCTATGTTTCCGTCAACGGCGACGTCATTTAATAACGCATAACATAATACAATCCAGACCTTTTGTTGAGGTATTGGTCTACCTACTCAACACCAACGCCATCTATGCCAAAAAATAGAGAATATATAGCAATAACAAACAGAACTTACCTCGTGTGAAGAATGTTCTCGTATATATACCTCAACAAAAGGTCTGGATTGTATTATGTTATGCGTTATTAAATGACGTCGCCGTTGACGCAAAACAGAGCGCTCACAAACAACACATTCACGCCTATTTTCTTCCATTATAAAAAGATGATCGGAGTCCAATTAACAAGCACAGGTCAAAACAATGGCAATATTCAACAGTCCGATAAGCAAGCAAAGGTCAAAGATAATTATTCTTAACAAGGAAACGAACAGTACACCACGACAACCGGAGATCAACTGCAAGGTGCTATGCTAAAGCACAGGGCAGGCGGGTCGGGGCGGGGCGGGGCGTTTTATGCCTGCGCTTGCGTCGATAATTCAAAACAACCCCACTCCTTATCCTCTCCTACGCAAAACCCGACGAACTATCATCTAATGTTCTAACATTAGATGTAAATTCTGTTCTGTTCTGCTTTTTGTTATTCTCGGATATCTCTTGAACCCCAGGACTTACAGCATTGCTTCCATAGAATGAAATTAAGTACTAAAAATAAGCTATCCACTGACATAGGTTTCATTAGTGTTGAGTAGGTAGACCAAAGCTCATACATTTTGCCCATTCTCCTTTTTTATTATACAGTTTTTTTTATTTCTCATATTTTGTAAATGAATATTTTTGTAAATTGATAACACTTAAGTAATAATCCTGTAACACTGCATGCCTTAAGGTAGAATTTGGATAAGAACCATTTTATTACATTGTGACATCTATATTTTGTACCCAAATTCGCAATAAAGAAATTGAATTGAATTGAATTGAATTGAATTGAATTGAGAATAGAGACACAGAATATTTCGTAATGCAGCCTCCCGCTTCGAACGATATCCAGCTTCGCGGATCACCACAGACGTAACATCGGCGTCTATCAGGTATGCGGTCGCACACGGTATCAATTCGTAGGCCGCACTCGCACACGATTGAATTACAGAGTGTTTGCGGCTTTCCCTTCCCTCCCTCCCTTCAAATGTAAATGAAACGATCGCAATCCAGTTACAATACCGGCACAATGCCGCAAATGTCTCCCGCCTGGCTATTCCGTACGAGCTATTCTATAATGCATCTCGAATAAGATAAATAATTTAACAATATGTAAAGATTTCAAGAATTTACTTTGCAAGATTTTTAAGCTATTGCATAGCTTGTATCGCGGGCCTTGACGGGTGGACCGAATCCAGAAAAACACTAACGAAAATAACCTGCCACTCCTAAAGTAGAGCTAGCACCAAAGTACTAGGCTAGCATGAAAGCAAGGAGCTCAACTCCACAACTTTTTAGTTTTTAGTTTGCCATCTATAAAAAGTTCTAAACTAAAAACTAAAAAGTTTGTGAAATTGCACCTGGTAATAAAAGTTCTACTTTTCGATTGATGGCAAAACTAAAAATAACTTTAAATTCTATGCAATAGCTTTACCGCGGCAGTCTCCGAGTGCCACACGCCTTTTTTATCGCTTTATATTTATGTGCCGATATGCCATGTGCAATTTTTGTAAGAAATAATTATTTCTTTTATTAATTAGGTTCATGATTATTATCATGTCAGAACTCAGGTAGGTTCAGTACGAGTTTTGTGGTAAATTGACAGAATAATCTTTGCTTCCCTAACTACTTATAATCTTACTCCTGTAAGATTTGTAAATGTAAAAGCCATTTCTGTAATCACAATACAGTGTGCCTCATCTGACTCACGTAAGTGAAACTTCAAGTTTGAAAATGGGAATAAGTGGATAGCCCTGCTGTTCTGTTGCGGGAATCCAATCTTTATTATGCCGCCATTTTCTTTATTTTCCTTTCTTTTCTTTTGTTATTCTTGAGTTTCTTCGCAGTCATCAAAAAGGTCTAAACCTATTTTGGGCCTAAGTGGGTTTTGGTTGATTTTCCTTCACAATTGTATCGGGAAATGAAAAGCAATTCAGTTTCTTGACGTGTATAGAATGTGTAATAGAGACGTGTACTTTGGACTGCTTCCTGGGTGGAATTTCAATATGAAATTAAAAAAATGTATTTTTCGTGTTTTTGCCGTTGCTGACCATTGAATATTGGTGTTGTTTTACTCCCTAGAGTGTCACAGATAGGCTTTTGTGCCACAGAGAGCAAGTTTATCCATCGACTGTTCATCTCAGATCCACACTAAAACAGCCTTGTTGTTTTGACCAAAATGCTGACTAAATCCCTATCTCTGGTAATAGATGATTAATTAACTGATTTACTGAGTTATTAATTAATTAGTCTATTAATCATCTCGTCTATAAATTAATTAGTTAGTAAATCGGTTAATTAATCACACTAGTACCCGTTGATCTTATAGGGACACACAAGGAGTAAACACCTTACAAATTTCCATTGATGCATACATGCTCATATCATCCGTACCATAAAAGCCATAAAAAGGCTTTCCAATGATTGAATCGCTTTAATGAAATAGCGTTCCTATACCCAACACTTCGTAAAGTAAAAGGTACCTAACTTTAGTACTCTCCCAGTAGCAGCGGAAAATACAAGACTACCACCGTACTAAAATGGATAAATCTCAGTTCTTTTCCTCAGATAAAACTGTAAATACGAGTAGTATGCCAGTGGACTGAAAGCATTTAAAATGGCTGGACTTTTCAGCAAAACAATTTGTATTCAATATCTTCTCCTTTCAGTTAACTACTCAATAACTGCTGTAGACAAATAAAAAAGCCCCGCAGATCTTGTTTTATTCATTGACAAGTGTTTTCATTGCCAAAATTCTTTTTTTGTTTAAGAGGGTTTTGTTTCCATATGGTCCCATTTTAATCAGGTCAGGATCTGATGATGGGATCCTGGAAAAATCGAGGGAACTCTTCAAATTTTATATGGACACATGAAACTATTTGTGTATTATTAGAAAAAGTAATATTTTCCAAGTTGTCCTATGGTCATCAGGTCAGGATCTGATCATGGGATCTCGGTGAAATCGAGGGAACTCTTCAAATTTTGCTAGTATACATAAAGCGAGTTGGGTATTTTTTATAGTTACTGGTGCATATGCTAGCAGATACTGATTTGATAACTAAAGTCATCAAGTCAGGGTCTGATGATGGGATCTTGGTAAAATCGAGGGAACTCTTCAAATTTTGCTAGTATACATAAAGCGAGTTGGGTATTTTTTATAGTTACTGGTGCATTTGCTATAGCAGATACTGATTTGATGACTAAAGTCATCAAGTCAGGGTCTGATGATGGGATCTTGGTGAATTTGAGGTATCTCTTCAGATTTTAAGAACACACCTCAAGCGATTTGGGTATTTTTACAACGCCTTGTGCATTTTATTGTTTTCCACTAAAAAGTATAAAATAAAAATGGGAAATGCTTTCCAAAAAACCAACTCCAAATGCCACTACAAAGAGTGAAATAATTTTTATTTAAATTTTAGGTACCTACACCAATTCGAAGTCGGGCGATTGTCTATGACTTCGTCATTTCTTCGCACATCAATTAAGTAAGAAGGACTATTAGGGATTGTATGAAACATTGCCCGACTTCGAATTGGTGTAGGTACCTAAAATTTAAATAAAAATTATTTCACTCTTTGTAGTGGCATTTGAAGTTGGTTTTTTGGAAAGCATTTCCCATTTTTATTTTGAAACATAGTTTAGTGACACTACGCGTATTTTGCAATAAAGATATTTCTATTTCTATTTCTACGACTCTGTTTTAGTCTCTAAATTTAGCTTGTCTAAAAATCTAATATCCCTTTCATTAGGGTACGGTATGAAAGTGATAGCACTAGCCTTGGAAAACAGTTCTATATCTTTAAAAAGGAATCGTAGAAAGGAAACAGGCACAAACACATATTTATTCAGATTCGTCTTATATCGCAGACGTTCATCCAATACCTACCAAAGTAATTTCCTGCAAAGTAACAAGTACCAACAGCTCCAATGTCATATGAACTTCATTACAGACAGTCCAATTTCATTGATAATGTAGATATTATTATGGAAAATATCTGGGTGACCGACCTTTGCTCGGTAGTATATCTACCCACCAATAGATGGCAGCAGTGGTCATATTTCTTTTTGGTAAATTCGACATTCTAGCTGGATCGATTTATCGCCTCCAAAACCCTCTGTATAGTAAATTTCATGAAAATCGTTCTAGCCGTTTCCGAGATTCAGATTATATAGAAATATATATACATAAATATATACAAGAATTGCTCGTTTAAAGGTATAGGATTTGTGTGTGTTTGTAAGTAGGTACATAGATTACGCTGTGGTGTAAGTAGTAAGTACTAGTCGAGGAATGCCAGGAATTGAATACCTTGCCTTCTCGACTGTCTTGCCGCTTGTCGGGCCGTGTGCACCTGTGGATTATATTATTATCTACGTTATCTATCCCTCTTGCGCTCGATGACTTGGAGCATTCCTGTGACAACACTATCCGATTACGATTAAATATATAAATATAAATATATAGAGGACAACATCACATACATTGCTCCGATCCCATAGTAAGTAGCTTATGCACTTGTGTTATGGAAATCAGAAACAACGAAGGTACCACAACACCCAGACCCAAGACAATGTAGAAAAGTTATTTTCTACATTGCCTCGACCGGGAATCGAACCCGGAACCTCAGAGATGGCGGCGCCTTGAAACCGGCACGCTAACCACTCAACCACGGAGGTCATCAAAAATAAAACTGGTAACTTGTACGCGTACGTAGAAAGGTTGCTGAGTTGGTCAAACAACATGTAAACGTTTAGTTTAGGTCGAATTAAATCAATGAACTATAAAAAAATATCTTTTGGGATGATGCTCACTTTTGGCCCAAATTAATAACCTATTCTGAAACAGATTTACTCTATCAGAAATAGAGACATACTTATTCCAAAGTCCGTAAAGGTTATGGTACTGTATTTGCGTACTATCTCTGTTAGAAAAATGGGATAGGTTATCAATAATTTAGCCTTTAGCCATGATTATTATACATCTGAGTTTAAAACAAGATTGGAACTAAAGCTCGAGTAACTACATTTGTGGAACAAAGAATAATAAATCGTTGGAGAAAAAACTTAATTCGATGGAGCCCGACTGGTTTTAAGGCCAAAATATAAATTCGACCCACGACCGCGGCCCTTACCGTTACGTTACTTCGGACACGGTGCAATAACGATCGATTATAATCTTGATGAGTTATTGCGCGTAGGCATCGAACGGGGTGCCGTGGAAAATGGAACATCTGTATAATGTAGGGACTTAAATATATGTATAAAATAAAACAGGTTGTCTTAACAGACGACTGCGAAATAAAATTTTATTTAGTTTTTCGTAAATATCAGACTAACTACACATTGTCGGCCAATGAATTTTCTTCACTTTCCCAGATTTATAGCTATTGGAAACTAATATGAAGTAAATTAATATTTTTGTGCAAAGTTTTTGTTAATTTGCCAGTGTTATATCTGGTGACCACCAGGCATTTGTTATGCCTGGGGATCGTTTGAGATCCAAGCGTATGACGTCAGAACTTCTATTTATAGAACGCTCGTCGGAAGCTCCGTCAGCGTATGCTATTGCGCTGGTTACACCACCTATCGTCAGCAATCGAAGACTGCTATTGTGTAACAATAATTATTTGCGCAAAACTCATTGCCATAAGATTATGATGTAAAATTAGTCTTCTAATATATTTGCGCAGAAGTACTTAAACAAAATTTTGTTAACGAATGTTACCCACTACACCAGAAAAGCGAATTAATATTTAAGTACTAATTTATATTAATTGTACTAGGTACAGAATCCACTTGACCTGGCCTTATCACTCAATAATATTATCACAACTTTGGCCAACGCTACATAAACCACAAAAAATCACGAGTAAAATATTCAAAATCACAACGAAACTTATCAAGATTCGAACAAATTGGACGTATACGTTAATCAATGTAGATTAATCTAAATAAAGTCCACTGTTACTGCTAGCGGAGGGTGCTGCGTTATCGGGAATCGAACCCGCGCCCGCCGGCGGTCGCTCGTAAACCGCTTCCGGCGAACGCTGCTCCCTCCCACGCGGCACCTACAATACAAACAACTGTAGGAATTCGTGTTTCTTAATCCTATATTAGGTCACAAACACACCGATCTATTCAAATCACAGACTTCTAAATAAGGAGGCTATTGTCAGTGTGGACTGGGTCCATACTCCATAGATCAAAGTACAGAATATTAGGCGAAAATTGTAATCTGAGGAATCAAAGGAAATAGGTATTTCATTTTGCAATATACTTTTTACGATGATGTTCCATTGGTTCAGAGTCTATCTCTCATCCCAAACGTAGGGTGTCATGGGTTCGGAATTCGGATACTTTCTAACTTTTCGGAACGTTTTTGTTTAGCGGTGCCAAAGACTTCTATGTAGGTACATGGAAGTCTTTGAGCGGTGCAGGAAAACATCGTTGCACCGTAACTTGTGACCTGTGAGGAAACTTCCCGAGACTTCATTACAACAACTTGATATAGTAACAACCACTTGAATTTTGAGACATTTTTAACTTCAATATCATATTTATTTGTGTCATACAGTGTGCTCGAGACTTTAAGGCGTTTTCGTTTCCGCTGTTAGAAAAACTAAGGCACGATAACATTATTAAAATACAAATTTAAACGAATATGCTGCAAATGAGTAACCACAATATAAATACATTCTCAAGAGCTTGAGATAATTCTTTGAAGCTTACGCAATCGACGTGATATTTTTAACACCACCACAACACAGCGAAAGACTTGTAAAACAATAAACAACGCAAACGTCATGTGACCCACCCCCGTGTCACGTGTCAAATGTTCATGCCCGTCACAGCGGAAGCGTGCAGGGTAATAAAATGTATTTTTACCGCTTTGATCCCGCCCGCCCCCGCCCCGCTTGTTGTGTTTTATTGATATCTTCCTCCGTCGGCCCACGCAGATAGCATGGCGTCACCGATTTGTTACTATTTTTATCATCGTTCAATCATTATCAGAATTAAACATTTACAAATGAGTATTCCAAATGAAAAGAGATTTTTAATTAAATTGAAAAAAATGGCTTAATTGCTCGTCTTAGTTATAAATCTTAAAGAAAAAATATGTTAAAAACACCGTTATCTTCGAAGTCTTTTTGTATAGCTGTATTGTGTTTGTATAGGGTATGTGTTTCTGTTTGTATATTTTACAGAAAAACTTATTTTTTTGGTACCATATTACATTCCTTAACCATTGGTACTAATTTGTTTGGAAAAACAAACCAATGGTTAAGGAATGTAATTTTATGTACTGAAAATAACTGTCTTCAATGATTTTCTGTCGTAAACATGCTATTTAGAATTTACCGAACTTGTTTATTTCCCCATTACTTTGGAAATCAGAATTTTATTAAAAACATACATCCAATTCCATAGTCATTGATTTTTTTCAAAAAACTTTTAAAACCATAAAATAAGTATTTATTACCTAAGTTGCAACATAAGCCATAAACAAACAAAAACAGGAGACGCAGCGCTGTTAGCTATGGTACCGCCAGCCAGTGGGTGCCTCATTGTATGCAACGCGACGCTGTATCAAAATTATTCAATACGAGATTAGCATACCGAATAGGTAAGTGGTATAGGTATCCTGTTTAGTAACAGCAATAAATAATCCGCGGACTAGCCTATACCAAAGACCGCAACATAGCTCTACTAATATAGCAGTTTACGAAAACGGTATTTTAGAATTTAATGGTCTCTTATGGTTGAATTTTTTATTTTTACATTTTTTGGCGATTCTACAATTTTAATATATACATTTTTGGAGGCACCTTCTCATTTTTTTTTCGGTAGCTCACAAAATCCTATCGAATTTGTTGGCTCAAATTCTCTCTTCTCTGAATCTAATTTTCAGGGGAAAGGCAAGCCTGGTTTGCAAGCTCTAAAAACTGTTTGCACAAAGGACCCGCTGGCGGGAATACGGGATTCACTTTCATATGTTAGTTCACTAGGTAGTTCCAGGAATTGCATAATTAAGAATAAGGCATAGTATTTAAAACGTACGCGCCAACTTTCCCGTAGTGTATAGGCCGGTAGTGAGCAATTATCCACATTGGTCGGCGCTTCGATTCCGAGCCGGATTGAGTTATTATGTCGATTACTCCATTCGCTACACTCTCCGCGGAACTCGCTGAGCAAGGCGCGGCGGAGAATTTCTCACTTTTTACATCAATTAAATCATTAGGCAAGGAATCTATTGAACGGTACTTTTCGCTGCGTAATTAAAAGCGTTTGTTTTACATAATTTTAACATTTTAAACTTTATTTTAGTTTCTACTCTATTCAACAACTTATTTTTTTCTGTGCTATCAACTCTATGTTATAATTATAAAGCAGTTAATTGTGCGAAATTTTAAGTCTCTGAAGTCTCTCAAGTTCTTTAAGTATATGGCTGCCGAGCGAACTACAGTGTGTCAGTGTGGCCTTACTGCTGAACACAAAACAAGCATTTTTGGCACCGGTAAATTGGTGATATTCAATCGCGCCGTCCGCCCTGTCCGGGTTATACTCATCTGTCTATTACGAAAGTCATAAAGAAGTAGAGATGACGCTGCATTTAATTGTTTAGCTAAATAGGTAGGTATATTTAAGTAACATGATATTTAGCGATTGTTAGCAACTTCGCATGAAACTCAATCCACTTGTTATCTAACGCCGATCTTCGCCAGAATGATTTTTTTCCGGGAACAACCTCGCGCGATGTCGCGTGACCTGTGGGCTGATTCTGTATCGTTCACTTAGTTAGTTAGTAACCCTAACTGGGTTATTAACTAAGAAAACGAAGGCAAAAATCCTATTTTTGCACAAATTACCAACCTAGGTCGGTATGGTATCATATCAGTATACCATGCTAGTTGCTATCTTGTACAAAAAGAATACAAAATTAGGATTTTTGCCTCCGTTTTCTTAGTTAATAACCCAGTTTAGGTTACTAACTAACTAAGTGAACGATACAGAATCAGCATATTGATCTATACACGCTCAATTAAACACTAATCCCTATTGTAAAATTATGCATTTATTTTATACACTTTTGTAATCAATATTTTGAGAGACGCAACTGACCTAACTATTCTTATAAATTACTATCTGACCTGGCCTGGAACGTTGTTTTGCCCTTAGGGATATAAAAAATAGATAAATTGAGATTTTAGCTATCCTTTTAAATTAGTTGAAACACCACACTGTGTGCAAATTTTATTAAAATAGGTTTAGTAGTTTAGGAGTGAATCGCGGACAAATCACGTGACGCGTAATTTAAATTTAGGTACCTATTAAAGGTACCTATATTAAAATTGAATCGTGTATCAAACGGCGGAATTTAAAAACGCGTTAAAAACGCGTCTCCTAGCTATCGCGGTTTGGGCGCTCTATCAACCATAAGTTTTTTCAGAGTAGGTACCTACAAATCAAAGTACCAACTAAAGAGAATTAATTTTAGTCACAGAATATCCCGTTTTGATTCTGATTTCTGACGCATGTGCCCCATTAAAAGAAGCACGAAACGATCAAAAATTTATCATTTAACTTTTAAGTGATATCTTTAGAGGCATTATCAGAACAACTGAGTACGGCTCGTCCCCTCGGGTACGATTTATTCAGTTTTTAATTGCCTTTATCTGTACTCTTTAGAAGGTGTACATTAAAAATAATATTGAGATAAGAGTGTTTTTGAGCGTGACTCAATACTTTTGGAAGTTTAATGAGGTCAATAACTCAATGTTTCAAGCAATACGCTGATTCCATTGCTTACAAACAGCTGTCTAGTACCTATCTATGTGCTATAAGTTTTAATGGAATTTTACAAATTTTCATCTTGGAAAAATAAAGAATTTGGAATACGTAAAGATTCTATCAAAGGTACAGTTATATAACCACGATATAACTGACAAAAAATCCATTTTATTAAGGCCCTCGAAACGCAATAAAGGCAAACTAAGAGCAATAAAACGAAGGTCTGCAGCCAAGGACGCTCCGTACCGTAAAACAAAAGAACGGACGCCGGCCGGGACTCCGCCGACTCGGAATATCTATACGCTAAGCTATAGATAATACGAATATCAAGTAACTACGAGTACGTAGGGAAGAAAGGGTTGGGTAATTTGAATATTTTTTTTTTATAAACTTCTTATGCCTCTACCATCTAGTTGATAGGTACCAACAACTTCTCTTTTATGAGGACTACAATCACGAGAGAGCGTTTATTCGGTAATTTACTCTTGGTGTTGCCCTAGTATGACCTAGAATCTAGATTCCAGTGCACCCAAAACTAGTCAAAATAAAAGCGCTTATTTTTTATACAAAGATTCAGCCTAGTTGTTTTATGCGGAAATGCAACTAGTATTCTTGACACCATTTAACACTCAGAGAGAACTTACAAATTAATTAGTAGGTATAAGTTAACGATACGACATTTTCAATCTAATAATAATATAAATAAACTATTATGTCTCGAAGAAGGTCTATTATTATGTCTCGAAGAAGGCACAACATTGCTTGCTAAGCCAATTTAAAAACGAAATACCTATTAAAGAAAGTAATGTTATATTATGTATTTGTATACAATTGTAGAAAATTAAATTCCTGTTGTTTTGTGTCTAGAATAATAAGCAGATCCTGGTTATATTCCTGGAATGCTGCCATGATTCTTTCAGGATGTAAACCAGGATGGACTTTTACCTGGTATTCAGTATTATATAGAGTGGAATATATCAAGTCACTCATCGATCTCGGTTTCCATAATCTCTCAAAGCCTATTCCTATTTCCAGATGTAGTCTGTTTGCCTGCTGTCTAGTCTAGATAGATAGGTACCATGTCTAGACTCTAGGCTAGGCTTAGTCGATAGGCGCAGCTGTTGCTGTCTTGTTCTTTTTGCTTTTCATTCCCGGCAATAAGAGTGGTTCATAAGTTTGGAGCATGTATCTGTGTATCCCGAGCATAGAGAAATTGATCCCGAGTGATAGTTATTTTTCTTTTTAAATCATTTGAGAATGTACCTACAATATAAATATCAAGACTCTCTTGTGCTGTAGTTACAAGTTTGTCACAAACGATTGTTATTTTTAAAACTGCTCAATCTAAGATTATGTAAATTGACATTGATTGTTAGGCTATTGAATTTTTCTCTGTTATTTTTGTAAAAAAAAACCCTAGTCAAATATATCTTGACAGCTTAGGATTTTGGTGAAAAAAAGCGTAGACCACTCCAAAGCAGTAAGTTAACACTAGTCGGATATCTAGCTGCATGCGTGGCAATAAAACGGCCGCCGAAATAGACCGCCTGCCGGCCTCTTTGTCGCACTTACAGCAGTCCTCCTTTTCCCCCATTAAAACAAAAACTATACCTAATAAAAAATACAAAGTTTGAAAAAATCCAAGCGGCATACAACGCGTCTATCGCTTATTGGGTATCGGCCAGTAACGGCTTACGGTTTCAGCAGAGCCTATGGCTCAAGGAGATAAGCAAACAGGCTTGCGAGCATCAGTGCCCAGTGCCCAGTGCCCGGTACCCGGTGCCCGGCCCAACAGCCGAGGCTTAGCCGGCGAGGATTATGGGACGGCTTAGTTCCAAGATAGGCATTTCAGCTTTTGATTTTACGGCTCCAACAAATGAGCTATTTACCATCAACCTTAGGTAATGGGCATTTATGCAAAGAACTCTTAACAGTCAATATTAAGATAAACAACAATTATATTATTAATTAAATTAATTAAATCTTAATTAGATTATTAAGATTAACAAGCCTTTGTGTAAAACAATGAACTAAGAAGTAACTAATACGCCTGGCCGTGTTAAATACAGTGCGTCTTAAAAGACTTAGACAACTTAGACTGTATCAATTTGTACAAAACCTAAAGTTATATACATACTTTTTAAATATTTGAGATGGTGGTAGTGCCTATTGGGTAGTGCTGATATTGTATAAAATATGCCAAAGCTTCTATTTTTACTCCAGCACTCAAAAGTTTAAAGGCACCCTTATCGACAGCACTCATTCCCTTTGATGGGTGCATTGTTTCCCTGCAGTTAGCTACACCAGTGCAGGCTATGGCTACTATAGCTGCTATTGTAGCCGCTATACAGCTCCAAGCAGCGCTTTGTGCATCTGTGCGATTGCTTTGTGCTAATCACGGTTATTGTTCGATCTGCCTGACGTTTGTAAGTCCCTCTATAGCCGTCTGTCTCTCATGTTGCAGAATGGCTCCGAGCTCAAATCCCTTTGTGGTATCAATTATTTAAAGTTAATGGAGAGCTTAGAGCAGCGATAGGTTGATAGCCCAATGGTTCAGAACTTTGCCTTGTAGGAGGTCGGGGGGTTCAAATCTCAGCGACTGATGACTTTTCGGAACTGAGGGTGTTTTAGATCACTAAATTATATAAATTACTCTGCGGTAAAGGAAAAGCCATAATATCCTCAGATGTGTGCAAAGGCCGACGACCCTCACTTCAGTCAGTGTGTGACCCGTGCCCAGCAGTAGGACAAAGAGTTGGGATGAATGAAGAAATTTAAAGTCTGCCTACCTATCTTATCGACCTATACTATAGTCAACGCAATACGTCGCTACACGCTGGGTCATAAAACGAGAAACAGGAAGAGCGCGGCGGTACCATACACGGCAGACCCTGTAAAGCCTGTGTGCGACAGAAAGGGCAACAGGTGCTCAGTTCCTGTGCTCAGTTCCTCCTTATTGTATGACCCAGCGTGCAGCGACATACTCGTATTGCGTTGACGGTTGACCATAATAGAGTTACTACCAGCTAAGTGTACAGGCGAAAGTTGCAGATGTTAAACCTTAATAACACATGTTGTTTTTAAAAGATGTAAAAACTTTGGAGTCATTTTGAAAACAAAAGTGAGTAAGTGAGTTTTGCGGAACAAAAGCAAAAGTAACAATACGCATTGTCGGGGGTCTAGCACGGGACGACAAACAAAGGGAAATAATAATTAAAAGATCAGGGGCCTTATTCTGTATCGTTCGCTTAGTTAGTTAGTAACCCTAACTGGGTTATTAACTAAGAAAATGAAGGCAAAAATCCTATTTTTGCACAAATTACCAACCTAGGTCGGTATGGTATCATATCAGTATACCATGCTAGTTGCTATCTTGTACAAAAAGAATACAAAAATAGGATTTTTGCCTCCGTTTTCTTAGTTAATAACCCAGTTTGGGTTACTAACTAACTAAGTGAACGATACAGAATAAGGCCCCAGGTAGTGTTTTGTCGCGGACCGACCACCCTTGAACCGCATCCCGGACTACGTTGGGGAGAGGGTGGTCGAAAAAAACAATTATTATTAAATCTTGCATAGGAATGCCTTGCCTTCTTTATTGCGACTGCATTTAAAACATTGATATTATAAAAATATTTTCTTTCTGTTGGATTTTTAGCGGCCGACTTATGAGTACCTACCTACCTAAGTAGATAACAAATATCTCTAAACCTAATACCTACATTCTTGTTTATATGTTATATGTTTTTTTGACATTAGCAATGTATGCTAGGTCAGTATGTTATTTACTTATATTACTTTTACATTCAGAAATTCATTAATTTAGTCTTAAGATTCTAAAGGGGTCTCTATTAAAAGTGTCTTAAGTACCTACCATTTTACTGACCATTTGGTTTTATGCATTCAATTGCTTTGCAGAAATTATCATTGTGAATTTTATTAACATATTTAACTAGGTATCTATAAACTCACTTCTTTAAAATTATAGTACCTAATAACGAATGAAATTTTTCACAGAAAAAAGTTCTTAAAAGTTTAACACTTTACAAAAAAGTTTCAATCCGTAACTCCGTAGATAATAGGTATACCTAGCGAGAGCTTCAATAAGCGCAGGGTAGGCTTGTTTCAAAGATAATAAAACATTTCTACGCGAAAGCTCTTAAACTCAACTACATTAGAACTAGGCAGATATAACTTGCGGAAACTTCCCAACAAGCTACAAAAATAAGACTTCCAACTTTCTAGTGATATTCAAATAAAGGAACAATAAGTTTAATGATAACTGTAACTTCAATTCCCACGTTTACAAAGAGCTTCTTTATGTACCTATGTATACAGTTTAACCCATCACGCTTATCTAATAGAGGTTGATGGAAAACTAAGATTTCTACAGATTTCCCTTTGGACATCTCTTTTTTAAAAATTATAGGTAATACCTTTA
Source organism: Coenonympha glycerion (assembly GCA_963855885.1). NCBI lineage: Eukaryota > Metazoa > Arthropoda > Insecta > Lepidoptera > Nymphalidae > Coenonympha > Coenonympha glycerion. The sequence continues at coordinate 241,754 of OY979638.1, read as the reverse complement.
ACCTATCTACTCTGATTTTGTAGGTACGACTGCTATCATGTATCTTACTCAAACTTCAAAAGATAATGACATTTATATTCGATTCGCATTCGGATTGTCAGAAGACTATTGTGTCATATGAACAGCGAACCCACGACATCATAATCCCCTTTGAACCACTGAGCCACGTGTAACATTAAACTTACATAGCGTGTAGGTAAAGCTGATCGAACACAAGTCAGGTCTAGGCTCCCACGGCGTGGCAGGTCACTCACACACAACAATAGCACTCCACAAACAATCAATCACTGCACAAAACACGCGGCAGGACACACACACAAACACATCCACACGACACGGCCAGCAGCCGAGAATGCCGATTGCCGACTGACAACTGATCTGAAACTCGGAAACTGGTCGTACTGCTGAGAACTTGTTTCTATAAACTTGTGCAGCAACAGGGCCGTGCGGTGGAGAGATATGAATGAACTGCATCATTTTTATGAGTCTCTCACTCACGATCTAATAAACGATGCGCATATCTCAAAGTCTATCTTTCAGTAAGGACTGATCCAAGATGACAATGACAGTTACCAATATCCAATCTATCCATGGTTTGCCAATTGCCTTACTAAACATAGAAATTTGACATAATATCCCACATTATTTATATGGAGTCCATGTCACATTGGTATCTCTAATAGGGCAGACCATGGATAGATAGGATATTGGTAACCACCATGGTCAATCACTAAAAAAAATTGTTTACTGGCAAAAATATAAAGAATCCCAAAAAGTACCCAAGCACATGAATCGTATTTTTGAAGTCAACTTAAAACTATTCAATATTAACAAATAAATAAATAGTATTGACAACAGGAGAAAGATATTGGATTAACAATAACCATTTCTAGTTTGGTACCTACAATCAGAATGGAAATAAGCAGTCAGCATTTAGCAGTTACAACAGAACAGAAAGAGTGAAGCAAAAAACATATCACTCTTTCCGTTGAGGGAGTCTCCCCACTCTCAAGCACTAAATGAACTTGCAAAGCCTTCACGGTGCACTGCGCCGTCGCACAATGGCATGAGTACACCTGTGTGACTCCTGCGCAAAAACTAAAATTGTTTTTTTTTGCTCGCGGATTGCGGTCGCAAGTCGCATGCTATGGCGGCGCAGCCAAGTTCGGGGTCCGAGCCGAGGGCGAGCGGCTGTTGACCCGCCGCCTACTGAGTTTACATTCAATGCGATTTTTTATTGATGCCATAACAAGTGGACTCTGATGGAAAGTCGTATTTCAACTTTTAGTATTCATATGAGTAGGTATTGTTTAATGCTGTTCTGGTGATTATAAACTAGATTTGTTGTAGGCCTATTCGATTTTCAAAAAATCCTAATGTATCGAAACCAGTCATTGCTAATTTTATAGGTTTATCCGCCTATTTGAATAAAAAATAATAACAATATTACATTGACTGTTGGAAAAATGCCAGGTTGTGGAAAATTGGAAACTAAGTAAGGCCATTGAAGCTAAGTCACTTTTTTGACAAACTATAAAATAGGAGTTTGTTTCGTTAAAAAAATGCGATGTTTTGTTCACAAATTGTATACGATTCATCCAAGGAAGAACAATGGATATTAAATTACTATCAATGCGACCCGACTTTGAAACTAAAATTATACAATAACTAGCTGTTGCCCGCGGCTCCGCCCGCGTGAATTACGATTTTTTTACATAATATACCTTCCTACTGGAATTCCTTGATTTTTCGCGGGATTCTGGTGTGATGTTGTACAGAAACCTGTTCTTACTTTGCACGGGTTATCTTGTGGTGATTTTGAAAACTCCTTTTTCTTAATAAAAATATAAAGTTTCATTAATACGTAGTTTTGAAAGATCAAAAGGACGATTTTAACTGTCGATATTTCGACCCAGTGGCACAGGTCGTGGTCACTACGTGACCACGACTTGTACCAATGTATCGAAATATCGACAGTTAAAATCGTCCTTTTCATTGTGATTTTTATTCTGAAACCACGAAATATGTCAAAAATTATTAAACCATGTGAAAAGTTGTACTGGTGGTAGAACTCTTCTTTCAGAGTTCGGCCGGGTAGGTACCACTGGGATAAATTACTCTACTAACAATATTCCCCAGCCCAACATAATATAAGAGTCTTTTAAAAATCTTTGCTTCATCTCAATACAATCCAAAACATCAGAATGGAAAATGGCTATATATTTCCTTACGTATAAAAAGACCTTAGATGACAGTCAGTCGGTTAGGATCGATAAGACCTAAGAGTTAAAAATATTTGTGAACCATTATCTTACCCTTTCCATATTGCGGATGATAAAGTTTAAATCTCTTCATGTCTGTCTTAACAGTGCCATCTTAATATAAAGTCAGGAAACAGTAAATAACATGACAGTTAATTTTTATTTCAAAAAATTCGGTAGTACCTATCTCAGAGTTTTACATTCAAGTTCCACATAAATTGTAGAGATGGCGCTATACGGTATAACGTAGTGATAACGCCAGTTACATGATTTTTGTTCACCCTAAAAGTGAAAAATTTTAAACCATACAAAATCTCCTGCTAAGCCTATTTATTTACGGCTGTAAGGGTACTCCAGTATTACTTGAGCCCTACGTCCTAGCCCTAGGTTCTTTGTGCATTCCGAGTTTCAAGTCACCTACCTACTTGAACTTAAAGGTTCTGATGTCTGTAATTTCTGAACTACAAAAGTGATGATGATAAAATTTGTATGGAATAATCTCTAAAGAGCCTCCTTTCTAACAAAAAAAGAATGAATGGAATCGGACAACGCGTTAATGAATTATAACTAAAAAACGTTTGGACTTTGATGCCGTCTTCCAGGGAAACCATGATGAATTTCGGGACAAAAAGTATCCTATGTCCTACCTTGGGGTATGAACTATAATCATGTCAAGTTTCATTTAAATCCATCCAGCGGATTAGCCGTGATGCCCGGTCGTGAAACAGACAGACAGACAGACAGACAGACAGACAGACAGACAAAAATTAAACAAATTACAGTTTTGGCTTCAGTATCGACTAAATAGTGTCCTCCAACAAAAATTTTCAAAATATCTTCAATGTACAGAATTCGACCCTTTACAGTTTTATTATAAGTATAGATGACCATTTAAATCCACTGATTGGCGGTAATACATCAAGCGTGCCTCGTCAATTGCACTGACATTTCAATGGTCCGGCAAGAATTATTGCAGCAACTTACTTGCAGGCTGCAGCTAATATTCATGTGTCTCTAAATTGAACTTACAACAGACAACCTCCACAGAGTTTAGCCACGTGAAGATTGTGCACTAATGTTTATGTTCTGTCTGCACATACTGGAATGGATTTTTTTATTTCTTCACTCTGATTTTTAAAAATTTCGACATGAACATCATTAGAGGATATAATATACGAGTACGTTTCACGAGGGTACTGACATCGCCAGCTACTTGTGATATAGGAATGTTTTTTTTTTCAGTTATTTTTATTAATTACTCGCAGCTTCTTGACAGAAGAAATCGAAATCATCTGTCTTCTTTATCGTGTCTTTCTATACTCGTTGCAATATTTCACTGCACGCGAGGCAATACAATGGGGAAAGAGAAAGCCTGCTGCTCTCTATGCAATAGGCATTTTTATAGGCATAGAGAATTCTGCTGTGTATATGAAGCGTGGATTTCGAAAGGGCATTTTAGTCGTGCTGCAGACGGTTAAGGAATTCCCCCCCTCCCCCCCCCCCCCCACAAGGTCGCGTGCTGGAATGCACGGTGGGCTCCAGTGCGGTATAGTATCAATATTAAAGTTATGGCATTCCGCCGGTCATTATAACTAATAAGCTGGACGTACAATTACTATAATCAGTATCTACTATCCCATATTTAAAATAAATGGTTCAGTAATTTAAAGCAATCTGCAAAAAAATATAATATTTAGTAGGTACAAGGTAAGTAAATGACAATAATAATATGCGTAAGAAAAGCATACAACTCCAAAAACAACCTATCAACATGATACAATCTAGATATACTCCAGTTTTCAATTCGATGCAGTAAAATGACGTCTACTCTACCTTTTTTTTTTACAATTTTCGCGAATAATAATGATTAGGTACCTATTATCAATATTAGTCTAAATGTTTTGAACTGAAGTCATCTTCCTCCAGATGGGATTGCATTTTAATCTTATCTTATACCTTTAAACGAGCAATTCTTGTATATATATTTCTATATAATCTGGATCTCGGAAACGGCTTCAAGGATTTTCATGAAATTTAGTATACAGGGGGTTTTGGGGGCGATAAATCGATCTAGCTAGGATTCATTTTTACAAAATGTCGAATTTACCAAAAATAAAATAAAAATATGACTACTGCTGCCATCTATTGGCCACCGAGCGAAGCTCGGTCACCCAGATATTATTAATTAAAATTAAGTAAAACACCGACCTATGCTGCGTTTCCACGCTCGCGTTCAAAGCAATGTTTAACGAGCACGAATGCGAAAGTTCGCGTGCAAGTGAATATCGCCGATCGCCGTATGTGAACCGCTTGCTTGTAACGAAAACGAACTGTGCCAAGCTTCTTCGTACTACCAGTGGAAAGCTGGCTTTATGCTCATGCTTTGCTATGCTATGTCTCCGCTACACTCTACAGCCAGTTATACCTCGTAACCTGTAAGCCGATTACTGTACGGGAACGATGTCCACATTATGATAATTAGTTTTGATAATCTCTCGCGGGCCGCCGTGCTGCCAGTTTATGATCCGTGACAAAAAGACACAGCTGCTAGACCTGTTCGACTGAATTAAAAAAAATCGTCATTTAATTTACAAACAGAGCGACGGCTGTTGCCTATTAATTAGGGATTACGATATTGGAAGCCAAGAGTACTTGTACCGCAGGTATATCTTGATCTGCCGTTTGAATAGTACAGGTAAAAAACTACAAGTATGTACAATAATATCTAAATTTATTTTAAAACTCTATCACTTCGTAAAACCTTCCGCACTACTAAATAAATAGGACTATTTTTTCTAGTGAATCTTAAGAAATTCCAGAGCTCTCAAAATATGCTTAAAATTGACTCATGCTCGTCACCCAACAATCGCAAAAAGTAAAGGAACACCTAAGTCCATAGGTTACAGTTTTTACTTACAACAAGTCAAAGTCACCCAAGGGCTTAGGTGTCCCTTAAACTAAAGGGGTTATCGGTGAAAACAAGCATCATTCATCACTTTTAAGGAGAAGTCTTAAAAATACCGAGAGCATTTACTTACAATTAAAAAAAAAAGAGGTAATATCCCTTTTTTCGGTGATCTGAGATCGTTATAGATTCTTAAAACTGCTCAATCTAAGATTATGTAAATTGACATTGATTGTTAGGCTATTGAATTTTTCTCTGTTATTTTTGTAAAAAAAAACCCTAGTCAAATATATCTTGACAGCTTAGGATTTTGGTGAAAAAAAGCGTAGACCACTCCAAAGCAGTAAGTTAACACTAGTCGGATATCTAGCTGCATGCGTGGCAATAAAACGGCCGCCGAAATAGACCGCCTGCCGGCCTCTTTGTCGCACTTACAGCAGTCCTCCTTTTCCCCCATTAAAACAAAAACTATACCTAATAAAAAATACAAAGTTTGAAAAAATCCAAGCGGCATACAACGCGTCTATCGCTTATTGGGTATCGGCCAGTAACGGCTTACGGTTTCAGCAGAGCCTATGGCTCAAGGAGATAAGCAAACAGGCTTGCGAGCATCAGTGCCCAGTGCCCAGTGCCCGGTACCCGGTGCCCGGCCCAACAGCCGAGGCTTAGCCGGCGAGGATTATGGGACGGCTTAGTTCCAAGATAGGCATTTCAGCTTTTGATTTTACGGCTCCAACAAATGAGCTATTTACCATCAACCTTAGGTAATGGGCATTTATGCAAAGAACTCTTAACAGTCAATATTAAGATAAACAACAATTATATTATTAATTAAATTAATTAAATCTTAATTAGATTATTAAGATTAACAAGCCTTTGTGTAAAACAATGAACTAAGAAGTAACTAATACGCCTGGCCGTGTTAAATACAGTGCGTCTTAAAAGACTTAGACAACTTAGACTGTATCAATTTGTACAAAACCTAAAGTTATATACATACTTTTTAAATATTTGAGATGGTGGTAGTGCCTATTGGGTAGTGCTGATATTGTATAAAATATGCCAAAGCTTCTATTTTTACTCCAGCACTCAAAAGTTTAAAGGCACCCTTATCGACAGCACTCATTCCCTTTGATGGGTGCATTGTTTCCCTGCAGTTAGCTACACCAGTGCAGGCTATGGCTACTATAGCTGCTATTGTAGCCGCTATACAGCTCCAAGCAGCGCTTTGTGCATCTGTGCGATTGCTTTGTGCTAATCACGGTTATTGTTCGATCTGCCTGACGTTTGTAAGTCCCTCTATAGCCGTCTGTCTCTCATGTTGCAGAATGGCTCCGAGCTCAAATCCCTTTGTGGTATCAATTATTTAAAGTTAATGGAGAGCTTAGAGCAGCGATAGGTTGATAGCCCAATGGTTCAGAACTTTGCCTTGTAGGAGGTCGGGGGGTTCAAATCTCAGCGACTGATGACTTTTCGGAACTGAGGGTGTTTTAGATCACTAAATTATATAAATTACTCTGCGGTAAAGGAAAAGCCATAATATCCTCAGATGTGTGCAAAGGCCGACGACCCTCACTTCAGTCAGTGTGTGACCCGTGCCCAGCAGTAGGACAAAGAGTTGGGATGAATGAAGAAATTTAAAGTCTGCCTACCTATCTTATCGACCTATACTATAGTCAACGCAATACGTCGCTACACGCTGGGTCATAAAACGAGAAACAGGAAGAGCGCGGCGGTACCATACACGGCAGACCCTGTAAAGCCTGTGTGCGACAGAAAGGGCAACAGGTGCTCAGTTCCTGTGCTCAGTTCCTCCTTATTGTATGACCCAGCGTGCAGCGACATACTCGTATTGCGTTGACGGTTGACCATAATAGAGTTACTACCAGCTAAGTGTACAGGCGAAAGTTGCAGATGTTAAACCTTAATAACACATGTTGTTTTTAAAAGATGTAAAAACTTTGGAGTCATTTTGAAAACAAAAGTGAGTAAGTGAGTTTTGCGGAACAAAAGCAAAAGTAACAATACGCATTGTCGGGGGTCTAGCACGGGACGACAAACAAAGGGAAATAATAATTAAAAGATCAGGGGCCTTATTCTGTATCGTTCGCTTAGTTAGTTAGTAACCCTAACTGGGTTATTAACTAAGAAAATGAAGGCAAAAATCCTATTTTTGCACAAATTACCAACCTAGGTCGGTATGGTATCATATCAGTATACCATGCTAGTTGCTATCTTGTACAAAAAGAATACAAAAATAGGATTTTTGCCTCCGTTTTCTTAGTTAATAACCCAGTTTGGGTTACTAACTAACTAAGTGAACGATACAGAATAAGGCCCCAGGTAGTGTTTTGTCGCGGACCGACCACCCTTGAACCGCATCCCGGACTACGTTGGGGAGAGGGTGGTCGAAAAAAACAATTATTATTAAATCTTGCATAGGAATGCCTTGCCTTCTTTATTGCGACTGCATTTAAAACATTGATATTATAAAAATATTTTCTTTCTGTTGGATTTTTAGCGGCCGACTTATGAGTACCTACCTACCTAAGTAGATAACAAATATCTCTAAACCTAATACCTACATTCTTGTTTATATGTTATATGTTTTTTTGACATTAGCAATGTATGCTAGGTCAGTATGTTATTTACTTATATTACTTTTACATTCAGAAATTCATTAATTTAGTCTTAAGATTCTAAAGGGGTCTCTATTAAAAGTGTCTTAAGTACCTACCATTTTACTGACCATTTGGTTTTATGCATTCAATTGCTTTGCAGAAATTATCATTGTGAATTTTATTAACATATTTAACTAGGTATCTATAAACTCACTTCTTTAAAATTATAGTACCTAATAACGAATGAAATTTTTCACAGAAAAAAGTTCTTAAAAGTTTAACACTTTACAAAAAAGTTTCAATCCGTAACTCCGTAGATAATAGGTATACCTAGCGAGAGCTTCAATAAGCGCAGGGTAGGCTTGTTTCAAAGATAATAAAACATTTCTACGCGAAAGCTCTTAAACTCAACTACATTAGAACTAGGCAGATATAACTTGCGGAAACTTCCCAACAAGCTACAAAAATAAGACTTCCAACTTTCTAGTGATATTCAAATAAAGGAACAATAAGTTTAATGATAACTGTAACTTCAATTCCCACGTTTACAAAGAGCTTCTTTATGTACCTATGTATACAGTTTAACCCATCACGCTTATCTAATAGAGGTTGATGGAAAACTAAGATTTCTACAGATTTCCCTTTGGACATCTCTTTTTTAAAAATTATAGGTAATACCTTTAACCTATCTACTCTGATTTTGTAGGTACGACTGCTATCATGTATCTTACTCAAACTTCAAAAGATAATGACATTTATATTCGATTCGCATTCGGATTGTCAGAAGACTATTGTGTCATATGAACAGCGAACCCACGACATCATAATCCCCTTTGAACCACTGAGCCACGTGTAACATTAAACTTACATAGCGTGTAGGTAAAGCTGATCGAACACAAGTCAGGTCTAGGCTCCCACGGCGTGGCAGGTCACTCACACACAACAATAGCACTCCACAAACAATCAATCACTGCACAAAACACGCGGCAGGACACACACACAAACACATCCACACGACACGGCCAGCAGCCGAGAATGCCGATTGCCGACTGACAACTGATCTGAAACTCGGAAACTGGTCGTACTGCTGAGAACTTGTTTCTATAAACTTGTGCAGCAACAGGGCCGTGCGGTGGAGAGATATGAATGAACTGCATCATTTTTATGAGTCTCTCACTCACGATCTAATAAACGATGCGCATATCTCAAAGTCTATCTTTCAGTAAGGACTGATCCAAGATGACAATGACAGTTACCAATATCCAATCTATCCATGGTTTGCCAATTGCCTTACTAAACATAGAAATTTGACATAATATCCCACATTATTTATATGGAGTCCATGTCACATTGGTATCTCTAATAGGGCAGACCATGGATAGATAGGATATTGGTAACCACCATGGTCAATCACTAAAAAAAATTGTTTACTGGCAAAAATATAAAGAATCCCAAAAAGTACCCAAGCACATGAATCGTATTTTTGAAGTCAACTTAAAACTATTCAATATTAACAAATAAATAAATAGTATTGACAACAGGAGAAAGATATTGGATTAACAATAACCATTTCTAGTTTGGTACCTACAATCAGAATGGAAATAAGCAGTCAGCATTTAGCAGTTACAACAGAACAGAAAGAGTGAAGCAAAAAACATATCACTCTTTCCGTTGAGGGAGTCTCCCCACTCTCAAGCACTAAATGAACTTGCAAAGCCTTCACGGTGCACTGCGCCGTCGCACAATGGCATGAGTACACCTGTGTGACTCCTGCGCAAAAACTAAAATTGTTTTTTTTTGCTCGCGGATTGCGGTCGCAAGTCGCATGCTATGGCGGCGCAGCCAAGTTCGGGGTCCGAGCCGAGGGCGAGCGGCTGTTGACCCGCCGCCTACTGAGTTTACATTCAATGCGATTTTTTATTGATGCCATAACAAGTGGACTCTGATGGAAAGTCGTATTTCAACTTTTAGTATTCATATGAGTAGGTATTGTTTAATGCTGTTCTGGTGATTATAAACTAGATTTGTTGTAGGCCTATTCGATTTTCAAAAAATCCTAATGTATCGAAACCAGTCATTGCTAATTTTATAGGTTTATCCGCCTATTTGAATAAAAAATAATAACAATATTACATTGACTGTTGGAAAAATGCCAGGTTGTGGAAAATTGGAAACTAAGTAAGGCCATTGAAGCTAAGTCACTTTTTTGACAAACTATAAAATAGGAGTTTGTTTCGTTAAAAAAATGCGATGTTTTGTTCACAAATTGTATACGATTCATCCAAGGAAGAACAATGGATATTAAATTACTATCAATGCGACCCGACTTTGAAACTAAAATTATACAATAACTAGCTGTTGCCCGCGGCTCCGCCCGCGTGAATTACGATTTTTTTACATAATATACCTTCCTACTGGAATTCCTTGATTTTTCGCGGGATTCTGGTGTGATGTTGTACAGAAACCTGTTCTTACTTTGCACGGGTTATCTTGTGGTGATTTTGAAAACTCCTTTTTCTTAATAAAAATATAAAGTTTCATTAATACGTAGTTTTGAAAGATCAAAAGGACGATTTTAACTGTCGATATTTCGACCCAGTGGCACAGGTCGTGGTCACTACGTGACCACGACTTGTACCAATGTATCGAAATATCGACAGTTAAAATCGTCCTTTTCATTGTGATTTTTATTCTGAAACCACGAAATATGTCAAAAATTATTAAACCATGTGAAAAGTTGTACTGGTGGTAGAACTCTTCTTTCAGAGTTCGGCCGGGTAGGTACCACTGGGATAAATTACTCTACTAACAATATTCCCCAGCCCAACATAATATAAGAGTCTTTTAAAAATCTTTGCTTCATCTCAATACAATCCAAAACATCAGAATGGAAAATGGCTATATATTTCCTTACGTATAAAAAGACCTTAGATGACAGTCAGTCGGTTAGGATCGATAAGACCTAAGAGTTAAAAATATTTGTGAACCATTATCTTACCCTTTCCATATTGCGGATGATAAAGTTTAAATCTCTTCATGTCTGTCTTAACAGTGCCATCTTAATATAAAGTCAGGAAACAGTAAATAACATGACAGTTAATTTTTATTTCAAAAAATTCGGTAGTACCTATCTCAGAGTTTTACATTCAAGTTCCACATAAATTGTAGAGATGGCGCTATACGGTATAACGTAGTGATAACGCCAGTTACATGATTTTTGTTCACCCTAAAAGTGAAAAATTTTAAACCATACAAAATCTCCTGCTAAGCCTATTTATTTACGGCTGTAAGGGTACTCCAGTATTACTTGAGCCCTACGTCCTAGCCCTAGGTTCTTTGTGCATTCCGAGTTTCAAGTCACCTACCTACTTGAACTTAAAGGTTCTGATGTCTGTAATTTCTGAACTACAAAAGTGATGATGATAAAATTTGTATGGAATAATCTCTAAAGAGCCTCCTTTCTAACAAAAAAAGAATGAATGGAATCGGACAACGCGTTAATGAATTATAACTAAAAAACGTTTGGACTTTGATGCCGTCTTCCAGGGAAACCATGATGAATTTCGGGACAAAAAGTATCCTATGTCCTACCTTGGGGTATGAACTATAATCATGTCAAGTTTCATTTAAATCCATCCAGCGGATTAGCCGTGATGCCCGGTCGTGAAACAGACAGACAGACAGACAGACAGACAGACAGACAGACAAAAATTAAACAAATTACAGTTTTGGCTTCAGTATCGACTAAATAGTGTCCTCCAACAAAAATTTTCAAAATATCTTCAATGTACAGAATTCGACCCTTTACAGTTTTATTATAAGTATAGATGACCATTTAAATCCACTGATTGGCGGTAATACATCAAGCGTGCCTCGTCAATTGCACTGACATTTCAATGGTCCGGCAAGAATTATTGCAGCAACTTACTTGCAGGCTGCAGCTAATATTCATGTGTCTCTAAATTGAACTTACAACAGACAACCTCCACAGAGTTTAGCCACGTGAAGATTGTGCACTAATGTTTATGTTCTGTCTGCACATACTGGAATGGATTTTTTTATTTCTTCACTCTGATTTTTAAAAATTTCGACATGAACATCATTAGAGGATATAATATACGAGTACGTTTCACGAGGGTACTGACATCGCCAGCTACTTGTGATATAGGAATGTTTTTTTTTTCAGTTATTTTTATTAATTACTCGCAGCTTCTTGACAGAAGAAATCGAAATCATCTGTCTTCTTTATCGTGTCTTTCACTTGTTGCAATATTTTACTGCACGCGTGGCAATACAATGGGGAAAAAGAAAGCCTGTTGCTCTCTCTGCAATAGGCATTTTTACAGGCATAGAGAATTCTGCTGTATATATGAAGCGTGGATTTCGAAAGGGCATTTTAGTCGTGCTGCAGACGGTTAAGGAATTCCTCTCCTCCTCCCCCCCACAAGGTCGCGTGCTGGAATGCACGGTGGGCTCCAGTGCGGTATAGTATCAATATTAAAGTTATGGCATTCCGCCGGTCATTATAACTAATAAGCTGGACGTACAATTACTATAATCTGTATCTACTATCCCATATTTAAAATAAATGGTTCAGTAATTTAAAGTAATTTGCAAAAAACTATAATATTTAGTAGGTACAAGGTAAGTAAATGACAATAATAATATGCATAAGAAAAGCATACAACTCCAAAAACAACCTATCAACATGATACAATCTAGGTATACTCCAGTTTTCAATTCCATGATGACGATTCATAAAACGTCTACTCTACCTTTTTTTACAATTTTCGTGAATAATAATGATTATACATATTATCAATTTAGTCTAAATATTTTGAACTGATAATAAGTCATCTTCCTCCAGTATGTGAACCGCTTGCTTGTAACGAAAACTAACTGTGCCGAGCCGTTTCGTAGTACCAGTGGAAAGCTGGCTTTATGCTCATGCTTTGCTATGCCTCCGCTACACTCTAGAGTCTAGAGCGAGTTATACCTCGTAACCTGTAAGCCGATTACTGTACAGGAACGATGTCCACATTATGATAATTAGTTTTGATAATAATCCCTTGCGGGCTGCCGTGCTGCTAGTTTATGATCCGTGACAAAAAGACACAGCTGCTAGACCTGTTTGACTGAGTTAAAAGAAATCGACATTTAATTTACAAACAGAGCGACGGCTGTTGCCTATTAATTAGGGATTACGATATTGGAAGCCAAGAGTACTTGTACCGCAGGTATATCTTGATCTGCCGTTTGAATAGTACAGGTAAAAAACTACAAGTATGTACAATAATATCTAGATTTATTTTAAAACTCTATCACTTCGTAAAACCTTCCGCACTTCTATTTTTTCTAGTGAATCTTAAGAAATTCCAGAGCTCTCAAAATATGCTTAAAATTGACTCATGCTCGTCACCCAACAATCGCAAAAAGTAAAGGAACACCTAAGTCCATAGGTTACAGTTTTTACTTACAACAAGTCAAAGTCACCCAAGGGCTTAGGTGTCCCTTAAACTAAAGGGGTTATCGGTGAAAACAAGCATCATTCATCACTTTTAAGGAGAAGTCTTAAAAATACCGAGAGCATTTACTTACAATTAAAAAAAAAGAGGTAATATCCCTTTTTTCGGTGATCTGAGATCGTTATAGATTCTTGGATTTTTTAGTCAATAAACAAACATTGTAGCTTTCTCAAACAACTGGCAGGGAAATCACCCTACCAGTGAACCATTTCACTAACATTCTAATCATTAAGCAGCGCAGTAAGGAGGCGACTCAAGGCTCAGCACTAGAGCTCACTGTAATGACAGGGTTCCGCGTATAAATTGAGACAAACGAGGGGAAACCACTCCCGAGCGTTTCCCGCACGCAACGATTATTATTATCTACCACCTACAATCAGCGTAACTATTTGCTTACTGCCCCCAGTTGTTAACAATCTATTTTCTGCAAGATTTTTTACAAGCCGTGTGTTATAAAGTTTAAGAGCGTGTAGGTCTATAATTTTTAAATCAAGATTTTCAGAATAAAATATGTAATGAAAAAGGATGGTAGTTTCGTGCCGCAAGTATAACTACTACACGACTCTTCAATACAAACTTATTTCACGTTTATTTATCGTAAGCTAGCGGACGCCCGTGGCTCCACCCGAATTAATTTTGCGGAAACTGTGGACTTTTCTGGGATGAGAAGTAGGTATCTTTGTTAATTCAGGGTATTATCTACCTCCATTCAAAATTTCAGCCAAATCGACTCAGTAGTGGTGGCGTGAAGGAGTAACTAACATACACACACACTTACACACAACTCTCGCTTTTCATGACATAAGTGTGATTAAAGAATCAAATAGCTAAGAATGTGTTACGGAGACATGCAAAACGTCAGTTGTGATTTTAAAAACCGTGCGGTATGTAACAACCAACACGTTACGTAATTCGCCATACATATCCGCTGCAACGCGTGTAACATGCCCATGCTCTACGCTCACGCTGCGTAACACGCCGTACAGCCACTGCAACGCGTGTAACATGCCCATGCTCTAGGACCAAGGCACATACCTGCGCGGGTGTATCAGTCTCGAAGGCGTGGCAGTAGCAGAGCTGCGGCGCGGGCTCGGAGCGCGGCTCGCGCGCCACGAACGCGAACAGCGCGCGCGCCGCTTCACACGTCGCATACGATATCCGGCGCAGCGCGTGCGACATGCGCACACTCTACACACATATACAAACTTTGTTATTTTATGCAAAAAATAATAAAATGGTCATTGAACTGAATTCGGAATTGGAGAACAAGGAAAGAAAGTACTGTTAAGTATTAAAAAAAATCACGAATTGATTTTCATTTGGTGAATGCGGTGAGTGTGGAATTGACGTACGTATGTATTTACCTGGTCTTCGGGGTCGCATACCTTGACCCCCGAGAGCGCGACCACCACCAGCACGGGCACAGCGCGCGCGCTCTCCTGCTGACAAGTAGAAAATACGTCATTATAATTAATAATTTTGTCAATATAATGTTCAAAAAGTTGGTTCACGCGTCAGGTGACCAAAGAGCTGGCGCTTACTTCGCCCAACGGCTAAGCCTAGCTATACAACGAGGCAATAGCGCCAGCATTTTGGGCACCATGCCATTGAGCGAGCATTTGGACGGTGTATACTTGTTGTAAATATTTTTCACTTTACTATTTTTTTAGTTTAGTTGTACTCTTTAGATTTAATTATTATACCTGTACATTGATCTAAATGTTATGAATGAAAGTTTATTATTACAAGTTAAGTTATAAATTAATATACAACTTGTCCGTCATTATTGTTTGTTACATACCAACAATACCATACAAATTGACAAGTAATGTGCCGATGCCATGCCGATGCGGTCGCAGAACAGAGAAGTATGTTCCAAGATATGATGCGACTACGCTTTACGGTGCGTTACGCGTAACACGGGCGAGCTTTGCGATTATACACACCGCATTCGGAGTAGCACCCTGTACCGGGGCAAGGCACCGGGCTAGATGGGACCAACATTCAGTATGTATTGAAAGTGTGTCTGTTTATCTGTTTTTTATACCTATTTCCTTGCAAATAAAATTAATTAGTTTATTTTAGAATATAATTTTTACACTATATATAAAGGTGTTGTAACTTAAAAATTGGCGTGCAAAGTTATGGAGCAAGAATTTATTACATCAATGCTATAAAATAAACAATTGTAAAAGAAAAATATGACAATTTAGTCAAAATTGAAATACAACAAACAATTATTTTAATGACTATTATACTTTTTTTTTACAGTTTGAGCATTATTTTAATGCATACTAGCTGCCCTGATAAACGTTGTTTTGCCACTAGGGATATAAAAATATCTTACGAGCTTACTATACACATAAACTTCATAACAATCGGTCGAGCCGTTTCGGAGGAATTTGGTTACAAGCTCGAGATACATAAGAAATTCATTCATATAGGAGAGAGATGTAAAATAAATTATGTTTATGATTAGGATTAGCCTAGTCACTGGCTCAAATATTCACTAACAGAATCTCTACAAGCATTTTTCTAGAAGCCACTCATGAACTAAATTTCTAAACAATACCCATAAAGAGTTTATTTAAGTCTTTTTTTATATTTTTACAAAAAAATGTCACCTATCTTGATAACGATAACAAATATCATAAAGTAAAATTAATATAGTGTTAGCGTGCTGAAGATTTATGTTTAGTTTTCATTAATATTTTGCGTCACCGTGAAGTATTTAATATGTATAATTTTTGGAAAACAAACCTCTTTACGATTAATATTATTTTTTATGGAATTTGAAAATAGAAATTTAGTTAGTTCTGTCGGTGATTGAAAAAGATATGTCGAAAAAAATGTTACTAATTGAATTATTGATTTATGAAAAAATACAAAAAGATAAATAAGCGGAAAGAATCTTTTATTCACAATCCTGGAACTGTAAACGAAAAGGAATTTCAATAATTTGGAGAAGACTGGGAAGAATTGCTTACAGATCTGAAGAGGGACGACATCAGGGACTATAACGTACTACCGTTACCCTGGTGCAATTCTACGCCCACGAGAAGGTACATGTTAATGTATTTGTGTTTTAGAATGTACAAGACATTCACAATTCCGCATTCTTTTATAAGGGTGTTTGCGTGATGGCTGTTAAAATATCAAAGATTTAAATCTTTGTAAAATATACAATAAATTGCCAAAAGAGATAAGAGATTGTACAACTTCTCTATAATCTTTATACCTGACACATGTATGCAAATAAATTGTTTGATTGATTGATTGATTTACAAATCTTTACCAGTTACCACAGTGTGTGTACTAAATGTAAAGTAATTTTGGATTCTAAGAGATTCATGTTTCATAAGTTTATGGTAGGAGATTGAATGCACTACATATTATTGTGTGTAGGTACATAATGTGTAAAGGAGAGAGATACTCGTTGTTTAAATGGTTTCAGGTAAGTGACTCAAGATGCCATGTGATCGTTCCCGGCGTGAATGGATGTCCCGCGGTGCAGCCTGGCGGTAGCAGCAGTTGGTGTCTCACGATGCAGCCTGGTGGTAGCAGCAGTTGGTGTCTTACGGTGCAGCCTGGTGTCCCATGGTGCAGCCTGGTGGTGGCAGCAGTTGGAGTCTACGGTGCAGCTTGGTGGTGGAGCAGTTGGTGTTTCAAGGTGCAGGCGAAATCGTCGCTGGCGGCAACGTGCTACGAGAGTCGAGTACGTCGGTGGATGTCGCTCTTAGCAGTGTTGGCAGCTGGATGGCAGGCAAGACGGCCTGCGGTACAGCGACGCACACCCCGTACATCACCGAACCGATAAGCGGCAAATAGATTTAGAGATAGTCATAGATTGCACAGGCGTCATACATTGCAGATGTTATCGAGACTTGAGCTTAATGGGTCGCGTATTCTCGTTTGTACTTGCGCTATTATACCTGCATCGCTGCAAACTATGTTGTTTGGTGATAACTGATAATGGTTTATGATTATTGATTATTATTAATTAATATATATCAAAGAGGTTTTATAATCAAACAACTATAAATAAGTAGAGAAAAATTAATGTTTTCATAAACATTCAATACAATTTAATTTTGTAAAAAAAAGTCAGTTTGAATTGAATCGAATTTTGAATTTAAATTGATCCAACTCGTACTAATCTCACAGTATCATTGTAATTTGCTATCTAAATATCGAATAATTATAATCATTTATAACTTGAAATAAAGTAAGAGAAAGCGCTGAAATTTATTGTTGGGTCAGCAAACAAACTGCTCATTGATATTATTGTGACTAGATGACTGAATTGTTTTAGATGAAGACATATTAACTACACATATTATAATTCAAGTCAGTTCTGCTTAAACAGTTTCTTTGGACGTTTATGTTATTTGGCAGTTATTAGTAAATACTTGTTATTGTTTACTCAAAAAGTAATCGGCAACGTTGCTTGTAATTGGCAAGTTGTAACAAATTTTAAATGTCGATAATGTGATAGAGAAACACATCACAATCACATAGGTGGGTAAATTTTGGTACTAAAATAAAAAGTTATTAAAGAAGCATTACAATAACGTTACAATCAACTTAGATAAAGAGTAAGCACTTGTAGGAAACGTTAGTGCAGTATGTGCACTTGATGTTATTTTTATTGAATTATTTTGTTATATAGTTATCAACACAACTATTCGGTTATTGATTCAGACAAAACTATTTCTAACGTTCATTTCTAATATTCTGTTTTGGTAGTTCTGCATTTTCGAATTATTCATATTTACATAATCTGATATTATTTTATCAACTCAATAGGGTTTTCTTTAATTGACTACGGATTTATTTACAATTGTGTACCTCGCAACATTGCTCAAGACTCACAACTATAGTTATAAAGGATAAAACACAACTAATGATAGTAACAAATCCTAAGACAAGTGACTTATGTTAACGATAGCGTATATTGAATACCTATTATCTTTGGATATTTCTTGGATAGAGTCGCTTTTTTCTTGATAGATATATATCTACTTAGATAAACTAAATAGATGAAACTAAAAATGAGTTTATTTTACATTTATATGTTAAAAAAAAATTTAAAAATAATGAGTTAAGGAATATAGGCAGAATGAAATTAAAAGATATTTGTTATATATATATTAATAGAAAATATTCTCAACTAAAATTATGAATGGGAAGTCGTCATTGTTCTATTGGCAGTCAATGTAATAAAATAAATAATTTTTTGAGAAGGAAATTGTGTCATACGTAAAATGGCTAACTGAATAATTTGGCTTTACTAAAAATTGTGATTTTGTTAACTGAAATAAATATTTTATTAACTTCACCTAAATACGATTAATAAACGCGGTTGAAAAATACTTCGTATGCTCGTATAGAGACAGTTGCAAGTCCAGAACCTAAATTTTATTCTTGAAATATTGCTTGAGTTTTT
Organism: Coenonympha glycerion; assembly: GCA_963855885.1. Taxonomy (NCBI): domain Eukaryota; kingdom Metazoa; phylum Arthropoda; class Insecta; order Lepidoptera; family Nymphalidae; genus Coenonympha; species Coenonympha glycerion. The sequence continues at coordinate 222,996 of OY979638.1, read as the reverse complement.
ACCCATCCACCCAGTAAACGTTACCTACTGAATTGGACAATTTTGGTTTTATTAGATTCAGTACATTTTAATCTAGGCTCGTACGTTTTATTTCAAAAAAATACTCGAGTAAGTTTTAAGGTCAAAAATATGGATATTTAGACTCTAATAACTTTTAACATAAGCAATACTTCTTAAAAAGTTAAACATTTCTAAAAGTTATGAAAACCGGATTATACATATTTACGAGTAGGAAAACGTTATTGGTTTTTGTATGAAAGCTTACAGCTAGACGATAGTAAAAGTTTTACCAGTCGAAATTGTTTTCGTAACGATCTATGATTAAACGATATTATAGTAATGGGCACATCAAAAACGGTAATCATTGTATAACTTATTTTAATTATGATATGAAGTAGTGTTGACAGTATAAGTTAAAATCTGTGGTATAAGTTTACAAATAGTTTAAAATTATGGCGATAAGCATTCATTTTTTATTTGAATTAACTTCATAATTACGCAAGTTTGGACAAAAGACAAAGTTGCTCGATATCTATTATTATGAATTGGTACTGTGATTGTTTACTTACTAAGAATTTCGTTGAGCTAGGTCACGGAGTACATAATAGTACTAAAGGTACAGAAGGCTCACTCGGCAAGATGATTTAAAAATCGAAAATGATTACAGAAATAACTAGTCAAGTTGCAAATATAGAAGCAATCGCTTAAAGACTGTATGGGTTAAATTATTTTAGAACGGGTGATAAATTTTTTTGATTTGCTTTGACAGAAAGGAAATATAGTAAGATTTTCCGTTGCTACGTATTGAGGAATAGAGTGATCGTTCGGTTGGAAATTTTGTATAAAACCTGTTGAATTATATTATAACCATATAACTGAATATTGTTCAAGACACTAAGAGTAAAAAGAAAAGATCCTAACACCTGATGGGCAGTATGAATTATATATACCTAATACCTATAGTAGTTCGGTCAACCTAACTATTGAGATTTGACAATAGGATTCAGTTTTTTTAACGAACTATTAATTTCTATAAGTACCTATTTATACCATTTTATAACGAGTAAAAGCCCAGCAGTAGAAATTACTAAGAAAATTCTGATTAATGTCTATATTTAATTGAAACGGTAGACACATGATTGTTCACCAGAAACTTGAAAACACAAGAATATATAAAAAAATCTTCCAGTTTAGAAACAGATGATTCATGGATTTATGTACCTAAGAATTTTGTGTTTTTAAGCGCATCTGGGAGTATAAGGTGACTAAGGATGGATTAAGATACGGTAGTGCCAATGTGTTGCAGACGGCAAAACCTTAGCAATATTTAAAAAAAAAAAACAAATAGTCTTTTTAAATACGAAAGTCATCCCATACCATATCGAATATTAATAATTATGTCCAATCCATTGGTTAGGTTAGTAACAAAGAGCTTGAGAAAGACGAAAAGGGAAATAAAAATGGTTGTCATCTATTTCTTTAAAAATATGTCATTATAGGAATATTCGTATTTATTTCACTTAAATTTGATACGTATTCACAAAATTGTGAGACTTCGTAATTAGATTAAATTCAGCACTTTATTTTAATTTTTCTGGCGGTCGATTTAGATATTGTGACCTCACATGTCCCACTGGTGACTTAAGGAAAAATTGGTTAGCACTGTTATTTTTTTTACCGCGTGTTAAAAAAACACAGATGTAAAAAACAAATATTGTGAAGCCATTTCACGAGCTAAAAAAATAAATGAAAACGCCATGTAATTATTAGTATCATGAGTGGTAATGCTATGCAAAAGTCATAAAAAAAGAGTTCAATAGATTTGATATAGAAAGAAACAAAAAACCGTTTGATATTAAAATGAGAGATCTAGTGAGAATTGAAAGAACATAATGTATAAACAAGGTTGCGATAAAAGTATAAAATTAAGACCGAAATGTTTATGTTTATATTATATATAGTGTAACTAAAATATTGTATCATGAGGATTGGAGGATAATTTTGTTACAAAAAAAAAGGATTAACAACATAATATTATTATCATTATACACGATTGATGAAGCACATCCTTGGTCCTGTTTTAATGGAGAGGGTAGTGAGTAATCCTTTGCGAGGATATACTGATGGTTAAAAATAAAATTTTGTGATTTAGATATGTGTTTCAGAGAGATTATAATATTAATTTTTTTATTGTGTGGTTTTATGAAACCACAGTCAAACTTTTGTGGTCTTGGCTGCTCTGACGAGCGCCTTTCACTTTGTTCCTACTCGGCGGCCGACCGTCACGCGACTTGCAACACATAGACGAAAAAGTTTGAGACGATGTAATAAAAGTTTCACTTTAAAAATATTTGTTGACGTTATAGGATCTAATGCATGGAATGGAGTATTAATTTGTAACAGCGAGACAATGTATTGAGATGAAACATCGTATGTTAATTCTGCCTCATTGTGTATTAGTACAAACTGGAAGTTTGTATTTCAATTAGTGTAAAGTAATTTTTGTTTGATGTTTTGATGCAAACAAGGATTGTTCCTCATGAAGTTAAAATTGTAAATGTTTAATTGTAGTGCAATATGCACCTTGTTTCTACACTGTTAAAGTAGCATGATAGTGTAACAGACCATTTGAAGTGCAATGTGCACGTATACTTAGTTCTTACCCCCTACACTGCTAAAGTAGCATGATAGTGTAAAAATACCATTAATTCCGCACTGCTAAGGTAGCATGATAGTGTGGACGACCATTATTCCTACACTGCTAAGGTAGCATGATAGTGTAGAAGATCATTATGCCCACACTGCTAAGGTAGCACGATAGTGTGGAAGACCTGGAAGTGCAAGGTGCACGTACTTAAAGACTTTAAACGCAATACAATAATTTGATTTGTTTAATTTTGTTAATTAATAACATAGAAAGTGCATAAAGTGTATTGTGTGTTCAATGTTATTTGTTTAAATTAATGATTATAATAAATAAATAAATAAATGTCAATTATTCATATGAATGCAGGTACATTAGGTGGTCAGCGATAACAATTATTATCCTTATATATTCTGCCTTATGGCGTATGAATTAAAAAAAAAAACTAAATGTAAATATTTGTTTGATTAAATTAGAAATTATTTTTTTCATAATTTTATAATAGATATAAGTCAGGATGTCGATGACTGTAAATTGATAATTTATAAAGACAAAAATTAGTAATTCAGAATGTCAATTTGTAACTATCATTTTTCATAATATTGTTCGCTATATAATTCAAGATGTCAATAATTGAAAATTCATAATTTATAAAGTCAAAAATTAGTAATTCAGATGATGACAATTAATACTTATGGGTTACCCTGAAATGTTTTGTAATTGTTACTAGTTTCACCAATTTTAATGTTTGTTTGTTTGTAATCAAATTTTGCAAGTTAAAGATCCACGTCCCGGTTACCGTTTGAACTTAAATTTTGTATACATGTGTAATTGGATAACAATTATGACTTGGAGCTGATCTGATGATGAACAGGAAAGTTTTTGTAGGAACTCGGTAGTTAAATGACACAACCCCATCGAGTTTAGACTCGTTTGATCCGTTTTGACAAGTACTTTGGTGCTAGATGGTAACCTGGATCTGGTGCTGAGAAGGATATTAATAAAATGTATAAACGCTTTCTTTATAAAAAATAATTTTAAATGATATCATACGGTTTTGATAATATGATTCTTAGGTTATTTGATGTTTGTTTGTAACAGTGTTCAGTATTTCGCGGGGACGCGAAATGTATATCAGGATGGACGAGTTGTTAGCGTGCTGAAGATTTATGTTTAGTTTTCATTAATATTTTGCGTCACCGTGAAGTATTTAATATGTATAATTTTTGGAAAACAAACCTCTTTACGATTAATATTATTTTTTATGGAATTTGAAAATAGAAATTTAGTTAGTTCTGTCGGTGATTGAAAAAGATATGTCGAAAAAAATGTTACTAATTGAATTATTGATTTATGAAAAAATACAAAAAGATAAATAAGCGGAAAGAATCTTTTATTCACAATCCTGGAACTGTAAACGAAAAGGAATTTCAATAATTTGGAGAAGACTGGGAAGAATTGCTTACAATAGTTACTAAGGTTTGAAATTTTAACAAAAAAAAACAAGAAGTAATCAACAAGTAATATTTTTGCCAATTCAGTTCCTGCGGTACATTAAACAAAAACCAAAATATAAATTTAATCTTAAAAGTAGGAATTTTCAATAAACAACAGCTTTAAACAAATAAATTGTCCCCAGATTAATTAATACCTACTGTTTCTCTGCGCCCAAATTTATTCACATTGCGCCGAAAAGGAGCAGACATTAAGATTTTTTCGTTTAAATTTCTAGGCTTTAACGGCCTTTTAGTTAATTAACTTAAGGACAATATTTTATTTGCTTACCGTTAAGGGAAACTTTATAATTAAACCGATTAATCTAAGCATATTTAACGAGAAAACTTGCTTACTGTAGATTAAGGTAGAGAATAAATATTAAATACTCTCATTAATTAATATGAAAAAAAAAAATATTCACTCGTTACCAAGAAAGTTCTTACCTCCTATAAAAAAATGATTCACCATCCCAAATAAATTAATTATTTTTAATCGAATGTCTATTGGTCCCATGTTCCAATACGTGTAGCTGGTACTTTCCTATTATTAATTATCGTTTGGCAACCACAACCCTGCAAGGTGTCGTGGATAGACAAATCTTTATTGGGTCGCCAGGACATAGTGACCGCATTAAGACTTCGCTCCGGACACATTCCATTGAACAGATTTGCATTTATGCTGGGGAAGGCGCCATCCCCCAACTGTCCGGATTGTGGCATACAGGAAGATGTCTACCATGTTTTGATGGAATGTGTCCGTAGCGAAGTGCCGAGTGAAATATTCTGTGGTTGGGCAAACGTGTGCCTGGCGAACCCAATATCTAAGGAGGCCAAATTTATTTATAATATGATAAAGAAAAACCTAGAACGTAGACGTAGTTTAAGTTAGATTAGTTAGTTATAGTATCTGCAGCCTCACCAGAGCAACATAGTCACATAAGTGACTCAGCTCTTAAAATGAGAATAAAAAAAAAAAAAAAAAAATTATCGTTTGAGTAGGAAACTCGCAAGGAGTTCTTCTAGGTATTGTAGGTGTTGTTAAAGGTGTATGAAGTCTGCCAATCGACGCTGACCTGCTTCCTGGGCTAAGGCTAATTAGGTAGGTAGGTACCTAGTAATGAAATATGTGACATTGGCAGCAACAATCACGCAATTTACGACTGTCGCAAGTCAGTCGCGAGATACTGTGACAATGATGTATATAATGATACTTCCACTCCCACGACATCGTTGTTGTTCCAGTCTTGAAAACTCATCAAACCATTTTCCTATCGCCATAACGCACTGTGATACAACCAATAAATATCCTAGTTTACGACCGTTTGCTGTACTCATTATGATCTTTAGTGCACGTTCATAATATACATTGTACTACAAGTACGTACTTTATGCTTTCCACACTTCCTCACCCACGCCCAGCGAGTGAACTATAATATTAACTTTCTCAACAATGTTGCAGTTGTTAGAATACATTAAAGTTAGAGATTTTCTTTGTATTAATAAGCATTTGGAAGAATGCATCCAAGATGGCCAAATGCCGATTTGTAGCATTCACACACCATTAAAAACGTCATGGAGATATTTTTTTGATAAATCATAAGAATTGGGTCTTACACTACTTTTGAATTTGATAAAAAATATTACTTTATTATAAACTAGGATAAAAATAATAATGTGCAGTGAAAGAAATATTAAAATCCAACGAAGATTTACAAAGTTACAGGCGTTTAAACATTGGAGTGGGGGGATCTTCTATCCCTTTCTCGCAAAACGAAAATTTGTATGAAGCCGCACGAAGCTACTATGGCATTGGTAAGGTGTGACGTCACAATTTCATGTTGCTATCTCTGTTTAATCACAAATCTTTAAATGTTTATAACTTTTTTGTTATTCGATCGATTTAATAAGTTCTTTCAGTGCACGTCATTATTTTAATTCTACTTTATAATAAAGTAATAAAAAAATTGGAGTCAAATACCCAATTGTTTGCATTTCTAGTTTATGCATGTGTTTATGTGTAGCATGTTTGGGATTCCAACGAAGTAAAATGTTCTTGTTGCCATTTCGTCTGTGATTCGCAGATGTTTGGCATCACAAAACCCTAACGCCCTAACGCCGGGCGATAGGCGCGCCAAGATTAAACCCCGTGATTAAATCCGCCTTGAGCCATTCGATGAAATTTCACCCCACAAAGGCTCGCTCCGTTTTAAAGGCTTTTGTTTGGATTTACAGACTATATTAAGCTACTGTAGTATTAGAAAGTTTTTAATTTTCCACTGACTACAATTTTCTAGGTACCTACTTAATAGAACTTAGATGCATTGAAGGAGTTAAAAATGATGAGTTAAGAATGATGATAAATAATTATAATATTGTTTGTATTAAATAATGTTATCTTCTTCTTCGTCTTTCCCTGTTCCCGTTACTTGGGGTCGGGTCTCCTCACATTTTTGCGCCAAGTCTTACGGTCTTGGGTTGTCTGTTCAGGCAATTGGGCTAGCTTTAGGTCTCTCTTTATATTAGACCTACTTTACTCTAGATATAAATAATGTTTTAATGTGAAATATTAGAATAGGAAATAAAAATTAAATAATATATTGATGCTATATAATATGAAAGAAATAAAAAGTTAAATAACTAATAATAATCCTAAGCAGAGAGTAGATAATAGTTTAGCTAAAGCAGAAATCAATTTGCCGAACTCGTAAAACGATAAGAGTTGTGAAGAAGGGGTATCGACGATGATGGAATCGATTCGGGTCAACCCACACAAAGGGGACGCAATATCACACAGCGTAACCCGCCATTTGGATGCAAACTATCGTAAGCTGTCAATTTCGTTAGCTCACGTTAAGCTCTGTCTGTTGTGAGGAGAATCTGGTTCGAACAAATGGTGCCAAATCTTCAGACGGATAACGAAATTTTGATATAGAAATCATGTAGGCAGGTATGTACGGTTTTAACCATCATAATCAGTTTCAGAGCACTAATAAATTTTTGGTTACGCGAGTTTCATAATATGTAAAGACGTTAGAATAGGCGTAAGTTTATTACATATGTGTTAATTCAGACATCTTCATTCTTTCGGAGTGGCAAATAAAAACATCAAATCTTTCACCTGTCCTTGTTGTTGTTAGGTGCAGGTATATTGGTATATTCTGTAAATAAAAGCTCGATTTTACCGTAAAAATAGGTCACCATCTTCATTATAATACCATTTCTCATGCGATATCGTTAAAGTTTTGGTCATGATTTTTATGAACAGCTGGTATGTACGAGTACCTATGCCAAATCTTTACAATTACAATATTTAGCCGCCACGTGCTAAACATTGTTATTATAACAAGATATAGATGATGAGAGATGTGTGATAATTAGCCACGATTGAAGCGTCCCACTATACTTCAAGTATATAAAGTTAGTATGAAATGATGAAATGTCGAGACTCTACCGCCAGGTTCGGAAAGCAGGTTTGCACCGAGAAGAACTGGCAAGAAACTCGGTACTTGCTCTTTTCAAAAAAATGTCTCAATATACAATTTTTAGTACGTAGTACGAAACAATATTTTTAAGATATCTCGTGAGGAGATGAGAGCATATAACTATCGTTCCAAGAATCCTTGTTATTTAAAAATTCTTCAATGGTGTAGTAACCCTGATTTATTAGATGTTTTTTGCAATAAACCTATTAAGTATATAAGATTAAATCAAACGATTCTTCGAGCAAAGTTTCTGATCCACAAACTAAAAACGGAAAGCCAGTGCTACACGAAATACAGGTTAAATAACAACAGCATCCAAGCTTCAACGTTAACGTTTATGTACTTTAAAAAACTTTTCTCTTTGAAATGGAACAAACCAAAAACATACAAAATATAGGTACGTTTAATTTCCGTCGCCCACGCCGCAGTTTTAAAACGACATTATTCAAATTCGGTATTCCGCGCGAGGTCTGCACAAAGCCGTTACGCCTTAGAGTAGGTCGCACTGTTCTGAGAGCAGGCTGAGATGACTATCCACCGAATGCTAATACTTACTCTTTATACGAACACAAAGAAACAGTGCCGACTCATTGACAGGATCACAATACCAGCTTGACGTTGTATGACCTTGCTGGGATTTAAGTTATTAAGGTCTTGAAAACGACCTGGATTAAATGTCTAGGGATTTAGGTACTTTAACTAACACGCACTAATGACGGTGGCCTTATATCAAATTACAAAATCTTCTAAACCAAGCCCAACTAAAATTAACTTATCAGGCCACAGGTGGTAAACATTTTTCGGTAGCTCGGTTACTTAAATCTACTTATCCAAGCCATTGATGTATTACTATTATAAGCATACTTTGGTTTTGCCTATTTTCATAACAGTACAAAAATAAAGTCCTCAAAAAATTTAAATTAAAAGGTTCTTAACTGACATAATATCTATCAGAGGTACTCGTCTATACCTACCACTTAAACAAACCCTTTTAAATTAACTAATGTTTACTTCTTTATGTCCTTTCAAGTGCTTATACCCCACATACTTATGGATTTTTCAAGAGCCGTTGTCATCCAAATCAGCCGTACATAAGTAAAATAAAAATATGATAATTGGATGATGCTCATTCATTTTACTAATTAAAAATTAAATTTTTGTATGTCTTAAATCCAGACAACAATGAGAAAAAAACAATGTATGGTAAATTGCTCCGTCTGTGATTCAGCTTTTATCTGTATCTACTTTATTTTATAGTACGTGTATCTGTATTGAGCAATTCGTTACATCGTGCTCGTAATTAGAGTGAGTGAAGTCAGGTAAAGTCTGGCTGAAACAATAGCGCTTCGGTCCTGAACTTTAAGTGGCTACACACAGACCGATCCAACTTGCTTTATAAGTCAAAGATGGTTTATTTAAATAAAAATAGGAGGCTTTAAGTAATAAATTTTTATTTTTTGTGTTTTTATTTTTCTATATTTATTTATTTATACACACAATAAACTACACGGAATAAACTAAAATGTTTTTTTTTTTTTTAACTTCACAACAACTAACAAGAAGTTTACTATAAACCTATATAATATTTAGTCATTGAAAACAATGAAATTATGTTAAGCGACAAGTTCAATTGGGAGTTTGTTATAAAACAGTAAGCGATTTTTTTTAAACGATTCATTTATAGTGATTAATCTCCGTCTGTGGTCAATAAGCCTTAATTTTTGTAATATTATAATTTTACTAGCCAATTGAAATACGTTTTTCTTTCTATCACACACTATTAAGTTACTATTAAGCCTCTATGAGTTCAATGAAAGTCAACTATCCAAGCTTGTAAAATCCTCGGTAGTTGGAATGGACCATGTGCGTAAAATATAAGCCAATCTGAGTCGCCGTGAAAGTTGGCATGTCTGTATACCAAAGGCTGAGGACAGCTAGCGCGCGCCTGACAGATCCGGGTTAATTAAAATGTCTAATGAGAGTGCCCTGACCCCCTCTCCCCCCTTCCCTCCCCCGTCCGGCCCGCTGTCCACTTTGCTTTATTGTGCGGTGCCTGTTGTCATTACTTGCGATTAGCGGTTTGATTAAAGTTAGCCCGGGATAGTTTAGCTTTTTTACGGTGCACATTTTTTTATTATAATGACCACGACTTGGTCTGAGATTACTTGGGTGGATTTTTTTTCCTACGTCTGTCTGTCACAAGTGTCACAGCAGTATAAGTTTTGTATTAATAAGGATAACTACTTGAAATGTACTATTAATAGAATAGAAAATTATTTATTTCATAGAAGTAGGTCCAACATACAGAGGCTCTTATGACAAGTCAACTTTATTTTACATAGTCTCTTTAATGGTGATAACCATTCATGACTTAAAACTAAGTTTACGAAGCCAATTATACCAAGCGTCATATTTTTTTAACTCTTTGTACCTTTATGGTGCTTCCAAAGTCACTAGGATGCGAGATCTAGATTCGATGTCATGTGTAAATATTCTTTTCTTTTTTGGGTGGTCGTTGCATTGCTTGCTTGGAAACTTGCCTTCATGCTTGAGTGGGAGGCAGGCGGTGCTTGGCTTGTTACGGTATGTTAAACTATGGAGATTCTTTTCGGGTAGCGGATTTAAAGCAACAAAATTAAATCTTTCTAGTTTTATTTTTCATTGATCGTGGAAATATTTCAGATCCATTGGAGGCTTTAATCAGTTTTCTAGGCCAGCGTGCATTGTGCCGCGGACGAGGAGGCTCTCGTGTTTCCGGCGCGGCGCAGCCTTCAGCCGAGGCCGGAAAGCGTTCATTAGTTCTGTTATCATGTGAATCGCACTATTTGTACGCCTTTTTATTACGGTTTTGTGGCAAAAGGGCGTATTTTTTTTAACATTTTATTATTTTTAAAGGCCTTTACAATCAAGTTTTAATTTGATGATAAGTGAAGCTAAAGCTGAAGAGAATATAATCGCACTAGGTAATCTGGAAAAAGATTTTACATTATTTGCTAATTGCTATACAGCTTAACGTAGAAACATACGTCTTTTTTCGAAGAATCAGCAGACTCTCTGCTCAGGCCATGAGTCAAATTATAAAAAAAAAATAAAAATAACAAGTGGTAGAATGTCTGGATTCAAACAAATTCAAAAAAATTCAAGGTTTGTGAGATAGATACGGAACCACGCACTTGGAGCGGCATAACTGTGGGTATAACAGAGGCGCGAGTGCTTGGGCTGATAAACATTTCTAAACTTTCATAGTTTCAGAACTCAACAAATGGCTCCTGAACAAAAAAATATGCTCTCTCGCTCTTAAACATAAAAGTTTGTAGCTTGTTTTTTAAATCAACTTTAAGCTTTTAATATTCTTAATATTAAAGCTCTTGCAGAGTTCTGAGGCTACTGAAACGTTAATGCGCCTCTTGGGAGATTCCGCCAAAAGTCTCCAGCTATTATACTCTAAAAGGTGCCTCGAGTAAACACTTTAGTCAACTAATTTTAGGCTTCCATAACAACATTTTACCTTGGCTAAGAAAATAAAAAATATTCAAAGTTCGAACAACATCAATTTTGTCGTCGTAGCCTGAGCTAAAACTTGATGTACTTATAAAGCGAATTAAATCTCTTTCAAACTTTTAACTTTTATTTGTGACAATTTGTTTTTAGGATTCAATGAAGGAAAAGCCCAATTTAAGTTACACGGGAGTCTGCTGTAAGTGTGACAGATTCAACCAAATAATGCACCTCACAAAAAGTTTGCGAATAGTGCAGGTCGAGTAGACTTTGAGTGCAGCGAGCCGAAAGAGGCCGCCCGAGCCCACGCCTTACTTCAGTACACATCTCCAGGAGTTGTGCCGCAAGTTGTAGCGTGGAGGAAAACTTTTAATCATGTTTTCTTTCTAAGGTGGCCAGCGAAGACTGGAATAAATTCATCGCTGCTCTGAATAACGGCACATACATAGACTTTTATGCCATGTAATTTAATAATAGATTAATGAGGTTAGGCAGATATAAGATCGAAAGAATTTAATTTAAAATGACGTGAGAAAACCACAACAATATTTCAAAGATCAGTTTGGATTTTGAAACATCACAGACACTTGACTGAAATAGCACCAATTGTTCAGTAATATAGTTGAAAATATTATCGCTTGGAAACTTGGAAGGTGTAATCAGTAACCCTGTCTCCTCGCGACGGAGTTTTTGAGTAGAATGGTAAAAATACAACTGCCTGAGTTATTACTAGATTATTTCTTAATAAAATATTCTCTGAGGAATCGTTTATGCTGTAAAGATTAATGACGTAAAGATGTAAAGATACAGGCAAATAGAAGCAATCGGTGCCCGCTGTCAATCGGGACGCGCGCGGGCTGGCTCGGTGCATTAGCGCGCGGCTCGAGAGCGGAGTCGGGGGTGAAGCCACTGTTCAGTTCAAGTGCACTATCGCTAAATGCTACCAACGACCTATGTTTAGTATTAGTAGGTTAGTATCAAGATATGTAGGGCACCGTACGATTTACAAATAATGAGATTATGTATTACATCTCTCATTGCTATTTATTGTTGCGTAGCCAAGATATTATTATAACATAACAATATTATGATACTCATTGTACTTACACTGTAATTAGTTGTTACCATTCAAATATTAAGTCTTAGAGCATGGAGCGCTGGAACTTAGAACCCTCGTAAGCTTAGTCTTAAGTCAACTTATAGTTACCATCACATAAATATAATAACATCACAAAATATGACGTATTACCCATTCATAAGTACTTTTGAGTTACGCCTATGTGAAATAATAATAATTATTAATTGATATTTTATGAAGTTTAAGTTAATGAAATGAACTGACTGACTGCTTAGTTCAAGAATATGTCGAGGTTGTTTAATTAAGTTTGCGAGATTTAAGAACCCGGACTAACATTCAATATAAAATGTTACGTTATAAAACTCTAAAATACTGTACCAGTTACATTATGAAATCTGTACTTTCAGACACCTGGAACCTCGCATTCATCTTAATTAGGAATGTAGGTGGCGTAGACCCCTGAAATCCAGGATTCCCGCCGGGCTGCCCACTTGTATATTAACATTACTCTAATTATATAGGGTTTAGTTATGTACAGAGTGGGTAAGTAGCGAATTCGTGAATTTTGTTGGGATGTTACTTGATACGAATTAAAGTAGACCTAATTATCTCCCTTTAGCTGTGTATCACACTAATGTAATAAAGTAAAAAAGTTTATACCTACGTGTGTGTAACTAACACACACATAGGGTGTGTGTTAGTTACTTCTTCACATTGGAAGTACTGAACCTATTTAACTAAAAATTACTTTAGACTCTACCCTGAATTAACACGTAGAGTTGCCAACTTTTACGAGGGCAGGCTAAAGTCAGTTGCAAGTTAAAATAAATAATATTTTTGTAGTGTATAGAGAGTTTAGTATCAGTACTGTACCTATATAAAGTTAAGTACAAAATATTACTAAAGTTGGAAAAGTCTCGCCAAGCAGATCAAACAGACTCAATCAGTAAATCCAATTGCTCTTTTCCTGTTTGCTCTTTACATTTAATATTTAAAATTGATCTCTGAAATAATTCAAGTGTCGAGCTGCGAGCGTATGAGTATTTGCAAAATCAATTAACCCATAGCAATCGTATTTACATTTACAATCACTTCACACGATTATAGGCTCTATTTAAACAACACTCGATCCTTTTTTAAAGAACTTTGTGTGCACTTCGTGTAACAACAATTTCGCTGCATCCCATCAAATGACAGCTTTTTAAGTGGGCTGTTACATTCGATGGTAGAAAAGGAATTGAATGAAGATAGGACTTTCTCCTGAGGTCGTTTTTATATAAACGATGTTTTTGATGTTTGAATCAATGTATAGACTAAGGAACATAAGTTAATACCTATGTATTTCATAACTTATTACCATGTACTACAATTTATATAACAGGTTATCAATTGACTGCAATCTCCCCTGATAATACCATGACGATAGTATGGTATGGATGGTGACGATGCAGCCGAATCAGTAAACCAGCACGGTTGTTATTCAACATCGGTATTCGGTAACCAACCGCTGCCAAATAATTTACTTTGCTTAATTTATGTTGATTATTTCAATAAAACAAACCATGTAAATAATAGTTGCTTTCTAAGAACTATTGTACTGACTATGCCATCTATCTCAAGAGGTTCTACACTTGCCTTGAATAGTAGAACACTGGGAATTTTGGCTAGATCTAGACACATGGCCCAGCTACAGGAAACTGGCACACTGTGTCTATGGATATTTATTAACAAACATTTAAAATTCATCTAGTACACTAAGATCAACTACAGGGGGCCTACCACCGTGACTTAAAGTTTTGACATTTTCATACAATTTCAGTATGGAAATTTTAAAACAATATTACAATAATATTACTTTAGATCACGGTGGTAAGCCCCCTGATGGGCTGAGTACTCGGTTCGTACTCGTTATATCTACTCTGCGTATTCAGCCTTTTTTTTCAGTACTCGGTACTTGACCGAGTAACTTGGTAAAACTAAATAATATTCGTTACTCAGTAAGTCAGTAAATTTACCATCTACTCTAACATTTACAACCTTACTCTATCAACCAAATTAGAAAAGCAGATATTTCATTTGTTATTACTTTTTGGTATTCGTACCAAAATTTACCAATGGTGCACTATAGTACTGGGCCTCAGATGCTCTGTTTCTTATGATGTTTTCAGATATCCTTAGATGCATCAACATAACTCATCCTAATACACCTACCCATAATAATACCTATCACAAAATTAATGCTACCAATATTATGTACTGGCACTTGGCAGGAGGCATTAAACACTTTGTCATAACTCAAAAAAAAAGTGAAAACGAAAGAAAAATCGAGTTACATAACTCACGGAATTTCCCGACTTTTTTCTGTCAAACAGTCGCACGAAATAAGTAGGAAACTTTGTTTCACATAAATTAAACTAAAGTAAGCGGCCCGAGCGCGGCGTCCTTCGGAGGTTCATTACGTTCCCGTTTTCTATACGGGCGATGCTAAACTCACACACTGTATCCATGTTTCTGATACCAACTGCTAAGGCATGGAAGACTTCCAGCTTCCGTGTTCCTAGCAAAATATAACCAGGGCCTTCAAGGGAAGAGTCAATATGCATTTTCTAGGCAAGCGCGCTCTATCCTACATCTCATCATTGCTTTCTATCATTATAAGCGCAAGCTTTATATTGTTTCAGCCTCAGGTTTCAGCCATTTGACACTTAACCCTTTTGACCTTAGCGTGAGATTTTTGACTAAAAATATATTATTTTATTATTATTTACTGGCACGTGATACATTTAGTACCAAATAAAGCGGGAGGTCCCAGATTCGATTACTTGTATTGGTTCCAAAATCGTAGGAACTGGCAAGTTACCCACGGACATCGGGAAGTTACCACATTACTGGCAAAGAAGTACTTACTGCTAAATTATAGCCAGTTATTTTTCTATTTAGATTTAGCGTTCCGGTGCGATGCTGTGTATCAACATACACGTGTATTATAAGGATATAATCTAAGATATTATAATTATACTTATATCTTAATATCTTAGATGGCATTGTCACTTGTCATAAAACGCAGAGATGAAAAAAAAAAATCAATGTCCTTTTCTTTTTATATAACAAGCGTTGCAATGTAATTTTAAGCATTAATAACTGTAACTCAGTTTGTAAATTAAACAATTAATTAATTTTCCGTTGTTTGTAAGGGATCTTTTTGTTAAAAATGAGAGATAAAATTATTTCAAATAAAATAAATAATAATACCGAATACCTATAAGAATGACTGATTTTAATTGAATAGGCTCTTACTTACCAAAAGCTAACATGTAAACTGAACTTGAATATTTAATAACGACAGACGGCTTATAACTTCGGGGATTAGTCGTTAAACTGGATCGTGATAACAATTATTAATCTCTAAGTTATTACGTGAACAAATAGAATAAATCAATAAATATGAATGTACAATAATAATTCAATGCAATTAAAAATTAATAATGCAACGTGTAATCAAGAACACTTCGTATTTTTAAAATTCTTATTCAAAATAGTTGAGCTTAATTTTTTTTTTAAATTACATGAACATTTGATGACTTAATGCTTAGAAGAGCCAACAACAAACTTACATGATATTGCTGAAGACATTACTATCGCATGAATATTAAAAAAAAAATACCATCCGACTGACCTGTATGCGAGAATAAGTGTGATAAAATCCACGTGGCACGTGATAACTTGTCACTCGCGGCGCGGCACGGGCGCTCCACGACCATGCGGCTACAGACTGACTGAATTCTGAAACTCGCTACCGGGGTGCAAAGTGCCGACTCGTGGCAGTCAAAGGGTTGGTGGAAAACTTTATTGCTGCTAACAGATCGAACCTGTCACGTATGAGGTGTTGTGTGGTGTATCTTAGGAGTTTTTCATTCATTTCCGCCAGAAGATATTAATTTTATTGAACTCTGTAGATTATGTGGAGATGGTTAGTACATAATATTATTGCTCCATGTTTAACTATACAAATTAAATAAATAATTCGTCTCACGTGTTTAAGTTACTCGTATGACTCAGGTTTACGATGGGATACTTCTGTTTTATTTTGCTATATGAATGGTGAAACTAAATAAAATTTTTGTTTGATAAAGTAATACTGAACCTCAGGTCAGCTTTTTTTGATCCAAGCCATTGCTGATCTCTTCATACCACAAAATCATGGAGATGAAAAATACGTGCACAGTGCACAAAAAGTGATCAAAATTATGCAGATATGGTTAAGACGTCATCGGTATTTAAATAAGTATTTTTTTATTAATTATTTAAGGCAAATAAAAACTACGAGAACTTAGAAAGGGTACACTATCTCTTTTATATTTAAAATCAGAACCTCGTCAGTATAAATCAGAATATAGGCTGACCACAATCTCACCATGATGTTGCTTGGAAGATGGAGCAAGCTTTTCACGTTTCACTCTTCTTTTAAAGGTACTTAGGTTGTAAAAAAACGACAAACACATGCATTCGGGAGAGCATTGCAAACCCTACCAATACGTATTAGAAACGAAGAAGCAAACCGTTCTGTTTTCACGGGTGGTATACCTATCAGCGACTTAGAGATGAAAGTCAGCCCGGTTTCTCGAGGTCCTGTATCATCCCAATGACGGGTAAGCCATGTAGTGTGTTACTGCTCAATCACTGGTCTCCTACTCAGATACTTCAGAAAATTTAGCGCAATTATTTCAAGTAGTATATTCCTTTCCAACTTTTTACAGAGACCTACCCTTAGATGGTGTAAGTAAAACGTATTCATCGTAATCGTAAACGGAAACAAATTGTTCCCGCTGAAGTAAGACAGCCAATCGGGCACAGAATTCGCTAACGATTACGATTGGATACGTTTTTCTTACGCAATCAGACCCCAGATAAATCCGCCGATAAATATTTACGCAATATAAAAAGGGTGTGTGTTATGAAATAGTTCGTTAACCGTGCACGTGTCGAGAATGCAGCTGATATTGATTGTGTAAACATCTGCTACCGATCGCAGAATCCAGTCCAGTGCACGTGAGAGGAATCTCTACGGAGGCCTTACACTCTAGGCAGAGCACTGAATTCTGCGGCCTCGAGGCAAACCGCTGCCAAAACACTGTCCCGATGGAACAGTCCGCACTCAACTTACCGATTACTTATACCCTATTAGAAAACTACACCCAAACTGCAACTAAACACAAAAAAACGTAAGATTCTTTTTTTTGTAGATAGACTTGCGCTTGCCGACTCATGATTAAAATAAATAAAATCTGGAAAGAAATAGGTTTCCTCGCACAAGAAGAAGGCTCAGCAGTGGGCGCTTAGCTCTACAAAGTAGTTGACAGTCGAGATAGTAATCAAGAAGAAAATCCTCCAATGCCTTAAACGATCCCACACCATTTAAAAGGGATTTTTTATCCACTTGTTTTTCATTGCTATTTAATTAAAGTCTGCTGTGACCACCAGAGCGAGATTTTAGGGTGCTGTATTATGCATGCGCCCTACAGACCCTGCGGATAACTGCCGACTCGCAACAAACATTCTAATATAACATGCTAATTTGCCCATTTGCATTTCGTAATTTGTAACTTTTTGCACATATTTCGTAATTTAAACTTTTTATGTACGACTTAAGCTTGTTATTGTATGTATGAGTGTTACACAAACCTTACCACGCTAATAAAGATGAAACTTTTAAAGCATGGTGAACACAAACTAATTCTCTGCTGTTACCACCACAACTTCAACCGGGATTTAGCGTTCCGGTGCAATGCTGTGTAACATCCATATGGGCTTTAAACCCTAAAAAGTCATTAACACCATTATTTCAGGAAGAATAAAAAATCTTTCCAAAGGCTAAGTAGATGTCAAGAAATATTTATGACGACATAAGTTTCATTTTGTGGAATATATGCAATAATAATAATTCTTGCACGAACTCGCGAAAATTTCATGAAAATTTCTCCCACAAAAATTCGCAACACGTAGAAAACGTCTTGGGTTTAAAACGTGTCACTATTTATCGGTGCGAACATTTTTAGCTTCTCATAATTTTTAAGTAAAATGGACTTGTCTACTGTGTAAAATAGTATAGCATTAACTTTTCTTGAATAATATAACACTTCTATCACAAAATTAATAATAAAGACATACTAGTTAAAACTTCGTCTTGGTATGTGACAAAAATATACTCAGAAACATACTCATGAGAAGTAACAAAATTAAAAAACGCAAAGCTTAAATAACAATTTACAAAGATTCGCAAATCTGCGCTGCCATACTTACTTCATACTTTGCCAGAACATTGGCAAAGTATGAAAGTTTCAATAAGTTGTGATAACGTTTTTCCCAGGTGGATTTTATTTTCTCTGATTGGTCGGCCGATGCCGGCGCTCGAAGTAAATTAAATTAATAATTTTCGTAATAACGTAAACGTAAACGAAAATAACTTAATAAGCTACCGAACCGATGCGCCGTGACTGTCACTGCAGCAGTAATTATTTCAGAACTAGCTGTTGCCCGCGGCTCCGCCCGCGTGCAGTTCGTTTTTTTTACAAAAATGTTTCCCGTGGAATTTCTTAATTTTTCCCAAGATAAATGAGTGGTCCCTGGGTTCGATGGACCCGTAAAGGAGTCTTCTTCCAATCTCTCCTGTCAACGTGCTATCTTCTTTCACACAATTTACCTATATCTTCTTTGGTCTTCCTCTACTTATACACTCTGTCGAAATCGCTTATGTTACTCAATTCGCATGGAGTAAGACAGAGTGGGGCGTGTCATCGTGGATTGTAATATCTATACTAACCAAACTTATCTTATTCTGAGATGATATCAACGCCCAGATATTGTAATTAAGCATTCTGATGCGCTGCTGTGTACGTAGCAACCCGTTCCTGCTACGTACGGGTTATCTTGTATAGTTATACCTAGTTGCACGATCAAAAGGACGATTTAAACTGTTGATATTTCGACCCCGTTTTGATTGTGCTACGTAGATAAGTAGCTATAGGTTTTTTTAAACATCCCACGGGTGCTATCAAATTTTTCAGGATGAAAAGTATCTTAAATGTATATATAAAGTAGGATCATAAAACTTCATTTAAATCCGTTACTTGAAAGACGCCTGCTAACTGTTTTTGTAATGTTTTCTTTCCCGCGGGAACTCGATTGGATTAATAAGTTTTACTATATATATATATATTTTGTTAAAGAGGCAACATAAGGTATCAGCATAACAAATTTTACTAAATTAAGTTCATTAGTTGTTGTTTACAAAGCTGTTAAATTAATTGCAGTTTTTAACTATCCCACGGGAACTCTTTATTTTACCGGGATGAAAAGTTCTCTATATGTTGACCAGGGACATAAGCTACCACAACACAAAATTTCATTGGAATCGGTCCAGCCGTTCCAAAGATTAGCCCGTACAAACAGACAGACAAACAGACAAACAGACAAACAGACAAACAGACAAATAGACAAACAGACAAACAGATAAACAGACAAACAGAGAAACAAAAAATTTGAAAAAAAATTAAATTAGTTCTATTTCACTTCTTAGTTCTTACATCCCCCTGACTCCGTTTTTAGCATTTTTTTTATTTGTACAGAAATTCGACCTCTACAGATTTATTATATGTATTGATGATTGATTGATATTGATTGATTAGCTCTGGACCGCGGCTTCGTCCGCGAGAAATTGAGTGTGGCACAAACCTCGCGGAAACTATGGACTTTTTCGGGACAAAAGATTCCGACGAATTGAGAACCTCCTCCTTTTTTGAAGTCAGTTAAAAACAACTAACATGTTAATTCAGGGTATAATCTAGACATCTCTATTCTACATTTCTACCAAATTACATCCAGTAGTTGCAGTGTCAAGAAGTGTCAAAAATAATATACGCACGTGTGAATGTGCATATTATGTTTGTACTAACACACAAACTTTCGTTTTTTATAATGTGATGTAATACGTTTGCAACTTTTGATCATCACATTTCACGGGTGAGGCAAAAGAAAAGATTTTTAATTCCCACGAGTTCGCGTAGCGAAGCTGAGGTGGTAGACTTTTAAATGATAAAGCTAAATTGCGAAAGATAGGCGAAAAGCCCGACGAAATTCCTCAGTGGATAACAAAATGGGACGAGCAATCGGGCGCGGCTGTTCTACGGGTAAATTGTAAGCTGTTACGCGAAGTACTAGTACGTCGCGTCTGCGAGTTGTCACCGTACTTCACGCGATGTCTGAGTTGTTCGGAGTTTCGCTCAATCCCGCTGAATATCTGAGCGCGCGCCAAGTTTCGACTATCGGACGAAAACGACGGCGTTCGGGTATGCCTACGTTGATGTATTAAATATTAGATTCACTTACATAATATTTGTACTCTTACATACTCATTCAAAAGTCATGAGATCATAAAAGAGGCGAAAAGAATATTCATTGAGCGCAGTAATATATTTATTTTAGTTTGTAAGTAAAAACTCATCGTGTATATATTTTTCTTGCACAACTGACTTTCAAGAATTTTCATAATGTCTATTGTAATGAAATGAAATGAAATGAAATGAAAAAGTTTATTGGCAATGCACATTAGGTACATATGAACAGGAGAGAAAAAAAAATAACAGGAAGAACAATGTGCACTCCCAAATGGGCCTCCACTCAGCATAAGCCTTGCTTTTTATGGCAAAGCGCTGGTCTTCCGTGAGGCCCACCTGAGACGTGGACGGCGACATGAAGATTACACAGAAAGAACATAACATAGCAAAAAAAGAAACAACACAAACAGAATTAAACAATTAATATAATATTAATCTACTAATAAATATATATATATATATATATATATATATGTATATACATATAATAATATTATATAGGTATTTTAATTTTATATTAAATAGTAAAACATTGTATACTTACATAAACACATACATATAGTATATTAGTTAAAACCAGCCCTGTAAAGTCCTTGAAATAATAATCGACTATGCGGTATTTATTGTCTGTAGAGTATCATTAATTTTCTAAGAGATGTGCGCTATATATTAACCTGTCAGTGACACACTTTAACAGCATTTTGAACTATGACCTGAACCTTGTCTTTCTGAGGAGACACCCGTGTTAAAACACCCGTGTTCTAAATTTTATAACACGAGTTATTTTGATACAGGTTATTTTAATAGGTATTTCAATCTTTGGGAGGTATATCATTGGTCGTCTACAGATAAACGTAATGTATCCGGCGATAAGGAAGGGTAGCGCGGTGCGTCTTCGAGAGGCAGCGATCTTATCGTGCCCTGAGGCTATCGGAATTGAATACCCATCCTATAGAGTACACACCAGGCGATCTACACGAGCTCTTAGGCAATTCATTGAACAACTCTAGATATTACGAGTTCGCCAAACGCCTTTACTCCTCACGCCGTAACTACTCAACCGATTCGCCTGAGAGGATAATGACCATGGATTTATTGAAATCCAGTACCAAGTTAATTCAAATCTAAACTTTATTTTTTATAGACTATGGTCTCTAAATTGCACTCGTGATACATCAGCTGTTAAGCTCGTTGTGCCCAGTGATAAAATTATTAGCCTAATGCCTTTTTAATTAAGCCTTTTTGACTTTTTGCCTAGTGCTTGATGGAAAAAAATTCTGAAACTGCGGTGGTATAATAGTAAACCGAGCTTTCAAGGTTTCCAGTACCCACGTAGGCCGCTTGAAGAAGTCATTTCAACAACTATTAGGGAAGTAGCGGTATGGAAACGGGCATTAGGGCTCGCCGCCTACCGCGCTCGGGGCTGCTTTCCCAAGTTTAGTAATCAACAGACTTCTGTACTTGGCTAAATTATTATTATGATTAACATTACCTTAGATTAGAGATTCTTCCTGCCGATAAATCAACCTTTTTGTGATATCTTCAATCTTTTTTGCTCATCGACTGATTTATTTCTGTAATCAGTTTTTTTTGTGCTATTTTAAGTTTTCATATTTTCTGCTGTTTTTAGTTAACCTTTTAATTAGGACTTAAATTGCAAGAAGTTATTTTATCGGTTAAACTTTAACATAACTAACATAAATTCAAAAAGTAATAAGTCTAAATGACGCCTTGTTTAATATTGTTAAGCGGAATAATCATTGACCTTTCTTGAGTGGCTGCAAGTTAGGCCTTTGTGAAATAAATGTATTTTAAATTTAAGCTAATTATAATATGTTTTTCTGATCGATACATGAATTGATAAATAGGTACTTTATATCACAAAAGAGACACTTGAAATAAGTCTAACTATACCTATCGTTAAAATTATCCAAATATCGAAATATCAGAAAAGATAACATCTTTTCAGGTGTTTCGATCTTTGGAGAATTCAAAGAAGTCACTATTTGGATGGTAAAGCTACTATTCCAATTTAAGCAAATTAATAAGATTACATATTTTCTGTCGGCAGTCTCGGAATGCCATCGTTTTTCTTTTCATTGAAAGACCGTCGCCTTCATTATAATAATCTTGTTAAACCATATTATGTAGAGGCTACAATAATGAGGAACGTATGCGTGTGAAGTGCCTTGAAATAAATTTTCCAGTGGACACTTTGAGCGCGCTCGAGCCTGCTTCCGGCGTGAAGTTGCCGAGTTGAACTTACTTCATTACCCTCGTTACCGCTTCACTCCGCCGCAGTCGCACGAGTTGTCGCTAACTGCTCGACTTAACTGTTATATTAACACCTCATTACGAGATAAGTGGGTGTAATGCTTAGCGACTACAAAATCTTTGAAAAGTACCAGTTACAGCCATGAAATAGAACGTAAAGTGAATAGTCATGATCATGGTCGATTAGCTGATCATTAGGTCCTGGGTTCGATTCCCGGGATTGCGTAAAAACCTATTCATCGTAATGGTAATTGGAAACAATTATGCCCGCTGGGTTCGCTGATGTACGCCAGTTGGGGAGCAGAATTTGTTAACGATTACAATGATGATAAAAACTTTTTCAATACAGTTGTATGGTATGGCGCACTTTCAGAGGCTGTCATTAGTATTCGAAAGTTAAATCTTACGCACAGGCATCTTTCTTTTTCGTGGTCGTAACTTACTTTTACAAGCTCGATCATTACTTTTGCAAAACTATCTTTTATCTTTTATCTTTTATCTTTTATCTTTTATCTTTTATCTTTTATCTTTTATCTTTTATCTTTTATCTTTTATCTTTTATCTTTTATCTTTTATCTTTTATCTTTTATCTTTTATCTTTTATCTTTTATCTTTTATCTTTTATCTTTTATCTTTTATCTTTTATCTTTTATCTTTTATCTTTTATCTTTTATCTTTTATCTTTTATCTTTTATCTTTTATCTTTTATCTTTTATCTTTTATCTTTTATCTTTTATCTTTTATCTTTTATCTTTTATATTTTATCTTTTATCTTTTATCTTTTATCTTTTATCTTTTATCTTTTATCTTTTATCTTTTATCTTTTATCTTTTATCTTTTATCTTTTATCTTTTATCTTTTATGTTTTATCTTTTATCTTTTATCTTTTATCTTTTATCTTTTATCTTTTTATTTTTTATCTGTTATCTTTTCGATTGCGAATTCGAAGTCGCCTTCGATTTCGATCTTCGATATTTTATTTAAGGTAAAAACCAAACAAGATGGAAATTGGCCCCCAAAATCTTGAGCAAACATATTATCTCTTTTATTTGTTTTTTTACTAATTCTCACAACTGTATTGAAAAACGTCGTGTGATACACGGGTGTATAGGTTTTTGCAAACTCGTGACATTAAAAACCCTCGCCTTCGGCTCGGGCTTGTTAATGACAGCTCGTTTGCAAAAACCTACTTTCCACCCTTGTATCACAATGTACTATTTTCGTATGCAATCAGACTCCAGATCAGTAAATAGTTTTAATTATTTTTACTAGCAAATTTTTGGTATCAACACGGTGCATGGAATTAGGCGGTGTTTCATTTTAGTGCATGAAGCCATCGGCCCTGCACTTGATCTCTTTCTTTATTTTAATGTTGGAACTATCGTCCCATTGGATTATGAGAGTGAAAAAATGTAGAGGGCAATTGTGTTTGCGTACAAACATAGATATACATTTTGAAAATCTTAGCAAAGGTTGCTGTGACCAGAACGATCGGAAGGACATTAATGACTGGTAGGCTTCACACATGTTGAAGGTAGATCTTTGCTGAAGATCATAATTGAGGTAGTGTAACACAATGTACTCATCAACATATGAAGTTGTTGGCGGTCATTCCTAGATGGCGCTACTATGACTTCACATCGCGCTTGAGTTTCATCGCTACAGCAAGATATGATGTCACCGGCGGCTAACATCGATGATTCGAAATCCGACTTCGGTGCTTCAGCGGATGCTTTCCCTTGGTAGGGAGACGCCGCCGGACTCCTCTGTCATGCGTCACTGCATGGGATAAGGGACGCGCTTCCTGCTGACGCTTCCACTTGGTGGGACGCAGCGTGGGACACGTCTTCTAGTCATGTAACGGATAATGTATAATAAAGCATCATCATCAACTTCAACGAGCTGTTTCGCTGTTCCACCTCGACCCGAACTTCTCAGCGTAAGACCTCTACTGACGGCTAGGTTACAATTGGCTGCCAACGTGGGGCAGTGCGTGTTACAATTGGCGCTCAACGTACGGCAGTGCGTCTTACATTGACGTACAACGTGGGACCCGTCACTTACAACCTGGCGGAGAACACAGGCAAAGAACACCACAGGCCCAAAGGGTTTACGTCGTAGGATGATCAAACATCGGCGTGGAGCTCCAGGAACAGCTTTGATCCAGGGGGAGGGAGAGAACCAGCACAGTCTAATACGCAAGTCTGATCCTGACTCCAGCAGAATGGCCCCCCCTTAACCCCAGCATACATCCATATTATCCAGTTTCCTCGTCGGGACGCCTTCGAAAACTGAGGGGGAGACTGTAACACAATGTACTCATCAACATATGAAGTTGTTGGCGGTCATTCCTAGATGGCGCTACTATGACTTCACATCGCGCTTGAGTTTCATCGCTACAGCAAGATATGATGTCACCGGCGGCTAACATCGATGATTCGAAATCCAGCGGCATTTCAACATCGGTGCTTCAGCGGATGCTTTCCCTTAGTAGGGAGACGCCGCCGGACTCCGCTGTCATGCGTCACTGCATAGAAAAGGGACGCGCTTCCTGCTGACGCTTCCACTTGGTGGGACGCAGCGTGGGACACGTCTTCTAGTCATGTAACGGAACGTATAATAAAGCATCATCATCAACTTCACCAAGCTGTTTCGCTGTTCCACTTCGACCCCGACCTTCTCGGCGTATGACTACTACCGACGGCTATGTTACAATTGACTGCCAACGTGGGGCAGTGCGTGTTACAATTGGCGCCCAACGTGGGGCAGTGTATGTTACAATTGGCTGCCAACGTGGGGCAGTGCGTCGTTACAGTAGTTCTTTGTTGTCAAAGAGTTGAAAAAAGAGTTAAATTATACTATAATTTTGATTTACCCATCAATTTTCCATCTTAAGCCAAAGCCAAATTTTCCATCTTAATCTGAAACCACACAGTCGCACCTCAATTGTCCAGAGTTATCCACATTAAAGTTATCGTTGGAGCAACTTTCATGAGCAAACTTCCTGAATAACTTCACTGCCTTCGAAGCTCGACGTAATATTTTTCTTATGAAAAAAGTAATGACCTTTTAACCTCGGAAGAGTTGATTCTTTTACTTAATACTAAAAAAAATATTTTGCGTAGGTATCTGGAGAACGGCTTAATTTATATTAAAAAACTAGCTTTTGCCCGCGGCTTCGCCCGCGTGAATTTCGAGATTTTTTAAAAATCCTTTTTAGTGGATGTTAAATATGTCATCAGAGCTATCTTATCTATCTTTAGGCTATATTGCCGCGCTGCGGTTTCAAAAAATGATGATGGTGATAGAAAATTGTAATAATGATGGTAGTAAGTATTTTTTTTCGCGCACTCATAAATGCCTCTTCCCCGTCCCGCCCGCAGTCCCCCGGCCGCCCCGGAACGCCTAGTATCGGGCACTCGGGGTTCACTATTTTGGCGATAATGGCTTACACATAAGAGTTGGATATATGCTATCGCGGGCTTTTTTGTAGAGCAATTTAATATAAACATTTCCATCATACATTATATACGTGTAACTCCAACGGTTTTCGCGGCGTACGTCAGTAAAGGTCGCAGGTTGCAATTTTTTCCTATTTACGTGACACTTATCGTTATATATTTTGGATAATTCACACTATATCTTTATAAATAATAGCCTATGTGTTATTCTGATGTGTAAGCTATATTGTTGTAAAGTTTCATCAAAATCCATTCAGTAGTTTTTTCGTGAAAGAGTAACAAACATACATCCACACATTATTACAAACTTTCGCGTTTATAATATTATATAATATATAATATATATATATATTTATATATATAATATATGTATATATATATTAGTAGGAAGGAAGTAGGATACCATATGGGCTAAATAAGCTTCACAAAAATTATTTATTTTTAATCCACAATTTTAAAAGTAAAAGCAGTTATTGCGAGTTACCCGTAGGAGATAGGCATATGCTATCGCGGACTTTTTTGCAGATTTTGATACGTTCTTTAATATTGTAGAACATTGTTTTGTTCTATCCTCAATAGTTTCCGCAGCGTACGCGATGAAAGAATTTTTTTTTGCGAGTTTTAGTAAAGATGCTTAGTTAATTTTGGAAATTATTATAGCCTATGACACTCCACGATAATGTAGCTTTCTATTGGTGAAAGAATTTTGAAAATCGGTTTAGTAGATCCAGAGATTACCCCTTACAACGTCACAAACTCACAAACTCACAAACATCGTTACGCTACCTCTTTATAATATTAGTATAGATTATAACTTTTAATTGTAACTTTTTATAAAGCTGTTAGCATGAACTCGTGTTATAACGAAACGATCTGAGCTTTATACTGCGCTATAACATAATATCGTAAGACATAATATACAATCTATATGTGACGTGTAACTGAATAGAACGTTACCCAATTTTCATAGTTTAATTGTATCTTGTAGTTGTATTAAATCCCCAGCACTTTCTCACAGCTATCAATCTTGTATATTATGGCTAAAGTCTAGGTTCTATGCCTACATGTGTAGTACACGCAACTTGTGTATAGTGTATGTGCAAAGGATTACAGCGTTGACAGTCATAATTAATTCCACACGTGGGGCGGCGGGGGAGCGGGGATGAGGCAGATTGTGGGGGGAGAAGGTCGTAAAAAAGTAATCAAACTTTCATCTCGTGTGGCAGGTTTATGCCTGCGTCAACATGGGGGAGACTGGCGGAGGTGCGCACATTTCCTCCACTCGCTGTAAGGAAGCGTTTATTTATTAATCATATGAGTTTGATAATAATTAGGTGTATGCTTAGAAATCTAGTCATCTTTAGATAAGCAACTTGCATTAAGTATCACAAAGTACATGAGATCAGAGAGTTAAATTCCATTTAATCATCCTCCTGTGTTATCTTCGAACCGAAGTTTTGCGGTAGACTTCCGTAAATAAATAAAATACAGTAGCAGATCGCGGAAGAAAATAAAAGCGATTAAAGTATGCCTTAAAATGTGCAATATTTCTTAGGAAATGCAAATCTTGATTCCCATTTGCAAAACGCATCTGCGTTTTGCAAATCTCCG
Source organism: Coenonympha glycerion (assembly GCA_963855885.1). Taxonomy (NCBI): domain Eukaryota; kingdom Metazoa; phylum Arthropoda; class Insecta; order Lepidoptera; family Nymphalidae; genus Coenonympha; species Coenonympha glycerion. The sequence continues at coordinate 195,059 of OY979638.1, read as the reverse complement.
ATCCGAGAGTCTTCTCGGAAAAAGCAATACAATGTTTAGTTTCTAACGACTGTACTGCAGTGTTTATAAATAAAGCTGATCTCGTATCAAACCTTCATTAAGGAGTTACGAGGCCGCAAACACACAGCTTTATGCCGGTAGGGTAGGCGTAATGTGTGTGCTTGTAATAAAGGGTGAGGGATAACGACGTGTGAAGCTCGTGTCATCAGACACCTGTTACACTGATGTGGCGACTATTTGATTGTCTATCCATATCAGTACGGCTAGTACAGGATACGATAATGCTAACAATTCGTTCATCATTTTCGAATCGGATAAACCGAATCAAGATTTGAGTCGATCCAATAACTTGCACTAACCCCCATAGGCCGCTTGGCGTATGTACCTACGATGTATTTGACTTAAATTCGAATCCTTTTCAACTATGTTAAATCTCACACTTGTTAAAGCAACGTAGATAATTTCCTATTCACTAGTAGAGCTATGTGATACTTGTTTATAAGTTTGCCTCCAAGTAAGTATACGGTACATTTTGGGCTCTTGGGCGTTATCTCTAGGAGGCGTCTTGAATGCCCTTCCTTGCCGAGAGAATGTTTGTGAATACAGTACGAGTGTGTGTAGGTACAGTACAGTGAGTGTGAGTAAGTACAGGGCATAGTGTGTTTGTGCCTGCGGGTGATGTAGCTAAGTGTAGTGTGCTACTTTGAGTACTGTTTTCAAAACACAAAAGACACAGTGGCTTCCCAAAAAGCTACTTGGTAACCTGACTTTTGACAGCGGAGGTACGCGCGACTTACGAAAAAAATGAGGGTGAAAGATCTAGGTAAAAGCTACTTCTAACAGTAATGGTGACAAAGCTCCGAGCTACTATATTTTTGGAAAAAAATCACAAGATATGGACTTGTCGCTTGTTGGCTTATAAAAATTTATTATTTTGTTTTTTGAATACGACTTACGTGTGCTTAATATAGTCAAAGTCAAAAATGTAGTATTTTATTTTATTCTTTATATCATCGTAGGTATTATTTACAAGTTTAGGCTTAATTGAAGTGTAGGCAAGAGGTGACATGAATAAAGATATTGAAATAACAATAAATATTCGTTTTTTATGTATCCGAAAAATTCGTGAAAGAGTTCAAAAGAAGTTCTCTCTCTCTGGCCTTGTGTTAATCCAGCTTCAGTGGGCGCTAATATAATCAGGTGGTTTGTAGTATAAACGGCATCGCGTTACATCGCGGCGGTCGGTAGCTAATCCCGCCCGCCTTCGGGAAACGAACGCCGCCCGCCGCCAGCCAGCCGTGAGCCGCTCCAACGCAATTTGCGTGCCCTAGGCATGCCAGTGCCGTATCGATGTTTCAATTATAAACGAATACAAAGGATATAATGGTGTAACAAGTAAATAATTAAAAAAATGCTCTGTGGTAAAACTACTTTTTTCAAAAAAAAAATGTAGCCTATGTTACTCGAGATGATGTAAGGATTCTAACGATACCCCATAATATGTCCAAATCTGTTCAGTCGTTCAGAAGTTATAGTAGAATAAAGAAACTCACATACATACATACATGAATCCTAAAAACATTACACTCTTTTTTGAGCAGTCGTGTAAAAAGGGAATGCGAGTACAAGGAGGCGTGATGTGTCGAGCAGACTCGTATGATGTGAAATATCGTCAAGAGTTATATCATATTGTTGCAGAGTTGGGATTAGTTTTAAAGTTGGTACTTTTTATACTGTATCATCAATTTTGTAGTTAAAAAGTTTGAATCTGTAAATGTTAAGATACTTATCAATATTTTTATGATAGATTTACGATAGATTTATTGTAAAACGGTTTAACCGTTAGTAATATTTCCTTCCCGCTCAACATTAAAAACAATTTCGTGTTACCGTTATAAAAAAATTACATAACTGCAGCTTCACGGTCATCTGAGATCGCAAATATTTTTTCATCTCCCCCACTTGTAAAGAACTCTTTAATGTCCTTCTTTAAACCTTAACCTTTAGAGAAGAGATCTTTAATGAAAAAAAAACGCGGGCGGGAAATGCCATTATATTCCCTGGGTTGGGTAAGTATTTTGTGCCCTTGCATAACAAATAACTATTGTATGTTACATTTTTGCTATCGACATTTATCTAAGGCGGCTGTCACATCACTAGCGCTATTCTCTCGCAGCGGTCTCGCGGGAGTGCTGGCGGTGCGCGCATCCCGCAGATTGGATGAAGTCGGTTTGGATGTAAATGTTACACGCCAAGGTCGCTCCAACTGCCGACTTAGCGCCCGCTATATAGAGCTGTTTACGACTTGTGTGATTAGTTTAACAAAATGTTTGTTCTGTGTAACCCGTGGTTAATTACGTCATCCTGTAATAGGAGGACTGGCTCATAACTTAATGAATCAGCCATGCTGGTAAAAAAATCATGTCTTAAAATGAAACCTGCACTCTACACTAATAAGATTTGTGAGTCCTAAATTTTGATCTTGCTGAATTTTAATTACTGCCTTTAGGTCTTTTATAACACACTTTTGGTCTAGGGATATTTTCAAAACCTAAACGCACGACGGACGCATGCGAGCGAAGGCATCGCCAAAGGCTTGGAATTTACTCGTATGTAATATTTTTACTTTAATATACGAATATAAATCACCTGGTAGGTATTTTAAATATCAAGATTGCTCGTAGACTGAGAAGAATGTAATAAAAGATCTTTTTCCGTCGGAGTTTCTTAGTTTTGTACTTTCTTAGTTTTCGCAAATTGTAATGTCTGGACTTTCCTCTTATATTTTTCTGCTATTACTGTCCGCAGACAGTTAAAAAATATAAAACAGAGGTACGCAATATCCGAGATGCTATTCTTTTTTCTATGGTTAAATAGCAAAAATACATCTCTGTCTGTCGAGAGTGGTTGAACTACTGACTGAAACTTAAAACTATGGTTTAATTTCCACGAATTAGTCTTCTATTTCTACAAACATATAAGTATCGCAAGGACTTCTGGTAAATTTTGGGATAGTTGTTTACAAATGCCCTCGTAAATATATTCAGGGTACAATTTTGGATTTCCCTTTCTCTTTCTCTCTACATTCCAAGAAGCCAAGTCGGTTTAGTAATTGACGCGTGAGTGTTGCGGCCCTACCCTACCAGCCCGCGAAATTAAAATTTTATTTAGTTTTTTGAAAATATTAGACTAACTACACATTGTAGATTTATGGCAATGCATTTTGCGGGCCTACTTTTTATGCATCTACACGTTTTTAATAGAAACATTGCTCGAAAGTTCCCACTCATCTCATATTGGTTCCCGAACGATATTTTTTTGCAGTTTCCCAGATTTCGAGCTATCGGGAACCAATATGAAGTAAATGAGTATTGTAAAGCAGAGTTTTTGTTAAAAACATGTAGATGCATAAACGTTGTCCCCGCAAAACACATTGCCATTAGCCTTCGATGTATAATTAGCCCACTATGAGCGAAAAACTAAATAAAATTTGAATTTTCGCGCCCGGATGTTACCCATCGCCCTTAAGTAACAAACACTCAAACCCACAACTTACAAACTGAGTAGGTAGGTAGATAGATAGATAGATAGATAAACTCTTTATTGCACACCACAGAATAAAAATATAGAAAAGAAAGAAATAAATTAAATACAAACAAACTTAGGAGTACAATTTGGCGGCCTTATCGCTACATAGCGATTTCTACCAGGAAACCAATAATGTGAAGGAATATTTGAAACTGGATACGCGGTTGGTGGTGCGGGGTAGGTATCGTAACTACTGCACGTAGCACAAGTTCACTGGATTGGACAATAAAGGGTCAAATAGATTTTTACTCGAAATAAAAATTCAATATGAGTAGTTATGTAACTCTCCACCGCATTGCTTTTAATTCAAGTAGTTCCCTATTTCTGACGGAAGGTGCAGGAGACAATATATTTGTCTAAATAAAGTAGGTACGGGTACGAACTTGTGTCTTCTCCCGGAGCGCCGGGTACTCGCTCATTGGCTCGTAATAACAGTTTTACAATACAATACTTGTTCTCCGTTGTAATATTCATTTTGTTCTCTTCGCCGTGAAGAGGCATCGCTTACTTTGATACTGAACAAAGCCGGGTTTTAGTGATGAGGCCACGGATATACGAACACAAGAACTTTATTGACATCATTTAAATCTCATTTCATTTCATTTCATTTCATTTATTGTCAGCTTTCATGCACAAACTTAATACATGAGACCCTGTTAGGGCGTTGCTGTTTTTTAATGAATGGTCGGGGGACCGATTTTGCTTTCTTTCATATATTCATCAATCGAATAGTAACATTTTTTTATTAGATAATCCTTTAGCAAATTTATAAATATTTTTTCGGTATTTTCGTTCCTGATATAGTTAGGGAGGGCGGGATCTAACCCGCTAGTGTTATAGCGAACGCATCTCTTACTTTTCTGAATTGTGTATGTCACATAGATATCGATAAGTAAAAGGTAAAAAAAATCTTACAATCTATACTTGGCTAGCGCAGTGGGCTGTTTGCAAAAGCTTCTCATCTTCCGCTTCTTATGCCTCTCCACTCTTCTCTAATGGTTGCTTTTGATGAACACTCATGCATTGGAACGTCTACTGCCGCCTTTATCTGGTTAATCCATCTCATCGACGATCTGAAGCGGGTTGTCTACTCTTCCTTGTAAACCCTTCTCATTTTAAATGTCAAAGGTCAATAAATAGATAGAATTCGGATGATGAATAGGCAAGAAAAGAAGTGAAGCATATTGCTTGGCGATGTATCTTTTATGCCTCATATCAGTGGTGGAAACCCTAATATTAAATGCTAGGGCGCAATAAGTGCAGGGCTCGTATGAACAACAGTATGCAGACAAATAACTCCCTTCGCCGCTTTGTTTGTCTTTGTGCTCGCACTTGCTCATAACTTGCTACCCCGTCTACCCACCCACCTACCTACCTACCTACCGACCTATGAGTACCTCTCAAAGTCCTACAAACGAAAACGAGCTTTAAACTTTAATTACCACAGATGTGGGAGTAAGGCGAAAAAGTTGTTAGTCTTTTGTTAGAGTTTTGAGTAGGAAAGCATACGAGTAGTAAAACGGTTGGCCGGTGGGGACTGATTCAAGTCCATTACTGCAAATTATACGTAGTACATACGCTTGGAATTATTGGGAGACATAAGATACTTACTTACTTAGAATGTGTCTGTAAAAATTCTACAAAGCATAAGTACTTTGACAAATTGAGTGTTGTGCAAGAATTGGCACACAAAACAAATAAGCAGAACTCATACTTTGTGGAATAAACTCCACAAGTTGTGCTAGTTAATTTTACCGAGCTCCGTGAAGTAATAAAGTTTACAATCTGGTACAAGATAGGTTATCTAACATCTCAGGCTTTGAAGCGAGCCATCTTTTCGGAGACATAACTCACTAGAAAAAACTGATTTAAGCATGAAAGAAATTTCTCTGAATAGCTGAACGCAAAAATTGACAAAGCAATTTCGACTTTGTCCTCAGAGACACTAAAATAAAATTTGCATACTTATATATTCTATAGGAGCTGTCTTTCGATGCAAGCTCTTCATGGTTTAAAGGCCTGTATGATATTGACCCTCGATTGAATATGGACTCTCAGTGTGTGAGAACTAGGTATGTTTTCGTTCACCAAAGGATTGTAGTGCTTTTGATATGCCTAAAAATGGGAGCAAATGCTCCCAGAGGAAATGGGGACGCGGTCAAGGGGCGAGCGTTGTCAATGGCCCTCATGGTGCGCGCGATGACAAGTGACAACCGTCTGTGACCTTTTGAAATGTGATCTTGACTATACTTAGAGGTCGCAATTTACACTACTCAAAATTCAAATTCTAAACGAAACTAAACTAGGTCACCTATGTCCAACGAATTCGAGTTTCTCATACTATAACAGAGTGAAACGACGCTGCGTCATCTAAAACCATTTATCTTGAAAATTTAGAGTAACAACTTAATGTTATAAAGATAGTGTTTGTACTCAAGAGCTTTTATACTCTGACTTTAATTCATAAAATATGTTTCGTTCCAGGAAAAAAATTTAATTTTCAAGAAAATTATGTTTGAATGGACCTTGCACATAACGAATAAACTAATTCAAAAGTAAAGATTATATTATTGACTTCAAATAACTCTAGTTAGGTACTAAAGATATAAGAACATTGCAAAAGAGTGCAAAAGTTTGCAAGTAGATGCGAGACTCTTATATACAGATCTCCGTCAACTCAAGCCTACAGAATAAAAAGTTCTTTTTAAAGTATTTCCACTATTTAGACGAAATTTAAAAGTGCTATTTCCCGGCTAGTGCTTTTAAAAGTTGCGTCATTGCTAACACCCGCATCTTAGTCGTTTGTACGTCGCGATCTCGTTGTTCGTCGCAAACAGGCTGGAAGTTTAGCATTTAGACAAGTTTTACATCCCCATCCCCCATCGAAGAGCACATCTGGACGTCGTTTGAAGATTGGACTGTCCCGGTTTATTCTTAACTGTTATTCGTAATCAAAATAAGATTCAGCTCTATTTTGTCAGTTGACTAGCTTTGAGGTTGTTATTACTTATACTCTTGGCATACTGTAGACTATCTTGTGGTCGGATATACCTACTCTTAGAATAAGGAGGAATTTTGACAAAGATTTTATTTATTATGTGCAAAGACCATTTGCATTAATTTCCTATCATGTTTAGTCTTCTCTTGTTATATCGTTTTCGACACTATGCCAAAAATGTGGACATTTTAATATGGTGGTATATCTATTTTATTTGTAATCTTTGTCATAGTATGAGTAGCTACATTATTGATACTTTAATCCATATTGTCTATCACTAGACCAGACCTGACTCAATTTAGGAATCATAAAATTTCAAACCATCCTGTGCCGGAAATGAAACGGGAACCTCCTACTCAATTCCGCGCGCGCTGCCAACTTCACCAGGGATCCAACAACAATCCTGGAACTCTCTGCATCTGTATCACACACCATCAAGTGAGTATGTCGTCCAGTGTGTGGCACTTGTCCACTTACCTTCATGAGGTGCAGCCGCCGCGACACAGACTCCGCGCGGCCCTCGTGCTCGCCGCCCGCCGGGAACGAGCCCAGGTACTGCCGACAAACAACGCACCGTTACTACACAGCATCGACCAGCATACACGTTACACACGCAAGCAGTGACGGCCGGCGGCTTCCTAGCTGGGTCACGGAATACCTAATAGTACCTAACGGGCTGGGTGTCTAAGGTGCCATTTGGAAGGGCGCGTCTCAACTAAATAATAGAAAATATGGAAATCTGCATTAAGTTTTCGAAGGTGTGTGAAAGCTGCCAACCATCACTTGGACAGCGTGATAGGCTATTGACAAGCACTTCTCCTTATTCTTTGAGTTTTGAGTTTTGAGTTTTTGAGAATACTCAGAAAATCTAACGTAAGATAAAAGTGGTGGTCATTCTTAGTCATCATTTATTTATTTAATTGTCCATAGTGCACTGAATCTCTCGTACAAATTTGAATCTATTCATCTTTTATTTCAAACATACATTCAGAGAAACAAAAATTCAATCATTAGGATCTATGAAATATAGTTTCACGAGCTTTATTTTGAAATCACACACACATTTTAATTTTTAATAAGGTACATAAATTGCTATAGATTTGCCGGCTTTAGCGCGGTGTTTGCGGTCACGGGGTTCTAATTGTAATTATTGTGATAGGGGAGAACATAGCATCAATTAGCGCAGCTGTGGGCGATACCACAATAGCGTCTAATAGCGCGCTATATAGCAGCAATGGCAGCGTTTGTGTGGAGGGAGATTTAATTGTAGCTGTTGTGATGATTGGCCATTTGCGGCGGCCATCCCTCGTAAATGTGAGGGTTGCTACAATTTCGTTTGAATGTACAATCAATTTCCATCCAATCGTTATATCTTTCGGACGCTACAACGGAGGGGGCTAGACAAAATAAATTAGATTTTTTCTGTTACAAAAATCCTGACATGGAAGAAATGCTAAAGAAATTCAGTATTAATGACTATTCAAGAATATCTAACATTTATGTGTGTGTTGAGTGTGTAGCGATATTTAATTAATTCTGTTACCCTAGCTCACGTCTGCATTCTCATCCTGCAAACTGCATGCCAGTAATATCTGCGCAAAGCATCTAGTCTAGGAGAGTCTATTTTGTAAATGGGTATAAAGTAACCAATATAATATGACGATATAAGTACTGAATTTGCCTTGAAAGTCCACAACAAGGCGAATTAAACCTCCTGAGCTTTAATTTCACGTTACTCGTATTATGATTTTCATTTATTTATTTTTTGTTTTGACAACTGGAACTCGTCGAGAATTCTAATCGACTAGTTCGCACACTGCATTCCCGTTCCGACCAAAACTCATATTCCATGGTACTGTAGCTGTAGGTATCTCGGTGAAGGCTTGCATTTATTATAAGTTTGTGTGCACAATGATCTGAGGATGAGGGTGAGAGTAGTGGCTTATTAGTTGTGAGCACGCCCTAATTTATGCAAATAATTGCCTGTATACTGTATACAGACTGTACCTTTTATTTTACAGTCCCTTTCGTTTCAGATGTAACACCGTTATACTTTCGTACATACAAGCATTCCACCGGATTATTCAAAAATCCCACCCCTTTCTATCCCTTTGGCCAGGTTGTTAGTAAATTCCAATGTGTATCAGGAACGAGGTCTTAAAGTTTGTTTTTTAAGTCGAGCCAATTCTTAGACTTTTGTGAAGCCTATCAACTCGCTGCTGAGTAACATGGCGTAAATCCAATCTTTTGAGAGAGGACACGATGACCTTTGCCGAGAACATCGATGTGCTAGATTATTTCTAGCTTTTTCTTCTATATTCATATGAATCGCTTCGGTTGAGTCAATTATGTTTGCGAGATAGGTTACATTTTAATATGCGTTTAATTAACCTGCATACACACTGCACAGACGCAACGAGCAGTAGCAGGTACCTAGGTGGGCGCTATGGCCGAGAATAATTAAATTTTCGCCTCAACTAGCCCGCTAGCCTTCTCAAAAGTATTCTGGAAAGTTTTAATTAACAGCAGAATAATGAGCAAATAAACAAATATTGGGTTATATAAAGAGAAAATTGAACTATAATGAATACTGGCAATTTTTATTTTATTTATTTATTATTGTGTTTACAACATATGTTACGTTAGGTACACAATATGGAAGTATAATAATTAAGGAGCACACCACAGGTGTGCCCGCGAAATTCAAATTTTTCGTGGTTTTTCGCGATTTTTAAGCTAATAAGACATAATAGGCTTATGGCTGTCAAATTGCGATAATCCCAATGTCTTCTTCACGTGTTTATATAAAAATTTCTGCTCGAAAGTGTCGAGTTAAAGAAATTAGTCCAAGATTTGCGAGTTACTCACATAAAACTCGATACTCGGAATAATTTCCTAGGATACACATTTTTATGCAAAGATTTTGATATAATCATGTAAAGATGATACTGCCACTATCGCAAATTGATTGCCATAAGCCTATCATGTCTAATTAGCGTACAAATTGGAAAAAACCACGAAAATTTTGAATTTCGCGGGCAAACCCGTTGATTTCACGTTAAGTTGCCATGTTAGAACTTACATGCCATATTGTGGTGACTATCAGACCCCTAACTACTTAGTTGTCCTGTGGTAAGAAAGTCTTACTTTCACCGCGGGTTGGCTCACATGTAGGTACCTACCTTAGTATACTACTAATTCTATTAACTATGGCTACTGATAGCTCAATTATTTTATTCCTAGGTTACAAAAACTATAAAAATTAACTTATAAACATACTTGACTAATATTCGCTGATAATACAATAATGGCTGACTGATCTCAAACCGGTATGGTTGGATCGGAATAGTCGGAATAGAAATTGCAAAGCGGGACCTAACAAGTTAAAAGCTCTTAAATCTTTTAACTTCTTAGGTCCCGCTTTTTATCCTTTTAGGTACGGAACCATAATAACTAAGTATGTTAGGTATTTTAGTAGATAATTATAAACATATGCATTCCACTGAAATATTTTCCCTTTCTGCTAAGAAAAAGCGTGCCAATAATAGTAATATTTATAAACCCCTTGTTTATACTAATAGGCACCTATATGTATTGTAAGGCAGTCAGTGATTTGTTCAACGTAATCCCCAAGAAAGCCTGTTTGTTACTCAAGACTGCGAAAACCTATAAATGGCGAGTTAGAATATCAAAGCTCAGGAGTGTGGCGTGCGGGGTTCGCAGCACAGCCGGAGCAGACACACAAACATACAACGAGCTGCAGTAACACAAGTAGTGCGAAGACGTACGAGTTGACCGCAGGCTCGGGTTGCTAATACCCACTAAGTAATTACTAATGGCGTCTGTATAACTCTACTACGAGAAAGTAAGCATAACTTTTGTGCTATAAGTACAACAAACATACATTTCAATTTTCATACAGTTACTAGTAGTATGTCTCTCATTTTGATTATACTTCCTTCATTATAAATAATATAACTTATAGCCGGTTGTCTTTCTAATTAAACTTTATAAGTATAGGTAATATATAAAATAGAGAATTCTTTATTTCATATAGACATAGCATACAGAGGCACTTATGACAAGTCAATATATGACAAGTTTATTATTTATTATTATAAATCCTATATAGGCTAGTAACAACACCAAGGGTTTGTGTCGCGAATATACCTAGTCCTTAATATTGTAGTAGGTATGCCTTATTAATGAGTTTAGGCTTGACAAACCCTTTGAATTTATTAAATGACATTTATACATGAATATTGTGGTAGCTTATAGTTATAGATTTGCATGCAAAGGATTTGCTACTTTTAGATGATCTTGTGCTGTTTAACACGAGCTTATGCTTGTTCCTGAGATTAATGGTGTCACATAATATCTTCGCAAACTTATTAATATTCTTATGTACATAAATAATATTTTCATAAATATATTGACCATAATATATCGTAATAATATTAAATTCTATTCAATTGAAGGTTCGATGAATCTAGTAGGTAGATAAAAATTTTACCAATCCTTACCAACTTACAAAATACTTGAAAGCTTTACGACAGCGCCATCTATTGAGTGGTGACAGTACTAGCAAGTGCTGAAAAAGTTAGGTTCTACCCTTGTCTTGAAAAGAACCCCTGAAAATCAGGACGCGGGGTATTTTGTACATATTTTCATAGATGGCGCTGTTGCATGTTATGTTTGGTTTAAATTTAAAGTTTGAATAATATGGCAGCCACAGATGGCAGCAGTAATATTATGAGCATTCTGCATTCCACAAACTCAACCCCTTGTCTCCGTAGTTTATCGGCCGAAAAATCTGAAATTACGATCAATAGGCATTACCGTATATTTTACAGGAAAAATAAAATCAACTCTCTAACTAGTATACTTATTTTGTTAATAACAATAAACTGCCGAAAATAAACTTAGGTTTGCGGTTCGCCAACAATAGTACCTACTTGTAAATTATACTCATAAATTCAGTAAACAAAAGTGATTCATTTACTTCTTTTAGGTATAGTATGGAACCCTCGGTGCGCGAGTCCAACTCGCACTTGGCCGGTTTTTCTTATATCTTTTTCTTTTTCTGTCTTGAACCATAGAGATTTTATCTATGTGAAGACAGGTTTAGGTGTCTAGCTATATCATTCCATACGATATTGTAACAATGACACTTGGCTCATAGGTACTAAGGTTTACCTACCTACTTCGTATTGTTTTTAAATGGTATTTGAAGCACATAAATTCCGCTTGAAGATGTCGCGAGCGTTAATGCTGTATACAAATGAAATAGTATTAATTAATTCAGAGAACGCTTTATAGCAACAGGATAACCACTGAAATACGTCACGTTCTAAATGAACCCAATGAACGAAACAATGGAGTCTGTCTCGGCGATTCAAACTGATAACATGATAAGTGTCGGAATCTCTAAATCTCTCGAGTGAACAAAGGAGCTCCGTGCTGAGCGATTCACAACAGTTTATATTGTGCGACTGATCCTGATCTGAGCATTCGACTTACTTCAATATACAATATTGCTTCTTTATTGTGTGAATATAAACAATATTCGTAGCAAACATTCAATGTATAAACAACATAAGGACGTAAAATGCAATGCGGTATCAAAATTTGCTTGGAAAATGAGGTACCTACTTTTAAAAAGTAAAATAGGACGAATGAGCTCATAATCAATTTGAGCGAATATAATACTTGACCAAGCGAATACCTATGCTACTTAATTACTTATATACAATGTTTTCCGTGTCCTTTTCTTCCTTCCTGAAGCTTTGAGATTGCAAAGTTGCAAGTTTAGCAGAAGGAGCGATGCAACGCAAACTTGTCGACTACGCCACACATGGACCGTATACTTTATAGACCTTTATAGACTTCTAACATGCGATGCGTTTTTTGTATTATTGTTAGAACTGGACTCAGAAGTTTTACCACCAGCACGAAGACGCAACGACGTCGCGTAGGCGGCGGAAAGACGAACGAATGCATTTAACTAACAATAGAAGAACATAGCGTACTAATGAGGATTGAAGAGGCCATAATCGTGCATTGATGACAATTATGATAAATCTCCCCTTTGAAGACCGAATACGGGTTCGTAAAGCCCTGTGCTAATATTGTAAAAAGGAACTTCGAATAACTCCATGTAGCTAGTATGGGAAGTCATCGAACCAATTTGCTATGGCTACATAGTAATATACCTATTTACGCATGAATCAACCCATAGACGAAGAGGTGAACCGGTTTTCTGCATTAAGTATATTGTTATTTTGTAACACCGAAGAAAGGAAGCTAGTAAAATAACTAACGAGTTTAATTTCATGTACTTGTAGATACGCAATTTAGGTACAAAAAAAATTCGCGTAGCAAAGTTTGACAGAATGACAGGCAAACTCTTCGCTATTGGCAAATACCTTGCAGAAAATTATTTTCTTTTTCTTTAGGAGCCTTGGTTCATCCATTATAGAAAATTACTAATAAACTAATTTATTTCAAAATTTTTTTGGTGTCTACTGTCAGCAGGTCGATGGTCTGCGAGTCACCACCCGCGTCGTGTTGACCAAAACTTTACCTTCACAAGGAAATGTAGTCAACTTCTGAATTCTATTTCTGTGCAATAAATAATTATTTGCATTCTTCAAGTTTATTTCAATTCCTTCTATCAATACATTCTCAATGTTAAGGCAACTTAGAACGTACATCTTAATATATATAAATCTCGTGTCACAATGTTTGTCCTCAATGGACTCCTAAACCACTTAACCGATTATAATAAAATTCGCACACCATGTGCAGTTCGATCCAACTTGAGAGATAGGATAGTTTAAATCTCAATTCAACTATTTTTTAAATCCCCAAGGGCAAAACAACGTTTGCCAGGTCAGCTAGTTAAACTATAGAAAGTAAGTTTAAAAACAAACATTATAATTTTACATAAGGATTATTTCCGATAATGCTAAAGTAAAACTATATTTAGTCATAGCCTTAAGACGTAGAAAAATAATAATGCAATTATCTGCATTATACTTACGTACTTTTGTAATAAAACGCCAGCGCTCTGTCCACTACAAATAACAATCAAATCAGCAAGGCAAGGTGGACTAGTAAAGGTTTGTTCCCGAGTGTTTGTCCACTTAACAGAATAGTTTTTAATCTCATTTCGTCGCTCTTTAGCTCTACAAGCAACCCCTCGTCTGCTTAAGTTTTAATCAAACAACTTTCAAGGATGTCTGCAGGAGACCCGCCCCAAGCCTCACTAACTTAATAAATGCTACATTCTATTTTGACACGTTTGCAATTCATTTAAGAGCTAGTTTGCATTAACTGTGTTAAAACTTTAGATGTGAACGTTCGATTGTTCATCTCAGAGTTTAATTGAAGTTTAACTCACTCATCGTTTCATTTATAAAGCGTCATTCAGTTTAAATGTTTTCCCTACTAGTATTATAAAGCACATGTTCCATTTCTGCACACGTTTTACAATTTTGTGCATTGTTAACTTACTTTAAATTGGTAAACTAACAGTTATATTTATAGCACGCCCAGTACAATATTTATACTTATTATCAGAGCAAGTGAATAAAAAACCATTTTATGCGCAATATTTGTGGGACAAAATAATACAAAAGTAAAATTAGGTATTGCTATTTGTTTCGTTTTTCCGAGAAATGCGCGGATAAAAGGCACATTATTTTTATACATAAGTGCGCGTATTAAAAACATCTTCAAGCATGGATTCATGCGCAGATGGAGGTTGCTTGCAACGGAAAATATTCTAACAACATTTTAGCTGAAAGTAAATTGCACGTGCTTAGCACCTCCGTACGCAGCAGTGGAACAGCGCCCTCAGAGCCTCATTCGGCGCAAATGTTTTGAACATCGAGCAATAAAGTTTATTCGCAAGAGTTTCGGGTTTCCTTTCAATTGTATTAAATAGTTGAGATGTTAGAGCGAAGTGATTGACGGGGAACTGAGTCGCGGGGTTGAAAGGAAACTGATTACACTTTTGTTTGTGATTTAGTGGGACTTTGGTTGTGCTTACTTCTTGTGAGAGGTTTATGATTATATAATAATATATAATATAATAGGTATAATATAATACAGTGGACAACATCATATACATTGCTCCGATCCCTTAGTAAGTAGCTTATGCACTTGTGTTAAGGAAATCAGAAACAACGAAGGTACTACAACACCCAGATCCGAGACAACGTAGAAAACTTATTTTTCTACATTGTCTCGGTCTACCGACCGGGGATCGAACCCGGGACCTGAGAGATGGCGGCGCCTTGAAAACCGGCACGCTAACCACTCAACCACGGAGGTCGTCAAATTCAAATTCTGGAGGATTCTGAGCATTAAAAGTAGAACAACACTAATTTCTTGCCAGTATCTACTCTTCAGAAGGCCAGAGAAAGCGTTTTGAGCCACACGTAGAAAATAAGAAAGAACCCTTTTTTATCGAAGCCATATTTTCAGGAAAATACATAAGATTAAAAATAATAATTAATTATGTTGTATCATTTTCGAAATCTATTTTCGTGATGTATCCGAACTTGGCGGTAGTGTTCTGACTTTTGCATAAGAGACAGAAAATTAGGCCTATGTGATAGGCGCATACTTTTCCAGATGTATATAAGCACAGACTTTATATTATATTTGATATAGAATTACAATTAGGAGTAAGTAGGTAGATAAATTATGGTAATTAGTTGTATTAATAGCCAAATGAGAGAATTACACGTAAATAATAAAATTATTTCTGTTTATTATATAAAATAAAGACGGCTTTATTGAATTTATACTCTCCGTGAATCCAATTCCAAAATTTAATTAACATTTTATTGGAGTGATTGAATATTAATAAGAGCCAAAATGCAATCCAAAGTTAATCAGAATAAACCTGTATTTAATATTGATGTAGGTCAAATATTTATGTTATTTTGAGTAGGTCACAACTCAGAAATCAGAATAACACTCGCAAAGTTTTATAGCATCAAGTAGTCTTCGAACAGAACGGGAATTGGGCACTTAACCCTATCTGTAAAAAAAAGTAATTAAAAAATTAAAACACACGACTGCCCTGTTATAAAACGAACTAAAAAGTAAGAAACAAGTTATTTTAGTTGAACAGCTGATAAATTCATATGGCAGTCGGGGGACCTCTTAGAATAGAAGTTGTTCCTCAGAACAGCCCCCGACTGCCATATGAATTTATCTGTTACTGTCATACATACATACTGTATACATGAACCCTAAAAACGTTGCACTCCTTTTTTTCGGCAAAAGTCCGCCAAATTATTGTTTCAAGGGGATTGCGGTATTTATACGCAGTAAATTATAATGTTATGTTATATTTTACGTTATGATGAGTATAAAATAATGATAAGACACCCTTATCATTATTTTTTTCTACACTCTACAAGGTAGTAGATACTTAACATAGATTTCACCTTATGGTAAATAGTAAATGACGCAGTCAAAACACTTGGGAGGGACAAGAAGGTACCTAACTCCTAACGGTTTCTACCCTGCATCGTGTCGGAACCTACCCAGTACAAAATCGAAGCTGTGACCTCCTATTTGAATCCGAGCGCGTGCCAACTGTACCAGAGCTGTCGTAGATTAAATAAAGTCCAGACTAATTCATTCATTCACATACTGAATTATCATCGTTGAATTCAAGCCTTTAGACAAGGAACGGTTTCAGTCATTTCCACGGGATTGCCCTAGCAACAGCGAGTTAGGTACCTAGTCCATTGTACCATTAGAAAGGCATTACGTTGAAACGCTTTCCACTCCCGTGAGCAGAGTACTCGATGTTCACCGTTTCATATGGCCGTAATCCGGAGCGGACGAGTCGATACAATAAACTACCAATAAGAGATTACCATCGCGTCCGGAATTGACGATATTATTTCCGGATGCCGGCGGCTTATTTTTGGCTCGGCATCGGAAACAATGAATGCGGCCGCCATTTTGGCAGAATAACAAGAATAACCTGGAAATACAATATGCTGTATTTCATTTATACTAGGTACGAGTATAATATTATGTTACTGAATATTGCATCGGTCACTGAATGGCATTTTGGGGTGAATCAACTATTGAGTTATTTCTGTGTTGCATTGCCGATTATTTTTCAATCAAACAATCCTATGATAAAGTGATTTTACACAATATTATTTGCAATTCTCATTTCTCATGTATCTTCAGTTCAAACATTTGAATTTTGATAATTCAGTTAGGAAAACTTCACTTCTTTAACTATTTATAAATGCTTTCCAGTTGATTTTTTTTACGAGGTAGTTTGTACATATTTTCTCAAGCTTTTCTGGAAGGCATGAATTTCTTTTTTGTGCAAAAAATAACTTACGACTTATTCGCAGACCAACCGAAGGTAACCAAAAATTTCATAAGAATCGGTAATGCCTTTCGGAAGAGTGTACTCAAACACTGTGATACGAAAATTATATATTGGAATATTAAATAAACTAGGTAATTGTGCTATTGTAGATCACAAAAGCCAAACTTAACCTCCGGAATGGGACAGTTTGAAATAAAAATATTTTTTTTTAAGTCAGGCTTTGTGTACCTAAGAGAAATTTTTAGCCGTAGCTGGTTACGGTGTTATGTAAAAACCATTGAATTATCTATTCAGTTGTAATTAACCAAGTATCCTTATTAGGACCTGCCTTTCTTTCTGAATTCTGTGACGAGTTCCTAAAATATGTATTCTAAATATTTTGGTTCTTATCACTTTATTCCAACACACACGTCTGGTACGTGCCGATACCTCTAAAACTAACAGTTAGCACAACACGCTCGTTAATTAAAAGAAGAGCTTTTAATTTACGAACATGGAACTCGCGCGGTCGCGGCTTGTGGACGTTGGCCGTTGAAAGTTGGCCGTTGGCCGTTGGTCCATTTCCACCAGGTAATATTCACAGTTTGAAAGTCAATCGGGCTTGTATAATGTAAATAGTTAGGCACTGGTTGATTTGTTTTGGGCGTTTGGTGTAATTTTTGTGAACGTTTTCATTGGCATAGATTTCCAATTTTTTCCCTATACCTATTTGTTAATATTGAGAGCTATTTGGGAAGGATTCTAGATGTCTATTAGGCTTAATGTGTAACTGGTTTAAGTAGAACCACGTAGAACAAACACTTTTATAATTACACAGATTATACTGACTAACTAAACTCTACGTCGACCTATTTGTGGCTCGAATTAGGACTACCAGAGAGTGACGTGGCCCGTGGCAAAGTTGTGTAAAGGCCTGGGTGTATAGGCGTCCATTTCTAAACTAGCTTAAATCTCTCTTCATTAGGTATTACTATACCCGAAAATCAGCGAGGTAATTTTTTATTGTCAACGATGTAGCATTAAGATGTGATGCTGTATCGCAATTAATGCAATGGGACCTTCAAATTAGTCGTGTTATCAATTTTATCTTATCACAGTTGAAATAGATTATCTCTATAAAGAAATACTAAAAGAAATGTTACAGTAAAACAAACTTATCTCAATAATGTTACATTACGTAGCCGTATGAGATCGCAAAAGCAATATTTTCGACATTATCGACGGATGATTCATGTTACAGAGCAATAAATTACAATAAAATCTCTCTTCACCCCCATTTATCCGCGCTATGAAAATCTGAGCGATTTTAAACTGTGGAACACTTTGAGTGCACTTTAAAGTGTCAGCGCGCGGCTACTCTGTGGAAATGGGTTTTGAATAGGGCGACATTTTCAAAGATAGATCTTTGTGTTTACCGACCGAAAGGCATGCAATTATGTTCAAATTACATACCTATATTACATTTATAAAAACATGTGAAATATCAACCTCATTAATCTCTTTTCCATGGCGAGTATTGTGAAAAGGATAGCACTTTTTTAAGACGTGTAAAGTTTAGTTTAGAGATTTTACGCAACAGTATTGACATCATTAAATTATACAGTTATTTATTGTTGTTCAAACTAATTTTTCGATTAAAGGTTTTATCTAAAATTTGTTTGCGACAACGACTAAAGTTTTATAAAATTAATAGAAATTCTACATAATAAAAATTCCTAATAAATAAGTGATGCGACGGCGATTATGGAAATTGTTAATAATCTTGAAGACTGCAGATATTTTAACGAAGTTTTTGAAGATAACCACAGACATACGGAATGGAGGCTTATAAGCATAGATAGATACAACACATTTTTGTCTGTAAAAGATTAAAAAGGTTAGCAAATCTGCTTCTTTACCATTCTTTGTATTAATTAACAATGTGGATATTTTTGTATTTTGTATCATGCGAAGATTGTTTCACGATGCTGCAGGTAGTCGACCCCAAGGTGCTTGTCCCCGCTCGCTTTCACGAGAGATGGTATCGCCATAATTTGGCCGCCATTAATTACTGCCCGCCCGCCCCACCGCCCGCCCTTAGCGCGGCTGAGGCTGCATGTCCACCTGGGACGTGCAACGTTGCTATGCTACTTTTGTGTGTCATACGCACCAACACAATCGCTGTTTCTCATAAACTATGAAATCAAATCAAATTCAAGCAAAATAGTGAGAATCCAGAGGCTTAACTTATAACCACGTATATGAAAAAAGTCTGTAAAACAATTTTGTGTGTGATGCTCAAATCTAGCTACACAGCACATTTCTGGTGAACATGAATCCTCATAGTATACTGCTTCATAAAATCAAGTTGTATTTTTGTGCTGTGTGCCAAGGGTAAAATGGAGGTTTTGGCCTCGCTCTTCGAATGGCTTATAGGCCTAAAATTATTGTTAAATACTAATATTTGACTTTTTTGTTAAATACTAACATTTGACTTTTTTATGCAATGTTTTGCCAAAGAAAGCGTATTCTATATTCCAAAAAAAATTATTGTACTAATGATTCTATGTATGTATTAAAAGTACTTTTCATATAAAACTTAGGATGAACGGAGATTAATTAATGCTTATGATTCATAAGCTGTTATAAATCCCTACTTTCTCCATCGTCCAAACGATTTGAAAGCATTAAAATAAGTCGAATCTAATAATAAAATAAAATAATAAATCAATCCAAACGAATTAAAATAAGGGAAAACGAGGAAGACCAGTCAAATAGTTATATTTTTTCTCGTAGGTAAGTACCTCCGAACGATCTTTTGAACACGTTCTATTATAATTGCAACTAAGCACACTACAAACTGCATTTTAATGAAGTTAAATTAGCTCCAAGTTTATTTACAAAGAAGAGCTATGTTAATAAGTACAAATTGTAATATCATAATTGTAACAAACGACGTTATTACAGCGGTCACGGAAAAACTGCGACGCGACATTACTCGCTGTCCGCGCCGACATTTGTTGTGCTTACACCGCTGGTATATACTAAATATACACTTTATACAGGCCACTGTGCCACTGTGGTGACAAATATCTAACTAAGTCGAATAAGCAGTTACAAAAGTTGCTTACATCAGGAGCTTTGACAATCCACTCAAAATGATACGACTTCGGTCGAATAATAATCCATTGTCGAAGTCAACAAACAGAATTTTTAAATAACAAAGATTCTTGGAACGATAGTGATATGCTTCCATCTCCTCACGAGATATCTTAAAAATATTGTTGTATACTAAGTTCTAAAAATTGTATATTGAGACATTTTTTTGAAAAGAGCAAGTACCGAGTTTCTTGCCAGGTCTTCTCGGTGCAAACCTGCTTTCCGAACCTGGCGGTAGAGTCTCGACATTTCATGAGAGCTTATATCTAAGCCTATGTGAAATAAAGAATTTCATTTCAGATAAATACACTTATTTTTCCTACTTAAATAAGCTGTGATACCTACTGATAGCCCAGTGGTTAAGACTTCGGTTTCATATTCGGAAGTCCAGGTTTCACAGTCTTATGCCCGTTCGCGAATTCAATAACACTTGAATTTAATAATCTGTATGCCCATAATGTTCTCAAAAGTTGTGAAACTTGCCAACCCGCACTTGGCCAGCGTAGCTATGGCCTAAATCCCTTCTGCTTGCGAGAAAGACCCGTAACGGGTTGCGATGATTGGTCACATCTGTCGTTGATGTTGCTAATGCGCGATTTTCCCCTCCCCCCAATTTCCCTGCGCTGCTCTACCACCGGATTTTATATCACTGACGTGCTCCACTCTCAATATGTGCTGATCGTAAATCCCGGTGCGTGCCTTGCTCGCCTGAACCGATGTAATCACGCTCCCGTTTTATATAAATTATCATCATGTAGACGTGGACGACTTTCCAAAACGTATGGCTACTTCGATGAATCGCAAAGGATGGCTTTGAAAATTAATGAGGTTGGTTGCAGAAATGAGGATGTATTTAAATATTTACAAACTATTGAATTTCATAAATGGAAGTGAGAAGCAAAATATTCATCATGCCTTAAGATAAGTGATAACTTACGGATACAAAACATCGTCACTGTCTTGCAATGGGCCTAAAAGAAGGCACAGATTCACACCGTGAGCGATGGAGATAACTATGCTCTGAGTTCTATGGGCGATCGAACAAAACCCAGAAATGAGGAGATCCATCAAAGAACTAAAGTGACTGACACAGCACAACGTGTCGCAAAGTTGAAATGAGAATGGCTGAAGAACTGATGGACGGGGACCATTTGGGGGTCCATCCCCGGGGGGAACGGGGGTTTGATTTAATTATTCCGTCTTTGTTCTGTTGTTTCGTGAGTAAACACATTCTAAAATATTCGAAGAACTTTATGGGTTGTAACTTTAATTCTTCAAAAAGGTGGTGGTATTCACCCAGTTGTTTTCTGTATATAAATATTTCATTAACCCACACACGTCGACGTCGCCGTCGTCGACGAATTAAATTGCGGTACGAATTTTCTAAAAGATACATTTCTTCGAAATCCTCCATTTTAAAAATGCGTCTGCACTCTGTTAAGCCGCACAGTCAACTACAGAACAGAAGACCGGCAACGTTTCCCAAGTATATATGTATTATCTATGGGCAACGTCCAATGTCGGCACGTGTGTAAGCACATGCACGTCCGAATTACTCGTCCGAGTAGTTCCGTCCGCCATCGGCCGACAAAGTCGGTTTTGGTGTACGCCTAGCCTTAGGCCTACGACCCGATATGTCACACATTTGAAAGCGCATATGTCAGCAAACTCCCCACTAGATAGGCGGACAACATTAAGAGAATCTTAAAAATGAATAGGTAAATTTAAACTGGAGCGTATAAGTAGATATGGTTACAACGCATCTTTTACTGAGAAGACATCCACAGCAGAATCCGCCCATAACAACCCCAAACTAAAAGGGTCTGCAAACGAGTATGATGTGAACAATTCTCTACATGACATATTAATTTAATGAATGTTTGTTTGTGTACCTTGGCGTGGCGGAGGGCCAGCATGGCGCGCGGCGCCGGCGCATCCCGCGCACACACACGCCGCGACACACACACAGACACCACACGCGACCGTCCTCGTCCGCTGCACTCACTAACTAAACTTTTTGCACCGCACTGTTGATGCAGTGTTGTCAGCCTTGGCTCTTTATGAAACTCAAAAAATCCATGTTTTTGAGGTGGGTATTACCAATTTGCCACCCAATTTCTTTCCCTTTACAGTTAGGCATAATCTACCAAACTAACCAAAGTTCATACACCTTTCAACATTTTGAAGGACATGAAGGTGCCCTCATGATTTTTTCCTTAACCAAAAATGCACGTAGATAACTACAAAAATTCAAATTTGCCACAAAAATTCAAAGCTGCGTTTCTGGGATACGAATCTAAGGCATAGATAATAGCGGCAGTATAGGTGCAGTTACGGATTCAAATATTATAACGAACACTCATTTATGTACAACAAAATAATGGTGCCTAAGACACTTTAAATAACTTAATGAAATTATGAATTTTACTAAAAATATGTATACTCTACAGTCTATTCCTTCATTTTATTACAATGGTTAATTACTTTAGACTGTAAATTTAACACCATTATAACTTTTTCCATGTAAATACAGATAGCCCGAAATTCCACTAATTAAACTTCTGTCCGCCTTGTAATGAGACCATTATCGCAACAATGGTCCTCGCAACTGCGTCAACCGCTACTATTTAAGGGCACAATACGACACCTCTCTTCTCGGGAAAGCTTTTAATGCCAAGCAATAAATATTTTAAGTAATGTACTTAAACAAAAATTTTAAGAACGCTCAAAGTTTCAGGCAATTACACTCTTTAATAAATCCTTTTTAGCTTGGATTTTTTATAAATAACTAGCAGTGCCCGCGGACTCCGTTCCGCGTTAGAAATATTTTTGTCCCGGCCCGTTTGTCCCGTGTAACCCACAGTCCCTTCCCCCACAGCGCCTGAACGCGACGCAATTAAAATATTGGTTTGTAGTACATGCTATGTATCAGAGATGGCACTGTATGTGAAAAAAGATTTTCCCGCTTTTTTGTTGAAATTTTTCCCGAATTTTCTTTGCTATAAACCTCACGCAGCCCGAGACCTTTCCAACGAATACAAAACCGTGGAAATCGGTTCGTGCGTTCTGGAGTTATAGCGTCAGGAAGGCAAACCCGACTTATTTTTATATAGTAGAGAAGACTTCTAATAAAGCGTATTATCATTCGTCTCTTTCGGCCTAAGTTTTCCACACAACTACGTTCATGAAATTGCAATTCACAAAACTCAACTAAAAATGGGCAGCATTGGGCAACTATGTCAAGTCTTTAACTCTCCAATACCCAAATGCCTTTAATACAAAATTCTTCAACCTGCGTCTTAATGGTCACTGACGGTAGGACTGGCCCAAAAGTTCAAAGGCCCTCATCCTTCTATGGAGAGGACTGTGCTTGGTGTTTCTTTGAGGGAAGCGCAACGACGACATCCGTAACAGAGCCAAGGTAACCGACATATCCCAACGTATTAGCAAGCTGAAGTGGCAATGGGCTGATATCTGCCGCAGAACCGACGGCCGTTAGGACAGACGTTTTCTGGAGTGGGGACCGCGTACCGGCCTTTGTCCAGCAGTGGACGCTGATTAAGTTATAATCACAAAACTGGCAAGAGCAAAGAATTTTAATCTTGAGACATCACAGAGTACCATAATATCGTAACATTGTGGCTTTAATATCGTAAAATACCTAATTTTTGCGGTAAACTCCAAACGTAGCAACACTATTGAAGCGATAGTTTTTGCGAGCTGCAAAACTGGTCCGCGAAGCTCGACCGGTTGGACCGCGGTCGGACGGCGCCGCGCGCCCCGAATTGTGCGGCCCAGCACACCGCACTGTGCACCGTTGATAGAGGGGACCAAGATGTAGCCAAAACCAGTCACTAATAACAACCTGGCCACTTCTTGCTTTATTATAATGTTTAGATTTCATAATTTTATAATCATGAATACAAAAATGGTATTCCGGAAGTGCCGACACAACTGAAAAGTTGAGAAAGTCGTTTAAAGAAGTTTTAACTGCAAACACAGTTTAACAAAAAATTAAACTACTTTTTGGGCTGACTATTGATAACATTTTCGTTAAAAAATTAGGAGCTTGAGCTTGCTCACAATAGGGGAACCTATCCAAGATAAGTTTTCCTATAAATAAGGTCCGTTTGTCTGCTTGTAAGCAAATAGTTTCAATCAACATAGCAATTGTTACGTTTGTTTGTGTGTAATTTTTCAGCGTGATAGATGAAGCCACTGCCAATTGTAACTTTACTAACGAAAGAAAAATGCAATTAGTCACATTTTTTTTTCGTTCAGAGTCATTCTAGTACATATATTAGATAGTCTGTAAACCCCTAAAATTAAATAGTGAATTAGGCCTCTCTATCGCGGATGTGAGTCTCCTAGGCGCCGCGGTTGCAGCCCGCTGTTGCACCTTCACAATTAATTCGGGTCAGCGACCCTCTTGTGTACACAACACTACTTCGAGGACGACCTCACTGAATTGTAACTATATAATTAGGGCGCTCTAATAAAATCTAGGTAATGTAAAAGGAATTGACTATTAATCAATAACAATAATTAATCTATTTTAATTTGTACGGTGGTAGTAGCAATAAAGGCTTTTTTATTTTTATTTTTATTTTATTTTTATTTTATAACTAGCTGTTGCCCGCGGCTCCGCCCGCGTGAATTACGATTTTTTTACATATACCGTGGAATCCCTTGATTTTTCGCGGGATTCTGGTGTGATGTTATACAGAAACCTGTTCTTACTTCGCACGGGTTATCTTGTGGTGATTTTGGAAACTCCTTTATCTTAATCATAATATAAAGTTTCATTAATACGTAGTTGAAAGATCAAAAGGACGATTTTAACTGTCGATATTTCGACCCAGTGGCACAGGTCGTGGTCACTACGTGACAACGACTTGTACCAATGTATCGAAATATCGACAGTTAAAATCGTCCTTTTCATTGTGATTTTTATTCTGAAACCACAAAATATGTCAAAAATTATTAAATCATGTGAAAAGTTGTACAGTTGGTAGAAATCTTCTTTCAGAGTTCGGCCGGGTAGGTACCACTGGGATAAAATACTCTACAAACAATATTCCCCAACCCAACATAAGTGTCTTTGTTTCATCTCAATACAATCCCAAGTATCAGAATGGGCAATGGTTATATATTTCTTTACGTATAAAAAGACCTATGACGGTCAATCGGTTAGGACCAGTTAAGACCTGAGAGTTAAAAACATTTGTGAACCATTATTTTACTCTTTCTATGTTGCGGATGATAAAAAAAGACGTGGCACTCTGGGAATGTCCATAAAAGTGAAAACTTTAATCTGTCTCAACAGTGCCATCTTAATATAAAGTCAAGGAACAGTAGGTACATTACATGACAATTAATTATTATTAACAACAATTCGGTAGTACCTATCTCCAAGTTTTACATTCAAGTTCCACATAATTTGTAGAGATGGCGCGATACGGTATAACGTGGTGATAAATTCATGATTTTTGTTCACCCTAAAAGTGAAAAATCTTAAACCATACAAAATCTTCTGCTAAGCATATTTGTTTACGGCTGTAAGGGTACTCCAGTCTGACTTGAGCCCTTACGTCCTAGCCCTAGGTGCTTGTCCATTCCGAGTTTCAAGTCACCTACTTGAACTCATCGATAAAGGTTCTGATGTCTATAATTTCTGAACTACAAAAGTGATGATGATACAATTTATACGGAATAATCTTTAAAGAACCTCCTTTCTAACAAAAAAGAATGAATGAAATCGGACAACGGGTTAATGAATTATAACTAAATACACACTTTGACTTTGATGCCGTCTTCCAGGGAAACCATGATGAATTCCGGGACAAAAAGTATCCTATGTCCTACCTCGGAGTATGAACTATAATCATGTCAAGTTTCATTTAAATCCATCCAGCGGATTAGCCGTGATGCGCGGTCGTGAAACAGACAGACAGACAGACAGACAGAGAAAAATGAAACAAATTACAGTTTTGGCTTCAGTATCGACTAAATAGTGTCCTCCAACAAAAATTTTCAAAATATCTTCAATGTACAGAATTCGACCCTTTACAGTTTTATTATAAGTATAGATAGATTAGGGCGCTCTTAGCAGTCGGGGGTTCGAATCCCGAGAGCCCCTTGACTTTTTGGATAGCTTTGGAAACTTAGCCCCTTCGCACACGGCTCGTAAGCATAAGCGTAATCGTCGTAACGTAATCCTCGCGTACGAGCACGAATATTTTCAAATATGTCCGCAGACGAAGTAATGTGCGAAGGGGCTAAATGTCACTAGATAAGCGTTGAAAGAAAACTACGCAAGATCAGCAAACTTGACTAGCGTGGTGGGATATCGTCAAATATCTTTTCATCGTGAGGGGAGGCCTGTTCCAAGCTGTCGGATATTGAAAAGAGTTGATGATGAAACTTATCACCAGTGGGACCCCTATCAACCCTTCCTTAAACATCCAAATTCGATATCAAAATTAATTCAGGTACCTTAGTCGAGACAATGTTACAAGAATTGAAGACCACCCTAGCGCAGTAAGTAGGTGGCTTAGATTCGAGCTGGTGGTCGCGGGTTTGATTCCCGCCACAGGGCATTCTGGAATTTCATAATTTCTAAATTGGCTCAGGTCTGGTCTGGAGGCTTCGGCCGTGGATATTTACTTATTTATTTATTTATGTACCAGAAACTTAACTTAAAATTATACAAAGAAAAGACGTGCACAAATCGGATAGATTATCATTATCACCCAGTAAAAATGCACCGATAAGCGATTAATCGAGCAGGCGCGATGCTGCGTAGAAACCGTTAGGCGAGTTACTTCTAAGTTGATACGATAAGATTTTAAGCTACATCAACATTTAGTATCAGGTGAGGTCGTAGTCAAGTACATACTGACTTGTACAGGATAAAAAAGACTTGTGACGTAGGTACAGCACAAGGGGCGGAAAATTCAAATAGACGCTGTCGAGTTACAGAAACATCGTAACAGAGGGGTAAGTACTGGTTTTTGTACGAATTTCAAGTCAACTCGCATCGCACAAACGAATCGAATTCCTCCGTACATTTACATCCAGCGCCATCTATAGACAGTAACTGATATTCGGCTGTCAATAGATGGCGCTGGCTGTAAATGTATGGAGGAATTCGATTCGTTTGTGCGATGCGAGTTGACTCAAAATCATTAAAAACCTGTACTAAGCCTGCAGAATATTTCGCTGATTCAAATAGGAATCGTGAACCGGCCGGGGTGGGAACTGCAAAGCTGCAAATGTTTAGGCAAATGAGTCCAGGTTATCCGCGACCAGGCTTCAGACTAATACGCGGGTCCATCGTGAAATAAATAATAAATAAATAAATAAATAAATTTGTTTATTGTCAGTAACAATATCAGGTTACATAATAATATCTCAGTTGTTGAGGTCTTCTTTTAAGCTTTCAAGTGCCTGTGTCAGAAGACCTCGCACTCCCATAACAATCTTGGTAATAATTATTACTAACAACAATACTATACTTAGGCTAGGTTACAACTTTTTTTTTTTTTTTTAACAAAATTCACAGCAATTCAATAAGTAGTTTTAAAAGACAAGATATAAGTGTGTGAGTGTGTGTGTGTATATGTGTGTGTGTAATGTGTGTGTGTGTGTGTGTGTGTGTGTGAGTGTGTGTGTGTGTGTGTGTGTGTGTGTGTGTGTGTGTGTAGGTTAATGTATATGTGTGCTATCTCATAGTTCAAAGTTTAAAAGTGCCTCTGTTTCATCATAATTCAGTGTTTTTAGCCAAGCTGTCATAGTCTTTTTACATTCATAATAGGTTTTCTGATGTATTTCTACTTTTTTATTTATAGTGTTATATAATAAGGTAGATTGCGCTGAATATTGGCGTCTAGCAAATGTTGTACGTACCCTATTATTATTTATAACGTTTAAGCGTTTTCTACGATTTGTTTTATTTCTGGGCATAGAAACGGTTGTTTTATGCATTTTTAAGGCAGTATTTAAAACATATAATTTTCTTACTGTTAAAAGATCACATTCCTTAAATGGTTATTGTTTACATCGCTGCTTTTTGCAATAGCTCCTTTTGTTTCAGCTAAGACCCTATTAAAACTTCCCATTATTAAGTCAACATCTCCTGATAATGTTACGGCGTCTGAGCGAAACGTACTATTTTTTTATTTGGATAGGATTGTAGCTACGCAAATCTCTTGAGCTTCCTAAACTTCAAAGCTTAATAATAATTGGAAGTGAATATCTCCCTTTTGTTTCATTAATATTAAGTAAACATAAGGCGCAAAATTTTGTTTGTTTGATCGCTCTGTATGTGTTCCTGCGTTCTTTCAATTACGATGCAAATTCGCAACCGACAAACTCTCTTCATTACAACCCAATAGTTAAATTTATCAAAAAGAGCAGAAACACGTCAGCAGGACTAACAAATACATAACTGAGAAAGGAACTCCAAGAAAATAATATTAACAAACAATATTTTGAATAAAATGTAATATTCTGTAAAGGAAATTGAATTTATATTACAGATCGCAGGATGACGTCACGGAATGAGGACTGATATTCTAGGGAGATAACAAATCCTTTGCGAATGAGAGCGGAGTCGGTGAAATATTCCTTCCATTTCATTTTACATTCGGAGCCGGATCCCCGAGCTGCAGCAGTATCATTCGCATTCATGAGAAAGCAGAGTCAAAGGTGATTCATTAAAATAACGGCTATTATTAATATTTGAAGGTAAACTTGATTCATAATATGGAAACTGATTTTTTGTCTGCAGAGACAAAAGTTCTTTAGCCGTTGCCCGTTTACAGAATATTTTACTTCAATATTCGGAACATCCTCTAGATTGTGAAAACGTATTCATCGTGATCGTTATCGTCATCAAATTGTCTGACATTAATCAGGGAACCAATCAGCGGGCGGAATTTGTGAACGATTACGATAACGATAAATACGTTTTTCTTACGCAATAAGACCCCAGAAATGGAATGTAGCACACATCAGAAAAGTAGCAGTTATCATCTTGATAAAAATGGTGCTAATATAACGAGAGGCGTAAATATCTAAAATTGGACACAAAATATTTTCCTATTTGACCAAGTACACGCTACTTAAATAAAATGCAATCTTGCAGAATAGCTCTACCGAAAACCAAAGCGTCATAAAAATCTTCGTACGACGACGCGTTTCATCGTTGAAGTCGTCTTTTCATCTCGTCACGTAGTCTGCGAAGTAATCAGATTAGTCCGATCTGCCGCGTTTATAAGCAGGCCATGAATAATTCACGCGCCACAGTGCTACGTCAATCACGCGCGAATGGTGCGTGAATGTTGTACGAGTGGCGTGCTGTATGACTTTGACGAACTTCACGGCATCTCCACAAAGAGCGATACGATATCGTCGTACTCAAATAAGAAATAGATTGTGTTTTTTTGTGAAAACTTCTTTTAGATCGATAAACGCCAGCACATGACACGAAAGAGCATGACTCTGCTCTCTCTCTCTCTCTGCATGAGAGCGCGAAACAAAGGTAGAGATGGACGATTGACCTAATATTTTATTATGTCATTTTACGTAAATTATTGTCCATAAACCGACGTTACAAACAGCCAAAACAAGTTTTTACAAGAAATATAACTACAAACTTAAAAAGCATATCCTTCCGTAAATAAAAATCTTACTCTGCACCCAACCCAAGCCATTTCTGAGATACAATTAAAAAAGTGGATTTATAAAGGCTGATGTTATAAAATAAAAAGATTAAAGAAAAATATTTTTGGCTCAAAATTAAAGCTACGGCCAACTCCAACGAGAAAATGAGAACCACTACACTGATACTGAACAACAGTTAATCTCTTGACACACGACGACATGGAATATGAAGCATCGTATCGGATCGTGTCGGATGGTGCAAGGCGTCACTACGCGTCAAGGCCGCGACGGCTGGCTAGAGCGAGGGATGCTGGGATCTGTGGCGGGCGCTTCATATCTCATGAGCATACGAATTGTATGACAAATAAGTGGGATATTCACCTCTTTTATTCGCAAGTTGCGAAAAAGATTTTACGTTTACCAACTTTACCATTCAATAGAATATTTATTTTGGACTACTTCAGAGATGTTTTCAGATTTCCTTCTCCTTACATCGCTCTTATTGTGTGTGGTTTAAACTTATTATTTTATAGGAAAGTTCTCTGGGTTATAGAGCCGGTTTACTATTGAACATGAGTTTTTACTAGTGGTTGTACTCTTCTCGCGAAATCTACCGTACCGTAAATAGTTACTAAGTACCGTAGTGTTAGTTGTTTTATCATGAAGCAGCAATGCATTCGAAGAATTTTTTGTTCGGTGCGGCATGATTTGTTAGAACTTAGATAATATCGAGACTCGCCGAAGAGGATAAAACTGCGAGGCTACTGAAACTTACGGTGAGACTCGCTTGTTCAGCTGAAACACTTCCATCGACTTCTTGCGGAGCAAAAACTTAATAAGAAAATACGTCAAAGAATACGAATGAAATATTATTTTAGAGGGAAACTTTTCTCGCTTAAATGGAATTTAAAAATAAAAATTCTTAACTTCTGACCTATTGAACTATGTATCTTTTACTATATTTTATAATAAGTTTTTCTAGGTGTTTTCCATGTCTTTGTCTTTGTAATTTCGGTACACAAGGGTGTCAAAAAAACCCGTCAAATACTATAATACTGTAATGATTATAGAGACTCATAAACTTAGGTACGTGTTACAACAAGCTATAAAGCTGCGCGAGCTCGTAAAGCGGTAAAAATTCAACTAACGACACTTTTAACAGCTTCGCTCCAGTTCAGGCTGTAATTAATTTAGCAACGATCAGCAACAGTTGTGTTTACGCAGCATAATGTTGAATTGGCACCATCCCTTCAGTTCAGATTTCTTAACCATGTCAATCAACTTTAGCAGGACAGATTAAATCCGCTACTTGAAAAGAGTCGGTACCTATATTGCAATATGTAGGAACCACCCACATAATATTATGAAACACCACGCAGAATTTTTCAACACTTCCCTCGACGCACATGTGTTTCCGATACCGAGACATCCTCAGTAGATTTTGACTCTACAATGAGAAATCGTAGGGCTTTTTGCTCTTGTTCAAACTTGACTGGCAGAAGTAAAAATGTAACTAAAAACCTGTTGGCTCTACAATACTAAATATCTGGCCTACTCAAAGTGAAAATCATAAATCGTTTTGTTCTAAGGTTAGAAAAAAAACCGGCCAAGTGCGAGTCGGACTCGCACACCGAGGGTTCCATACCATAAAAGAAGTAAAACATTGAAAGAATCACTTTTGTTCATGAATTTACGAGTATAATTTACGTGTAGGTACCTACTTTTGTTGGTGAACCGCAAACGTAACTTTGTTTTTGGTGGTTTATTGTTATTATCAAAAAAAGTATAATAGTTAGGGAGTTGATTTTATTTTTCCTGTAAATTATACATTAATGTCTATTGATCATAATTATTTCAGATTTTTCGATTGATAAACTTCGGAGATAAGGGGGGGGGGACGGTATTTTTTTCGATAGTTTGCTCAATAAATCCAAAAATATCAGGCATAAAAATAAATAAAAATCAGTTTTAGAATACACATGTAACGCCCTTTCATATGATACCCCACTCAATATTGTTATTTCATTTTGAAAATTCGAAGCCACCCCCTTTTTAAATAAAAATAAAAACAAATTTTAATTTTTTATGATTGCAATGGCGTTGGGTCGCTATTACCTAAAACTATTCTAAATTTCAAGTCGATAGCTTTGATAGTTACTGAAATAATCGAGTGTGACAGACGGACGGACGGATGGACGGACGGACGGACGGACGGAGAAAGTCTCACCATAAGGGTTCCATTTTTACCAAATTGGTATGGAACCCTAAAAAATACCCGTGTCGTACTGACCAGCATGAACTTTGTAAATAAGTTATTCACCTCTGAGCCTCAGAGAACATGTTCAACCGATATTTCGCATGGCTATTTCAGGTCGTGTCGAGCCCCATTTCATGGCTTTAGAGCATGCACCTGTATCTCCGACCAAAATTGGTCTGGAGAACATTATACTCGCAATACACCCAGAAGTAATGAGTGTATACGACGGAATGAAAAGGATCATCCACACTTAGGTAAATATTTCCCCTGAATATTAACCCTTAACGCGTTGAATCCCCACAACACATCGCAATCCCGAAATCCTTTAGACAATAAAAATGAAATACATTCGGGACAAATTCGTGCACACGCGGAGCAGATAAGCCCAGATCCCCCCCTCCCCTCCACCGGTGCTCCTCCCCCGGGGCACGCAAACGTTCCCGGATAACAGTCACTTGAATTATCTGAATTATCTCTAGTGTAACATTTATATCGATGTCTCTAAGTATCTACTACCTACGTCGATTTTTTTTATCGTACTATATTATCATGTTATACAAAGTAATCGTTATTGTATACCACCAACGTATAATCCCTCCAGACTGTGCCGAGTAAACTTTTATAAAAAAAAAATGCATAACTAAAGTGGAACCAAAGTAGGCTTTCGGTATTATTGTCATTGTGAGAATTTAATGATAATCGTGTTTAACCTAAAGAAGTTTGGCCATAGTCAACCACGCTAGCTGCGGGTTAGTGGGCTTCACATAACTTTGAGCCAGGAAAGTATTTCTGGCAAAAAGCACTATTTACAACATCCAATCTAATTTGAACTAAGATGTCAACGGAACTCTAACAAATAGGAGTTCATGTTACAATGGATTATTTTTAAATTCATTATAACTTGGACTGAAATTTTTTAGGCAACCCACTTGCGATGTATTTATTGACATATTTAATTGGATATAAAATAGTTTTCATCCAATAAACAGCTCGGTGAAGGTCGACCTTACTTGGGATCCCCTAATGTTTGGTTGCTACAAACGCTGGAAACTCAGAGGTGCCTGGGATTTGAATACCCTGATGACAGGTAGAGGTGTAAACCAATAAGCTATCAATGCTTCTAATACTCATAATATATCAAATTAACTCGTATAAGCGGATATCTATAAATTTCGTTACAAGGAATAATATCCAGTTTCAATATCTTGAGCGACAAAAACTATTGTATCGATACAATAAGCGTATTTTTATGATTCAGCGTACCTACATACATATTCACAAGTATATTCCACTACAAACAGAACAGTTACAGAATACCGTAGCATTTCGTACAACAAGCGGCTCGAGCCCGATTCAGTGAGAGGATCGGAAGTAATCCGAAGCACGTTGTATCGTTATTTGTTACTGAGTGAACTGGCAACGGAACACTTTAGTTTTTTACTGATACAACAGAGGGTAGCAATGGGTAAAGTGCTTTAAGAGATAATAGGGTTAAACTAGACTTCAAATTATAATCAAAAAAAGTTATGAGTATCTAATTCAAAGTCTACTTTACAACAAGTTCTAAATAAATTGGCGCACAGAGAATAGTAACAAGGAATTTTTAATTCAAAGTAGCTTATTACTGAATCGTCTCGGCAATGCTTGTTTCAATCAGCTTGACGAAAACACTTCTGGAGTTGCACTGAGACGTTATTTCGGAAATTAGGATATTTTTTTGAAGTGATTTCTTTAAATTAGTTATTAGTTCTAGATAATAGTTTATTTTACTGATCGATTCTCATCCTCCTTCTCTGTAACAAAATAATCGCTAAATGCGGCAATTATTAAAAATCCATGTATGGTCATGGTAAAATAATTCTCTTATGAGTTAAAAGGATTTTCATGTTATGTAAACAATACCTGCCTAATTTTGGTAAGTTACTAAAAATTATGTTAAAACGATGAAGATTTCAGAATGTTAGAATGACGCGCTATACTCATAGGTGGATGAGGTAACATTTAACATTCTGTGACAGAAAGCCGAATTCCTCACTCATTACCGCGCTAGCACTAAACTGCCCCCCCTCATACCCTTCCCCGGCGGTGGAACAAAGGCTTTGCGCGTAAATTCTCTTTGAACTTGTTATTGCGAGCCAACTTTTAATTAAACTTGCATCATTCCAGCATTACAATGCACCTCGCGCTGAGAAATTGCTCTTAAAAGTTAGCGTATGACTGCAGCAGCTCCGTAAGTCTTTGCTCCTTAACACCTCAGCGTTTCATTTGGCGTGTCTGAATTTATTTGATTTTCCATTACATCAGATGCTAGATTTATTAGTGGACTGAAAGCTTCTTCAGCAGCATTGAAAGATTTTTAGGGAAACACAATTAAGGATTTCCAGTTAGCTATCGAAAGACTCTACCTCGATTTGCTAATGTAACGTATTGCAACTATTAATTCATTGTCTGACGCAGTGCTGGCAGACGGTGAACAGAAGACATCAGAAGAGTCACTGAGAGCCGCTGGCTTCAGGCAACGCAAATCACTCTACGAGGCACACGAGGCAATATCCGGTTGTAGTTGTAGAGCTGGATATAATATTCTATTAACCCAAAGTTTTGTAGGTATATACAAGTTAGTAAGTGATACAGCCGATGATCTTATCGTACTAACTTAGAAGGATTAATACATTCTCTCGATCGTCATGGGGACTCTCTAAATTCTTTCCTGTTTTTAGTCTTTATTGAATAACATTTATTTTAATATGCTCACGTGGTATCGCTGTGAGCCCTCGGAATTTTCTATTGAAGTGTTAGAGAACTCTTCGTCGCCGTCTATTATGCTTGCATGAGCGTGTAGGCAGTAGGCAGTAGGCACAGTAATTAGGTACTATTACGTCGTGTAGGTAATCCAGGCACGCCCAGCCCGCGCTCGGGGAGCGTGTAATGTGCATGCCGCGCCAGTAATTAATTTAAGATCCAGATTTGTGATGACGTCACAGAGTCACGAGCAGGCTCTGCCAGTAATTAGTGCCGACTCTACTGAATATTCCCTATTGTACTCTTAGAACTAGGAATAGATACTCGTATCTGTTCTATACTTTACTTATAGGGTACTTTAGATATAGGGAATATCTAAAGTACCCCTAAATCAAAAGACTTTTTAGTTAACAGTACAAAAAATACTCCCATCTTTTTAGGGTTCTGTAATAAAATGGTAAAAATGGAACCTGTAAGGTGTCTACTCTTACGAGATTGAAATAAAACACCTGATACATAATTAATAACGGAAATGAATTTAATTAGCGACTTCACGATGTAACAATAGGTATAAAATTAACGAAACGCGCGCGGTCCCTGGGCCACGTGCCTCAGTGAACTAACTGACCGAGCGGCGCGAGAGTTTCGTGTCCCGAATGAGCGGGTAGCGGGGCGCGCGGAAGGGGTTGACTGCAGGACGCACAGGTTAGCTGCTTACAAACCCTAATATTGCTATTGTTTTATTTATTATTAATTCTTAAAATTATACCTAGGTTACAGATTTTTGGTCAGCGTGTTAATGGCAAACTTTCCTAACTTATAAAAGGATGTCATTTCATTAGCAATTTGCTTCTTTGTTTTCTTTGTGGGTTTTCAACATTGCAAGAAGAACAATCGAGCAACAAGTAAACGTAAACAAAACTCTGTGGAAAAGAACAAAATGAAGGTTTTTCTCAAAGGACGCCGGAACCCTTTGTCACGCGGAACCTATTGTTGCTCGCTTCTATCTGGATGAGATACAGATTTTCAAGTTTGTTTCGTATCTCATATCCATATTTCTGTATTCCTGTACAAACTAACGTGGAAAACAGGTTTAACTTTAAATTAGCCGAAATGGATTGCTGGATCTTTTCTTTTGTAAATCTTTTTGGGAATTTATAAGTAAACTCTGGTCTACTACTCTACTAAATCGCGAAACAATTCTATCAGTTTTCACGCTTATATAAATCCAATATTGTTATGTCCTATGGTATTCTATTATGGGGCAAAGCTGCTGATATTCAAACTATATTTGTATTGCAAAAGAGAGCTATTAGATAGGTTTAAAGATACTGTCAAAAAACATCTAATAAATCAGGGTTACTACACCATTGAAGAATTTTTAAATAACAAAGATTCTTGGAACGATAGTGATATGCTTCCATCTCCTCACGAGATATCTTAAAAATATTGTTTCATACTAAGTACTAAAAATTGTATATTGAGACATTTTTTTGAAAAGAGCAAGTACCGAGTTTCTTGCCAGTTCTTCTCGGTGCAATCCTGCTTTCCGAACCTGGCGGTAGAGTCTCGACATTTCATGAGAGCTTATATCTAAGCCTATGTGAAATAAAGAATTTCATTTCATTTCATTTCATTTCATTTCATTTCATTTCATTTCATTTCCAATAGAACCCTCGTTAACTTTAAGTCGTGAATAAGTACCACACATTATGCCTATGTATGTATTTGTATTAAAAAATGAAATGCCTCGTCATTAGTGTCCGTTAGTTAGTCCGTATGAAATAAAGTTTTCGAATTTTGAAATTCAATGTTTTGCTGGTGTTACAGAAATGTCTTATTTTTCTACGTGAATATGTATCAAACACCTCTGTGGATTATACTAAGCATATTTTGTAAACAAATCCTAGCAATTTTAGCTCTACCTGATAATGAAGCGCAAGAGATTATGAATTACTTCTGGCAATAGCAACCAAAATTACTCAACACAAATATTAATTATTTTTTTTGTCTCCTCTCTTCCACTCGCTCTTCTTCTCTTTCAGTCTCTTTAAAAGCACAGCTTCTTTGTTCCAACCCTCAATAAAATAGTATCTATGCAATTGAAAGAAAATAGATAAGTAGGACAAATTAATTTGTTTTTTTTTTTTTTCTATAATCCGCTACTTGAATTAAATATAAATATAAATATAATATAAATATATAGAGGACAACATCACATACATTGCTCCGATCCCATAGTAAGTAGCATATGCACTTGTGTTATGGAAATCAGAAACAACGAAGGTACCACAACACCCAGACCCGAGACAATGTAGAAAACTTATTTTTCTGCATTGCCCCGACCGGGAATCGAACCCGGAACCTCAGAGATGGCGGCGCCTTGAAAACCGGCACGCTAACCACTCAACCACGGAGGTCGTCAACCACGGAATTGATTCTGTATGGTAGAATTTGCAGGAACACTGCCCACATGAAACACCACACACAATTTTTCAATACTTTCTTGGATGCTCGTTTCGTTTCGACACCGGGAAATCCTCAGGAAATGTTGACTTCACAAAGCGAAATCATAGAGAATGAATAAGGTGTGTAGGTGATGTGGATAGGTGGTGAATCGTAGGAAATGAATAAGGTGTATAACTGTGTAGGACGCACGTTGTTATTCAATTTAACCAGACTATCACGCTGTTATTGCAAGTTGCATGGTGCCTACTTGCCAACTTGTTGTCCAGCTGCTACCGAGCAATAGTTGCCAAGTAGTTGGCAGCTTGGTGCTTGGTTCGATTACGTAGCGAGTGCTCACGATGGAGTGCTGTTTGAATATTGCATAGTTACGTCACAGAATACTAATATCGCGATGCAATATCAGCGTAGTAGCTGGCTGTACAGTGTACATCCGTGCCGATTGAAGTCGCAGTTAACCCAATAAGAACTAAATAATATTAGTGGTTGCGTTTATTGGACGATGTTTAACCGTAGCTCAATATTTTAGCTTTCTGTACTCTTTCTTTATGTAAAATTGAACTCAATACTCTATGTTTTAAAAAGGAGTAAGTACGACGTTTTTTCTTCGCCTTTTTTAAAAATATTGTTGTGTTTAGAACGGGTACATACCACGATATAACACGATGATTTTATGTGCCGATATTTCGACCCAGTAACATGGATCGTGGTCACGACAGGACTGCGGTGTTGCGAGGTGTGTAGCTGGAACCGTCATAGGCAGTAACGAACTGCCTATGACGGTTCCAGCTACACACAAAAACGATGACATATAAGTTTAAAATCATACTTCAATTAATATTCTAGCAGATAGTTTGTAGGGCTAGGCAGACCGGTCCGAGAAGTGGTTTAATTTATGCGTTCATAGATCGGTCAGCCACTTTTTACTAATGCCTCAAGCTCGCAAGCCTCATTCCTCGTAGCAGCCGCGTAGACTGTCTACGCTGCTGAATATGATCGTTGGAATTAACAACTCTAATGGACATATTATGCAACATCACAATATTACGAGTATACACCTACCTATATAATAGCTCGGATTGCTAATTAATACGCTCTTTGAGGCAAGAGACTCCCGCATTATTAATTACGGACTTGTTTTAAAATATATTGACTGCTTCCAAACAATAGCATTTTTTTTGTCCACTCCTGTGTGCTTCGGTTTCATGTTGCAGCTAAGCTATAGCTATATGAACCACTTAACCAAAGCGGCGTTTCCATTGTTGTTATAGTAAGTATTAAAATTAATAGCTTTTCCACGTAGCCACGCCGGGGGAAATTGGTTTCAACGTTGCTCTGGACGTCGATTGATTGTAAACTATTCGCTGCAACGGTAATATCGGTGAACGTTTTTTGTTGAGTTATTAGTTTTGTAGCGGCGGTTAGAGTTTCAGTAGTTTATAGTGTTCTTGCAGAAGCTGCACATAATTTTCTATACGCATTGAATCATATGATTTTATTCCATTTTATCTCCCAACATAATAACTAAGTTCGTACAAAAATTACTCATAAAAACTTGAAGTTAATTCAATAGCAATATGGTTATAAGTTTTATGGATTTAATGACATACATAATTAAGCACCTCTTCTAATTTTACACAGCAGTGCTGCGAAAGAACTATACTTATTCAAATATGTGTGCTATTTACCTTACCCTACTTGGTAAAAAAATTACGCAGGTTATAAGAACAATAGGTTATGTATGCTAGTTCATAGCTAAAGTTGGAAAACCTCAAAAAAGATTGTCTCCATATAAAATCAGGAGGGTGTTTTATTCCGCAAATCAAATTCGTCTTTTATGTTCTGTTTATTTTCTTTTACGATCCAAACCTCTTTCTCACAAAAATGTTTTAATAAATAATCAGCGGAAAAGCTCGGGGGGTCAGGAAAACCCGCCGTTTGAAATTCAAATAGACGTCAAAGCGGAGATCAAACGACGTGCCGCGGGTGAAGGGCGCTTGCATATTATTATCATTTTGGAGAGTCTTTTTTTTTGACGTGAATTATTACGTTTTTAAAGCTTCTGTAGGTGAGAGTTATTATGAAACCTGATGATAAAGGATTAATGGTTTCTTTGCACAACGTATTTACCTTAAATTCACGGAAACCTACGCCTAAACTTCGATATTTTCGCTACCAGCAGAATTTATTCACACTACGCATATGAGAAAACCCGAATGCCTGAGAGTGCATGTTCTCAATGGTGTGTGATACCTGCTATACACTTGGCTAATGAGGGTCGTAAATGGCCGAAAATTTTTATCCTGTCAAGAGATCCTTTGGAGAGTCGTTAATGAGTTATGGGATAAGATATCGTTTTCTTCTTAATATAGATAGTATCAAGTTTGAAATAGGTTGTGAAAATTATTGCGTCAGTTTTCAATAATAATCTTGCTATAATATTATTATCATGGCATCGTATAATCGTCGTCGGCGCGGAAAACGAGCGCGCGATGTTGCAGCCGTGGATTTATTGCTAATGTGTTGTTCTCGTACCGTATAATACCCTGCTTATATTAACTGTCTATAAGCCAACATAGCTAAATACCTCATGTCATAATAATATTTATAATTATTATAATAATCTACGAACTACGAGGTTTAATAAATAATTCTTTTAGTAATTTAGCACACATTACAAGTACTTTACAGCGATCTCAAAGAATGTTAATTAAGGACGCAGTCCGAGATATTATGATACAACTTGGAAGGGGTTAGTGATGGGTGCTTAGCTTTGCGCCGGGACGCTAAATCGCTTTATGGTGCTTTTTCTTGGTAAGATGGTAACCAGCCGCGGCGGACCCAGACCAGGGCCTGATTGTGTAAGAAAAACGAATTCATCGTTACTGGTACTGATATGATCGCTACTGATTGGCTCTGGAAGTCTCTTGTATTCAAAAAAATCAAAAATTTTATTCTTTCACATAGGCCGAACTTACAGGCACTTGCGAAACATTAGACTCTACCGCCTCGTTCGGAAAGTAGCACTGCACCGAGAAGAACGGGCAAGAAACTCGGAACGCTACAACAAACTAGTGATCGCGAACAAGCAAGCGTAGCATGGAGCAAGTTCCAGCTCGTTGGACTGACGACAAGAAGCGACTGGAAGAGAAAGGCTGAGGACATGGTGTGGTAGCGCGCTTGGGTGTGGCCTGTGTCCAACAGTGGACGTTAACAGGCTGATGTCATGATAATGATGACACAAAATAAATGTTGACTTCTTTTCTAAAACCGCACTCTTTATCGAGTTCACGAGTTTTAACGGCTATTATCTCAATATATTGACGAAAAACAAAAAAGTACCGTCGACTAAAACTGCTCTCTTGAGGACTAGAATCACCTCAATTCTGAACTCCGAACAGGTACGCAGAATTTCTTACAACTTCACCCTGAATACAACTTTTAGTCTTGAGAGTCTAACTCAAGTTTTCGGGACAAACAAACTTGAATTGGGGATTGGAAATTAGAGACAGTTCCTCTACTTTTAATTTTGGAATTCCGTATGAACTGGTAAGAAAAACAAGTAGCACACGAATTCTTCTTAAAAAAAAAAAACATCGCCTAGCTTGAACATATCATTTTCAAAATAATATTTTATTTAGTTTGCGTAAACTTTTCCCAAGTCGGATGATAACTTATTCCTACGGTTTAGCGTTAGAAACTTGACATAGATTACTTGTTTGAATTTACTACTAAGTTATAACTTCTACTTATACCACAAAGCAGGATTAGCTCAGTATATTATAATATTATTTAGCGTGTACGAACAACGAGCATGTAATCTGTCAGCAACAAGCATCCCGCGCCGAGCGGAGTAATTTCTGGTGTCGCGCGTTGTTAATTGTTATGGCATCTGTGCACTGCGGCGCGGCGCACACACAGTGCACAGTGCACATTACTCGCTATTAAACTGTTATAGTTCAAATTACGGCATTACTATTGCGAAGGGTACTTGGTAGCAAGTGATGAATTTGATTTACTTCCCCGGGGCCAGCTATGGTTTAAAATCAGCGTTCTGGTCTACCAAATATAACACTTAGTAGACCTGATGTATCGTGCTGCGAGTCGGAGCCGTTTTAGGGTTCGTGACACACAAGCGCGTAACTCATTATTACCATTACTTATTCTGTAGATGTATGTTTTATTTGTTTCTATTTTCCAGTGAATAAATGTTATTTCTTTCTAATTTATTAATTTACTTACTTTTTATTTGTTAAAAATATATTTCCCAGGGTAAGTTCAAAGTGTTACCTGTATTATTTGCGTTTATCGTAAAGTCGAATTCGCAATAAAGATATTTGATTTGATTTTTGATTTGATCGTGTCAGATAAAAAGTGACTGACTGACACACAGGTCACTCCAAACATAGCTCATGAAGTCATGCCGTTGCCATTCAATACGGGATAATTTCTGAAAATACGATTTTTCCTCTCGTGAGGAAAATAGAAGATCACGTGAGCACAATTGAGGATGTGTGCTTGAACTCTGTAATAATATTGTTTTAGCGGTTTAAGTAGGTATTTTTCAGGGACAACACAATAAGTACCTACGAGTATTTTGATATCCTTGAATTTCACAAGTGACAAACTCCTTTCAAAATTACCTTCAGAGGGGATCAAAGTGCTTTTGATTGAGTAACTGAATATTCCCGCGCTCTCTACGTCAAAACTCACAAGCAATTCTTGGAAGTTTCGAGCTGTTAAACTCTAGTGCTAGTCTAGTGAGAACTGGTACGATGTACTTACCTGCTTACCTATACGTTGAATGCATGCTACAGTGAATACCTGTGCGCGTAGCTCGACGGCGGGACAACTTCTATGGAGTGCTGTTTCTTGTCAGCGGTTTGCGCAACCGCACTCTTGTCTAACTTTAACTCGGCCTTTCTATTTCACTAGCTTTTGCTCACAGCTCCACTCACGTGAAATTCCGTTTTTAAGAAAACCCCCGAGATCTTCGGATTTCTCAGAGGGCAAAAGAATATAATGTGTAATTCAGAGGTACCTATATAACATCTCTTTCTAAATTC
The DNA here is from genome assembly GCA_963855885.1 of Coenonympha glycerion. Taxonomy (NCBI): domain Eukaryota; kingdom Metazoa; phylum Arthropoda; class Insecta; order Lepidoptera; family Nymphalidae; genus Coenonympha; species Coenonympha glycerion. The sequence continues at coordinate 152,760 of OY979638.1, read as the reverse complement.
GCATTTAATAGCAATCTTCATTGTTACATTATTTTAAAAATCTTACATTCCCAAAAAAATCTTAGTTTTTAAAGCGTTAGCGATTGTAGATAGGAAACAGATTGCAGCTTGGCTAGAGCAGCGTTTGTATTCACAAATTCGCTTAGTTGGTAAACAAACATTCTCAAACTATTGTATTGTAGTAACTTTAGCGACACTCGGAGAGCGAACGCCGTACGTGCCCGCGCCGCGTTAGGCGGGGTGGGTGCGTGCGGGGCGACAAATGTAGCGTGTGATTCGGTTGAGGCGGACCGGACGGCGCGGGCAGGGGGCGGGCGGGCGGAAGTTATCACTCGTACTAAATGCGATTACGACGGGTGTGTGAGATTTGAAACGGTTTAATTCTGTCGCCGGTTCCACTTTTTACTTTTCCTCGATTTCAAAAGTGTATTCTAAGTCCCCTTAACACTATAAACAGGTACATAATAATATTATGTTTGTGTTTGAAAAACGCGTATTTTCCATTAATGTTGTAAGTCCAATAAGATGGTAATATTTAATGGCAAAATGGTGGAAGTCTACTAATTTTCCAATGTTAAACAAGTATTTCAAAATTTAGGGGTAAAAAAACGTAATGCCTATGACCAATCCTGGGGATCAAACTAAGAACCTCGCAATTGAAACTCGCATGTCTGCATGCAGTGATGTTAAAACTTTAAAAGTAATTGTAGGAAAAAGTTGCTAACCCAATCAACGGTGGAAAAACAGAGAGAGCAACACAAAGCAATAACAGAAGCAAAGGAAACACAAGCGCGAAGCCATCGTCTAGCGCAACTTCTGAATCCATACAGCTTTCTAAATTGTGCGGAATACTCACCTTAGCCCAAACGTGCTACTTTTTATCGCATCGTGTACTCGCATCGTGAATCTTATTGGTATGACACAAGACCTTAAATTTCGCTCCAACAATAGAGTATATTCAGGGAATGCTGCTAATGCTATGAAACGGAGGTAAAAAAAAGTGTTAGCAGACCTAGAAAGAATGATCCCAGAAAAAACATTTTCATGTAAAATGTTGCCAAGACGAGAACATGTGGCTCACACTATCAAAAAGTTATCAGATCTCATGTAGAGCAAGACTTCTAACTCTACACGCCCTAACTCTATAAATCCTAACTTTATAAACTCTACACTTTAGTCAAAATATATTATGTCTTGGCTGTTTCGGTACCGTCACATGGGCGTAAAGTGAAGAATTTATTCACTGTTCAGTACTTTTCTAATAGAGTTTTGCAAGTGGCATAATGGACTATGCAAAATTCAAGAAATTTCACATTAAAATTAAATGGTATCACCATTGTTATGGAAAAAAACTTCCATTTATTAAAAATATCCTCTAAAGGAAAGGAACACACTTTTGCAAAGTGTGATGAAGTATTTGAAACCAATGCAGTTAGTAAAACCTAAGTGCAGTTTCTGAGGAGACTCAATACCTATCTAATAAATAATCGTTACTACAGAAACTAGGTATTGTATATCAGAAAAGTACAAAGTCAGTGAATAATATTTTTACTTTACACCCATGTGACAGTAACGAAACAGCCAAGACATAATATATTTTGACTAAAGTGTAGAGTTTATAAAGTTAGGATTTATAGAGTTAGGGCGTGTAGAGTTAGAAGTCTTGCTCTACATGAGATCTGATAACTTTTTGATAGTGTGAGCCACATGTTCTCGTCTTGGCAACATTTTACATGAAAATGTTTTTCTGGGATTTCACTTCTTTTTGTAAGTTGTTTACGACTATATTTTTTATTTGGTTCATTTCCTTTTCTTTGGTGTATTTCTTGAATATCATTGCAAGGTGGATATTTGTCCGAATCAAGTATCCCCCCCTCTATCATTTAAATGAGGGAACCCTCCTTGGTTCACCTAGTTTATTTTTTTCCTTATTTGTAGTTTATTACAAAGAGTCCCTATATCAATTTTGAGACCTCTAGCATCAATATTTGCGGTAATTTCATACAAACTTCCATCCCCTATTTTAAGGGGTTGGGGGATTAAATTTCCAACTTTTGGAATTTTTTTGTTGGTTGTGTGCTAATACTAGCTTATATACCAAATTTCAGAAATTAAGTTTTTATTATACCTATATACTTATGGGAAACCCCATACGAACTGCCAACCCCCTAATTTTATGGATGTGGGGTGATTTACTAAAAATCCTAAAACACGTATTTAATTGTTTATTACAAAGAGTCCCTATATCAATTTTGAGACCTCTAGCATCAATATTTGCGGTAATTTCATACAAACTTCCATCCCCTATTTTAAGGGGTTGGGGGGTTAAATTTCCAACTTTTGGAATTTTTTTGTTGGTTGTGTGCTAATACTAGCTTATATACCAAATTTCAGCTTTCTAGGTCTTCAGGAAGTACCTAGGAATGGGAAACCCCATACGAACTTCCAACCCCCTAATTTTATGGATGTGGGGTGATTAACTAAGAATCCTGAAACACGTATTTAATTGTTTATTACAAAGAGTCCCTATATCAATTTTGAGACCTCTAGCATCAATATTTGCGGTAATTTCATACAAACTTCCATCCCCTATTTTAAGGGGTTGGGGGGTTAAATTTCCAACTTTTGGAATTTTTTTGTGGGTTGTGTGCTAATACTAGCTTATATACCAAATTTCAGAAATTAAGTTTTTATTATACCTATATACTTATGGGAAACCCCATACGAACTTCCAACCCCCTAATTTTATGGATGTGGGGTGATTAACTAAAAATCCTGAAACACGTATTTAATTGTTTATTACAAAGAGTCCCTATATCAATTTTGAGACGTCTAGCATCAATATTTGCGGTAATTTCATACAAACTTCCATCCCCTATTTTAAGGGGTTGGGGGGTTAAATTTTCAACTTTTGGAATTTTTTTGTTGGTTGTGTGCTAATACTAGCTTATATACCAAATTTCAGCTTTCTAGGTCTTCAGGAAGTACCTAGGAATGGGAAACCCCATACGAACTTCCAACCCCCTAATTTTATGGATGTGGAGTGATTAAGTAAAAATCCTGAAACACGTATTTAATTGTTTATTACAAAGAGTCCCTATATCAATTTTGAGACCTCTAGCATCAATATTTGCGGTAATTTCATACAAACTTCCATCCCCTATTTTAAGGGGTTGGGGGGTTAAATTTCCAACTTTTGGAATTTTTTTGTTGGTTGTGTGCTAATACTAGCTTATATACCAAATTTCAGAAATTAAGTTTTTATTATACCTATATACTTATGGGAAACCCCATACGAACTTCCAACCCCCTAATTTTATGGATGTGGGGTGATTAACTAAAAATCCTGAAACACGTATTTAATTGTTTATTACAAAGAGTCCCTATATCAATTTTGAGACGTCTAGCATCAATATTTGCGGTAATTTCATACAAACTTCCATCCCCTATTTTAAGGGGTTGGGGGGTTAAATTTTCAACTTTTGGAATTTTTTTGTTGGTTGTGTGCTAATACTAGCTTATATACCAAATTTCAGCTTTCTAGGTCTTCAGGAAGTACCTAGGAATGGGAAACCCCATACGAACTTCCAACCCCCTAATTTTATGGATGTGGGGTGATTAACTAAAAATCCTGAAACACGTATTTAATTGTTTATTACAAAGAGTCCCTATATCAATTTTGAGACGTCTAGCATCAATATTTGCGGTAATTTCATACAAACTTCCATCCCCTATTTTAAGGGGTTGGGGGGTTAAATTTTCAACTTTTGGAATTTTTTTGTTGGTTGTGTGCTAACACTAGCTTATATACCAAATTTCAGCTTTCTAGGTCTTCAGGAAGTACCTAGGAATGGGAAACCCCATACGAACTTCCAACCCCCTAATTTTATGGATGTGGGGTGATTAACTAAAAATCCTGAAACACGTATTTAATTGTTTATTACAAAGAGTCCCTATATCAATTTTAAGACGTCTAGCATCAATATTTGCGGTAATTTCATACAAACTTCCATCCCCTATTTTAAGGGGTTGGGGGGTTAAATTTTCAACTTTTGGAATTTTTTTGTTGGTTGTGTGCTAACACTAGCTTATATACCAAATTTCAGCTTTCTAGGTCTTCAGGAAGTACCTAGGAATTTTGATGATCATCAGTGAGTCAGTCAGTCAGTCAGTGACGAAATTTGGGTTTTTTAGACGTCAATAAAATCTAAAGTATAAGACCTATAAAATTGAAACTTTATAAGTTTAATAAGTTCACTGGCGACATCATTTTCCGAGAATTTTGATTATCTGAAATAATTCAGGCCTTAGTTATAAGGGTTTAAAAATACGGCGAAACACTTCGAGAAAAGATAGGTAGTGCCCTCGCGCTTCGCTTGGCTCGTCTTGGCGGGGACACTACCGTGTCCCCAGATGGATTGTCGGATCAACTACTGAGAGGTGTCGATCATCTCGAATTCTGTGTAGGGCGCAATATAACGCCGTAATTTGATTGGTAGTAGGTAATAATAATTTGAATTTGAATTAATTATAGGGTAAATATTAATTGCTTAAAAACATATTTTAAAATTCTTGTCCCTAATAGTTTGGAAACTAAAACAATAATTTGACATCGTGTCGCTTAGCGACAGTAATGTCTGATGGAACGAAATAACGATGTCTATAGTTTGTGAAGGGCTTGGTTTAAAAATGCCTCTTTACTAAGGAGTATACAATATACATGCTACATATTGTGCAGCGAACAAAAATATTCGCTTATTTATAACATGGTAGTATCTTGCGCGGCGTGTCGCTAGTGCGGTATGGCAAGAACTAAGCGAACTATTTAAAACACACAGTTGCTGCTGCCGTGTTCTCCTTGCTGCAAATTGCTGCTGCAGCCCCGAAACAAATGACATGTGTTTGCAGTTCCCAGCATTAACATTAATTATACTCACTAAGTTGTATACATACACTCGTATTATTCAGTTTAACTCATTAAACTATTAAGAGCAATTAAAACAAACACTTTTTTAATACAGTTGCTCAAAAAGTGGCGTATTGCAGGGACATATAGCGTTCGGGATGTGGGCTATTACATACTCGTGCTTTTTTTTTTACCTTTCCCGAACTCGTGCGTTATCTTTCCCAACTGTCAAAATAATGTCTATTAAAAAGAAAAACCAACCATGAAGTTTTTACTAAAGAAATTCATAGAAGTTTTTATGATTCATGCAAATACGTATATTTCTAAAAAAAAGCTACTAATTTGTTTCAATATCAGATTTGATTGAATGAGTTTGGTTAGGTTTCATTTCATCTCATTAAATTTCATGTTCATTTCATATCAATAAACAAAATTCTACTGAAGACTTGGCTGTATGGGCATAGTTCCCTTTGCGTACCAGAATATTATTTAGTCTATGAGCAATTTTTTTTTTTTTTTAAATCACCAGAATGGGTGAAGAAAAAAAAACCTGCTTATATTCTACGGTTGGCGCCATTTTTCAGAAATTTTCTTTGCGAGTTTAGTTGTTTGTTGCCCAAAATGAGTAATTTCGACGCTAGTTTTTTTGAATTAACACCACCGGAACTCAGTATAATTGCACAAAATTCTTCGGAGAACATTTTACCGGAAAAGTCAAAAAGTCGCTACATATCTACATACGACGAATTTATTGCGTGGAGAGAAGAGAAAAAAGCAAATTGTTTTTCAGAAAATGTTAAGTTAGTTGAGTTTATTGTGTTTTTATTATTTTATTAAATTGCTTCATTTTTTCGCAACTGTATTAAAAATAATCGTTCAGTACACGTGCGGAACCGTCATTGCAACTTGTTCCGACTGTCAACCCTCGCTTTCGGCTGCGCCTCGGCTCGGGTAGACATTTGTCGGAACTCTTTGCAATAACAGCCTTTCCGCACTTGTAATGAAACATACTATACTCGTATAGGTGCGCGAAATTTAACAGTAAAACCATCCACGTATCTTTTATATAGATTAAAGGATTTAAATGTAACGTTTAATTAACCTGTGAGATAAGACATCGCCGTATTCAAGATTAGTAGATACGGTATTTTGCTGAACCGTGGAACCCAATAGCAGTTATTTTTTCCAAACCTAATGAGAGGTCAAAGAACTAATGCTTATAATATTATCAAACACAGTAAAGAATTCTCTAATACGAGTAACTTTACACAAAAGACATTATCGTAAAAAATAACCCATATTTCCCGAGTTTATGCGCCATCTGTTCGTGGGACGCAATAAGTGGCAACTTGTCGCGAGTCGGCACTAATGCTACTAGTGTGACGAGGATGATGCGAGTATGATTCAAGTAGGTTAGGATACAGGATAGGATAGCGGCCGATGTCGCGCCGGCTGCTGGTAATATGTTCGCCTCGTATCACTGTAATGTTACTGATGTCGTGAACTTGCGTTTGTCAACAGCACAGCGGCGATTTGATATTGATGTTATTATACTGCTCATCATCAGCTCATTGTTATTTTCCACAGCTGGGCACAGGTCTCTTCTACAATGAAAGGGGTTTCATTACGCTGACCAAATAGAGGTTTACAGGATTTGCAAACTTGAGAATATTATGGTGGCATTTCGGCATTCAGCATCCTCTCTATATTTGTCTACACAGTCAAATAAGTGATTGGTACTTACTTGTAGTTTCCGCAATCGTAAATCTTAACTCCAAAAATAAACAGTGCATGCCCGAGATTCAAACTCCCGACTCCCTAACAAGGTCCAGAGCTATTTAGATTATATTGTATTCTACTCATTATTCAATTTCATTAGTTAGTTAGTTAATTGCCCACCCGGGCTAATACAACATACAATAATGCTAGGAATTCGTTATATGCTTTCGGTTACTCTGCGCGTACAGATTTTACGAAAAAGTATCTAGATTCGAGTCGATGGATGTTATCATCAACTTGTACTAACCCCACAGCTCTTAATCATAAATACTAGCAGACCCAGCGAACTTCGCAGCGTCTCAGAATGCAGAATGCTACGAAAAAAAAAATATCGAATAAATGTTTTCTTAAGTTATTACTACAAGTAAGAGTTCGTTCACCACTACGTTTGGTAAATCCTATTTTTACTGAGGATCATAGGAGGGCAAGAGGAGTTCCCTCACGTATAATAAGAAGAGACATTTTGTTATAAGTTATGTGAATAAAGTGGACTTCTACATGTAAACCTTAAATCGCTATTTGAAAACAGAAATATCTCCAGACGCTTCATTGTGTGTTCCCGTAAAGCGAACATGTCTTTGAGCCGGATGTTATTACACTGCCCGTCTTCCGCCTTCCGCCATCCACCTCCGCCTGCCACGTTCCGCCTTCCGTTCCGCTTCGCTCGCGCAACAAATAATAACATATTGTTTGTGACGGCGCGGTGCAGTAAAATATACGACGTGATATTAAAACTCGCTGTCTTTACACAGTTTAGCTGTAAATCCACTACCAGGGGCAGATGCTCTTGAAGCGTTGAAGTTAACTATAAATAAAGTTAAAGGTGTTTAACGTTTTCGCGCTTTTGTTTGCCGGCGTTTTCGTCTGTTTTTTTTTTCGGGTTAACAAGTTGCTTATGTGCTGATCTAAGGAACAAGTTGACTTTGTTTCTTTCTGCTAATCAATAATTGTTTGTAACATCCGAATGATTGAGTATAATATGTTATTATTTGATTTGATTTCTGTGGAATAAAATAACATAAGTAAATTTTGCCGAGCTTATTCTCACAGTAAACATGGAGCAGAACTTTTCAATCATTCACAAAGTTATTGAAAATTTTACAGCTTTTTTGTAGCAATCAAAATTTGGTGTTTTTGGTAGGAATTACATAAGTTAAGTACACAGTCCTTTGCACATTACGAAAAAGTTTTAATTTTGAAATGAAATAGTAGTTTATGAAACGGATTCATAACGGATGCATAATAACTCGTGTGATACTATTAAAAAACTCGCCTGCGGCTCGTTTTTAAACTCACACTCATGTTTTAATACCTAATTATGTAGAGTTTCATACACTACTTTATCTACGCTCAAATTATCATAAATCCAAACCATAAAATCTTGCTAACGTTAGTCGTAAATCCTTCACTTTGTTGGTAAAAGATTGTGGGTCATTTTTGTTGCAATTACTAAAATGTCAGGTGGAGTTAAATTTTCTTTAGTACGTTTCACTGCTAGACATTTGTCCGCGCTAAGTTTTGACTAAGTAACAAACAAGTCAGATAAAGTATATTTTTAGTGGATAATTAAATAATCAAAAATTATACATAATTCTTTTCAATATTCTGTATGAACACACTTTTTAATCAGTCTAAGGCAGGGGAAAATTATTGTTTCCGTGAAATAATTTTTGTCTATGGTCGATCATGGCGCATTCCATGACTACCAACTAAATGTTGTCTGTAGACTCCATGTATAAAAAACAAAATTTAGGATTCTCTCTTTTGGCTATGACGACCACAGAGAAAAGAAGTTATTCCCTGGTCTGTGATGACGACACATAAAAATACAGGAACCCAGAGCCAAGTATCGTAATGGAAATTATTCAATTATCTAGAGATATTTCCATAGTAATGTTATAATGAATAACTTTTTAATAATTATAGAAGTCTGTGAATAAAGTAGGTCAATATGTGACACATTTTGATTTCATAATTCGAACTTTAAGCAATGAGCGTAGATAATAGTAGTTTATGAAACGGATGCATAATGGGGGGTATTAAAACATGAGTGTGAGTTTAAAAAACGAGCATCAGGCGAGTTTTTTAATAGTATCACACGAGTGTTTTAATACCTAATTATGTAGAGTTTCATACACTACTTTATCTACGCTCAAATTATCATAAATCCAAACCATAAAATCTTGCTAACGTTTGTCGTAAATCCTTCACTTTGTTGGTAAAAGATTGTGGGTCATTTTTGTTGCAATTACTAAAATGTCAGGTGGAGTTAAATTTTCTTTAGTACGTTTCACTGCTAGACATTTTTCTGCGCTAAGTTTTGACTAAGTAACAAAAATAACACATTGAAATGTTAAAAGTTAGGTATGGCGCCAAAATTCAGTTGCAAACTGCGTATAGTCTGTTAAAAAAGTCATGAAACAAAAAAGAGTAGAAAAATATTGATACAAGTCAGATAAAATATATTTTAGTGGATAATTAAATAATCAAAAATTATACATAATTCTTTTCAATATTCTGTATGAACACACTTTTTAATCAGTCATATAAGGCAGGGAAAAATTATTGTTTCCTTGAATTAATTGTTGTCTATGGTCGATCATGACTACCAACTAAATGTTGTCTGTGGACTCCTTATACAAAAAAAAAAAAACAAAATTGAGGATTGGCTCTACACTCTCTTTTGGCTATGACGACCACAGAGAAAAGGAAGTTATTCCCTGGTCTGTGATGACGACACACAAAAATACAGGAACCCAGAGCCGCGTATCGTAATAGAAATTATTCAACAATCTAGAGATATATCCATAGTACAGCTATGTTATAATGAATAACTTTTTAATAATTATAGAAGTCTGTGAATAAAGTAGGTCAATATGTGACACATTTTGATTTCATAATTCGAACTTTAAGCAATGAGCGTAGATAAAGTTCTTTATGTGCTCTAGGCATTTTAAAGATTGAACTCATCAGACCGTTACCGAAACCTCTGTATTATAATATGTTTAAGTATATATATATAGTTTAGTATCTTGATTTAAAAAATATAAATGTATTTTTACACACATTCATGTATGTAAAATAAAACTAGTTGTTCAAGTAAGAGTGTCACAGTTTACATTACCAACTGGCAACTAGTATCTATTAACTGTACCGCTAAGAGTACATAATATACATTTATTACATAGAGCACTTACGAACAACATAATATCATAGTGAATGTGTTCGTTGTACATGGCGAAGTTGTGTGCCAACATGCGTGTTCTGTGGGAGCCGCAAGTACCGACGTATGTGCTTGTTGCGGCTTACTTGGTAATATTTCATTTGCTAAGCCGCACCTTCCAATCCGGTGGTTATCGTATCTATTAAATGGTGCGAGGGGCAATTCTAGATCCTATGACTTGTTGTTGAGAGCGATGGAGACAACAACAATTTTTTTTTGATGATGCAAGAAATATCGTGACGAAAACTGCACGTTAGATGGATTTCCATAATGTTCTCAAAGATGCGAGGTGGCATATCGAAGCAACGTGATTTGTCTAGAATTAAAATGCTAAAAATAGTCCGATGGCTATTTTATATTCACAGTAGTTCTAGATCCTCGCGACAAGGCCACTAAATTGTATACCTATTATTGTGTTATTTTTTGTTTCATCTTCTTTATTTGGTTGCAATTTTGTGGACAATAAAAGTATTCATTCATTCTTTAACAGTACTAATGCCTATGTTATTATAACATTACAGAAATTAATCTTTAACTTCACTTCAAAAGTTATGAATTGTACAATATTTTCAACAGTGTCTGAAACGATGGGATTATAACTTATTGTCAAGAGTCCCTTGGAAGCAGATAGGATTATAACTCAATAGCAAGGCCGGTGCTGTGTGGTGCCGAGCCGCGTCCTGGACAGGTGGAGCGATGGGAGCTGCGCTTGACTCGACGTATGTGATATATAGCGCGCGCTTACGATGTACGCTGCGCCTACGCCGCCGATACTTAGCGAGACGAACACACAGTGATTAATATGAACTAGTAACCCTCGATTAGGTTTATGGGACATATTACTTGACGATACATCATTGATTCAACCCTCCGCATCTCATCTGTGGGTCGTGGATTCGAAACCTGGGTACGCGCTCTGGATTATTTTGGAGTTATGTACGTTTTTGAAAACTAAATAGCACTTGCTTTTCGTTGAATGAAATCATAGTAAGGGAAGCCTTCATGCCTGATAGCTTACTACAATAATTTCATAAGTGTGCGAAGCCTGCTCAAGAGGAGACCTCTCTCATTAGACCTGTGCCCAGTATATAAAAAGGGTTTGAGATGATATGCTTTTGAAAGTAAAACGTTTAAAAACATTCACAAAAGAAACTGAAATTCTGAAATTCATTCAACGCTTTAACCACAGGCTATTTCAATATTAAATCCCTAAGACATCCGGCGCTTTGGCTGAGCGTTTCTTCGTGTAAAGGTTGACTTGAGGCCAGGTCGGGGGCTGCAGGAATTTCATTAGGGTGTAATCGCAATGCAATATAGCCTTCAAGTAAGTTTGAGGAATGCTCCTCTGGGGCAAAGGGTGAGAGGTAAGGGTTAGGACGCGGGTCGAACAGGAATCCAATTTAATGGTGAAATCCGTTTCAGTTTAATTAACAAAAGTTTTTTGTGCACCCCTGGAAATGCCGCGTCGTATTAAAAACTGGGTGAGTGCGACTACGTTTTCTGCACTAAAGGTTCCGTAGCACTTTTCTCCTACGTATGAGTAAAGTTAACTTCTTTTTATTTTGTTATTAAAAAAAAAATAGTTTTTGTAAGCAGAATTACTAATTGAAATTTACAGTATATTATATTTGAAATGCGGTATAAGAAACCATTTCACATTTCTTTTTCAGAATTTTCCTTCATGTTACTTAAGTTATTTAAGACAAATTAATAACAAACAATGTTCTTAACTTATCGTCCGTGTGGAGCGAGTGTGTGAAGAGTCTGCGAAGTTACAATCAAGTTATGAGCAACAGTAATTACCTCTCTGCTAGACTGTCTGCTTAGTTCTGACTTTATATCACATAAATATAAATAATTAACATAATTTACGATGAAATTCTGGATGTTTAAAGTTGTTAAATATTTAAGGTGCCTTTAATTCATATGTTATACATTCATGGTTAAAACCGGGCAGAACTAATCGCCTAGGTTTATCGTATTAGACATTTAGTCGATAATTTAGCCTTGGGTAGGTAGAGTGGTTAACTCTTTGGTCTCATTTTTAAGGGTTTGAGGATTTGGTTCAAGCCAATACGCAACACTTCAGACTTATGTGGACGTCGATACTACCTACCAACTATAATATATATTACTTGCTTGCCTAAGTCGTAATTTCAAAAGCAGAAGCCGACGAACCAATCCGAACACCTATTGTATTGAACCGAATTGTAGAGACACTGAAATAGAATTATTTAAGGCTTTCTTTCGACTATAAATACACACTCGAATGAAACGCCTCCCCCAACATCAGTTGTGATTAATATCCATGCGATGTGTCGCGTGGTGCAGCGATGCGCCTCGAGCGTAATCCGAACATTATTCATATGACATATCATGTCATGTCACAGGGCAGAGAGCACACGGTAATCGCTTAACGCCGCTCGTTCCACGTGACAGATTGCACTTTAAAATACAAGCCATAATATTATCGACCACCGTTTATTTCTTCGAAACTTTGTAAATACATCATAGATAAAACTATTTTCATCATCACTGACAATCCAAAATGAATGAATTTTAAGATTCAAACCGATCGTTTCAGCCGACAGACGGTCCTCTGCTGAACATAGACTTTTTGCAATAGTTTCCTGGTCCTGCTCACTTTGAATCCCCAAACGTTAAAAACATTAAAACGAATAAAATCAAAGAGTTGACTATTGGTTGGTATGAATTAATTTAAGTTAATGCTTGATTGCAATAAACCCTGATTACCAGAAGAAGTAAAAGTAGGTACTACAGCAATTAATTGAGCGAAAACCTTAACAGTAAAAAAATATCGCATCCGGCTTGTTTGTTAGCTACATGTTTATACTTGCAGCATAAAACAATACAAAATAAACTACATTTCTAAATTAAGTAAGGACTAAGGAAATATATTATACATCATTATTAAGAGTCCTGTGAACTACGATGTCTCCATTCATTCAAAATACCAAATCATTTGTAATTCGTGCATATTTCGATCATGTTGTGGTGTTATTCGGGTCCATACTTCATATAGTAATAATCTATGCTCCTGGCCATAGTAGGCTTGGAAATACTTCTTTAAAACGAAATAATAATCAATTTTGATTAAATTTTTTTAACTTTGGTCGAGTCCGTAATACCAAAAATTATGAATGAAAACTTGTAACTTTATTTATTAACTGGTGTTTTTCTTTAGCTGGACAATAAAAAGTGTGCTCCTAACTAATGTCGTTTAACAAAAGTATTTCGGAACCAGATATGGCCAGGAGCATAGATTATTACAAGATATATGAACCCGAATAACACCACAACATGATCGAAATTTGCACGAATTACAAATGATTTTGGTATTACAAATGTATGGAAGACATCGTGGGTAAGCGAACTCTTAAGCTCAAACGCTCATTCTATTCCGAGTGTGTTACCAAGTAAAACAATCCTAACTCAATATCAGCAGAAACTTAGTACAAGCTCTAGAAGTCAACTAGCTAGCGGCGAGTGCAGGTTATTTGCTATCACAAGTTCAGGTAGGGGCACACTTTACAAAACGAGTTTCCTCCACGCAGCGCGACTGCAAGCGAGTCCTATTCTAGTTATTCACTTTGCGCAACTTTTGCATTCACCCCCTCCCCCGCCCCGCGCCGCCCGCCCTCCAATCCTCTCCTGAACCTGAATAATACGTGCCTAACGTCGCTTCACATACTCGTATCTTGGATATTGGGTGCAGAGCAAAGAGTCATTCAAATCCATCAGCATGCATAAGTCATCGATTATACTCGTATACCTATTCAAATTTATGCACTTTTACATCGAAAACTCAATCTCTTAGGTACCTACTAAAACTCAAAGATTTTCATTCATACTAGAAGTATTTGTAAACGTCTAGTCGTAAAAAATATACCTTTTTATTGATGGTGAAAATTACGTCGGCACTACTCGTAGTACAAGATAATTTTGTATTTTATATGTATATGCTAGAAATTCAATACATTTCCTTTCTACCGAATTGAGATTCGAATCGAAATTGATCCAACAACTTGTGCTAACCATTTGTACTGAGAACAACAACCCTCGTAAACTTAGTTTTAAGTCGTGAAATAGCTATCACCATTATAGAGAAAGTGTAAAATGAAATGACATGTCTTAAGAGCCTCTGTATGCTAGGCCTACATGAAATAACGAATTTTCTATTCTATTCAACTATAGCAATCAGAAGTAGAATGTTTTACAATTACACTCGGTGAATTGACTACGAAAACGTATGAAAAAGTTATCAAGCTCGAAAAACTAGGACAGTTTTTGCTGTTTTTGTATGCGTTATAGCTTCTGTTTTGGCCTTAAACCGGCAGTTCCAAGTATCTTGCCTGTCGGTGTATATTTGCAGCGCGTTTCCCCGCGGGCCGCGCGCTATAACCGTATCGTTCCGGCGCCGCGCGCCAAACGGCCGGAACACTGCCTTTATTCCGCTAACGACGCGATCGAATTACTGCGGGTGTCTTCCCGACGAGCCTGCTCGTAATTACAACGTCTTGACACATTTGTTGATCCAAACAATTAACATTATCATACTCGTAGTAGGGAAAATGAGTTTCCCTCAGACAGAGAAGTGCTACGTCCAGAAAATACGTTGATTGGAGACATCACAAGCTTGTGAAAACATTATGCAAGTCTCAGGTTTCATTGGGTTCTTTTATTGCTAAAGAACTTGAAATAAAGTTGCCACAAATGAAAGAGTAACAACTGAAAAAAGTAAGGAAGTAATAACAGTAAAAAGGTAAAAGTAAAATAATTTAACGTCAAAAGCAATTCAATACAATATAAAAAATTGTACCAGGACTTCGAATCTAGGACTCCCGCATATGATGAAACTTGGCTATACGCTTAAACCGTCTTAAATCCGGATGGATACACATAATGGAAGACTTTTCATTAAAAAATAACGATTACAGCAACATGATTTTCCGAGAGTATTTATGTGTTTAGTGTGGACATCATTTTGTAAAAAAATCATTTGCAGATGCTATCACTTTGAAAAAGCAAAATTTTGCCTTCAACGAGTATAGCTTTGGGACTCTACAAAAACATGAGAGACAAAATATGTTTTACTTTCCTGCAAACTACTTTGTGAGCTATTTGTAAGTAGTAAAGGTCCACTTTAGTAGTTTTACCGTGGAGTCAAATCGTAGGTATTTATGTGAGATGGTAAAGATATCCAAAGTATGGTGCGTTCAATATTAAATAAGCTCGCTTCTCTCTTCGCGCCTACAGGCTGGGAGCCGGGAGTCGGTTGACTAGTATTGATGGCGGTCGAAGGCCGATGGGAATTGGACGAGTGGGCTTTTGTCCCTTTGTTTTATTACATTTTTGCCGGCAATATTTGTGATAACCGACCCTTTGACGAAATACGAACCCGTAGGAACGGAATAATTTTAAATATTGATGTTGCTCAAAATGTTCGTGTTATTTTGGATATTAGTGTAAAGTTACGTTTTGGCTCAGGTACATTCCGACCCATCTCGGAATTTTCCTTCTGCTCGTATTTAA
Source organism: Coenonympha glycerion (assembly GCA_963855885.1). Taxonomy (NCBI): domain Eukaryota; kingdom Metazoa; phylum Arthropoda; class Insecta; order Lepidoptera; family Nymphalidae; genus Coenonympha; species Coenonympha glycerion. Next base: position 137,299 of record OY979638.1, on the reverse strand, counting down.
ATATAAAAGCTATCATGAAATATGTTTTAACCCCTTTCTAAAGTTCCACTACTTGGCCTTTTCTTGGAATGAGAAGTGTTCGTAGATTATTATTTGATACTAAATTGTGTATTGATAGATTTCATACACCTTTGAGAGCACGATGGAGGATACACTGACACAAAAAAGTCTGCGCATACAAAATAAGAAGTAAAGTACTTTCTTCAGTTAAGGAAGTTGTTTTTCAAGAAGCAGGCATTTACCTATTTAATCTGTGGCGCGTATCAAATGGTGCGCGGCCGTACAAAAACAAGGCCTTTTATAATATAAAGTTTACGGCGTTTATCATAAAAGTCTCCGAGAGAGGTTTCGGCGTAATTTCGTCCGTGATATGATGAGTTGTTTGCGCGGTGGGGCAGGAATAGGCCGACTTTTTCGGCTTGGTAATATTTAGGACGACAATGAATCTCACTTATATGACGCTCGTATCATGCGGTTGAGGTGCTCACCCATGGTGTCTTCGCGTCTATGTTGTAAAGACTACCAAAAAACGACAACACTTCACTTGACTATGCTTAAGATCACTTAACATCAGGTGACTCGACTGTTCGTTTGCTCGCTATAAATAAAAGTATAACCCGTTTGCACTTCATAAATTAGAAAATATTCTTAAATTAAAATATAAAATAATATAATGTGGAAACATAAAATAGAATATAAAATATAAAGAAGAACAACAAGTTTAGTTAAACTTATATACGTCAACAATAGTTTTATGCAAAAAAGAAACTGCACTATATCCAAATACTTAAAAATGGCGTTAAAAACTTTTCCAAAACTTGATAAAACCGAAGTTGTGGAGATATCGACTTAAATTTTAAACCCTCAAGAGAGCAACGGGAGAGAAATGCGATGTAACGAACTTTAACTTGTGTGAAGTTGTGGAAACTGACCGTGGATTTAGAATTTTTAACGGGAACTAATTTTTTGAGCTGTTATTTAAATATTCGAGATGTTATTATGATCAGTTGGAAAACATATTGAGCAGTTATTTAATTTAATGGCGGTTGATTAATTATTGCGACAGTAAAACATGAACAGTAATAAAGAATCAATTAGTCGGTTATTTTATCATACAATATCAATTCTAAAAATAATTTAGCAGTCCAATAACTGAATGAGCGGTAAAAATGATGGAATGAGCGGTTCCTTTTCTCTTAAAGGTTCTCTGAAGTACGCAGTACCTCCAGTTGAAGCTAAAAACATTCCACTCGGACAAAAAAGGAAGTTTTTGTCCGAGTGGTATTTTCACGAAAGTTTTTTATGTAATACACTTCACAATGTCACTAGCTTTCGTAAATAACTCAAATTAACGAGAAATAATAAGAAAAATTATTATTATAAATCACATTTTTTTAGGTTATGTTTACGTATTTTTTGCCAGTTTGCTAATATTTTTACGAAAGATTTGTATCACACTGTCACTAACTTTCGTAAATCACTGCACAAACGACTTAGGGTCCAGGAGCGAGCGAAGCGAGCTCGGGACTTGAGGGCACCCCGACTCGGCTGGGTTAGGTGACGAAGAGGATGGCGGGGCCTGCAAGGCCCCGCCATCCTTCTGAGTGGTTATTTTCTTTTATGACCACCCAGAAATAGGAGCCCCGCGAAGCGGGGCTCCGTCGACTGGCCTTTAAGAAGATTAAAGACATAAATAATGAGAAGAGGTGAAGATTTTTTAATTTCAAAAAAATATTTCTCGAAAAGTATTAGGCCTCGTACGATTTGGCTTGGGGGGTAGACTCCCCCTACCCCTCCCCTCCCCCTCACCCCCCTCCCATCCCCCCCGCAACGGGTCCCGTGTCCTAGACCTACCATTCCTTCAGTCAAAGCAAAAGTAATTTAATTTTTCATTACTATTTAAGTACTGTTTTTTTTATTGTATTTTACCACCTCATTGTTTATAGAATTGCTTAGAATGAGATTTCTTACCGACAAATTCCGATTTCTTACTGCCCACGCGTAACCGCTCGTTCAATTTTTTTTACCACCCATTTAATTATTTTCCTGCTCAATTATATATTCACTGATCCAGTTCATTATTTTTTATTACTCATTTTTGTTTACTTTACTGCTTAGTTTTAACTGCTGAACTAGGTTATTAAACATGCCATTTTTAATTTTTAACTTATCAAAACTGCTATTTAGAACTGCCTCTTTAAATCAGTGCCATTTTTAACTAGGTAGTACAGTATCTAATCAGAAAAAAAAAACTATTAAATTAGATGAAGCATTTCTTCCCTTGAGCAAAATTGTGTTGCGTGTGACAGATTTTAGGTTAAGGGTGTGGTCACCAGAAGTGTTTAAAATAAAAGAGGTTATTTTCTGTTAAAACTTATTCGAAACGTTAATTTATTTTTAAACTGTTTATCTTTTCTAATTGTTGGAATGAATCTACCACCGGTTCGGAAAGCAAGTTTTGCACTGAGAAGAACCGGCAAGAAACTCAGCACTTGGTCTTTTCAAAATATATATTGTACAAGCAATGTTACAAGTAACTTGGTAACAATAATCACTAATTAATTAATACAAAATGACTCGACAATGGTCGATGAGATCTAATGATATTATTTATCGATCCACAGTAATTTAACAATCTTTATAGAACACAATTATTATACTCAGCAATATGTAAGCCACATTAACTGGATTAATTAATTCAGAATGACAACTACAAAATATAGTTAACAAATAAATAGATAGATAACAATTATAGGTTATAAGAAATACTTAGCTTTTGCAGTACCCCAACAGCTCTGTCCGGTACTACGGTCAGAAATAGAATAATCCCCAGACTGCCATATTCGAGGCTTTTATACTATCGAGTCAACGAGTGGGAGATCCCTCTCTTTATTTAACTACCGTCACTAGTCAAATTGTCAATATCCTAATTAATTTACAGAGAATAACAGTATTATCAAATAATCATATGATTATATTGTTTTAAAATGTTATTTTTTTTGTAGTTAAATATTGAATTACTTAAAGAACAGAAACACACAAACCTATAGAAGTAGAATGATAGTGTTTACAAACAATTGGTATGATGACTTCCTACCAATACAAATCAAATTGTCAACATTCTCATTTAATAACAGAGAATGATAGTTATATAAAATGATCATATGATTATTAATGTTATTTTTTGCAATTAAACATTAGATTACTCAAAGAACAGAAATACACAAACCCATGGAAGCAGAATGATAATGGTTATACACACTTGGTATAATGACTTCCCCAACTTCAATAAACGTAATGCAAATTAAGTTCCGTTTGTCATTAATATTATAACAGCTATGTTTGTCATTAATGTAATAATGTTATTCTTCATGTATTAAAGTATTAAATTAATAATATTTTAATTAATTAATAATGTGATTGTACAGACAATCAGTATCTTGACTTTCTTAACTTTTATAAAGGTAATTACGATGAAATACATCATATAATTATTTGCAACCAGTAACATAATTATAAATATTATTTGTTAAATATAACCACAGTATAAATATAAATAATTAGTGAAATAGAAGGATGATCACTTGCGTATAGCAACCACCTATATTCACACTTGAAAAATGATGATACAATCATTAATAAGCAACCACACAATTTTGTTACTTTTTAAACAAACACAGTAAACCACACAGGACGGTTTAATTACAAATCATGTTTGTTACCAATAATTTGTGTAGTAGCTTTCCTAACTTTTATTAATATATTTGGTTATGAAACATACACAGTATACACATTGAAATTATTGCTGTTTATGTATAACCGTAACCTTATTTATTCTCGATAAGAAGTCACATTTTAACCCATAATATATCACGGCCAAACTGACATGTACTTCGCTCTCGAAGTACCCACCCCCATTTCTAAACTTTTTCTTTATTTTTTATTTCGACTTTTCTACATTATTACCTCGCGACTTTATTTTTTTCGCGGCATCCGCGACTTTATTGTTTTCGCGGGGCCCTACACTTCGCGACTTTATTTTTTTCGCGGCATCCGCGACTTTATTGTTTTCGCGGGGCCCTACACTTCGCGACTTTATTTTTTTCGCGGCATCCGCGACATTATTATTTTCGCGGGACCAACACTTCGCGACTTTATTTTTTTCGCGGCATCCGCGACTTTATTGTTTTCGCGGGGCCCTATGCACTTCGCGACTTTATTTTTTTCGCGGCATCCGCGTCATTATTTTTTTTCGCGGGACCAACACATCGCGACTTAATTGTTTTCGCGGCATCCGCGACATTATTTTTTTTTTTTTTTTTTTTTCGCGGGACCAACACATCGCGATTTTTTCGCGGCAACTCTCTTTGTGACTCCTTATCCTGTACATATAGGCACCGTTATTGATAATAAGTATGCCACGAAATGACAATGTAAAAGAGTCTCAACAGAGTCCCACGCGCTGACGCCGAAGCTTAATCGACCGCGAGTACAGAACTCCATTGTGTATGGCAAACCCATCATCTTTAACACTTCCACCAAACCCATCCATTAACATGATCAGATCTGTATTATGTGTATGTTTCCCTGATAAAAGAAAAAAAAAAATCTTCACAATATTGGCTTAGTTACAAATCAATCAACATTACAATAATCAAATAAAATAATATATCACGGTCGATCCGTTAATGCCACAATACTTCACCAAGCCATATTTTTTTCACTTCAAACGACTCCAGATCACAAAACTACATTATTATTATTATTATTTTTTTTTTTATTTTTTTTTTTTTTTACCAGTCAACAGTAAATGTCAAAGTTAGAGTTAGGATCCATACCATCCAGTGGGCTTTACACACCATTCATTAATGGTAAACTCTATATTACTTACAACCACTGGAGGTATTTATACCATAGTCAAGTTATGTCATAGTAAACAGTAAGAGTCATTTTAGATGGCAATTTCCAATAACTTCTTGTGATCAAATAACAATGTTTTATAAATACTCCTAATACCACATATTCTTTGGCATTTTATTCCGTAATGTTGATTATTGTAACATGTACCATATTTTTTTCTTTATAAACAATCCTTTGCTTCATACAATACATTTCCACACAGATTTCCATCAAAAGAATTGTTCATTATTATGACAGCTGAACATAAAACATTTATGGATTAATTTCCTCAAATAATAAATCAAAGCATCCCAAAGACGAAACAGACTGTACAAAAGCTTATTATTGTTCGCTTAGAACAAGTTATTTTTGTGTTTCTCAAATTTAGTCCAAACCAAAAATATACTTTGATGTTACACTAAAGAATGTTATGTTTTTCGTTGCAGACTTTGTAGCTCAAAAATATTTCAAACCAATATCAAAATAAAAGTAATCGCTCGGCTAATCTGACAAACAATTTTTGGTCGCAAAGGTCAGTCTTAAGACCATTCATTTCCTTTCTATACGTTGAACTATTATATAAAAAAAAAAGAAATATAATACAGAAAATGGGGTAAGAATGAAAAATTTTAATCGAATATATTATTACTATGTATTTTTTTTTTTAAGTGGGAAGTCTGAACGAGATTTACTGGTAAAGTCAGTCTTATGCCAATGGTCGGGGATTACATGTTAGATCACTTATCCCACCGATTGTTTTCTTTTAATGAACAGATAAATTAAAATTTTGTGTTATATTTCCTCATTAGTGTTACAATTATTTGTTCATAGATTATTATAAAGAAGGTAGATAGAAACTACGATGTTATCAATTAGTGTTTCTTTATTCCTTACGGTTTTCGTTATTTAGGCTTTAAATAATAATTCTAATAGAAGCCTCAGTTGTTTTCTCCTAGGTATAATAATAATAAACGTAAAACTTAATTCAGTATAACACCTGAAAAACAGGATTATAATATGGAAAAAGAAGAAAACTTTAAATTTAAATTTAAATTAACAACTTTGAAACTCAAATTGAAAGATGTCAGGACAACTATCAGTTTCAAGGATTGTCATAATTGAATACTAGATGAAAGAAAAGAGTGTTGTTATAAGTGTTTTTTTTTCGTCTCTTTTGCCTTATTTAAAAGAAATGGTTCATAAATTAAAAATCAATAAACATTCAATATATATTTAGTTTTTAACGTGGTTTGTATAAGACATACTGAGCCATTGTTTGAAAACCCTAGTAAATAAAATAAAATCAATAAATCTCAGTGAAAAGGGGTCAGTAAACTAACAACACTCATTTTAACATTATTTATACTATATTATAAAGCTCAGTTTTTTTTTTATATTGTTAAACTTGTAGAACAAAGATAAATAAACATCCTTAACGAATTCTTGATAATTCTCCTTGAGATATTACGAGAAAAGGTAGCTGTACGAACAGAATTTTCTATTAGCGATAAAGGCGAAATTTTGTTTATAAGTTTTGGAATTATTCATCTCCTATGGAATCAAATTTAATGTGACTTTATTTTGATTTTCAATATCTTCACTAAACAAAATATTAGTGATTAGTTACAGTTATTTAAATTTGTAGGTTATAACAAATATTCATTATGAGAACGTAAATTCTAAATTTGAATAATATTTACTTTTATCTCAAAAAAATGTGTACGAAATTCAATAGACGAGCAATATTAAGACAAGGGAAAATCACGGTCAGATTATCCCCCCCCTTTTTTTTTTCATCTACCTTATTAATGTCATTTTTTTACAAAGTCTTATCTTGGCTGTAGTCAAGGCGAAACTGGATATTATAATGGAGTTTACTTGTTACAGATAAAATAATTTTGGTTGTAGCAAAAACACGAATCTAGCAATGGTGATTGGACACCATGTAGCCTAATCAATGTTGATAAACCTAAAATCAATAACAGTTTTATGTTATTACTTTGAAGACTCATTAACCAATGTTTCTTTATTAAGAAATATTCAGATCGCTAACAATGGCTTGTCTGTGCTCAAGTGACGTTGCAACATCGAAGGGATATTACAATTAATATTTCTTTTAATCGTGAAGTATAAGAATTAAGAAGGATTTTCTTTTTAATTATTAAAATTTACTGTCACTACCATTAATGTAAGACTACATTCATATTATACAAATTATATTATATTTTTTTTGTAACCTTGCAGAAAACGAAATATTTTTTAGATTTTTTTTTTTTTTTTTTTTTTTTTAAATGGAAAAGGAAAGGAGTATGGCGCAAATTGGCTTAGCTCTAACAAAAATAACCCAGAGACCGTTCAGAATCTGGAGTGATCCATTTTGTATTGCTGTTTTTCATAGACTTTTTTTTTTTTTTATGTAAATACCATATTTTTTAGAAGTAGGGGATTAAAAATAAAATACAACCAAAAAAAAAACGGTCGAAATGGCAATATTTTTTTTATATGGCAACAAAAAGTCAACCTATCACCGACTCATTACTAGGACGCGGGTCTTTCAGAATAAGAATGGATTTCTCTGACTTTTTCAGATAATCTGCAGTAAAATTATTCACTTGGAAACAATGAAATATATCTAAACTTAACCTCACTTTCAACAATAATGTGAATGTCTTCTTTCTCCCTACTTTATTTGATTGACTTCGTATGACAGTTTTGTAAGCCTGGTTGAGTACTACAAGTATCAGAAGTTTCATAACTGAACGTGGATTGGAGTGGATTTTAGTCTGGGCCAGAAATGTATGAGTCCGCCGGTCTCCCTTCTGTTGCTGATTTTTTTTTTTTTTTTTACTGAGCAATTATTGCCACACGTAACGCCACAATTGAAAAAAAAAAATATATAATTCGAGTCATTTACTGTTAGTCCAATTGATTACTAAACAAGTAGATATTATTCTCTTTGTGTAATTGACACCTAGTTGGAGTTTAGTTTTAGTTAAGTTGCTATTTTGGGTATATAATTTAGTGTGACTTCCCATTATCAAAGGTATTAATCGCGAAAATCCTAGTGAATAGAACTTTCATTTATTATAGCTTATTTCATATTAAAAAAAAAAATAAACTTGATTTATGCAGAGAAATAATAGTTTCTTCAGACACGTAAAATGTCTCAAAAAAAAAAACCCATCACTTCCTCTTTTTATACGGTAAAACATAGTACCGACTTCTTTGTTTTAGCTTAAATATTTATGATTGGTTTGGAATAAATTAACGACACTCTATTTAAATGAAAACGAATCCTTCTCACAAAAAGTGATTTTCTTCAATTCCTTAATACATAATAAGTCTTGTTTTCCCTTTTTTTTTATGGATGCTTTGTTAACGTTTCACAATATAATTTGTATTTATATGTTTCGATATTTTCATTTAATGTACAAATATTTTCATATTGATTATAATTTTAAGAAAAACTATAGTAAATGGTTCTAATAACTGACCTTAAAAAGGTATACATCCGTTGAGACTAATACCAATGACGAAATTTTGCGGCCAGATGTTGGCTACATTCTTCACTTCTTTCCATATTCACAAATGAAATTCTTCTGTATCAGCACCACATCAATATCTCGCATGTAAGTATAGTTCAGGTTGGCACAACAGAATCCACGCTCACCGTTTCTGAAACATAAGATAATATTGTATTAGCAAAATAGGTTTCGAATCCCACTTCTGATGACAGATTTTAGGTTAAGGGTGTGGTCACCAGAAGTGTTTAAAATAAAAGAGGTTATTTTCTGTTAAAACTTTTATTCGAAACGTTAATTTATTTTTAAACTGTTTATCTTTTCTAATTGTTGGAATGAATCTACCACCGGTTCGGAAAGCAAGTTTTGCACTGAGAAGAACCGGCAAGAAACTCAGCACTTGGTCTTTTCAAAATATATATTGTACAAGCAATGTTACAAGTAACTTGGTAACAATAATCACTAATTAATTAATACAAAATGACTCGACAATGGTCGATGAGATCTAATGATATTATTTATCGATCCACAGTAATTTAACAATCTTTATAGAACACAATTATTATACTCAGCAATATGTAAGCCACATTAACTGGATTAATTAATTCAGAATGACAACTACAAAATATAGTTAACAAATAAATAGATAGATAACAATTATAGGTTATAAGAAATACTTAGCTTTTGCAGTACCCCAACAGCTCTGTCCGGTACTACGGTCAGAAATAGAATAATCCCCAGACTGCCATATTCGAGGCTTTTATACTATCGAGTCAACGAGTGGGAGATCCCTCTCTTTATTTAACTACCGTCACTAGTCAAATTGTCAATATCCTAATTAATTTACAGAGAATAACAGTATTATCAAATAATCATATGATTATATTGTTTTAAAATGTTATTTTTTTTTGTAGTTAAATATTGAATTACTTAAAGAACAGAAACACACAAACCTATAGAAGTAGAATGATAGTGTTTACAAACAATTGGTATGATGACTTCCTACCAATACAAATCAAATTGTCAACATTCTCATTTAATAACAGAGAATGATAGTTATATAAAATGATCATATGATTATTAATGTTATTTTTTGCAATTAAACATTAGATTACTCAAAGAACAGAAATACACAAACCCATGGAAGCAGAATGATAATGGTTATACACACTTGGTATAATGACTTCCCCAACTTCAATAAACGTAATGCAAATTAAGTTCCGTTTGTCATTAATATTATAACAGCTATGTTTGTCATTAATGTAATAATGTTATTCTTCATGTATTAAAGTATTAAATTAATAATATTTTAATTAATTAATAATGTGATTGTACAGACAATCAGTATCTTGACTTTCTTAACTTTTATAAAGGTAATTACGATGAAATACATCATATAATTATTTGCAACCAGTAACATAATTATAAATATTATTTGTTAAATATAACCACAGTATAAATATAAATAATTAGTGAAATAGAAGGATGATCACTTGCGTATAGCAACCACCTATATTCACACTTGAAAAATGATGATACAATCATTAATAAGCAACCACACAATTTTGTTACTTTTTAAACAAACACAGTAAACCACACAGGACGGTTTAATTACAAATCATGTTTGTTACCAATAATTTGTGTAGTAGCTTTCCTAACTTTTATTAATATATTTGGTTATGAAACATACACAGTATACACATTGAAATTATTGCTGTTTATGTATAACCGTAACCTTATTTATTCTCGATAAGAAGTCACATTTTAACCCATAATATATCACGTGCTATTTTCCATTTTTCAACAAAAACGCCTTCCAATGTTATATGTGCCAAAAACTGGCCCAGAAGATGACGTTCTGTCGGTTTTTTTAAAGACTCTACCATAATGTTAAGTTTGTTTTTAATAGCCTTAAGAGTCTTCTGACCCACGGTGTCTTCCATACAAACGTAATACCAAAATCATTTGTAATTCGTGCAATTTTCGATCATGTGTTATTCGAGTTCATATAGTAATAATCTATGCTCCTGGCCATATTTGGTTCCGAAATACTTCTGTTAAACGAAATTGTAAACGAATTTAGTTTTGCTTATTTTTATGTCAAAGAAGACATGTTTTCTGCTTATTTGTTTTGTAATAAAAACAACACTATCTCACGTCGCATTAGTTCAGGAGCACAGTTTTTATTGTCTAGCTAAAGAAAAACACCAGTTAATAAAGAAAAACAAATCCCAGCAAAAACATTTTCATGTAAAATGTTGCCAAGACGAGAACATGTGGCTCACACTATCAAAAAGTTATCAGATCTCATGTAGAGCAAGACTTCTAACTCTACACGCCCTTACTCTATAAATCCTAACTTTATAAACTCTACACTTTAGTCAAAATATATTATGTCTTGGCTGTTTCGGTACCGTCACATGGGCGTAAAGTGAAGAATTTATTCACTGTTCAGTACTTTTCTAATAGAGTTTTGCAAGTGGCATAATGGACCATGCAAAATTCAAGAAATTTCACATTAAAATTAAATGGTATCACCATTGTTATGGAAAAAAACTTCCATTTATTAAAATATCCTCTAAAGCAAAGGAACACACTTTTGCAAAGTGTGATGAAGTATTTGAAACCAATGCAGTTAGTAAAACCTAAGTGCACTTTCTGAGGAGACTCAATACCTATCTTATAAATAATCGTTACTACAGAAACTAGGTATTGTATATCAGAAAAGTACAAAGTCAGTGAATAATATTTTTACTTTACACCCATGTGACAGTAACGAAACAGCCAAGACATAATATATTTTGTAGAGTTTATAAAGTTAGGATTTATAGAGTAAGGGCGTGTAGAGTTAGAAGTCTTGCTCTACATGAGATCTGATAACTTTTTGATAGTGTGAGCCACATGTTCTCGTCTTGGCAACATTTTACATGAAAATGTTTTTGCTGGGATTTCACTTCTTTTTGTAAGTTGTTTACGACTATATTTTTTATTTGGTTAATTTCCTTTTCTTTGGTGTATTTCTTTTTTTATTATACCTATATACTTATGGGAAACCCCATACGAACTTCCAACCCCCTAATTTTATGGATGTGGGGTGATTAACTAAAAATCCTGAAACACGTATTTAATTGTTTATTACAAAGAGTCCCTATATCAATTTTGAGACCTCTAGCATCAATATTTGCGGTAATTTCATACAAACTTCCATCCCCTATTTTAAGGGGTTGGGGGGTTAAATTTCCAACTTTTGGAATTTTTTTGTTGGTTGTGTGCTAATACTAGCTTATATACCAAATTTCAGCTTTCTAGGTCTTCAGGAAGTACCTAGGAATTTTGATGATCATCAGTGAGTCAGTCAGTCAGTCAGTGACGAAATTTGGGTTTTTTAGACGTCAATAAAATCTAAAGTAAAAGACCTATAAAATTGAAACTTTATAGGTTTAATAAGTTCACTGGCGACATCATTTTCCGAGAATTTTGATTATCTGAAATAATTCAGGCCTAAGTTATAAGGGTTTAAAAATACGGCGAAACACTTCGAGAAAAGATAGGTAGTGCCCTCGCGCTTCGCTTGGCTCGTCTTGGCGGGGACACTACCGTGTCCCCAGAACAAGTTTTCATTCATAATTTTTGGTATTACGGAACTCGACCAAAGTTATAAAAAATTTGATCAAATTTGATTATTATTTCATTTTTAACCGACTTCAAAAAAAGGAGGAGGTTCTCAATTCGTCGGAATCTTTTTTTTTTTTTTTTTCTATGTATGTTCACCGATTACTCGAAGACGCGTGGACTGATTTGAAAAATTCTTTTTTTGTTTAAGAGGGTTTTGTTTCCAGGTGGTCCCATTTTAATCAGGTCAGGATCTGATGATGGGATCCTGGAGAAATCGAGGAAACTCTTCAAATTTTATATGGACACATGAAACTATTTGAGTATTATTAGAAAGAGTAATATTTTCCAAGTTGTCCTATGGTCATCAGGTCAGGATCTGATCATGGGATCTTGGTGAAATCGAGGGAACTCTTCAAATTTTGCTAGTATACTTAAAGCGAGTTGGGTATTTTTTATAGTTACTGGTGCATATGCTAGCAGATACTGATTTGATGACTAAAGTCATCAAGTCAGGGTCTGATGATGGGATCTTGGTGAAATCGAGGGAACTCTTCAAATTTTGCTAGTATACTTGAAGCGAGTTGGGTATTTTTTATAGTTACTGGTGCATTTGCTAGCAGATACTGATTTGATGACTGAAGTCATCAAGTCAGGGTCTGATGATGGGATCTTGGTGAATTTTAGGTATCTCTTCAGAGTTTATGAACACACCTCAAGCGATTTTACAACGCCTTGTGCATTTTATTGTTTTCCACTAAAAAGTATAAAATAAAAATGGGAAATGCTTTCCAAAAAACCAACTTCAAATGCCACTACAAAGAGTGAAATAATTTTTATTTAAATTTTAGGTACCTACACCAATTCGAAGTCGGGCGATTGCCGATGACTTCGTCATTTCTTCGCACATCAAGTAAGTTAGGGATTGTATGAAACATTGCCCGACTTCGAATTGGTGTAGGTACCTAAAATTTAAATAAAAATTATTTCACTCTTTGTAGTGGCATTTGAAGTTGGTTTTTTGGAAAGCATTTCCCATTTTAAAGAAGTATTTCCGAACCAAATATGGCCAAGATCATAGATTATTACTATATGAATCCGAATAACACTACAACATGATCCAAATATGCACGAATTACTAATGATTTGTTATTTTGAATGAATGGAGACATTGTAGTTCACAGGCCTCTTAAACTACGCAATCGGATCAAGCTTCAAATACACACTGACAAAGAACAAACAAACACTTATTTCCGTTTTTTATTTATTAGAAAAGTACGTAAAAGTATAGCTTACAATTTACATTATGATAATGATTGGCCACTAGCATTGTGTTTTGTATCATTGACGCCTGGGGTGCTATTCGTGCCCACTAAAGCCACACTCTCTAATTTGTTTCACGTACAATGATATTTACTGTTTTTCGTGCTACTGAAAATATATCCTTCCAAAGAATTGCCGCAAAATAGTAGTATTTGCTTGTTTATCGCATCAATTTACCACTGAAGTGCTGCAGTAGTAACCTCAAGCTACTGAACTTTTAAGTGTAGCGAAATATGCCTCCGAGGAAAAAGTAGGGCTTGTTAGAGAGACGCGCTGAGTGTGGGGGGGATGGGAGGGGAGGAGGGAGCGCTAAGAAGTGGTGTTAATAATGAGAACTAGTGTTAAGCCAATAACGCGGCCGCGTTAAGAAGCCGTCACCGCCAAGCGCCGCCGCTACAGCTGATTACTTTTAAATTAATTCGCTCAGTAGCGCGCGATTGTAACTTTCTCATTACGGTAGTTTTTTATTAATATATATATAGCTGCTCGTGCTGATTGGCCACTGACTCATTGATCACCTCTCCTGAACAATTTTGTATGGAAAAATTTTTTTTTACTAATCTTTTCGTATAAAAGAGAAAAATTCATTCGGAGGAAAAATATGGAGAGAGCTGATGATTGAGGATTTCGGAGACGGGTGAAGAGCACAGCTAGGGTATTGAAGATAGGTGGGGGGTGCTCGACCAAATGTCACTCGAAATGTCATCCAATTGGCAGTTAGCTGAAAAAAAATTCAAAATGGCGGATTCAAGATGGCCGCCATACAAACTTCATCGGTGTCCAGCTCGAAAAGTATAATAGATAGAAGAGTGGTTTCTTGACAAGAAGTGATCAGGACTCAAAGGTCTACTCGATGAATTGAAAAAAAGTTCAAAATGGCGGAATTTATTTTTCCATAGAAAATATATGACTTGGGAACTATGCAAGGCTTGCTACACAGCATCGCTGTGGATCGCTAAATCACTTGGCGATGCCTCTTTGTCGCTGTGGTTATAATCAGTGCATGTTAGGAATCAAACCAAGGACTTGGACCAGTCATGGAGACAATCTACGCACGTCGCTGCTCCTGGGAAGTCTTGAAAATCGATGCTATCGATTCAGAATAGGTTGTAGCAAAGTGAGTTACAAAACATACAAAATGAAAAACTTACAAGCTCACATACTTTTTCATATAAAATTATATAATACATAAATATGTTTCAATAATATTACTTACTAGCAGTTTCCGCGGACTCCGTTCCGCGTTAGATATATTTTTGTCCCGGCCCGTTTGTCCCGCGTAATACCCATAGTCCCTTCCTCGACAGCAGCAGCTGAACGCGATGCAATCGGATAGATACTGCTTATACTTATAGGTACTTACCTACCTATCGCCACGCAACGGCCGCGCCGGGGCAGCGCGACCGCAGCGTTTTATTTTGCTAATTTCTATGAAAATATTTGTTAAACTGTATAGAGTAAAAGGCAACAATATTCTACATTGAATTTCCGTTCTAAAAACATATTTACAAAGATATAAATTAATACCATATGGGCTTAATAAGCTTAGCAAAATTATTTATATTTTAACCACAATTTTAACATTAAAAGCAGTTATTGTGAGTTACCCGTAGGAGATAGGCATATGCTATTGCAGACTATTTTACAGATTTTGATACGTTCTTTATTATTGTAGAACATCGTTTTGTTCTATCCTCAACAGTTTCCGCAGCGCACGCGATGAAAGCAATTTTTTACGACTTGGATAACATTATTCAAGTTTAAGTAAAACTGCTTAATTAATTTTGAAAATTGTTATAGCCTATGACACTCCACAATAACGTAGCTTTCTATTGGTGAAAGAATTTTGAAAATCGGTTCAGTAGATCCAGAGATTAACCCCTTACAACCTCGCAAATCACAAACTTCGTTACCTCTTTATAACACAAACACACATACACACACACACACACGCACGCACACACACACACACACATACACAAACATCATACAAACTTTCGCATACATTAGTTATAATTATAATAATGTTGACAGTCAAAAATATCCACTCTTAGGTTACACTATTCGATTGAAAAAAAAATAAAAAAAAAATCAACCACTAATAATTATGTTTAGTCTGTGGATTTTTACCTGTACTTTTTACATTTTTTAGCGCTGCAGCGCTGTGAGATATTGTAGCTTTGTTCTACTGCTACAGATTAAGCAGTAAAGCGATTATTTAAGATAGTTCAAAAAGAAAAAAGTAGGAATATATTTGTATATCCGATTAATTTCGGAAATAAATAACTCACTATTATTGTTTTTTTTTTTAATAATAATTAAAGCGACTTTTATTTTAACATATTTTGTAATAAAAAGTAGTTTGTACTGACAATAATTTATGGCTCCTAAATAATATTATGTCGTGTTCCATTTTGAAATTCGTGGAATGAGAAAAAAAACAAAAGGCGGTAAAATTTTACTTTTTATCTTTCTGTGTGCGTTGTATTTCCACTGCGTAGAATATTCTAATAATAATTGTGCTGCACATATTATTTGTAGAGATAATATTACTACATCAATTTATTGAATTAAATATTTCAGTGCTATTTAGTATAAAATATTTAGTTAACAATACGATAGAGTGTGTTCAAATTGTTGTGAATTTTTCAGTGGGAAAATAAAAGGCTTCCTTTATATCTAAGTAGTTAGTTATTATTGTGTATTCAACTATTTAGTAAGTGTTGTAGGTAGCTGATTTAGTGGTAAGTGACAACATTTTACTACTTAGGTATGATGATGTCGTCTTCTCTTTGCACCGTGCAAATCAAGGAAGCTGCTAATCTCGATGCACCAACTCGAAAAGTTTTCTTATATAAAATTCCCGGTGATGGAAACTGCATGTTTTCAGCGCTGTCTTTTCATATATACGGTCATATAAATCGAAGTCAGGAAATAAGATCGCGTATAGTTAGAAAGATTGTATTGGATTGGGATAGATATGGCATGTTTACGATGCGTCGTGACGAAAGCCCGTATGCGTCGGCTAAAGAATATTGCGATGAAATGATGCAAAACGGAGTTTACGGCACTACCATCGAATTGACAATAGCAGGTGAAATATATTCTGATTATAAGTTTAAACTGTACATAGAGGGTGTTTATACGCAAGCATTCGGCACAGGACCAATAGAAAAAATGATCAGTTTTACAGGGCACCTCACGAGCGGCCATTTTGATGTTTTAATTGAAACCAACGTTAATCAGTTCCCTTTACTTCAAAGCAAATCTCATGAACTCCTCCCGCCCGATAGTAGCTCATTTACGATGACTAAAGAGAATGAGAGGCATGTGACCAGCGGTGAGCAAATCAATGAGATCAATTTTTTGTCTACGGAGTCACAGATCTATAGTTCTAATCCGAATAATAATTCATTAAGCAATGAATCATTAATGAGTACTAATAGAAGGGAATGTTTTTTTCCAAATAGTAAGCAAATATTAAATCAGGAAGAATCTCCAACTTTTACTGAGTCGCAACGCTATTATTCAGATGTAAACATGTCTGACAGTGTTTCATTAATCACTATCGATAACGAGGAACGTATTAACTCATGTACGATGGCTATAGATGACGACTGTCACACGCCTTGCGGTACGCAAATCAATGAGACCAAATCTTTTTCGTTTATGGAGTCACAGTCCTACAGTTTAAATCTTAATAATAATTCATTAAGCAATGAATCATTAATGAGTACTAATAGAAGGGAATGTTTTTTTCCAAATAGTAAGCAAATACTAAATCAGGAAGAATCTCCAACTTTTACTGATTCGCAACGCTATTATTCAGATGTAAACATGTCTGGCAGTGTTTCATTAATCACTATCGATAACGAGGAACGTAGTAACTCATGTACGATGGCTGTAGATGACGACTGTCACACGCCTTGCGGTACGCAAATCAATGAGACCAAATCTTTTTCGTTTATAGAGTCACAGTCCTACAGTTTAAATCTTAATAGTAATTCATTAAGCAATGAATCATTAATAAGTAATAATAAATCTGTTTTTCTAAATAATAAGCAAATACTGTTAAACGTAAGTGAATCTCCAACTTTCACGGAGTCGCAATCCTGTAGTATAAAACATAAACTTCGTCCATGTCAAGTATTATTAGAGCGATTGCATGTTGATAACCCATACTTGGCAAAACTATTAAAAAAAACTGATAAAAAAGAAATATATCAACGAGACTGCAAACGTTTACGTGGTAGACCAAAAAAACAAATAACTGCAGCTGAAAAAAAACGTAAACATTTGCAGGCTGTTTTGCTTCACCAAAAATATAAGCCACAATCAAACAGAAAAGCCGTGCATCGATATACAGCAGCACATCCCGAAGTGCACCAAGAGGCTGTGCAACGGTATAACATTGCACACCCTGAAGTGAACAAAGAGGCTGTACAAGTATACAAAGCTGCGCACCCTGAATCAATAAGACGAGCTGCGTTAAAATACCAACAACTGCATCCTCAAGTTCATCGGGAATGTGTTAGTAGATATTCCAAAACACATCTAGATGAAATACGGCGCATTAGAAATATTCCTTCAGAAATTCGCGAGTTGGGTTTAACGGGTGCACTTAAAGGCAAAGATTTAGATAAAATTAAACCGATTCGTTTAAAACATGCTCTTATGTGTGAAGAAACTTACAAATGTACTCACTGCGGCGCAAGACTTTTTGATGAAGAAAAGTCTCGCACAAAGTGGTGCTGTGGACAGGGCAAATATAACGTTGACCCACTTGGACCATTAGATGCCCAGTTTTACGAAAACCAACATTTCTTAAAAAATGCTAGAGCATATAATAATCTGTTTAGCTTTTCAGCACTAGGTACAACTCACGGTTTTCAAAGACCTGCGGGTAATGGTCCTAGCTTGGTCAAAGTTCAAGGGCGCATTTACCATCGTGTCTTTGATTTGGCTTACAATGGAAGTACAAATAATACTGCTTTGTATATCCATGACGGCGAAGAACATCAAAGATTAGGAAATCAACAAAATCTGTGCCCCAATATAACTAAGGAGATATACGCATACTTAAAAAATAATAATCCCTTGATAAAGGATTTACAGTTATTAAATAATCACCCGAGTGTAGAAGCTCGATTAATTTTTCAAAATACAAGTCGACGTACTCATGGACCGATACTAGGAGACAGGCCGGTGTCGACCGAGCTTGCAGGTTTGATTGAAACCTCTAACGAACATCACCCGCGAGCAGTAGTCATATGGAAGATTGGCCAAGCAAAACCACACACTGTACACTATTTACATCCCGCGTATGAAGCATTTCAATATCCTCTTCTGTTTCCTACAGCTCCCGAAAGATATTCACTTGATATGAAAGATAAAACAGGCAATAAATTAAGCCAAGTAAAATACTATAGATGCCAACTCTTATCTGAAGAACGGTTTGCGATCTTACGCCGCCTTTCGCAAGAGTATTTTATCGATATGTGGTGTCGAACCGAGGAAGAGCGGTTACAGTATTTTAAAGCGATTCAAAACGAATTAAGAATTGCCACCCGACGTGAAATCGACGAAACAATCGCAGGCGAAGGCATACGACCTGGTAAAATATATTTACCGGCGAGTCTCACAAATAGCCCGCGTTATATGCAGATCAGATACCATGACGCTATGGCCATAGTTGCACGGTTGGGAAAACCAAGTTTTTTCCTCACCGTTACATGTAATCCGAAATGGCCTGAAATAACCGAAAGTTTATATCCAGGTCAACAGCCAACAGATCGCCCCGATTTGTGTGTGAGAGTATTTCAACTAAAGTTAACAATACTGTTGCAAAAAATTAGATCCAAAGACTTCTTTGGTAACGTTGTATCAATTCTACACGTCATTGAATTTCAGAAACGGGGTTTACCTCACGCACACATTACGTTCCGCGTAGAAGGCGGAGGACCCGTAGATAGTGTGGATATTGATAAATTTATTCATGCAACCATACCTCCACCGGAACAGGGAAGACTGAGACAACTGGTTTTGCAACATATGGTACACGGCCCATGTGGATCTGAAAGGTCACCTTGCTACGATAAAGCTGCTAGGAAATGTTCCAAGCACTTTCCTAAAAGTTACACTGAAGTGACGTACACTGATGAACGAGGCGCAGTACACTACAAACGCCCAGCCGGCGAGCAGCCGGCAATTAGTGAACGTAATCAGACCTCAGTCACTCACAGGTGGATTGTGCCATACAACCCGGCGATACTACTACTGATGGAATGCCATTGTAATTTGGAAATTGCATCCACATCAAAAGTGGTAAAATATCTTTACAAGTACCTGCACAAAGGTCCCGATCATGCAAGAGCGAGTGTGACTGAAGAAGTAATCGACGAAATAGAACACTACGCTCAGTACCGATATGTGAGCGCCTCTGATGCACTGTGGCGTCTATTGGAGTTTGACATCAGCTGCAGATACCCAACTGTCGTTGCACTACCAGTGCATTTACCCGATGGAGACGCAATTATTTTCCGTACCGGAACCGAGGCAGAAGCATCAGAAAATTACATGTCTAAATTAAAAATTTACATGACGAGACCTTCAAATCCTGAGTTAGACGAATGTACTTACATAATGTTTTATGAAAGGTACAACGTTGAAACTAAAGTCCGGCCTAATGCTACTGTACAAGTGCTTGCTCATGAATCCGGAAAATATTTTATAACAAAAAGAGTCCGAGGCGAGATTGTAGCTCGGATAGTCTTCATATCTCCTACACTTGGTGAACTCTATTTTCTCCGAATGTTGATTATGCGTTATCCGTGCAGGAGCTATGAAGAACTGCGAACTGTCAATAATATAATTTATGACACTTTTCAAAAAGCAGCGTTTGAACGCGGTATTCTGAACGACAACCAGGAGTACGAATCGGCAATAGAAGAAGCAGCCGGCTTCAAAAGCGGTAAAGGTTTGCGTCAGCTTTTCTTCGCACTTATCATGGACGGTGCCCCAGCCCTTCTGTTATGGGATAAATACCGTGACCATTTGTGCGATGATTATCATAGAGGCCGTGAATCTGAAATAGAAGCGGCTTTCGACCGCGGTCTTCGAGACATTGAACAAATGCTACGTGCTCATGGTCGCTCGCTGTCGGATTTTGGATTGCCAGACGTAAGACATAGTATAACCGAACTTGAAAGAGAAAATGCGAGATGGAACGATGAGGCCACTGTCGCATTAAATAAATGGGAGTCAAAATTAAACTCGCAGCAACGGGCTATATATAACACAGTCGTATTGTTAACAGCAGATGATTGTGATAATACGCCCCCGGTTTTCATCGACGGTCCCGCTGGGACCGGAAAAACAATCTTACTTAACGTGATTGCTGCAAGAATTCGTTCCAACGGGCATATTGTCCTGTGCACGGCTTCCACTGGCATAGCTGCACTAAATCATGATGGAGGTGTCACAGCACATTCAATGTTTAAGCTTCCGTTAGACTTTGATGGTGGTAATGCAGTGTGGGGAATTTCAAACAATTCTCAAAGAGCAGAGCTGATCAAAGCTGCAAAACTGATCATTATCGATGAGGCACCAATGGCTCACAGGTACCTATTTGAAATAATTGATCGTGGCCTTAAAGATTTAATGAAATGCAGTACCAGGCCCTTTGGAGGCAAAGTTTTAGTATTTGCCGGTGATTTTAGACAAATACCACCAGTGATAACAGGAGCAGGAGAACGTGACATATGTCGGGCTTCAATAAAAAGTTCTGAAATTTGGCGCTGCATTCAAACATTCAAATTAACTGAAAATCAGCGTGCAAAAGAAGACCCCAATTTTGCTAACTTTTTGTTGAGTATTGGAGAAGGTGAAGCAGAAACGATCGAAGAAGGTTTATTAATTTTAAAAAATATCAATTACGTCAATAGTTTACAACAATTAATTGACAATATATATCCACAAGATGAAGTCTTTGATGCGGAAAATATATATAAAAGGGCTATTCTATCGGGAACTAATGATAACATAAGAGATATTAATCAAAAAATACTGGAAATGATACCTGGACCAATTATGATCTGTTACAGTGCTGATAGTACCACCCACCTGAATGATAACTCAGCTGAACAATTAGAAGGAAACATTTTAAATTCTTTTACAGCACCTGGAGTGCCAGATCATGACTTGAAACTAAAAGTAGGTGCGATAGTATTGCTTATTCGAAATATCAGTTTTACACACCGCTTAGTTAATGGTACTAAACTAATAATAGATCAAGTTTCAAAATTCACTCTGTTAGCGCATCACCCAAATAGTAGTGAGTCTGTTGTCATACCTCGCATAACCTTTAAATTTCAAATAGGACGAAATGGTGTAGAAATTACCCGCAAGCAGTTCCCCGTCAAGTTGGCTTATGCTATGACGTTTAATAAATCTCAAGGGCAAACTCTTGATCGTGTGGGAGTAGATCTAAGAAGCGATGTCTTTTCACATGGACAGTTGTACGTCGCTTTGGGCAGAGTACGACACAGTCGCGATTTGAGCGTCTTGGTACCGCAAGAAAGAGTTTTGAGAAATTATGCACTAACAAAAAATATAGTTTATAAATCATTACTATAAATAATATGTTGTCACTTCCGTAAAATCGTAGTTTATTTATCTATTTATTTTTTCATTTTTTTTTGCAGTTAATATTGATGTTACAGCTAATAGAAGGGAATTCCAATATTTTATTTGTCTGAATTGTTAGATCTTTGCTTACTTACTATGTCAAAACAGATTTTAATATGTAGATAACAACATCTTATAAGTTTTATGGTATTTTTCATATTTATTTGATGTCCTTCATAAGAGTATATGTTTTAATGTTTATTCTATTTATTTATCTATCGTGGAGCAAGGACGCAAAAGTATTATTTTAGTTATAATATTTTTGCTAAATAATTGCAATAGGTCTCATTACTCAGGCATGGAAAATATATTTTTCTAATCATAGTCCTTTCAATTTGGTTTTCACCGTCTGAGAATGGGAGAACCACGTTAAAAAAAACGAGCTGAGGCTGTACCTCCTGGGTGGCTTGGAAACTGGCCTACTATTATACTTCTTATCTATATTATAAAGTAACTGGCAGACGGCTCCGCCTGCGTGAATTTCAGTTTTGCGCAAATGACGCGGGAACCATTATTTTTTTCCGGGGTAAAATTTCCGGTAACATATGTTTTTAGTAAATTTCAGCCAAATTGGTTCAATAGTTGCGACCTGAACAAACATACACATTTGCAAACTTGCGACTTTATAAAATTATTAAGTGTGATAAATGCACAAAAAACTTTATAATATAAATTACAGTAGTTAATTATAGTAGGTCAGTTTTAGAGCCACCAAAACTTATTTTCCTGTTTCAGATATTCTAATAAGAATTTCTAAGAATAGTAGAGAGTGACGTTACTTGAAGAAGATGACCAATTTCGCAATACAATAATACAATTTAAAGCAAAAATATTACACACCAAAAAGGACAATTTTCTCGCGGTCCGCTTTAGCGGGCCGCGCATTCACGCGCCCTACTAGTTAATATATATATAGCTACTCGTGCTGATTCACTGACTGATTGACTGACTGACTCACTGATTGATCACCTCTCCTGAACAATTTTGTATGAAAAAATTTTTTTTCACGGATGAGGTCGTATAGAAGAAAAAAATTCATTCGGAGGAAAAATACGGAGAGAGCTGATGATTCAGGATTTCGGAGACGGGTGAAGAGCACGGGGAGGGTATTAAAGATAGGTGGGGGGTGCTCGACCAAATGTCATTCGAAATGTCATGCAATTGGCAGTGAGCTGAAAAAAAGTTCAAAATGGCGGATTCAAGATGGCCGCCATACAAACTTCATCGGTGTCCATCTCGAATAGCATAAAAGATGGAAGAGTGGTTTCTTGACAAGAAGTGATCAGGACCCCATGGTCTATTCCATGGATAGAAAAAAAAATCAAAATGGCGGAATTTATTTTTCCATAGAAAATGTATGAGGAATATTGAAGAGACTACGAGTTGTAAATCATGAAGTACTTTGATGCGGTTTTTTGGAAGACTATCAGAGAAAAATGTGGAATTAGGTGATGATTGAGGATTTTAAAGACAGTCAAGGAGCATGGGCAAGGTATTATAGTTAGGTGGGGGCTGCTGAAACAAAAAATACTCGGAATTTCACGCAATTGGCAGTGAGCTGAAAAAACAACCAAAATGGCGGATTCAAGATGGCCGCCATACAAATTTCGTGTTGTTCTATCTCGGAAACTATAAAAGATAAGAGAGTAGTTTCTTAGCAAGAGGTGATCAGGATCTCAAGTTCTACAAGATGCATGGAAAATAATTCACTGTGGCGGAATTTATCTTTCCATGGAAAATGTCCACATACTATGAGAAGAGACAGTGATCTAGGATTTGGATGATGATTGAGGAGCACTGTCATGGTTTTAAAGATAGTTAAGGGCAGTTCGAACAAAAAATACGCTGAACCTCATCCGATGAGGTTCAGCGTATTTTTTTGTTCGAACTGCCCTTAACTATCTTTAAAACCATGACAGTGCTACTTGGCAATTTTTTCAGCTCACTGCCAATCGGATTCCAGTGGGCGATGGAGATGACGGCGATACCTTTATGGGCGGGAGGACTGCACGCGGGCCACATGTGGCCCGCGCACGCACGCGCCCTACTAGTTTGTAATATATGTCCACTTCAGGGCTATTCAGTGATAGCCAAGTGCGCAAGTTGCAAATTATTTTTGATTATTGTGTATCACCTAAGTGATAATTTCGGACTCATTTTGCTAGAACGTGTATTATTATATCCTTAAAAGAGGTCTACAATAGAAAAAACAATTATTCAACAAATACAATAACGTCTTTAGAAATGCTTCTGTTAGTAGCGTAAAACATGTAATTATCGGTGAATACTCTTTGGTCCACTTGTCTTAGTGAGATACATAGTCTGTGCTCGACTCTGATGATGTTTGATTGAGCGCGACTGAAGAACAGACTGCACGTACATACGGAACATTCGACTGGTCGTCAAAGCCGGATCATCTCGCACCGTTTGATATTCACACCTCGCCAGTTTTTACTCGTTTTTGGATGTCGACGAAAAACGCTTTAACGTCGATATAAAAGCTGTGAAAAATATTCTGTGAAAGTCGTCGATTTTTTAAGAAAAAATACAGGTGCTATTTCGTTGTATGTTGCTAATGTTTGTAATATTTACTAGAATGCAACCAAATCAGAGAACAAAGCTCCGCCGAAAATTCTATTTTAGACGATTTAAAATAGGAAGACTTCGCTTAAAACTCGCTAATTCAAAATTGTTTAGGTTTCAAATAGACGTAACTCCAGGCACTTATGAAAAGTCAATAAATTAGATTTAGATTGAGAGCTATTTCAGGCAAAATAGAAATATCAAGAAGCACTATGAGTAGAGCCAAAAGAGCTTATTTTTTATATTTTATTTTGTAGCATCATTTTAAAACTTGATACATCAAAATTAAAAAGAACCTGTTCGAAATTTTCTAGACGGCATTGGAAATTTCGAGTTTTAATCTGCTCCCACGGAGCGCAGTTGGATTTGTATTATTTGCAACGAGGGACCAATTTCGTTGTCATTCATCCCGCAGATAGTCGAGTTGTTCCAATCTATCGACGAGCGATGTCGAGTTCTATACACTACCTATCTAGTTTCTATGTCTTAGTAAACTAGAGGTTTTCGAATCACTCTCAAGAGAAACGTATAATATTAGAGTCAGGCAAAGTCCTTAAAAATGTTTTTTGAAGGCCTTTAGCGATCTAGTAATTTACGGAAACTTTTACAAGTAGGTACTTAGCGCTAATTTATGTTTGTACAAAAAATTTTAAGTACCTATGTAAAATATCCCAATAAGCCAATAACCTCACCTCACCTCTTAAAATCGTTGAGTATACATAGCATAAAATTACCGCCATAGTATACTAAAGGTACTAAGTTTTATAGTATTCCGTGACTAAACTCCATGAAGGATATATTTTCCCTCGTGAGAGGTTAATGCGTCATCATTAAATCCTACTTGGACGCACAATTGATAGAAAAATGGAGAACATTTTAGTCATGGGAAAAATGGATAATATTACTCATGTGTAATATGTAGGGGTAAAGACTTCAATCTCATAGTTGGAAGTCCAGAATTCGAGTCCGTGAGGGTTACAGGGGTAAGTCACTTTAACCCGATCTCAGCGGTTATCTCTACTATAAGGGTCGCGTCACATAGGGGCGATCTATCCCGCGTGTCGCGTCGCCCATAACTCTACGCAGATAAGAGCGCCCCGTATCACTTTCACTTGATTATGTGGAATTTATCTACTCGAATGAGAAATTCCCTGATTGTTTTTTGCCCCTGATTTATTTTGTGATTCAATGAAGAATTTCGTGCTTATTAATCCCTTCATTATTTCTAACTACAAACTGATACTTTCAAGTTAGTATGATAACATCTAATTAAATCTAAGAAAATTGGCTAAATCTTCATCAACTGAAAAAGAGTAAAAAACACGATATGACACTTCATGAGTG
Source organism: Coenonympha glycerion (assembly GCA_963855885.1). Lineage (NCBI taxonomy): Eukaryota > Metazoa > Arthropoda > Insecta > Lepidoptera > Nymphalidae > Coenonympha > Coenonympha glycerion. Next base: position 111,332 of record OY979638.1, on the reverse strand, counting down.
CCCACAATTTCTCTAAAAACTCTTATTATTTAATCTTAGTTCAAGGTTTAATACCCATCTCAGAAATGCGCAACATTCCTAATAAAGTTTTTACTTCAAGGTTACATGCCTAACAGGGTGTGTAGTAATGCTGTCGCTCAACGCTTTTGCGAGTTCAATTGGTTTTCCCGTCTCAAAAATGCCCAACAGGCCTAAAAAGCTATCCCCTCAAAAATTTTTAAAATATTTTAATAGCCACTATTCTTATACCTTTAAACGAGCAATTCTTGTATATATATTTCTATATAATCTGGATCTCGGAAACGGCTGGAACAATTTTCATGAAATTTAGTATACACGGGGTTTTGGGGGCGATAAATCGATCTAGCTAGGATTCATTTTTATTAAATGTCGAATTTACCAAAAAAATAAAATTATGACTACTGCTGCCATCTATTGGCCACCGAGCGAAGCTCGGTCACCCAGATATTGGAGCTTAAATTCAGCAGTATTTTAAGAAAGCATCAAGTATGAGATACGCTGCGAGCGCGGGGCCCCGGGGAAATTAGAGCGGCGACACGACACTGATAACCGATAATATCTAATTGATTCTCGTGGCCACTTCACTGGCCGACGACGAGCGACTATTCCAAAAAGAAATTCCGTAATTTAATCCGCTAACGGCCGAAATTAATAAATTTCGACCCTTAGCAGATCTTATCTATCTACTTATCCTTATTAGTCTACCTTTATTGAAAATAACAATTTGACATAATCTCTATACCTATATAATGATTTCAAATATCTATCCCTGGTGCGGACACGAATTGGGACCGCGCGATGAGCTCTGGCCAAACCTTTAACTCCAAAAGCAGATCCGTTCATAGCAGTAAAACGTAATGAGGGTGGCGAAACAAGGCTTCCAAATAAAAATATGTAAGTAAACAACAACAAGTTTTGTTTTCCACTCGCCCGTAATGCAAAATAATTAAAAAGCGGTGCGGATTGCGGGCGCAACTCAGCGGTCCATAAGCGGCGACGTCAAACGAGCTCCTCACCACTAGTGATTGCACGACCACAAAGACGCAATACTCTATCCCTTGTTTATGACCCACTGCTGGGCAAGAAACTTCTAATGAGTGGGGTTTGACTATAGCACACACCGCTAACCAAGGGTGGGTTTTTGTTTGTTTGGAAACATTTTTAGCCTGGCGTGCAGGTTTCCTCACAAGAGACCCGCGCCCAACAGTGGGACAAGATAAAGGGTTGAAAAAAAAATAACATCAATACGTCTTTTTTAACTGACGTAAAGGGATGTGTTAAAGAGTTTACGTTCTATGCATCCCTTTTCGCATGTGATCGTGTCATGTAGTTTTAAAGAATGCAATAAAACTAAATTTGATGCAGTTATAGGTAAACTTTACCACTTTTTTGTGGTTAAAACTAATACATACATCCTGGTTAAAAATGCAATGGATCATTAATTCATTGTGTAATAGCTTTCAGGTTAAATTGCTCGTGGAATGATGGATTATATTTATCATTTTAATGATAATAATATAAAATTAATGGAAATTTCCATTCCCACGGAAATTAAATTGAGCCAATTAGCTCAAATTGATGCACACGTTGAGATAATACGTATTTAAGTGCTTTATGTGTATCAGTGATTTATATAATGGAAGTTTAAAATATCTTTAGTTTAATTAAACTATATTTTCTAACATAGGTACTAGGTAGTTATGCCAAATTTTCAAAAAGATGTATACGAGTAAAAGATAAAGTTTTTTGATTCGATTTTGAATAGAGCATATATTTTTTCAGGCTTTTTTGTATTTTAGCAATGAATGCCGGGTATTTTCATCACTAAAATTAAAACCACTGCAACTCTAACATATTTTTTGCAAAGCGTGTGATGTTGTTAACGATTAATGTTTCGAACTTTGAGTTTAATTTTGTTTCATAACAAATAGATAATTGCCGCAGAGAAAAACAATAAGAGCATATCTAATGCTCTATGCACTCTATTCCAGAGCCCGAGTATGGTCCGCTGTAATCTGTTTTCTATGTAGCACTCAGCAGCAGAGGAAACTCGGCGCCTGCCAGTCTCTCGCCGTATCTTTATTATTGATATCTTTGGCCGCTGTGGAGACCACGGAAAACTTAATAACCCTTTATTATTTTTTCTGTGGCGGAGACCATTTGAATGAAATAACATGACTTTAATTCTACTATTAATAAGAAGATACATTATTTTAAACGTAGATTAAGAAAAAAAGTACTCGTAATTGAAATTTATAAGATCGTAATTACCATACTATATTAAGCTGCGTTGTCTTATAGTAAGTTTTTTTAACTAATTACTGCGTTTGTGTTTACTCGGAGATACTTACGTAAATAGAAAAGGAAGCTCCCGGTGTGGGCATTAGACGTACGCAATCCCATATTGACGAGCGCCCACTCGTTAGCCGCTTTATTACCGCTTGGGATTGGCAGCATTAGCTAATATTAAGTATTTGCTTGTTGTTCTCAATGGTATGTGAATCCCGCCAATACGCAGTTGGTCTGAGGGCTGACCAAAATACTCTCATTCTCAGAGGAGACCCCTTCCCAGTGGAACATAATAATATATTTAAACGTTAAGGTTTGTATTTTCGGGATGTTTGTTATTTAATCACGCCGCAACTACTGGACCAATATGGGAGTGAGACAGATTGTTGGCTGGATGAACAAATTTTGTATTGAAAAGATCCACAGTTCCCGTGAGATTTTTGTGAAAAACCCTAAATTCACGCGGTCAGGGCTGCGAGGAAAAATATGGTACTTTTAAGATGACATAGATATGGCAATACGCTTGATAATATGGATCATTAGGTATGTGTTAAAGTAGGTTAAACTGTTTAATTTCTAATTCTTCACTCGCAGTACACTGTAGCTGCTATCGTGCACTGCACTGCACTGGAGGGCCGCGGCGCAGCGACGCGACAAATTGCTCCATTATTCCCTCAGCCACTCAACAAGCAATCTTACCGCACGCTTGTACCCTCTTACGCTTTTTATAATAAACTAGTATTTTCTCCTCTCAAAACTAGAATGATAGAGATGCTAAAAAATAGGTACAGAACAGAACATTGATGAGTTTTGAACCATAACAGCTCAAGAACTTAAAATCAAATATTTATTGTATCCTTGACTTACGAAATAACTTATAATGAGAACCTACATAAATATTTTTCTTTATTTTAATTCGCTTTATCCAGAGAATAAATTATCTACAAAAATTAAAGCATTTTTATTACATTTTTCTTTAAGAACCTATTTCTTAATAAAGATACTCTAATGTTATTAGTGGTATTTTAAAAGGGTTCCATCTTATTTAACATCTCGACCTCATCCTCGTTCCCGCCTACTTAAAATAATTAGCAGGAACAATGGCGGCTCCTAGCGCTAACCTCGCGGGACGCAATTCTTTGTTAACATAATTAGGTTAATTAACTTATGCCGACCAAATAATTATACAGCTTGCGATCTACCCAACGAGCTGAGTGGTTTAGTGGTTAATAATCACTTGGTCCTGGGTTCCGTTCTTGAGATACCGGATTAAAGCAATAATACTTAGCTTTTTATGGAAATTGGCACTTAATAATCCAAAGAAATATATGTTTCTATTGTGGATGTGAATGTATATAAAATGCTATACTTCTGTTAACCGTGCGATATTTTCTGCCTTCCTTTCAACTGGAGAAATAGATTATCTTATCCACGCTTTGAAGTATGCATTATAATATCTGGCGCGAAAGGGTTAGTCTATACTAACCCTTTCGCGCCAGATATTATAATGCCAATATTATAATGCCAGATATTATAATATTATAATGCCCTTCTGGACAAGGTCTATACCAGACCTTGTCCAGAAGGGGGCCATTTCGCCGCAAAATGTTTCGCACGAATTTATTCATGCGTTAGTAAGATACTAGGCGCCAATATATCGTGCGAATTCAAAACTTAGAGCGAATGCACGTATCGAGGGAAATCGAACGCCAAACTTTGATACGAAAATGCGGTAAGTCCCCAAATGCTCACGCGTTACGCTCTTTTTGGATGCAAAAGCGCAAGAGAATCGCGGCGAATTCGCGGACAAGGTCTAAACCGCTAGCCAGGATAAAATTTTGTCGGGGGTGGAACTTGTGATGAATTCCATTGACAATATTATGTTAATCAAGTTTGAAGGATGTGTGGAGTGGGAACGCGCGGGGTCCACAATAGCGCCAACAAGTCGCCGGAGCTCGCAACAAGTTGTAAATATCGCGGCGAGGCAAGTTTCGCCCGCTGGGGCTTGGAACTGCTTTTACACTTCTCAGTGCTTGCACTATCAACCGAATCAGAAACTCTACTCAAACACTGTAATGTTTTAATACATGAATTTAAATATGACGTTAATTGCAGTTGTTCACATTAATTGCATTTAAATGACGTTCATAGCTATCTGGGATTTAGGATAGATAATTTTGTTGTTAGAAACACAAGTAATTCTTGGTCGATAAAAGTTTATCATTGATTTCATCGATGTGCAGTGTGTGAGTAAACGGTATGAATAGTTTCAATATTCATTCTTTTTCTTGATTTATATTTTAGACGAGTATTATTCGACTACAATCTCACTTATTAGCTACGATGCAGCCGAAGATGTAATCGTACTAATTTAGAAGGGGTAGGGTTGGTAAACCCTTGCAATAAATACACAGCATTGCACTGGAATAAATGCACACGATTGGAGGTGCGACTTTACCGGTAGGATGATAACCAGCCGCGGTTAAAGCCACCCCAGACCAAACCAGAGACCAGAGATAATATGAGAAAATTCCAAACTGGTCCATGCCTAGATTGAACCCGGGATCTCCCGCTCATACCCGAACGCGCGCCGACTGCGCCGAGGTTACCAAATTCGGGGAAGCGAGCGGAGGTAGATTCAATTTGTATGCCGTAGTTTTGCATTGTGTTGTTGTGTTGGTACCCCGGGCATCCAAAACTGTTCCATTCTGACGTGACGCATTCCAATTTAAATATTTTGATAGAAGTTGGACAGCTAGTATTATAGTTTACTATACTTATGTCGGTATTCCGGGGGTATTTTAAGGACTTTTGAATAGACTACCGTTGAGTCCCCTGCTATTAATTAAAGTTCCACTATTTAATTCTAAAAGCCGTGGTTTATTTTGAGGCATCAATATATTTCTCCTAGAGTATGACGTATCTGTATACCTACACACATGTGTTGAAATATATGTACCTTACTAAGACGTTAACTATACTGGTACAAACATTTGATGGAAAGTAACAGATTTTTCTGAACGTTACTCTATGTTTAAATTAAGTCATGATCTGAACATCAATCGCCGCCAAATAAAACACACACTTTTAGGGAACATGTGCGGAACATAAAATATTTTCGAAGGCAATATTCGGAGGTCGATATTCGCTCCGTGCGTGGAGGCGGCGCGGGACGGGATGTGTCTCACCGTGACCATCAGTCCTGAATGCTGCATGAAGCATCCACACTAGTTGTGCAGTATACTAACTACTAACACCTACTGTAAACTACTACAAATACTAGATTTATAATCATTTTTAGGTTCCGTAACTCAAAAGGAAAAATGGAATCCTTATATGAGTTTGTTGTCCGCCTGTCTATTTGTCTGTCTGTTTATATATCCGTTATATGACCCTTTAAAGGGAGTGCGTGGAGTGTTGAGTTGAAAATTCAAACTTCTACGTTCATACCCTAGAACAATGTCTGGCAAGTACAGAAAAAAACCTGAAAATTATCGTTACGTGAATAACCTCCCAGTATTTAATTTAAGTACTTAAGCGCATACTAACAGAATCGTCATCAGTGGGCGGGTCTAACTCGCACTTGTCTGGTTTTTGAGACGATTACTAATAAGTACCTACGTTATAATCTTATTCTGATTTGCCTGTAGAAAAATGATACTATGGAATTCTTATTTCACGATAAATTTTTAGAGCCCATTTTCGAGATCACCCATTGGATGATATTTGGTACTATAGTACCGAGGTGTTATTGTTGAAGTGCATTGATATTTATTTATAAATTTTACCGCATTTGTCTGCTAGTGTATGTACGCAATACAAGTGTAAAGGAGGCGATGTAATCGCGGTCCTGTTAGCAGTAACTCTACAAGCGAGCATCGAAACACATTTAAAGATGCTATCCCAGCAATGCCTTTAGCCTACAGTGTACACTTCTACAGTCTGCATTGTATTGTACGGTAATAGAGTAAAATTAAGAGGTTTGCGTAATAGTTGACGTCACTGGTTAAGGCAGTAGTGAGCTAGTGGTTAAAGCCTGAGGTGTTATATTCCGGGATCATATAATCCTTAGACACGTTGGTTTACTTCTGAATTTCAGATTGACATGTTTGTTTGTACCAACCAAATATTGACAAAATTGAAGACACCGTAGATACACTGAATGAAAGCTATATGAGCCGGCAACGCGATTGTGGTTCCTCTGGTGCTGCAAATGTCCATAACCGGCGGGATCAGTTAACATCAAACAACCGCCCTCCTCGTTCGTTTGCCACTACTTTAAAAAGCATACATGAGGATTCTTGTATGATTAACTATAGGAGATCTGGTTAGCCGCACTTTGCTCTTTCTTATACCCTTTTCGTAGAAGATATCGTGTGGGTCGTAAGCGTAACTCGTACGGGGTGCACGAGGGTCGTATTCGACGTGGTCGTCACCCGAGCCGGCTGCAGGCGGTCGGTGCGGGTCGGCGGGTCGCTCGCTACGAGGCATTATTGCATTTATTGCATCCGCCTCGATAAACACTTCACTGACGGAAAATTGCATTTGTTGCCTTTTGTTCAGACTTCGTGTTTAATTTAATAACTAGAGCTCATTTATAATAGACAAAGGTCGTACTCTTTGTCAAAGACTAAAACGAAATATGAGTTTACTGAAGATTTGTATACGAGGAATAAGTGGAAAATTTTATTTAACATTTATACATTGCGTAAAGAAAACCTTGTGGTTTTACAAAGGAGCATGCACATGTATGAACAGATAAACCAATAAGAAATGAAAATAATACAAGCCAGATATTTAACTTTGGCGAAATAGCCATATCCCAGCAAAAACATTTTCATGTAAAATGTTGCCAAGACGAGAACATGTGGCTCACACTATCAAAAAGTTATCAGATCTCATGTAGAGCAAGACTTCTAACTCTACACGCCCTAACTCTATAAATCCTAACTTTATAAACTCTACACTTTAGTCAAAATATATTATGTCTTGGCTGTTTCGTTACTGTCACATGGGTGTAAAGTAAAAATATTATTCACTGACTTTGTACTTTTCTGATATACAATACCTAGTTTCTGTAGTAACGATTATTTATTAGATAGGTATTGAGTCTTCTCAGAAACTGCACTTAGGTTTTACTAACTGCATTGGTTTCAAATACTTCATCACACTTTGCAAAAGTGTGTCCCTTTGCTTTAGAGGATATTTTTAATAAATGGAAGTTTTTTTCCCATAACAATGGTGATACCATTTAATTTTAATGTGAAATTTCTTGAATTTTGCATGGTCCATTATGCCACTTGCAAAACTCTATTAGAAAAGTACAGCTGTGCTATTCTACAAAATGAAATAGCTGCCAGACAGCTGCCAACCGAATATGACATGCAAAATTGTACTCTATTACAACTGACAAATTCATAGATGCAGAGATGTACGCTCGTCGCTGTTTTGCAGAATAGCACGGCTGAATTGTGAATATATTCTTCACTTTACGCCCATGTGACGGTACCGAAACAGCCAAGACATAATATATTTTGACTAAAGTGTAGAGTTTATAAAGTTAGGATTTATAGAGTTAGGGGGTGTAGAGTTAGAAGTCTTGCTCTACATGAGATCTGATAACTTTTTGATAGTGTGAGCCACATATTCTCGTCTTGGCAACATTTTACATGAAAATGTTTTTGCTGGGATTGTTTATTACAAAGAGTCCCTATATCAATTTTGAGACCTCTAGCATCAATATTTGCGGTAATTTCATACAAACTTCCATCCCCTATTTTAAGGGGTTGGGGGGTTAAATTTCCAACTTTTGGAATTTTTTTGTTGGTTGTGTGCTAATACTAGCTTATATACCAAATTTCAGCTTTCTAGGTCTTCAGGAAGTACCTAGGAATGGGAAACCCCATACGAACTTCCAACCCCCTAATTTTATGGATGTGGGGTGATTAACTAAAAATCCTGAAACACGTATTTAATTGTTTATTACAAAGAGTCCCTATATCAATTTTGAGACCTCTAGCATCAATATTTGCGGTAATTTCATACAAACTTCCATCCCCTATTTTAAGGGGTTGGGGGGTTAAATTTCCAACTTTTGGAATTTTTTTGTTGGTTGTGTGCTAATACTAGCTTATATACCAAATTTCAGCTTTCTAGGTCTTCAGGAAGTACCTAGGAATTTTGATGATCATCAGTGAGTCAGTCAGTCAGTCAGTCAGTCAGTCAGTCAGTCAGTGACGAAATTTGGGTTTTTTAGACGTCAATAAAATCTAAAGTATAAGACCTATAAAATTGAAACTTTATAGGTTTAATAAGTTCACTGGCGACATCATTTTCCGAGTATTTTGATTATCTGAAATAATTCAGGCCTAAGTTATAAGGGTTTAAAAATACGGCGAAACACTTCGAGAAAAGATAGGTAGTGCCCTCGCGCTTCGCTTGGCTCGTCTTGGCGGGGACACTACCGTGTCCCCAGATAAGTACAACCAAGATGTTGAGAACTATTGCATGAATAAATACCTATATTGTTGTAAATAAGTACCTATTACTTTGGAGTTCCAACGCAGAATCAAAGCATTGGTTTTAAAAAAAGTGTACTAGGGTTGAATATTGTTTCTTTTAATACACGTGAGGATATCCCTTGGAGTTTTGTTTACACAGTGTACAAGTATACAAGTTATCTCGCCGTCGATTGGTATTCACGGTGCATTTGGACGGTTCTTCAAATGAAGTCTGCGCTATATCATCTCGCCCGCTGCGAGCGCTACTTCGCGGGAGTTGGTGTAAACTTATCCGACTTTAATCAGCCACGAGCAGCTATCGCGCGCTGTCCACGGGGAAAACTCTTTCAATCGCATCGTGAACGGAAATATATACTACTGTACAGCAGTACTTTCTTCCTTTGTTGAGAACCTCTTGATTAACTTGAATAGCGAAACTTTCATTGATAATATAATGACACAAAAACATTCGATACCTAAAGCACTGATTAATATAATAGTCACTAATGTTATCTTGCACAATTTCCTGCAATTAAACACATTAAACTCAAGAAGTTGGATTATATAAGTTTACTAAGGCATCATTAATAAAAAGGAAAAAATTTCGATATAAGTTAACCTGCATTGAATTTACTTGTTCTTAAATTTTCCACAAGTGAATGTCGTGATACTTGGTGTGATCACGTGTCCAACGGGCCGGGTAGGAGGCGCTGTATATTCCGGGACGTCCCTCGGGAGCCGACACCACGCTGCTCAGAGCAATAATGTCGGATTAAGCGCACATGAAACTGTCAGTAGCGTGTGTTTCGTGTTATTGTGCTATCAACTTTGAACGGTGGAAACCAAGCGTTGCTTTTGACCATTATTACTGCAGCTCGGATGTTTCTCAACAGTTACAGTTCAGTAGTTAAAACTTCATTGTCATATCTACCTAAGGTCCGCGATTTGAAACTAAGACATGAACCTTTGACTTTTCAAAGTTACGTATAGTGCCATCCATTCATAAAATATAATATCGTTTAATTAATTCTTGCGATACTAATTTGGCCGGGGTAAAGGGCTAGAGGGCTACGCCAGATATCTTTTCACTCTGAAGCCTGTGCTCAGTAATTAGTTTAAAAACTAAAAAGTCATTGCGAATGATCATAACGTGATAAATAATTTATATATTATTTTAATTTTTTTTTTTTTTTAAATATTTTGATGTTTGGCGCATGTTTCTATTTTATGTTGCACACAATGACGAAATACGCTATGTTACATACCTACATATAAAACTGTGTAGGTACACGCATACATAATTACGTTACACACATATACCCGTATTAATGAAAACTGCGTTAGGGAGCGCTTATAATTTCAATACGCTCTACTGAGGAGCTATTGATTTGAAACAAAGTAAATTATGAAGGTAATTAAACAGTAACAGCGCGCACGTCTCCAGACGACTACAGTTCGCTCAATACAACCTCAACGTGAGTCGATGTGGACACTGAACTTGTCCTTGAGCCAAAGATGTGGCGGCGACCTCACTGAACTTCGCTCCAACCAACATCGCTCTGACGCCTCGCACCTCGCGCCTCGCCAACGCTGACGCCTCGTACCTTGCGCCTCGCCGCCGCTGACGCCTCGTGCCTCGCGCCTCGCCGCTGCTGACGCCTCGTTTCTCGCGCCTCGTCTCGCCACTAACGCCCGCGTCTAGGTGTCTAACCGCGAACACTTTACGATTGTCTTTGAGAGTTAATTGACCCTTGAATTTTACTAGACGTCACCTTTTAAAGACAATTGGTCTTACCAGGGTTTACCAATTATCTTTCTATTACAGTACTGTACATAATAAGCGTCTCTATCACAGCCTTTACGAACTAAACTACAAGCCTTACACCACACATTATTATTGAAATTACTATGAAAACCGCGAGGTTTTGCTCTTATATTCTATGCACTTGTATATAGTTTGTTGGAGCGAACTCTAACCTCGTATATTGTCTGTGTTGTTTCAACTCTAACCTCTTCACTACGTAGAGTAACGACATTTCGTAGATAAAACGCAACAGTGCATAAAGACGCTGGTGAAATAAGTGGCTATGCGATGTTTTTGTGGCGAATAATTATGATATTTTGTTCGATGTTTCAGCTAACGGACGTCCACTGCTGGATAAAAGCGTACTGTAATAGTTTCTTACAGGCACGGTTCTACGCCGCTTGTATCCAAAGACTTTCCGCGACTCTCTTAATGTCGTCAGACCATCTGGTCGGAGGTTTTAAAACTCTGCGCTTTCCGTGCGGGGGGTGCACAATACTTTGGGTCCCCGGCGTCCGTCGGTTCTACAAGCTATGTTCTAGTTTCAGATTTTGAAAATGTTATGTATTTTGTCGGTTGTTGTTGGAGTTTCAAGTTTCAGTTGTTAAGCCGCGGCGCTCAAACTGCGGCTAACTTTGAACCGATGGCGGAACTTTTAATATTTACTCAATTTTTGATATCCGGGCGCTCGACGACTTCAGTAACTAGTCAAATTGTGATTAGATACACTCGGGGTTGGAATTTCGTTACCACAACTAAGTTTTACAAGTAAAAAGAGTTTTGAATCGTCCTTTATTCACCCAAGGGAAAAACCCGAATATCAACGAGAATGTAAGTTATGGTTTTAATACACCCAAGTTTAGAGTGTATTAACATACTCTGGGTGAAGTAAGTCATTGTTTCCTTATAAGGAAGAAGAAGTACTTTCCGAGCAGGTGTAGTAAAAATGTCATTTGAGAGGTTTTTCTTCGTGCTGCGATAAAATGTAACCGTCTAATTTTACACACATGGCTTTATAACATAAGCATTCGCAAAATAAAATGATCAAGAATATGATATTAATACTTACTTAAATTCGACGAGACGCCAACGGGGCCTCTTTCTTTCTGTTGACGAGAGCCAGGCGTCGAAGTATATCGCTGTCAAACTGAAATTCCCTCAAACATCAATATACCGGTTTTTATATTCCCGCTTTGCTCCACTTCATTCAAAGCGTACCCTGTCAGCCACAATATTCGAGGCAATAAAAACGTTGCAACGGTCGCAAAGGATTACGCTTAAAAGCTCACCATGACGTCAGCACCTATATACGTCACACAAACACACACTCACACACATTTAAAGTGTACAAAAAGCGCAAAATAGTGTAACAATCTCGACACAGTTTTTGTTTTATTCATATTCCGCCGCAGCTGAAATTCAGAGCGAACTCGTCACTTCGCTGGAAAAATAAAATTACTGCAAAAGAGCTACGCTTGAGCTTACTATGAAATAAGAATAACAAAGAGACCTATGTACTGACTTACATATCACTTGCACATTCTTATTTTAATTAAAAGAATTTAGTATAACCCCCAATGGCATATTTTTAGCTATTTTTTCACTTGTAAATGTGAAGTACCTATATGGCATACGTGTAATCCTTTAGCAGTTAAAGCTGACAAGTTGTAAAGCGCAGTCTGTTTGCCTCTGTGACCGCGGCCACTGCAGCAGCACATATGACATCTCTAACACATTATGTACAGCACTAAAGTAAAATGCTCAGCGTTTACAAGTGTGACACAGTATCACTTGCATTAGTTCACAAAATAACACTTAATTTGTTTAAATTCGTAGTCGCCTTTAATAATAATTTGATTTTAGTAGAGCTATTTGCTTAACTTTATCAAGAAACTTAAAAAAATCGAACAAAATCAAGCTGATAATTATTTACAGGACCCTATTCTCCACCGGCCTTCGTAGTTAGGTAGTGGAAATTTTTACAAATTATGTATTTCTGTTGCTGCTATAACAGCATAATTACGCGAGGCCGACTAGCACTTGATCGGTTTTTTACCAGATATAATTATGTACTATATTTTACAATGGGTTTGTATTCTACGATTTCGCATTGTGAAGTCAACATCTCCTGAGGATGTCCCGGTGTCGGGACGAAACGTGCGTCGAAGTAGTGTTCCTGCATATTGTACCATACAGAATCTTTTCAAGTAGCGGATTATAGCAAAACAAATTAATCTGTCCCGCTAATGGGTTTGTGTTATTAATTTATGCACCTTGATCGAAAATGTATTAACTTTAAAATAAAAGCCTCAACTTTAATAACAAAACAACAAATAACAACTTTAGATCGCAGTAAAAAACAATTTCAGTATAAAGCCGTATGTTTACGTGAACTAAAACTTCCAATCACGTTCAGCGAGCGCGAGCTAGCGAGTATTCGTTAGCTATAAGTTACAACTACTGCACCTCCGCGATGCTGAAACTGAGCGAAACAGTTTTTGAAGGTGAGTTATTCTAGCCACGAGTTTCAATTAAACTTGCTTCAAACTTGCACCAGAAGATAAATAAATAGCGAATTAGTTGCAGAACATTATACTTTTTTAATTTCGTAACATTCAGGTAACGGTAACTTATCGCAAACGAATAAAACTATTTAAGCCTTATATAAGCAAAAGGGTTTTAGAGTATGGATCCGACGCCCTGTTCCGCGAAAAGCGGTTTGTAATCCAGATATATAGGAACATTAACTTTAAGCTAGATCTACAATGCTCGGACAGAAACTAAGTATTTCTCGCTATTAATTAAAGCGCACTATTGTTCGGCGCAGCGCATTATAATATGAGCGTACTGCTTTACATATTCGGAGCGCGTGGTAGCGCGGTAGTCGCAGAGGTATAGCGGTGAAGCTGGATTTATGTTATTAGAAGGCGGTATATTTATCGCCTTGTTTGTTGCCAACTATTGGCACATCGCGGTGCTACACGCTACGGGCAGCCGTAGACGAGCTACGCTGCTAAAATCAACATCGTTAATAGTACCATATGGAAAAAGTGTTTGTTGATCAACAAAGATATTTAAACTATCATTGGTACAAATTATTGCAAATTGGATGGTTCCTGTTACACTGTTTGTATATAACTAATTTTTAAAGTCTACGAATGAAAATTTTCGTATTAGGTAACACAGAAGTCGGAATTACGTGTAGATTAGACTTGCCTCAACAATATAAATATAACGGATATAACGGAGTTGTAACTTGTAACACGTAAACGAATTTCAATATCCATTACAGTTACGTCATATACGTCGTATATGTTACTTTTAATTACGATAAAAAAGAATACGGCTAAAAATTAAGTGCTCGGTTTACAGAATTCATTGATTAACGTCACGGCTTGAAACTAAAGTTTAAATATCTTCTTTTATGTAAGTACTAGTGAGTAAGAAGCGTCATATTATACGCATTTTACACTGAAAACGCCAGGCATTAGCTGGTGATAGATGACTAGTGACTGGAGACGGGAGCCTGATGACGGAGCCTGGTGCAAGGCTCCATCCCTCTTCCCGTCGCGACGACTCCACGCAGAGCCTTTGATCCCGCGCCTAATTGACAGCACTTCGCCCTGAATGACGCAAAGGGCTTTGTGAGTTTAGCACCAATACTGTAGAAAGATATACTTATAAGTGGGCACTCGCTTTGTAATAAAACTTATGAAAGATATTCAATATACTTTACAAAGCCTATTGTTATTGCTTCTATAGTACAACTAGCTGAGTAAACGTTGATTCGCCATATAAATTATTTCTCACTTCTCACGTTATATTCTCAGATCTACCAAATGAATACGCAAGAAACCTTTAAAATCGGTCAAGCAGTTGTGGAGAAATTTTGTTACAAATACTGTAACGCGAGGATGCATATATAAAAGTGTATACAGAAATAGTAGCGTATTTTCCAAGAACTAGGCAATCTTCAAGCCGAGTTCTGTACCGAAACCTCTTTTACTTTATATCAGGCATGATATTTTTCTAGAACAGGTCTATGTTAAATAAAAAAAAACTCAGTACGTGTTTCGTTGTGGTGATGGCAATTCCGATACGGGCTTTTCCCGCATCGGAATAGTAGAGTGCACTGTCTCACAGTGCAGCTGTTGTAAAGAGTTTATCGGGAGTCTAGCACGTGATATAGTGATATATCGCCGCGCCGTCTGATCGGCGTCGCCTTTCGTCTGATATACGACCTCTGCCGCGGCGCCCTGACAAAGGCATTCCAAACTATTGTTTTAACACGGTTTTCGACTTTTGCAACTAATACACAAATCCCTCTCTCTTATTTGGAAAATAGCGTTCAGGCTATGCCTGCAGCCATTGAGATGCGACCATTTCTTCTTTAGGTATAGGGTTTTGTTTTCATTTGTCAAATATTTATCACTAACATCACAGATAAATAAAAGATTCAAAATTAAAAGAGTTTACAGTTGACGATGAAGAACATCATGAGGAAAATGAATGAAAATGAAAATATTTATTTTTTACATGCGGCTTATTTATAAGCTCCTATAAAAAATCAAAACTCTACCGCCAAGTTCGGAAAGCAGGTTAGTACCGAACAAAACTGACAAAAAAACACGGCACTTGCTCTTTTCAAAAATGTCATTGTATACTTTTGTTAAGTATATCGGAAAAAATATTACGTTATTTGTATGATATCTCGGGAGAAGATGGAAGCATATTCCTATCGATCTAAGAATCCTTGAAATTTAAAATTCTTAAATGATATCATGCCTCAGACAACAATATGCGACGTCCACCAACCTGCATTTGGGAAATGAGGCCTCCTGCTCATGTTTAGAGAAGACCTATCAATCAGTCAGTCAGACCTTGTAAGTGGGACACAGACAAGGGTTGAGGCAACGAGATGAATATATTATAGGTAATTTTGTATTATAGGTAAACGCTGTGAGCAATATTTTAACGCAGCGGCAAGCAGGCTAATTAATTGCTGACACAAAAAAGCTCTCTGAAAAACCTACTTCCCGCGCCATGATTAATAGCTAAATTTTATCTTTACTCTTGCAGATATCTTTGTTTATTTCTGTATTTTTCTAATATTTTAAACAGAAATATCACTATATACACTTGGGGATTTCTTTAAACCGGTTTCAGTAGATTTTTCGATTGACAAACTTCGGAGATACTCGTAAAGGAGTATAAATATCGGAGATAAAATAAATAAAAACGCATAAACGTAAAAAAAATTCGTTTTACAAAATAAGAATACTTATGTACATCCTTTTTATTTTATACCCCACACGGTAGAGTTTTCTCACTTTGAAATATCAGTCCCTCGATGTTCCCCTCTTTTTAAAATAGAGAAAAAAAAATTACCACTATAATATATATAGCACTATTCCTTAAGCAGTTGCTGAAATATCCGAGTGTAATGGATGGATGGACGGAAAAAGTCGCACCATAATGGTTTCATGTGTTTCCATTTTGGTACGGAACCCTTAAAAGTTATTCGACACGCTTTTAAAGTAAACAAAACAATAACACATCCTTAGATATAAGGCGATAGATCATGCACTGTCTCACGAGGATTTATGTTATTACTGTTTTGTTTGCTCACTGCACAGGTGTGGGATATGTAATGTGTATATTGTACTTTAATATGTAAATGTGTCGAATGATATCTGTAGCAAACCGTGAGGCAATATAAAAGGGAACTCGCTTGTTGCGATCTCTATTTCGCACTCACTGGCTTTACCTACCGCCGTTCTTTCGCCGCATTTTATTACATCGCGAGTGACGAACGTTTGCTAAGGATACAGCGTGGTTCCCTCAGCTCACTGATAGAAGGCAGTCTGGCTCTGAACTACTGAGCTATCACTGCATAATACTTGTTACGTTACAGTATGGTAAATTGACATATTGCATTATTCTTGTGGTATGCTCTTCAAACACCGCAGTGCCGCCGAAGCACCGAAGTCGTCTGACGCTGCTTGGCTGACTAACCATTTGTAAAATGGTTGTATTTTGTCGTGGCCCGGTTTTCGAATTGATAATTACATGATTTTTCGTGATCAATGCTAATGGTTACGAATGGCTACGCAGATATAATTTTATCTGCTAAATTGGTATCTGGAGAATAGGCACAAAAAAAATGATAAAATAGTCAAATATTGTTAATATTATAAAATTTTTGAAATAAAATAAAGGCTATTACAATATATTTGCGATAATGTTGAAATTTTACTAAAATGTTTGCGTACTTAATCGCTTACTCACAGGAAATCAGCTCCGTACACATACGCTCGAAATAATGTGACAAATATCGAATGGAGCAAATAAATAAAATCGTTTTGGCGCTATTTATAAACAATGTTTCAATTAAACGCTCCACATTTTTTTGTGAAGTTGATATAAAAAGCGGGATCCGTATTTAATTGCGAGTAATCGCTGAGGATTGCATCGCTGTGCTGGAACATTGCGCGAAATAAAAACGATGATACGTGTTATTGAAAAATTCACGTTTGCGTCCTTACCTAACAGAGAATGACTGAGTGAATTTCATTTTAAATCTTAAAAAACGTAAAATTGTTATAACTGTGTCTGACAGCAGAAGTAGAAGTAGAAGTTATAAAGACTTGAAATAGAAGAGCAACCAAAATTTTTGAAGTTTTTTTAATGCTTTCCTTGAAATTCGGTAAATTTCTTGAACAGAACGTCAGTTAATTGAACCCAAGGTTTAGGTTTTTAAATTCTGTAGAAGTAAATAAAGCGATAATTTGTTTTATTACAAATAATAATAAAAAACAATGTAGCATAACTTCTAGTCGTAGTAACTTGAAAAAAATGTTACTCTATCGTTTGCTGGACAGAAATACATCAGATAGCTAATTGCTAATCTCGCTTGCACAGTGCACATTGTATCTATACACAAACACTAGATAAGGTGTCAAAATAATATACTCATCCGACATAAACAAAAATATCCTGTGTTATGTACGTACAGTCTCTTGAAACAACCAATGCAAGTGAATTTCAAATAGAACATTTCACAATAAACACGAAAATTTTTTATAATGTGTAAAAGGCCTAAGTGGTACGTCTTTGCTGGTAGCGAGGCAGTCAACCACCGCCGATGCCTGACCAAACCTAAGTTTAGAAAATTATAAAATTCCAAACTGACCAGAGGGATACAAATACGAGATCTCGCGTGTTAGCCACCTACGGCAAAAAGGTCGTTGGTTTGTTCGGTGATTGAATCCAAGCCCTATATACGATGGTAGAGAGCTCGGCCCACGTTTTCCGCGTTATGGCATCCGTAATATTGATTTTACATTAAATATTTACACACAAATGCTTTCGCTAGTAGGCAGTCCGGACCCTTATTCCATTATTTTCATACGTATAGACTTAGTTCTTATACTGCAAAATAATGGCACCGACTCCTCCCTAGTCATAATAGTGCTGATTCCGCGCTTGCTAAGTGAGAGTTGGTAATGCTATGTTATATGTTGTATCATTGGATTCAGATAACTCTAGAAATTTAAATATTTGAAAGCCAATTAGATCATTAGATTTAAAAAATAATCAGTGGGCTGATTCTGTATCGTTCAATTTGTTAGTTAGCAACCCTCAGCGGGTTGTTCAAAAATATTACAAAACAGGGTTTCTGCCTCTCGGAGGCAAAACTCCTTTTACGGTTCCATACCAATTTGGTAAAAATTGGACCCTTATGGTGAGAATTTCTCCGTCCGTCCGTCCGTCCGTCCGTCTGTCACACTCGATTATTTCAGTAACTATCAAAGCTATCGACTTGAAATTTAGAATAGTTTTAGGTAATAGTGACCCAACGCCATTGCAATCGTAAAACATTGAAAATTGTTTTTATTTTTATTTAAAAAGGGGGGAAAACCGGGGCTTCGAATTTCAAAAATGAAATAACAATATTGAGTGGGGTGTCATATGAAAGGGCGTTACTTGTGTATTCTAAAACAGATTTTTATTTATTTTTATGCCTGATAGTTTTGGATTTATTGAGCAAACTGTCGAAAAAAATACCGTTCTCCCCCCTTATCTCCGAAGTTTATCAATCGAAAAATCTGAAATAATTATGATCAATAGAAATTAATGTATACTTTACAGGAAAAATAAAATCAACTCCCTTACTATTATACTTTTTTTGATAATAACAATAAACCACCAAAAACAAAGTTACGTTTGCGGTTCACCAACAAAAGTACCTACATGTAAATTTTACTCGTAAATTCATGAACAAAAGTGATTCTTTCAATGTTTTACTTCTTTTATGGTATGGAACCCTCGGTGCGCGAGTCCGAGTCGCACTTGGCCGGTTTTTTATTTTGCATTATTATCGCACAAGTTACCAACCTTATTTGGTATGGTTTCATGTCAACATACCTGCACGCTAGTTGATAACTTGTGCAAAAAAGAATAGAAGATATGATTTTACGTTAGTTAGGGTTTGCTATACTAACGCATTGAACGATATAGAATCAGCCCATAGTGTGTATTTGGCTAGTTTATAAGTAGTTTTGTATATAAGTAGTAAATGACTACTAAGTGAAAGGTAAAATGCCGACGTAGCAAAGGCAACGATTCAGAAAAATATGTATAATGCTATACCTCGGGCCGGGACCTTATTAAATCTCGGTAGCAGTTTAAGTTCTCCTACCGCCTCCCTACACACTCACATGGCCCTCACATAAGGACGCATAAAAACGACGATAACCATAGTCGAGCGTTGTTTAGAGTGGCCCGACCGGCGCGAGCGGCCGACACGCATCAAATTCTATCACGCTCTCTATAACGCCAGCTTCTATCCCTGAGTCAGCTCCAACTAATACTCGTAGTATATTTGGCTTTGTAGTGTCCCGTGCAAATAACACTGCTGAGCAAAACACTGATTATTATACGAGTAACAAGGCGGGGCCACCAATGTTTTATTTGCGCGCAAAGAATATCAATAAAATGTTAAATTATATTTATTATTAACATAGAACAATGAGACAAGATAAACGTCTCAGTGGCAATAAGCAAGGCTGGTTTTCTTGCTGTAGCATAGAAGTATCGGGTATGCCGATTGGACAGTTTTCACACAATTAGTGAAAACTGTCTAATCGGCAGCGACGTTCAGTTGAAACTAAGGTCTACCACCGACAAAAATCTTGTCTCTACTTAAAATGATATATGACGATGGTCCACCGCGATACACGCTCCGATTGGCATGATCAAGCCAAAATAAATGAAATTCGATTTTGTCGCCAAGAATAACTGTCATGCCATTCCACGTCCACACACGGTCACTTCTAACTGATCCGACCGGCAGTTTCATGCTGATTCGACGATAGAATAGATGGTCTACCGTCTACGGCCGGCGTGGCATTAGCTAGTACTCATTTTACACTCCATGATTTGATTGTTACTGTCGTAGTAAATAATAATGTTAGGTGCCGAGAGTGACGCGCGCTCCTCGCATCCAATTAGCGGCGTGATTGCAAAATAACACTATTATTAGAACGGTCTTAGGCTGCGCTTCCGCCCCGGGGAAATCAAACGAGCCACGCGACTCGGGGCGCCGGGACCACCGGGGCGAGGCGGGCCGCCAATACCGGGGCTGAACTCGTAAGCCGCTTAAAGGACGCCGCTGCTTCCGCGACTTTGTGCCGACGACTTAATTATAATGATCAATCGGTAATATCGACGAGACATGGACTGCCGAACTGCTGACTTATCCCGCACTGCATTGTTATCTTATTTTACTAACAAGTTGTTGCTTCGCCTGCGTGAGTTTAGGTTTTGCATAAATTCCATGGGATAATATTAGCAGAGATAGTAAAAAAAATTGGCATAAAAAGAAGCCTATTTATATCTCACAATATCATGTACAAAAAGAAAAATATTGCGAAGAAACCTCAAACGCGCTGTAAAGAATGTTGATAATGTCGTGGTCTTTTGATTCGCATGTTATTACATTCCCCTACGCGCCGTAAAGAGGTTCTTTTTCAAATTTTCACAGGATCATTTTAAAGGTTCACCCTTTTTAAACCGTTGACCCATATTCTGGTTCTTCATGAATTTTTAGAAGCAATCTCATCTGAATCATATTCATATTTAAAAGTTTATGTTTTGGATAATAATAATCCTTTATGCAACAAATACTAAACCGATTCAGATTAAATTTCGAACGTTTGGCCAAATTGAATATGTACCTAGTTGCAGTGTGTACCTATATGTAACAAACACGCACACAAACTTTTGCCAGGAAACACACAGGAAAATATAGTGTTACTCACTAGGGCGAAACAGCGAATATATACAAATGTATTACATTTTTTGTAAATGAGTTGTAATAATATGCATATTGTATACTTATAATATTACTTAATAACTTTATGTTGTTAAAATTTAATGTAGAGTTTCCATATTTAGGTTTCCAGGTATTTCGGCTTTGTCACAAAGTTGCGTCAGAGCGAACTCCGGGGATTGTTTACCGACATAGTTAAAGTTGTGAGGGCGCCCGACCGCGGCCTCCCCGGGGGCAGCTACCCCGACCACTTGTGGACCGCTCAGTTAAACGCCACGCGAACATGACTGCCGATCAGCAATCGATTTTAAAAGAAATCATAATAATATTATGGTGTAATAAAACTCATACAAATTAAAACAGGTTCTTGAAATAGGCATTGTACTTGAAATAGGCTCGTTGAATCTCTATAGCTCAGTAGTGAAAGTGTGTTTTGTGGAGTGCGATCAGCATTGATTGGACTAACTTTGTACCTACTTCAACTAAAAACTTAGTGCTATTTGGAGGGGAAAGAGAATACCAGTCATATTCAAATTAATAACATCCTTTTTTTAAAGACAAAAAAAAATATTAAAGATTACTCGTCTAATAAAATCTAAGTACATTCAATTTATTTTCTTTTTTATCCTACTGGAGAATTAACATTAAAAGTAATGGTAATACAGTAAATGGAGACACAGAGATAATTTGCAAAACAAACAATAGAAACTGAAAAGCCAAGTACGTTATAACTGAATGTCTCTGACAATGTAGCAGTCAATACGCGTAGTACCCGAGCGAGCAGCAGTCTAATAATGTTTGCTGAAGCGCTTTCACTCTCGCTCGATCCGTTTTCATTAGCCGACTGTTTGCCGTGTCTACGCTCACAATGCGTGTGTGTATGTGTGTGTTTGCGTGCGTGTGTGTGCGGTGATTTCCCGCGAGAAGCAGTTTAAGCTCACAAATGAACCGTATCACGTGTACTGTGATTGTTACGAGTTTATCGCGCTAAACATCAACGACAGGAGATAGCATGATACACCTTCATGGTATCATAAAGGATTCTATCAGAAGTTAGTGCAAAAATAACAGAGAAATCTTTACCTTAATTTCAAATCGACAAAATAGTCACCATTAGATATACTGATGAAATATCTTGTTGATCTGTAAGTTATATAACCTTATCTTACTGATCTTTATGGAATATCGTTAATTGCCGATAAATTAGGCCTATGTGAAATAAAGAGCTATGAATATATAATAGCCAAAATAATGAATGCATGTTATTAGTTAAAGTTGATAAAACACATTTAACCTCTTTTTATCTCCCACAGTGCTGGGCAAGGTTATTCTCCAGCATAAGAGGGGTTTGGCTTTGGAGATAAAATTTTCATGCGCCTAACTATCGAAAACTGCTAAATACTACCTCTACCATAAATGAGTTTAATTTGTTTAACAAATTAAAACCTCAAATGTACTATTAAAATTTTAAAATTAATTTCTTGGCACAGCTTCAAATTGTTACGGATAAACCTCTGAACATTTCTACCACGTTGAGCGGGACGACTTACTGGTTTTACAAATGCTAAAAATTGCAATAAACAGAAACACTTGAATCTTGATATAATTCATTTTTTTAATTGTATTCTAAAATAGGTTGGAAATAATGTCATACATAATCCGACTAGAAAATCAAAAGTTCCAAGCATTTGAATTTTATTATTGAATGTAGTTTCGAAAATAAATTTAATAAATCTATATTATGATTGGAGAAAATACACTGTTTAATCTCAATCGAAAGGTCAGAAGGGTACAAGGTGACTTAAGTTGTCAATGTTATGATTGATGGGTGATCCGATGCCGCGGATGGTGAGAGATGGATGCGGCAGGTGAGGGTGAGGCTAACAGATTGATCGTGATGTTGATCGAGCGATTGTCAACATGCAAAATCTTTTCTTTCTTATGATTTGATAGTAAAAATGACTTTCGTTAAAGCTTATGACGCGTTAAACTATGCAATTAAATGAAAGTTTTGTAATCCATGAGGATTTTTAAAACTTAATTTTTTAAACAAGGTAATACAGGGTTAACAGAGAACTCGTAATCAATATTATTTGAAACGGAAAATTTTATTTTTCTCCAAATGAAGTTGGCATGACTGCACGGTGCACACCAGAGCTGTTGAAATTAAAAACGGAGCTGCAGCGCGCCGCCATTTGTGAAATTAGATAATAAACTAACAAACTTAACAACGGACACAATCTTCGACCGGGACGCGAGCCAAACCTTTTATTTTTTCAAACTTATGACACACCATATTCTCACGAGTATAAAAACTTCTCAAGATAAAAGAAACGATAAGATTTAGTATTTTATTGAGTCCCTAGAGTTTCTTACGTTGCATGCTTATTAGGAAAGTGATTAGTAAATTCTCAAATGCGGTATATAAAGCGAGCAGTTTCGGCTTTAATTTTACCTGTTCATCTTTATTTCGAGATAAGTTAAAAGCCGGACTGCACCTAATTATGTATATTTCACTCTAGCGGCAAAACCGTGCTGATACAGTGCAATAAAATTATATGTCATATTAATCGGTTGAGGAGAACCGCTTTAAAATTCATGTCCGAGTGGACTCAATGAACGTTAAATCATTCATACGAGAAAAATTATCTCTTAATGAATAAATGATTACTAAATACTGACCAAATAAATTTCAAAACAGTGGAAAGTTTCTAACAATAGATAGAATAGTTTCAGTCCAAAAAATTTAAGGACTTAGGTACAAGTAGATACTCGTACCATTTCAGTGCCCGGAAGAGGAATATTGAAAATGAGCGCGGTGGAAGCGCGAGGCGAGGGGCGACGGGGTAGTATTGTAAAAGCTCTCGTTTCTTCCTCGCGTGAAATAACTATTACGACTAAATGATGCCATCCATTTCCGTTAGCTTTGCGCGTAATGCCGACACCCGTCGACCCACCGACCCGCCGACCCGCCGACCCGCCGACACCCGAGGAAGATTTGCTCTTCAATGTGTGCTTCCACAAGTCGAACAGTGAGGGCACTGATTGGTTAGTTTTTTTTTAATAATAATATTAAATAAATAGTGGACAACATCACATACATTGCTCCGATCCCTTAGTAAGTAGCTTATCCACTTGTGTTAAGGAAATCAGAAACAACGAAGGTACCACAACACCCAGACCCGAGACAATGTCGAAAACTTATTTTTCCACATTGCCTTAACCGGGGATCGAACCCGGGACCTCAGAGATGGTGGCACCTTGAAAACCGGTACGCTAACAACTCAACCACGGAGGTCGTCAAATTTTGTTTTTTTTTGGTTGTAAAGTTTGATTTTTATATGTCAAAAAGTAGGTTTTTATAATCTTTCTCCATTCAGTAGATGCATTAGCATGATGCAAGTATGAATCTGATACTTGTAGGTAGGTTCACAGTTCTGCAACCAAAGAGGTCCAAATTGATGCTGAGAATTGTGTAAACATAGTGTGGAAACTGGCATCCCTCATGCATGCGACGGTTCGTATGAAGCCTGACAAACCACAAAAGAGGTTGAGACCACATGTTGGATGGTGGTACCGTGTTACGCAAAGTATTAGTGTGCCGCGACTCGCCTCGCTCCGCGGAGAAGTTTACACGTTAAATAATGAGCCCGAAGCGCTTAATGTTGCGAGACAATTTATTATAATTTACTAGCTTTTGCCCGCGGCTTCGCCCGCGTGAATTTCGGGGTTTTACAAATCCCGTGGGAGTCATGGATTTTCTGGGGAAAAAACAGCATACCTATGTGTTAACCTAACTTCAGAAACACGATTGGATAAAAATTTCTCGCCAAAAAGTTTTCCCAAAAATTGCTCCAAAATCTCAATTTTTCTAATTTCCATCGAAAACTACGATGGACATAATTGTAATTTTTGTTTTAATGTATCGGTAAATAATTCCCAAAAACGCTCAGAACGACATTTACATAACTGGCTTAGTTTTTGAAGTAATTAGGTAAAACAACCTTTTTCTGTTATATTCTTCCGCAACGCTGCATACTAACCTAACCTAACCTAACCCACCAACGTATTCATAAGAGTGAGAAGGACGAAAATAAAATCAACGTATCCGCTTAAGAGTGAAATAATTTCAGAACCTTTACCTTAAAGGTATCCATTTTCGCATTTATAGCATAATTACTATCACATAATCTATTGCTCAACTAAAACACATATTTTTAATAGCGAAACAGTTCTAATATCAGAAACTATACAGGAACACCTTTTTAGCATTATTAACCTGTATCCCATTGCTTAACCAAAACACACATTATAAATAGCGAAACAATTGTACTTTCAGAACCTTTATGGGTAGGTACCCATTTCCACATTTATAGCATTACTAATTACTTTACCATATCCCATAGCTCAACTAAAACATACATTGTCAGTAACGAAACAGTATATCATATAGGTACCCACTACCCGTTTTCATAGTTATAATATTATTAAACTGTATCTCATTGCTCAACTAAAACACAAAATGCTAATAGCGAAACAGTTGTAATGTCGGAACCTATAATACGGGTACCCATTTTCACATTTATAGCATTATGCATTATTTATAGCATTATATCATTATTATTTATAGCATTATTATCCCTCCGCTTGTTCAACTAAAACACACTTGTTAAATGCGTACAGTGCTATGTTCAGAACCTACATAGTGGCCATTTTCACATTTACAGTGATAATAGATTCAGTTTTTGCCCGCGGCCCGGCCCCGTCAAATTAGCTTTTTCATGAATCCTAAGGGAAACGTCATTTTCCCGTTATCGTTCCCTATTCCAACCTTTAAACATGCTTTCAAGCAAGTTCGCTTGAACAATCTATCTATAGATGTAGCTATAGATTGCTCTAGAAAAGTTGGTATTTTGAGTATCCCACGGGAACTACGGATTTTTCCGGGATAAAAAGTAGCCTATGTTTTAATCCGGGTTATAAGCTACCTATGTTCCAAATTTCAGCTAAATCGGTTCAGTAGTTGAGCCGTGAAGGAGTAACAAACACACACACAAACTTTCGCCTTTATAATATTATATTAGGATTATTCGCGGGCGCTGGCGGGGAAATTACGAAACATAATAAATGCTATTTAAGTTATTAACTATGTAGAATATGTAAATTCTTTGAATATTTTCAATGATAATTAATTAATTATTACTTAGTTCATGTGACAGATTCGACCTATACCTACGAATAACGTGGATTGTATTACTCACAGCTTTTATAACATTTTCCTGCTAACGAAATCAGTGTCCCCATTTACACCAACCAAACCCCACTGAAAGCTGTATTTTATTATGTCTAAGTATGTCGTAAAGAGGTTATTATGACGAAGCGTATGGACAACTTATGCTCATGATCGAAGTTTACACACGAAACACTTTGTCACACGAATCCTCCATTGATTAAATGTTGAAGTGTGAGGCGAGCTGAAATGAACTCGGAAATCTTTGACCCCAATACGTGTGCACACTTTAGTGCAAATTATACAACACGGCAACACAGTTTAATTCGGCGAACAACAATGTGTAGTGCAGTTCGCGACTCACGAATGACGTCATCAGCAGCACAATATGGGGCACCGATGACAGCGCGGGAGTATCGTTACGTGCCATTATGAGCTCGATGACACAACCATGGTACGAAATTGTCATAATTTTCATGGTTTATATGGCCAGCGTGGTGAGCAATGGCCTACCCCTAATATTTTGACTGGAAATTCAGTAAGAAAGTGCGTATGGGGTTGTGAGGAAGTTTCGGTATGTATACCTACTTAAAAATGGGTTGAGACTTGAAACAGTAATTAATATTTTCTGTATTTAAATGTTCGGAGCTTCCACTGAGTTCAATGGGTACTATGAAGATAGTAACCGCGTTGTATTTTCCGCGCGGTGAGGTATGAGCGAAATGACTCCTCCATGTTGACTTCGACCCTCGTCCCACGTGACAGCTATATTGCTGGCCTTTGAATTTATATACGATGCTCTCCCCGCATACAGCCGCGCGGGCCGCAGCGACAGACCTGTTGGTGCGACTCGTGCAATATGGCACAACCTTTACGCATAAGTAACTGGATTTCCTCGCTGAACAGCAAGGTTGATTCGTTGCGGAAAAAATGAGTCAGCCATGTATTCCAGATGAGGCCACGTGTTCCAGATGAGCGTATTTATTTCAGGTTGTCTACGGCAAATGGGACTTATATGTAACAGAATGCAGGGCGCGTTGGAACCCTCGTAAATTTAACTTTAAGTCGACTTGTAGTTATCACAATGCGACAGGTATCATATTGACGTTTTACACGAGCCTGTACTTAGGTCTATGTGAAATAAAAAAAAATTGAATTTGAATTTAATTTTGGCCCTCCAATAAAGAGGCGTAGGTACTTACGACGCTTACCAGATAATATTATTTGGCTCAATTCAAAAATCACAAAACAAAAATGTCTTACTGGATGATTAAGAAAGATGCAGTCGAAAGTATTACTTCACTTTAGAAACTTACTTTCAGCGACAATCAATACTGGTAAAATAAATAATGAGCCACATTTGTACTCGGTTTCCTACAACACTAAGAGCCTGTACCGACCACGCGAGCGATGCATCTTATCTTGCCGCTACAGGAGCTCACCTGCGTCGCACGCCCACTCCCAGCTCAATGCTCGATGCATCTCATTTATAAACAGTTTATTCCCAACCGGAGCAGCACGCGCTGCGCCGCTATAATTCACCCATTTATTCACTTTTTGCAATAAATCACGCTCCACCATTCCTCATCTCCAGCAGTTATTCTTATTTCCGTGACATAGATTTCAGAATTTACGGCCCTTCTCTGAGCTAGTTGAACGTATCTTCAATTACACAACTTCAGTAGCGACCGTACCTCATCTATTGACATCGTTTGAATTAAATCCTTTGAGATAATATACCTATTTGCAGTTAAAGTTGATTAAATGTGGCAACTTAAAATATGTGTTGGGCCAAGAGCACATGACAGTGCGTTGTATATTGTAATGCTTAGTTGAAGGACGCGCTGTATCTTACATGAGCAGGCGTATCAGATAATATAAAGTATCATCAAGTAAAATACCTAACCCTAAAAACGCAATGAAAACGTAGTTAGTTACAATTCATTGCTAGTTGCTCTATTAAATATCCATTAACTGGCATAGTTTTATTTAAACTCTACAATTTATAACTTATCTGCACCGGCTGCATCTCACCTGATAGCTGGCGATGCAGCCCAATACGTTGTAGTACTACCTTGAAAGTAACTGTTTAATTGAATATGTAGCTGTCTTCAATAGCTAACGATAAATGGTGTAACCAGCGCAATAGCACACGCTGACGGAGCTTTCGAGGAGCTTTCTATAAATAGAAGTTCTGACACGCTCATAGTACAAGCGGTCCCTAGGCGTAACAGCCTGAAAGGGAAATGTTCCTATTGCCACCAACACCGGCAAAGATATTAAAGAATATAATATCACAGTAGTTTTATTACATCTGAGGTACTCGATTATTCTTATAAGTATTTAAATAACATCAAGTCGATGTAAACAAAACCTCATAATACGATAGACACATCTACCCACTAGAGCGGTACGTGCCCCGAGAGCTAACGCGCGTCAGAACTCAGAACTTTACTAGTCGCTATAATTAGATCGTTCGTCGAGTTACTTTACAAATGGAGTTACTCTCGCGTTTCAATGACTCGGTTACTGCACTAGTACTCGCGCAGTTCACTTGAACTTGAACTTGCATTGTAATGGGAACATCTCCTGAGAATGCTCCCGTGTGGGGCGAAACGTGTTTCAAATGTTTGGTGTGGTCACTTTCCATGCTTTTTTATTTTAGCAATAACATTTTTTGTGCTAATTATGAACTTCTGCCAGAGACCCCACAGCAAACTCAACTAGATATTGTTGATAATCGCTATAATATAATCCTACTTCAAATTATCAATTTATATACCACTCTCTTTCTGAGGTAATACCTACTCGTGCGCTCGACAGTGGCTTGTGGCAGTTAATAAGGGGTTAAAAAGATTGTAAGTACAACGTTTTTAAACACATGTAAAGAATTCACAAAATCTCTAATTTATTTAAATTAATTCTACTGTAACTCTAATTAAAAAAAACACTTAAGTTACAGATTTTATTTCGTTCTTAAGATTAGTAATTGCTTAATTTTGAAAAAATTTTTAGTCACATCCATCTCCTGTACACTCTGGAACTATGTCCTTTCTATCAGATATTGTTTGTCATCAGGCAATAGGTGGGCACAAGAGGCTTTCGGCGAGTACTCGAGTGACAATGCACTCCAAACTTGTGCTCGAAACTGTGCGTCTTGGCGCCGTCTCACAAGACAGCCGCACAAAGGCCGCGCCGCCTCTCTAGCGTCACATGCGGCGAGGATTACTGCCACTCACTGCAGTGCACACTGCACTGTACACTGCATTAAGCACTGCAATACTCTATTATCCAGCCTAAGAGTAGCGGCGTTGTACACTCGATACTTTATTTTATTTTATTTTATTTTATTTATAAAGGAAAACTTACAGCTAAATCTTACAGACTAGTCGTACATCTAATTATCTTACAGCTAATTACAAGTCTTCACAAGTAGGTAGTGGCAAAAGATAGAAAGAAGGTGTTTGAGTATCAAATAGTAGCTGTTAATAGAAGGTTGGTAGAAGAAGTAAGTGGAAGTGTTAAAAATTAGTTATCAAGAAGGGACTAAGGAAATAGAATTGAAATAGTTTTTTACCATAAATTGGCGAACACTATTTATACCGCCGTGAAACAGATCGATCCCAGGGTCCCTGTATAATGCGTTAATAGCATTAGAAGCACGCAGGATGTAGTTGTTGCTTCTAAGATTTGTTTTAGTTATTGGGACCCGTAGAATTTTTTTCTTTCTGGGAACACGTGACGAAACCCGAGTAGGTACAATTATGTGCAGCTTCGATAACAGTTCTGGACTATCAATCGTCCCTCTAGCTAAGTTAATTAGAAAGCATACATCCGCGATGTTTCTCCGAACGTGGAGAGGTACGAGGTGAACATCAGAGCAGGCTTTTTCATAAGGTATCTTTGGTAGAAAAAATTTATACTTTAAAAATCTAATAAATTTGCGCTGTATGCTTTCCAATTTGTTGATGTAGACTTGGTAAGAGGGGTTCCAGACTTGACTAGCGTATTCGAGGTGACTGCGGACCAGAGAGCAGTAAAGAACTTTAACCGTTTTCATTTGTTTGAATGGCTTACTGGAACGCATGATGAAGCCTAACGCTTTATATGCTTTGCTCGTGACAGCATCTATGTGCTGATCAAGTATCAGTTTAGAGTCAAGTAATACACCGAGATCTTTAACTGTATAGGTTCTAGAGAGTGTTTGTTGTTTTAAACTATAGTCAAAAGTAAATGGTTCTCTTTTCCTAGTGAAAGAAATAGCGTTACATTTAGATACATTGAGATCAAGTCTGTTATTGATGCAATACTGGTCTAATCTAATAAGATCTTCTTGTAGAAGGTTGGCATCTGAACTGCTGTTTACTTTACGAAAGATTTTAAGATCATCAGCAAAAAGTAAAAAATTTGAGTTAAGAAAACAGTGGTCTATGTCGTTAATAAAAATAATAAATAAAAATGGACCTAATAGCGACCCCTGGGGTACACCTGAGGGTACTAATGTCCAGTTAGATTTAAAGCCATTAAGCACCACTGATTGAAGTCTATTATCTATGTAGGAACAAAACCAGCGATACAAGTCACCTCTAATTCCTAGGGAGGCTAGTTTAAGTAAGAGGAGGTTATGGTCAATTCTGTCAAAAGCCTTGCTAAAGTCCGTGTACACTGCGTCGACTTGGTCCTGATTATCCATTTTATCCGAAACATAATCGAGGAAGAGTACGAGATTAGAAACAGTGGATCTACCCTTTAGAAAGCCATGTTGTTTCAGACTAAGTTGGGATTTGATAGCAGTATAGCATTGATCATATATAATACGTTCGAATATCTTAGCCACTAAGCATAGCTTTGAGATAGGGCGGTAATTTTCAACCATTTTTTTCGGGCCTTTCTTATGAATCGGAGTAATGTACGCTGATTTCCAGTAAACACGAACTTACAGTTCCTTTACAGTAAATACGAACAATATAAATAGAAAATTATTGGTCGTTCTTAAATACATTAATTATTTGTTACAAATGAGTGGTACATGATGACTGCAGAGATGCAAAAAAATGCAAAATCGGTGAGTAACCATGAAAGGATTTGTTAAACATAGCGCGGAACATTGCAAGAAGATAAAATATAACAATTCATAAAGCATCTTCTTCATCTCCAATTTTTTTAACATAAGAAGCAAGTGAGTAAAATCACATAACGCATGTTCTATGGAAGCTAATGCAAGTGTTAAATAATTACGTGCCTGTTTCTATTGCCAATAAACCTTTAAAATAAAACGCCCTGTATCTGCAATTCACTCCCAAGTCCCACACCATCGCACTGGACACAAATACATGAACATGAGCGTAATCTCTGTAATCAGAACACCGAGCACATTACGCTTCCGCATCCAGACACTAAATGCTACGTAATAACTTGTAATAACTCAGTAGTAGGTGCTGACACTGCTAATTATCTTGATATTAGCTACAAGATGCTACCTAATTGTAATATACGTGCTATAAGGTACTAACTTTGAAGTAAGTATTAGCACAAATTATGTATTAACATTTCAATGAATTATACACTCGAAACGAAAAAATAACTCAATCACAAAGCTAAAAAGATTTTTATTTGACGTACTTACTACGTCGCCACGTACGTAGCAAAAGAAAACATAACCACTAGAATTTTTACATATTTTAGACGAGTTTACAAAAATGCTTCATAGAAACCAGGTTCACCGTAGCAGGAATGTGGGGAACGCACTCCAAATCTCATTGCGCTGCTCCACGCCCGCTATTACTACTTACTGCATTACTTGCTTGCTACTGATACTTCTACACTTCTACCGCGATACTACTTATTACGGCAATTCTTATTTTTACAAAATTGAAATTTTAAAAGTTACTAAAATCAATGCATCAATAATATTAATTTAAGTCTTTTAAATACTCATAAGCTATGCTACAACCTAGTTAATGCTTACAACCGTTGTGCAGCGTAGACATCATAGACGTAGACAACAGTTGTTGATGATTGCATTGTTATGGTTAACGGCGATGTTTGGGTGATGTAAAATTTTATTTAAGATTTTCCCGCTTATATGACAATTTGTTAACTTTTTATGTGAGTATAATATTCCACCATTCTTTCTGAGGGGGTTAGTTTACAATATGTCATCTGGAAACAGTAATCGTATGAAACAAACAACGTTAATGGCTTAGATTTATAAATAAATCGTTGGTTAATGGCCCATAACTCATTTGTCGAATTGCGTAAAATGACCGAGAGCGTCAGCATAGTTGCGGCGCTAGTTATCTCTGCAGCACATGTGCAGCAACTTGCAACTTCCTAGCAGCACAGCCAATACAACAATCACTGCCAAACTGCGATATAAGTTTACTTTACCCTCCAACAGTAATAACCTCTGATGCAATGTGCGATGTCACCGAATTGCTTAGATACGGAGCGCCCCGACATAGAGTGAACACGTTCTAGTTGGGTCATTTCATACTCGTGATGCTTCAGCGCATTAGCACGAAGCAGCAATGTACAGACAAAACCTAATGCACTCGGATAGAATACGTTAATGTGTAGGTATTGTTTGAGTGCAATATAGTTGCTCTAGCAATTGTAGACTTCCTGTCAGCTGGTGTACTTAATATTAACAAAAAAAATTGTACAATGATTCAATACATTTGCGTATATAACGGTGTAACGTATACAAATCTTGAAAGTCGTATTTCTTTCCCAAATTTTAAGAATATTATAATTATTTAGGTACCTTTACCATCGGGTTTCAATTTTTGATTTTACCTTTTTGTATATTTTTGTTTTATTTTTTCTCATTTTATTTATTTTTGAAAAGCTTTACGTTCAAAGAGAGTCTTCAATTTTTAGGCAATAATATTATCTTGGTCGGAGTGTGGTTGCCTAGAAATTCCTATAGGTTGAGTTATCCAATCTTGTCTTGAAGTGATTGATCGCTACACAAACTGCTTTTGTGTACAACTGACAGCCCATCACTGGCAGAGTACCTTGTTGACACGATAAGATAATCACACGAGCCGTTATGAACGCTACACTGCTCCACATGTGTCGGAGGGTAGGTATGGAGGCTGCGGCACAATGGATCGCTCCTTGTCCACACAAAGCCTCGTCGCGGCAGCTAATAGCCCTCAGGCCCATTCCGCTCTTTGCCGCACTCGCCGCACTTACCCAGTGCCCAGTGCCCGCCGCCCGGCCTATTCAGATTCGATTCGGGTACAATACCCTCCATTATTACAGTTCCGTACCTCGAGGGGAAAAACGGAAGCCCTATTTTGCCATATTGTCCAATGCTACTTTACCACATCACATATTTAGAAGTTTAGCGTACGTGGTACCTCACTTTTAAAAAATGTGACCTCATGCTTACATATTATATTATATTGTTTTTCAACTTTAATTCAATTTTACACTGGCTCTCAAAGCAGCAGTCACTATATGGTGAATTTATTAGCTTATTTTTTTGGGCAGCCTCACTGTCTGATTACTATCGTATATTTAAGAACATTGTTTTGATGTAGGCTCACTGTGCGTCGCTCTGTCGGCAGCGTGGCTGTAAACAGTAAACACACAACAATCTCTTTGTGTACCGCCAGTTCGCCACACAGTGTATTTAAACAGGATTTTCAGCTTAGCAGAGGCATTGTGTGGTTCACGGTTTGCAGTAACCACTGTTAAACAACCACGTAACTTTAAATGTCACTCAAAAGTCCAATATCTTACCTAGCAACTAGCAACCACGAACGTTTACTTGTTATCAAAATATATTATCTAACTGTAACCTGTGTTGCCATGATTTGCTCCGGGTAGATTTTAGAGTTTTTAAATTGAGTAGGTAGGTATTAATTTTCCTTATCCTAATAAAGTTTATCTCGCTATTAAGTAAGAAACCTTTTAACGTTTTTAGTATAAGAAAGTGTTCTTTTATAATATTATGATTTATGAGATCTCAGAATAAAATACAAAATTGCTGATTCACTATTAATATTGAAACTCGACTATTCACTATTAATATTGTCGACTCTTCTCATTATGACACTGCACCGCTCGCAAATACACAATTTTTATTTTCTGTATTTCACGCCATTAAAACGAGAATCCTATTTTTTTAATTAAATCCTGGACAGGTCTACAGAGTTAAAAAAAGATTCCACATTTACGCGTAAATGTTCCTCATTTATAAAATAAACTGAAATGCAAACGAAATTGACACTGAACAAAGCCAAAGAGAAAAAAATTACTTACTTAAACTTTAAACCAAAAAGCTTCAAAAATCAAAGCAAAGCAAATATAAATTAGTGTCAATTCTGCTGTGCAAAACTCTAATCTGAATAATAATTTTACGTGTTCAAAAAAGTGTAATTTTAAAATAGATTTTAGGTATGGAAATAGTAGTTTATGAAACGGATGCATAATGGGGGGTATGAAAACATGAGTGTGAGTTTAAAAAACGAGCCGCAGGCGAGTTTTTTAATAGTATCACACGAGTGTTTTAATACCTAATTATGTAGAGTTTCATACACTACTTTATCTACGCTCAAATTATTATAAATCCAAACCATAAAATCTTGCTAACGTTTGTCGTAAATCCTTCACTTTGTTGGTAAAAGATTGTGGGTCATTTTTGTTGCAATTACTAAAATGTCAGGTGGAGTTAAATTTTCTTGAGTAGGTTTCACTGCTAGACATTTTTCCGCGCTAAGTTTTGACTAAGTAACAAAAATAACACGTCATTGAAATGTTAAAAGTTAGGTATGGCGCCAAAATTCAGTTGTAAACTGCGTATAGTCTGTTAAAAAAGTCATGAAACAAAAAAGAGTAGAAAAATATTTATACAAGTCAGATAAAGTATATTTTTAGTGGATAATTAAATAATCAAAAATTATACATAATTCTTTTCAATATTCTGTATGAACACACTTTTTAATCAGTCATATAAGGCAGGGAAAAATTATTGTTTCCGTGAATTATTTGCTGTCTATGGTCGACTATGGTCCATCCCATGACTACCAACTAAATGTTGTCTGTGGACTCCATATATAAAAAAACTAAATTGAGGATTGGCTTTACACTCTCTTTTGGCTATGACGACCACAGAGAAAAGAAAGTTATTCCCTGGTCTGTGATGACGACACATAAAAATACAGGAACCCAGAGCCGAGTATCGTAATGGAAATTATTCAACTATCTAGAGATATTTCCATAGTAAGTACAGCGATGTTATAATGAATAACTTTTTAATAATTATAGAAGTCTGTGAATAAAGTAGGTCAATATGTGACACATTTTGATTTCATAATTCAAGCTTTAAGCAATGAGCGTAGATAAACATAGTTTCGGGATTTTGCTTAACAGACTGATTGACATTGACTTCAAATATCTTCATAGTAGTTTTCCAGTCAAAATTAAACATGAATTAAACTATCAATATTTTATACCAGTATTTTTCCGCAACTTCATCCGCATGAATGTATGTTTTTAAATAAAATCACACAATGAATTAATTAATATTATAACTTATACCCAACCACAAATAAGGCATTAAATAAAGCATTAATTCATTTCATCCATTTTTCAACAAGTAATTTGTAT
This sequence comes from Coenonympha glycerion, assembly GCA_963855885.1. Classification (NCBI taxonomy): domain Eukaryota; kingdom Metazoa; phylum Arthropoda; class Insecta; order Lepidoptera; family Nymphalidae; genus Coenonympha; species Coenonympha glycerion. The sequence goes on along the minus strand of OY979638.1, from coordinate 75,534 downwards.
AAAATTTCCAAAATAATTTGTCTGTTAGCTGTAACCTCAATTTTTCCAGCTTACAGTGTAACTTTACGTCTGTAACAACATTAGTCGTCACCTAAGGGGTTTTTTTAAACAACTGGGGATTGCATTTACGCATCATCTAAGGGTTGACAAAACATTTTCTTTCTCTAGGCATCTTGTAAATACGAGTAGTCAGGCTGATTTGAGCGTATCTGTATTATATACCTAAGGTTGGTAAAAACGGGTGAATCGCGAGGGTGAGGCGCGTATCGCAGGCTATTTTAACGCTAGCATTAGCGTCCGTCTATTGCTGTCCGGGGCCAGTAATTTGTTCCCGGAGAGTCCCGGGGTAGACGTCCAACGCTGGCCGCTTCAATAGAGCAATTTATGGCGGCACGCGTTATCGCGCCGCACACCCTTCGCGCCACGGATTATACTTTATAGCGCCGTATAGCGCTACACTGAGGAATTATAGCGCTAATGGCTAATTTGTACCTCAACTTTATTATGATAAGTGCGGTACTTGATAACTATTAACGGTAGATATCTGATACTAAAAAGTAAATTAAGTTCTCTACGGAAGTGTAATCCTAGTCAGATGTCTGCGTTAGAAGCTTTTTAATTGATTGAAGGAAGTTTTGGTTTACCAGTGAACAAATTAATTAATGATTGCTTAGTAATGGTAACAAATTGCACTTAAACCACATCTGAGTTGTAGATGATTTATTGCCTTGAGACTCCCCCGACCCGGCCTGGTTATCCACGTTATGAAGGATTAAAAAAATTATTGGTGTGTTATTATGTAGCTAGGAATCAAGCATCAAGCAATTATGCATGAAGTCGTGCTGTGCTCTTTCTTTATCAATGACTGATTTTTTCATCAATGAGTAACTTCAAACAAAAAGAAACCAATATTACTTTTGTTAGAGGCAAAATACCTAAATTTGAACCTAAATTGAATCATATTAACAGGTTTAGGTACAGTATATTTATAGCTATATGCTATACATGTAGATACTATCCAGATTTGTCCTATTAGAGATAGAAAGACAAAATATATGTCATCTTTTAAGTAGGGCATATCTGGCTAAAGTAAGCTACGGCACAGCGAGATGCGTGCCGGAGCCGGCACGCGTCCACGCTCATGAATATGCAGCGCCCGCCGCGCCGCGACGTGCGAGATCGACGGACATCGGCTCTATCTAATATTAGCACTCGTACCCACGATCACGTCATGTGCGCGGCTAATCCTAGCACGCGCCCCGCTACCATGAATATTCACACAGCGTGGCACCGATCACACGATACCAGCGACATAAGAGCCCTGACACAAAAGCAAGATGCGAAATTTTGTAACACCGCATCGAAAAGTGGCGTTTTAGACACGCATGATATATGATACGTTTTTGTTTTCCTCCTGCATATACCATCCAAAGTTCTAACCGGAACACAGTAGGTTACGCAATGGCTACTTCACGGCAGAATATTTGACACTGCGATATTAAATAAAAATTTATGTTTATATTTCTGACTGTGGTTTTCTCTATATCGACGATAGTAAAAAAAAATATTTCCCGTTACATCACGAAATACTTCATTAAGCTTATACTTTGTGATCATTGCAGTCCAATATAATTGAATATCGTAGTTTCTCTGATAATATCCTAGCTGGTTGTGCTGTTTGTCAACAACAGCACTACGTGATCTGCCTTCTTGGCACGTCCGCGCCCTCTCTTGTCTCTTGTCTTTACTTCGCTCCACGAACTTCCCTCACAACTATAATTAACAGCTATACTTATTGGAGGTGATCAAAAAACTTGGCTGCCGGCATCGAGTAACAGTACATAATATATCAATGGCTGCTGGTATGAAAATGTTCGCGAAGCTCAGACGAATAGGTAACTAGTGTTTATTGTTTTTGATAAAATATCTAGATGACTAATCTGCATTGTGCCTTTGGAAGCCAAAACTTATTACTTTGTGGCGTAAGTAACGTAAGTTTTATCACTTTTTTACTTCATGTTAAGTGACGAAGACAATAAAGTCAAGTATTTATAGCTATCTGACACTTATCTGAAGGTGGTGAAACGGTGGTGCTTTGTTGGATCAAACCTTTAACAAATTGGCAATAATTGTAATTTATTTGGCATTTTATCTTCCTGTTCTTTACACACTTGAGCTGAGCATTATTAAAGTTTGAAGGTTAACCTGTAGTAAGGGGAGTACGGATGATATTTGCGAATTCTACTGCTAAGTGGTAGTACGGTATGCTCGTACGTATGTGTATAGAAACTGTAATATAGCGCGTCGAGTCGCGTTAGTATCCCGCTGTACACGCGCCGATTGAATTGCTAATATACCACCGCTACATCGCACTCAGCTCCAAGCCACTGTACGCTGTACGGCGAAAAATAACTTGTGTCAGACATGGTGCTTCGATGCTTACTGTTTAATTTAAACGATGGTAGGAATATGGGATATCGGTTGAAACACTTAAGAGGCTACTGACCCACGATGTCTCCCATACAAACGTAATACCAAAATCATTTGTAATTCGTGCAAATTTCGATCATGTTGTGGTATTATTCGGGTTCATATAGTAATGATCTATGCTCCTGGCCATATCTGGTTCCGAAATACTTTTGTTAAACGAAATTGTAAATGAATTTAGTTTAGCTTATTTTTATGTCAAAGAGGACACGTTTTCTGCTTATTTGTTTTGTAATAAAAACAACACTATCTCACGTCGCATTAGTTCAGGAGCACAGTTTTTATTGTCCAGATAAAGAAAAACACCAGTTAATAAAGAAAGTTACAAGTTTTCATTCACAATTTTAGGTATTACGGAACTCGACCAAAGTTATAAAAATTTTGATCAAAATTGACTATTATTTCGGTTTAAGGAAGTATTTCCAAACCAAATATAGACAGGAGCATAGATTATTACTATATGAATCCGAATAACACCACAACATGATCCAAATATGCACAAATTACTAATGATTTGGTATTTTGAATGAATGGAGACATCGTAGTTCACAGGCCCCTTAAAAGAATATATTTTAATTATTTATTTTCAAAATTTCAATTTTCTATCATATTTCACACAAAAGCAAGTTATGTGTGCGTTTATTAATTTTTGTTTATTTATAAATTGTTCTATTATAATTTTGGGTTCCAAAACTAATTTTTCCTTCGTCTGTAGCATGTCGGAGAGAGCGCGTAGCAATTTCGTAGCAACACTTCGTGCATCTACGGCATCGCCTACGCCTAATACGCCTACGAGCTTATGTAGAACATTAAATTGTCGAAGTATGTAGCATTTTCGTCTATTCGCATTAATTTGGTAGTTAATCCAGTTGACCGAACTACTGCAACTTTTAAGTAAACCCATAATTTTACCTTAGCTACAGTGTACAATCACCTTTGGAGCAGAGCAGGTACCTTATTATTCCACTGCACTACAATTTAACACCGCCAGTTACAAATTCATTACTGTCCACTAATGTATTTGAGTGTTAGTGTATACAGTGTTCGTAGTTAGTGTACACAGTGCTGGTGTACCACGGGATGCGCTTACTGCAGCCAAAGCCATCCGAACATGAGTGTACTATCGCGGAAAGCTTATCTGATTTAGCATAATTGTATATCAAATTATTCAATAAACATTATAATATGGCTGCATAATGGATTAAATGTTTGATAATTTCAAACTGACATGCTGGCACTCAGTCTACATTTATTCACAATATCTTTGTAAATATCACATGTATTGGTATTTACGTAGCGTATTTCGTCATTGGTATTTACGTGGATTTCCTATGCTGTACACCTACAAGCGATATTTTCTATACGTAGTAATTTTCAAACATTATTTTTGGTTCTTTCTCTTATTTCTGCGTCAGTGTAAGTTACCGTAGCGCGGTGTGCGGCGTGCTCACAGCTCGAGAAGAGCGCGTGTAATTTATTCTACTTCATCGCAATACGTACTCCTTTCGCGCAAGAATTCCAATATCCTCGTGTCCTTGTGCTGCGAAGCTACCGAGCGAACCACTGTACAATGTACATACTACACTGTCGCTATTGTAACGTTTAAATTTTGGAATCGTTAATTATAACCAATCTCCTTCAAAACGGCTTCACCAATTTTTAGGTAGGTCTGAGCATAGATCTTAAGCTATTTTTATGCCCTTGTAAGGGAACACAATGTTTGCCGAGACCGATAGTGAAATATACACGAGTAGGTACCTGTATAAGAAGTCAAATCAAGTGTTGAAGCTAATAACAGCTCACCACCATATTTACTCGTATATTACCCTCACTTATTTACAGTTAACTAATGCTTTAAATACTTTCATGATGTATTACTGCTAGCCGCGTAAGTTGTCGACAACGCTGCAGCGGTGCTACATCAATTGTTCAACTAACACTAGCAAAATCACCCTACAGTCAAAAAATATCCCAAATCTGAGAACAGACCTCAAAGGCATATAGGTCCTAACAAGGATTAAGAACTTATTTACACAACGCTGCTTATTAACTAACGAGTATACACAGGGTACAACACATATTTTTTCAACAAGTATTTATTGAGCTGAGTGGCAGGTCAGAGCGAGCTCAATACTCTTCGAGTACAAAAAAATTACTGTTCATTTACCAACGGCTGTTTATTTATTTACGATCAGTTTAGACTAGTATTCATTCTTTTCAGGGCGTCTGGCGTGGTGGCGCCCCGGGGGATGGCCATGATGTGCTTCTCTTAAACTGAGTATTAACATAATAACTGTATTCTTTACAGTGTCATTAATCGGTTTTTTCATCGGCAGGTGCAGTATATAGGTACCTTTATTTGTAAAACTCGATTAAAACTGTTCGATGATATCACGTGTACAGGGATCGATGCCCCACTTGGCGCGGAATCAGATTCGCGCTCATTTCACTAAAAACTTAATTGCCTTTGACTCAAACACCTCGCCGCTGCCTGGACGATGACGTCACTCACTTGCGAAATTGCGACGTATTATTATTATTATACTCTATTGACCTGACCTGCCTGACCAATTGTTGTGACAAACGCCATGTAGGTATAGCATGTCTATACAAGGTGAACTATTGAGACGGGACTGTACCTTAACAAACCCTGATAAAACACAAGCGTTTGTGTTTTAAAATTTCCTATCTCATTATGATGTTATCTCACGCTTGGCGTGTCGCAAATACGCGAACGTGTAGCGAGCCGCAATAGTAAAAATTGGCACTAGTGTTAGTGCCGCGGGCGAAATGATAACCTTTCTAATTGCGATACATTCTTTAGTCTGTCTGTAACTTTTAGAGATTTGAATTGACATTCATGATTCATTACAGTTTAAAAAGACTGTATCAAGAGTACAACTCACATCTTCGCTTGCGCTACAAGCTTGTAATAACGAGGCAATTTAACCAAAACTGCTCTAATTCCATGAGTAGGTAACATTATAAGGCTTCGCGCTCGCGCCGTGTGAATGGCAAACAGAGCACAGCGTGGGAGGCACAGTCGTCGGGGATTATGAGCAGAGATTCACAAAAGTTTGTATCATCTGTTCGGCTATCGGCTTTCGTTCAGACTCCCCCGAAAACTGCCCCCCTCCCCTCCCCCCTTCCGCGCAAACGATAATTCCAGTATAATAATACAACATTAGGATTTCGCGAGGTCGGATATTGGACCGACTGTACTGCCCTCGCACTGCAGCGAAGTGACACCACGACTTAGAGTAGGAGATACTTACGGACACTTTTACAGTGTTCGGCGGAAATTCAACTATTTATACATTTAACTTTAACAATCTGAATACTAATTTTTTCATTGGACTTGTCTAGAAAGCTATCTACCTAATATTATATTTCCAATATTTGTCGACAATGGTATCCTGATATTTAAAATCAAATAATATAATACATAAAACTCAAGAAGTAATGTTTGTAAATATGCTTTCAAAACAGTATAATATTTTAAAATTATTGATGATTAAACGAACTTACCTGTAAGTGAAGTTCTATCACAATTATGTGAATACATTTTATTCGAAAATAATAATAAACACAATCAGGTATACTTTCATTGTACTGGCAATTTCGCACTTTTATTTATTTTGTTTTTTAAAACTGACCACCCTGATGGACACGCTGTCCCAGCCTACGTCCGCGCCATGCTTCATTCTTTAGAGAATATTTAACAAAATTTTCGTATTATACTCATGGGTTTTGGGTATGGGAGGGACCTTATATTCTTATTTTCGAATAAAATGTATTCACATAATTGTGATAGAACTTCACTTACAGGTAAGTTCGTTTAATCATCAATTATATTTCATACATTTTATTCTTCAATAATAATAAACACAATCAGGTAGATGTTTAGAGATGAAAATTTTTGTTAAATTATGGACATTAACACATAGTAAATTGTTTCCTATTATAATAGGAAATAGGTCCTCTTTATACCACAGAAGTATTTAATTAACACAATCTTTTCGTTCAATTCCTGGATCAATAAACCAGTCACATTACAAATAGGTTTAATTTATATTTAGATAGATTATAATGATTAATGATTAGAGAGCAAAAGAGTTATTGCGACAGAAGCATCATCGCTCAATAGGAGGTTATAAAACTTAGGTAACGTCCGTAATGGTTGTTACCAGCAGACTGCTTTTCTGATGAGGTCAAGCAACAAACTACGTGCTCGCCGAGGAAGTGTTGCGTACTTGGTGCTGAGTACACTGAAACGCAGACCTCTCTCGTGAGAGATTATATTCCTCGGCAGACACGTTCTCACGGTGGTCTGCCTGCAGGCGACCTTATGAGGTCGCTTCAACATTATCAGGAGGTTGTCTATTATATATCTTGGTCTAAGATTTTGTAAACGACATATCGATTTGTTTTTCAAAGCTGTGGCAAATTTTTATACTTTCTCTTCAGTTTTGATTATGGTATAATTAAAACTGGTTCGCCCTGAGTAGTAGCTGGCGTTGTATAAACTCAATAATTCCCTTGAATTATATAAAAACAATAATACTAACTTTAACTAATGCTAATGTTTTCATTCTGTGCTGTGTCTACTGCCTAAAGCTAAAAAAGTTACAAGATCAGCAAAGCAAAGTTACGGAATGAATAAACTCTTATTAAGGCCCATTGAGCAATGTGTTAGCATACTATATTGTGTGCTACTATGTGGTGTTTGATGTTAATTTATCTATTCATTTTCGCAATATAATATATATATATATATATTTTTTTTTTTATTTTATTTGACCCAAAATCATCAGCAGAAATTAAACTCAATGCCGAATGATAACAAGTAATCGTACCATATGCTACGTCGTTAACAAGTTGTTCTGTTGGAAATTACGAGGTTGACTTATAATGTACGGATTGTACGGATCTCAGTCGTTATTAAAGCAGTATTGCCACAAAACTTTGTAAATAACACAAAATTTTTGAAACATATAGATTATTAAAAATTCCAACAAAATGTCCTTTTTTTTTTTTTTTTTAATGCCTTCAGAGAACTTCCTCCAGTAATTCCTATGAATTGTGGTTCTCTAGGGAAAGACCATATTTATTTATTTATCATCAATAAATGTACTATAAGAAGTAAGTCTTTTGACACCTTATGTAAAAGAAGGAAATCCAAAGTTGTAGAGGTCCTTAGACGATGTATGTCTAAAGCATTGTCTATAATAGTATTTTTAAGCATTCTACCTCTAGAAGAATGTATAGAAGAGCAAAGGTAAACTTGGTGTTCCAAAATGTTCAGAATGCGTCTGTTTCTAAGACGTCTGGGTTCATATTGATTACATTTCGCATTATTGCAAGAAGCGATAAATTCAATAACTGGATTGAACTCTTTGAATAACTTTGAAGTATATAATTTTACAGCGATAGCTTAATCCCATTAACTGGATGTAACTCTTGGTCAGCTTTTGATTATCTTTAATTTCCATATAAGAAACAATTAACCCAATCGTTTAAATGAGGATATTTGATATCCTCTATGCAACTGATGTAAATCATGTGTATCAAAATAGATGTATCGAAAAATATGGCCATCAACTCTGTAAAGAGGTTTCGATTCATCTTAACGTTAATTATTACAAAAACAAAAATCCCTCTAATGAAAAGAATTAGTCTTCATCTAGACCGGGAAATCGTGTGAATCACTAGTTCAACCTTTTAGGTTTAAGGGAGTTAGATGACTTAAAAAATGTTTTGTAACCACTGGCCATCTGATAGGATAACCGATGATGGACGAACAGCTGCGTCTAAAGTCTAATTTTTCTTACGGGCTACATTTTTTGTTTCTACAGACGTTCTGTGTAACCCCATCCATACCTAATAGCTGGAGAAGTGGACTTTAGGACTTTTAATCGGAATTAAGCTTAACTCTTAGATGATACAACGAGTTAAGCGTATAATTTTTTTACAGAATTTGAATTGTTACATAATTCACGTCATAGTTTGCGGTTGGGTAACGATACTGCCATATCGTCAGAAATTAAAATAAAACCAGGAAACTGAGCATGTTTTGAGGGTAGTAAATAACTTTAACACTCTAACACCTAACAAATCTTCATGAAAAAACCGCGGTAAGTATCTGAGATGAGTCACAACTTCTTTATGTATTTTACCAAGGATGAATCGGTACTTTAAAATAAGATTCTTCAGTTCATAGGCATAAAACCCTTTTTAAGTATTCGCTTGTAAGCTGTTCTATGAACTATCAATTTCAAAGGATTTTGAACTACAAATTCATTCAACGCCTTTAAATTTAGAATGTATCTTTTACCACGTAAGATTTTGAGGTTAGACACATCTTAACTATAATCGAACATACTTGACTCACTCCCACATTATCTCACCCAAAAAAGAAATGTCGATTGTCAAAGACATTTGTCGCTTTTTCTTTGTTGTGAACGTGTAAGGCGGTACACTGTGTTAGTGTACGATTTTTAAAATGGTATTATGTAATAATAATTTTTTGGAGCTAGTTCCTAAATTTGTTCAATTCATTAAAATATTTTATTGAATGTACGTACATTTGTACACCTAGTGAAAGTCAAAAAATAGTCTTCACTTATTATAACTCCCGAAATTCTAGATCATGTTATAGATCGTGACGGATTCCTTGTCAGTGATATGTAACCAATAAACTTCAAAATGTTGAAGACAACTGGCATATAGGTACCTTAATGTCTAGCGTCGTCGATGAACCTCGTCCTTGTTGTGGCTGATGCTGGAGACTCGCTGCCACGTCGCATCTTCCTCGCGGCTGATCGCCAATACTCAAGTGTGTCACGCCCCCCCTGCTGGCCGAGCCGTAACGAGAGGGGGCCAGCTAGTTTCTCGAGAAACGAGATTGCGCTGTCCCAGCGGTGGGTGTCGATAGCAAAGTCGCCCGCCGCGTCCTGCTGGTTTCTTTATTTACAACACCTGACGATCAGTAACCATTGAAACTAGTATAATGCCCGAAACTATTTCTCCGAAAAAACATCTGGTCCCGTTCGTGAACTTTAATTACTTGTCATTTGTCGAAACAAAATGTCATTTGTCAATACTTAAGCTTCTTCTCAGTTCAGGACGCGTTGTGGTTTAAGATTTTTATTAGTTTCAGAAAGAATTTAACAATTCACTTCAATGAAACTTTCAGACTAATGGTACATTATACATAATATTGTTAACTTATTGAGTTTTGAGCTAATAGTTAAATTATCATCCCATTACACAATCTGAACATTAATTTTCGAAAGTAAGTAAAATTATTTTCCACCACAAAATCTAAACATTATTGTTGTAGGTACATAGTTAGAAAAGTTCGACGCGTTGGTACCCTCGTGGAATTAGTTTTTAAGTCGTGAAATAGTTATCACTGATAAAAGGCTATTACGTTTAACTGGCTATTCATAAGCCAGGCAAGTATATCAAATAAACTATTTGATTCTTTGCAATGAAGGTCGGCTAGAATTTTACAACTGTCGGGACTAACCATTAATATAGTTCTTGTGACTGAGCGCCGATAGCAATTCGGGATCAAAGTCCGGGAGGTCATGCGGAGCCACTTGTAGTGAAGCCGAGAACAGCGCCACACCGACATCGTCCCCCGTTGGTATCCGCAAAGTCCTTTGAGGTTTTTTAAAATCCTTCGTGTTGACCCGCAGTCAACCTCCAGGAGCATTGACGCATCATGCTATGCTTTCGTGGTATCCTCAACGTGATACCCTCCAAGCTAGCTTAGAGATGCCTGGACTATTTCGCGCATCATGCTATACTTTCGTGATAACCTCAATGTGATACCCTCCAAGTTAGCTTAGAGATGCCTTAGGATTTCAATTTTTGGACACACTTTCGTCAGCATTGATATTTGAGTTGATGTGATATCTGGGAAAAAAGGTTAATTTTCACTTACCCTCTTTCCTCGGAGTCTGACGAAGATGAATGCACAATTATATGATTTGATTTGATTTTATTTTTGTTATAATAATAAATTTTACTAGCGTCTAAGCATTATCAGTATAGAAAATTAAGCACGTTTTAACACTGAACACTTAATTTTTTTTACTTTGAACCTAAATTAACAAAAACGAGACGTGTTTTTGTAGTCGAGTGCTCATTGCCGCGCACAATAAAAGAATGAAGCATGGCGCGGACGTAGGCTGGGACAGCGTGTCCATCAGGGTGGTCAGTTTTAAAAAACAAAATAAATAAAAGTGCGAAATTGCCAGTACAATGAAAGTATACCTGATTGTGTTTATTATTATTGAAGAATAAAATGTATGAAATATAATCAATATTACAAAATATTATAAATAATTGAAGTTTTATAAGCACTTACCTTCATTTAGGTGTCGTGGATACGGTCATGTTTGCTAAATGTAATAAATTCTTAGGACCTTCCCGCAAAGTCCGGCTAAGTAGGTACTCTACTACTACTGATACACTCGGTGTTAATTACTCTACCATAAAACAGTAAAAATTATGAATATGGTTAATTTATTGCTGAGCTTCGGTTTAAAGGCACTGTAAACCGACATAATTACTGCGCACAATGATGTCTAAAAACTGAGTCTCAAGGTGGTGACTACAGTTCAGTGCGTCCTAATGTTGTGATGTAGCCGTGTGAGCCGTGAGCCGCACTATAACGCCTTGCTCATCTAATAAAATTTCTTCGAATAAAAAAGAGATGATACATAATAAGCAACTGTAGTCCCCTATATTACTGTCATCAGTTGTCTAGTGTGCTTCCCACTATGCGAGTGCATTTAGTATTTTTTACTGATAACTTAGACGTTATTCTCTCGGCATTTTAGTGTAATTATTATTAATAACACTCATTTCATACTTCCGCGGTTATTTAGTATTACCGCGAACAAAAGCTAGCTATGTAGCTATTTATTTAGACATTATCTAGCTATGTAGCTATTTATTTAGACATTATTACATGCTTTCAATCAAAGCATTTCAGAGTCTCTACACCGTAAATATCTTGAGGAGAAGCACATCGATTTTAAAGTATATTTATCTTTCCTTCTACAATATTGTGTAGGTAATATTGGTATAACATATTACTAATAGTAATATTCAATATCACAAAACCCTCGTGCCACTCGATATTCCCGCCGTGTCTCCACAAGTGGCGTTGAGCGTGTTATTGTGTGAACAGACGTCCCGCCCCGCGCTCCCCGCGCTGAGGTACTCGCGACTCACAATGGAGGCTCTGAAGGCGCTAATTGATAACTCTCGATGTGCCTCGACATCCCGACACCACCTCGAATGTTTGAACAGATTGCCCGCAATATTGATTCGAGGACCTTTTGTGCCTCTACTGAGACTGACCCGCCTGCGCCGATGCCATCTATATCCATCGTTTCTTAGGGTTCTACATCAAAATGGTAAAAATGGAACCCTTGTGGTGCGCCTGACTTTGTTCGCCGTCTGTTTGTTTATTTGTAACACTTGATTTTTAGTAGGTAACTATTGAAGCTTTCGACATGGAATTCGAAATTGTTGTAGGTACAGAATGGTAGACGAACGACATTTCAATAAAAAAAATTGGCTCTGATATCGATTCGGCTGAAATTTGGAATGGATATAGAATGTATCCTGGATTAACTAACATAAAAGCTATTTTTATCCCGAAAAAAATCGAGGATTCACGCAGGAAGAGTGAATAACTAACGCGGACTTATAGCGACATGTTAACTGAATCTATTCCGAGCAAACAAACAATGCCCTTTGCCTAGTGGCGCTGACCTGCGAGCGAGTCTCAAAATATCCGCGCATTGATTGCGTCGATTGCTTTAGTGGACCTGCGGCGTATACCGTCTCGCAGACCATTCAAACGTCACACTTCTCACGCCCCACCTATTTTCCATCTTTTTAGAACGTTTGCTCTCCTGATGAGTAACACATCATAGGTGAAAATGGAAATATTATACTGTGATTAAGGCATCATCGCGTGAAGAAAGATGGACGTCAGATGAAAGTAGTCGAGCTTGTAGCGTTTGAACTTCCCTGGTGCAGTGTGCTCGGATTAGAGTGGAAGGTCGCGGTTCAATTCTCGCCTCTAGCAATTTTGCAATTAAATAATTTCTAAGTTTACTCAGGGGGTCTGGTAAGAAGCTTCGACCGCACTTAGTTAACCTCTACACAAAAAAAATATAAATAATACTAGCTGATGCCCGCGACTTCGTCCACGTGGGATAAAAACTATTCTATCTTTTAAGTTGGACCAAATGACAGATATTCACGAAGTTTGAACTAAATCGGTTCAGTAGTTTAGGAGTCCATTGAGGACAAACATTGTGACACGAGATTTATATATATTAAGATGTACGTATTTCTGTATCGACTTTGTTTAATTTATAGATTAGGTATGTCCATCACCGTTTATTATAATAGCACATTATATTTTGTTGTATTTTTTTACCTGAAATAAGAAGTAAGTTCTTTCAACATATTCATGAGTTATCGTTTATTTATGGAATATCAGTAAAGGAAATTATTCCAAAACCCTGCGTTATCCCCTTGTCGCCAAAGTAGAATACAGAATGACGTGTTTACCACTTTGGTTTATCACCAGATTTTGCATATTTAGTGTAAGCATGAGAATATAATGGTGAAATAGAAAACTGAGCAACATTAACGATCTCGCAATAAGTTTTATCTTCGCACGCACATTTCACATCAGTAACTCAGATTCTCCTCCAGCTTAGTATATAATATCATAATAGAATCCATACTCGCTCACTGTGCCACGAACAATGTGCCTCGTACCAACTGTACACAATATCTTTGTTTTGCATCAATGTACTCAGTTTATCAACGTAGGGAATTATTTCAGTGGAAGCTGATTTCTGCTCAACGCGTTAACACGTTATATTCACAATACGCTCAGTTTGGTTTAGTTTAATGAAGGTACACAGCTTGGTTTGCTTTATGTGAACGGAGCGGTATGATATAGTCTCAGTTCAGTAATTGTGTATTTTGTAACTCTAGCTTTTAACGGGCTAAAACTGTTACTGAAGACCTTTTTAGTCACCTGCAGGAAAGGTTGAAAACTCAAAACGTCATGAATTTTGGGAAATGGGAATCTAAAATCGCTCAGAATTAGAAACTCGACTGGTTAGAATTTTTTTCCCAAAAGATGCTCTAAAATGTCAAAATTTCATTTTTTTTCGAAACCTAAAATGAATATAAGTGTGATTTTTATAATAATGTTTCAGTATAGATTTATAATAGGTCGAGATGTATTGCGCTCCGATGTATCGGTATTAATAATAACCATAAACTTTTAGGAGTTTACTTTACTTTACTTTATGGTTATCATTAATACCTCTTTTTAGAAATTATGTATTATATCTTTTTTCAATTATTTTCTTCCGCAACGCTGCCTGCCGCACCCATCAACGTATTCGTGAGAGTGAAAAGGACAACAATAACATCAGTGTAGCGACTTAACTGTAGCGAAGACGCGTCGAAGTGTTCGCGGACAAAATGTGTTCCGTCCAAGACATTGGACGCACAACTAGGATACACACTGGGTATTAATTTATTTTATTATTAAACCACTGAAGGTGACAAAACGAAACCTGAGAAAACTTACATGCCTGAGAGTTCCCCAAAATATTTTCAAGGGTCTCAAAGGTGTGTAAAGCTGTTGAAAATCAAATAAAATGATGACTCTAATAACACGTCTCTATCACTGAAAATGTGAAAGCTCTATTTTTCTAAAATATGGAACACCTATCTCTTGATCTGTGGAACAATTCCACTAAGTCCGCAGGGCTCCGGAGAGCGAGCTAATATCGCGGCATAAATTGCTTCGCAGTGCTCGCGCAGTAATACCTAATTACAAAGTTGTCCCCGCGGTCCTTTGCCCCGGCGGCGGCGCGCGGCTAAAAATCATAAGTGTGTTGGCGCGATGAATATTCATACCGCGCTCTGCAGACTCCTCGCCGCTACCCGCGCCCCCCTGCCCCCACCCCCGCTACCCGCCGGGGAGGCGCGGCGGACACCGGACACTTTACCACTTGGCGGCCACTCAACACATCATAAGAACGAAATAAAAATTGGACACATAAATAATAAAATTGCAAAGCCATATTTATTATTCCTAAGTCTAAGAATAAAAATCTTAATATCAAAAGGCCGTTGCCTTAATTCTGGGCCTCTCACTGTCAGTCCCATTCGTTACATTGTCTCATTTTCATAAACCTTTGCACCCGCAGGCGCCGCGACGTAGTCACGTCGGGGTCACCACCTCGAAGCGTCGCGGCCCTACGCACCATTTACATGAGAGAAATGAAAGTAATCAAAGTGGAAACTGAAGTCAATTTAATATTTCAAAGACGATTACACCGACACGGTTACAAAAATGAGATTGAATTTTGAACAAGACTGTCAGCCGTTATCAACTCTAAAGTGTCTTCTCAAATCTCAACCGCTTTACAGCAGTCTGCTCGTGTAAGACGGAGACGATCACCACTCGGGCACGAGTCTCTTCTCAGAAAATAAAATTTGGCCATAGTCCTCCACACTCGCTTAGGGGGCTACACTCACAATGCACATACATTGAAAACATTATTGACAACTAACAAATACGCAGGGTTCCTTACATTTTGCTCTTTCTCGCTCAGCAAGTGATATTTAATTCCCAAATTGCATTCATAAGTAATTGCAAAATTCAATCTTTCAAATAAATCAAAGTAGTCTTTGATTTATTCGACACCCAATCCTTCAACACCTGCCAATTATAACAAGGACCTTACACAAGTATGTAAGGTCGTCGGCTTAACCAATCGATCACAACGCTATGCCTGTTAGTTGTGTGCAGTACAACATAATATTCCACTACATATTAGTCAACAATTGCGCTGTCAATAAAAACAAATTGCATTCCTTCCTCCCTGACTACTTTGTTTAATGTAGGTTATTTCCCGACGAGGACGCAACAGTGGGACAGCACTCGTAGGTTGAGAGCGAAAAGAAATTACAGTGAAGTAGTTTGCCGAGTTTGTGAACCACTCTGCCGCTGCCGACATTCTGTTAACTGGCTTCTCGCTTCTGTTGATTGTATCCACTCCGAACATGTGCATTATTAACATTCAGATTGTTATTCCATTAAAAATGTCATAACCGTTTATAATTGGTAAAAATGTAAGCACAGCGATAGGTATTTTATTAATTTAAACTTGTTTAAGTTTAAATAAAAACGAAATTGAAATGGTGATTTATTTACGAAAACTATTATTATTATTTGCATACAATTATATTTCATACATTTTATTCTTCATATAATAAACACAATTAGGTATACTTTCATTGTACTGGCAATTTCGCACTTTTATTTATTTTGTTTTTTAAAACTGACCACCCTGATGGACACGCGGTCCCCAGCCTACCTCCGCGTCAAGCTTCATTCTTTTATTGTGCGCGGCAATGAGCACTCGACTACAAAAACACGTCTCGTTTTTGTTAATTTAGGTTCAAAGTAAAAAAAAAAAAAATTAAGTGTTCAGTGTTAAAACTTGCTTAATTTTCTATACTGATAATGCTTAGACGCTAGTAAAATTTATTATTATAACAAAAATAAAATCAAATCAAATCATATAATTGTGCATTCATCTTCGTCAGACTCCGAGGAAAGAGGGTAAGTGAAAATTAACCTTTTTTCCCAGATATCACATCAACTCAAATATCAATGCTGACGAAAGTGTGTCCAAAAATTGAAATCCTAAGGCATCTCTAAGCTAACTTGGAGGGTATCACATTGAGGTTATCACGAAAGTATAGCATGATGCGCGAAATAGTCCAGGCATCTCTAAGCTAGCTTGGAGGGTATCACGTTGAGGATACCACGAAAGCATAGCATGATGCGTCAATGCTCCTGGAGGTTGACTGCGGGTCAACACGAAGGATTTTAAAAAAAACCTCAAAGGACTTTGCGGATACCAACGGGGGACGATGTCGGTGTGGCGCTGTTCTCGGCTTCACTACAAGTGGCTCCGCATGACCTCCCGGACTTTGATCCCGAATTGCTATCGGCGCTCAGTCACAAGAACTATATTAATGGTTAGTCCCGACAGTTATAAAATTCTAGCCGACCTTCATTGCAAAGAATCAAATAGTTTATTTGATATACTTGCCTGGCTTATGAATAGCCAGTTAAATGTTATAGCCTTTTATCAGTGATAACTATTTCACGACTTAAAAACTAATTCCACGAGGGTACCAACGCGTCGAACTTTTCTATGTACCTACAACAATAATGTTTAGATTTTGTGGTGGAAAATAATTTTACTTACTTTCGAAAATTAATGTTCAGATTGTGTAATGGGATGATAATTTAACTGTTAGCTCAACAATATTATGTATAATGTACCATTAGTCTGAAAGTTTCATTGAAGTGAATTGTTAAATTCTTTCTGAAACTAATAAAAATCTTAAACCACAACGCGTCCTGAACTGAGAAGAAGCTTAAGTATTGACAAATGACATTTTAAATCTTAAACCACAACGCGTCCTGAACTGAGAAGAAGCTTAAGTATTGACAAATGACATTTTGTTTCGACAAATGACAAGTAATTAAAGTTCACGAACGGGACCAGATGTTTTTTCGGAGAAATAGTTTCGGGCATTATACTATAGTTTCAATGGTTACTGATCGTCAGGTGTTGTAAATAAAGAAACCAGCAGGGCGCGGCGGGCGACTTTGCTAACGACACCCACCGCTGGGACAGCGCAATCTCGTTTCTCGAGAAACTAGCTGGCCCCCTCTCGTTACGGCTCGGCCAGCAGGGGGGGGGCGTGACACACTTGAGTATTGGCGATCAGCCGCGAGGAAGATGCGACGTGACAGCAAGTTTCCAGCATCAGCCACAACAAGGACCAGGTTCATCGACGACGCTAGACATTAAGGTACCTATATGCCAGTTGTCTTCAACATTTTGAAGTTTATTGGTTACATATCACTGACAAGGAATCCGTCACGATCTATAACATGATCTAGAATTTCGAGAGTTATAATAAGTGAAGACTATTTTTTGACTTTCACTAGGTGTACAAATG
Source organism: Coenonympha glycerion (assembly GCA_963855885.1). Taxonomy (NCBI): domain Eukaryota; kingdom Metazoa; phylum Arthropoda; class Insecta; order Lepidoptera; family Nymphalidae; genus Coenonympha; species Coenonympha glycerion. The sequence continues at coordinate 57,936 of OY979638.1, read as the reverse complement.
TACGTACATTCAATAAAATATTTTAATGAATTGAACAAATTAAGGAACTAGCTCCAAAAAAATATTATTACATAATACCATTTTAAAAATCGTACACTAACACAGTGTACCGCCTTACACGTTCACAACAAAGAAAAAGCGACAAATGTCTTTGACAATCGACATTTCTTTTTTGGGTGAGATAATGTGGGAGTGAGTCACTGCATGTTCGATTATAGTTAAGATGTGTCTAACCTCAAAATCTTACGTGGTAAAAGATACATTCTAAATTTAAAGGCGTTGAATGAATTTGTAGTTCAAAATCTTTTGAAATTGATAGTTCATAGAACAGCTTACAAGCGAATACCTAAAAAGGGTTTTATGCCTATGAACTGAAGAATCTTATTTTAAAGTACCGATTCATCCTTGGTAAAATACATAAAGAAGTTGTGACTCATCTCAGATACTTACCGCGGTTTTTTCATGAAGATTTGTTAGGTGTTAGAGTGTTAAAGTTATTTACTACCCTCAAAACATGCTCAGTTTCCTGGTTTTATTTTAATTTCTGACGATATGGCAGTATCGTTACCCAACCGCAAACTATGACGTGAATTATGTAACAATTCAAATTCTGTAAAGAATTTTATACGCTTAACTCGTTGTATCATCTAAGAGTTAAGCTTAATTCCGATTAAAAGTCCTAAAGTCCACTTCTCCAGCTATTAGGTATGGATGGGGTTACACAGAACGTCTGTAGAAACAAAAAATGTAGCCCGTAAGAAAAATTAGACTTTAGACGCAGCTGTTCGTCCATCATCGGTTATCCTATCAGATGGCCAGTGGTTACAAAACATTTTTTAAGTCATCTAACTCCCTTAAACCTAAAAGGTTGAACTAGTGATTCACACGATTTCCCGGTCTAGATGAAGACTAATTCTTTTCATTAGAGGGATTTTTGTTTTTGTAATAATTAACGTTAAGATGAATCGAAATACCTCTTTACAGAGTTGATGGCCATATTTTTCGATACATCTATTTTGATACACATGATTTACATCAGTTGCATAGAGGATATCAAATATCCTCATTTAAACGATTGGGTTAATTGTTTCTTATATGGAAATTAAAGATAATCAAAAGCTGACCAAGAGTTACATCCAGTTAATGGGATTAAGCTATCGCGGTAAAATTATATACTTCAAAGTTATTCAAAGAGTTCAATCCAGTTATTGAATTTATCGCTTCTTGCAATAATGCGAAATGTAATCAATACGAACCCAGACGTCTTAGAAACAGACGCATTCTGAACATTTTGGAACACCAAGTTTACCTTTGCTCTTCTATACATTCTTCTAGAGGAAGAATGCTTAAAAATACTATTATAGACAATGCTTTAGACATACATCGTCTAAGGACCTTTACAACTTTGGATTTTCTTCTTTTACATAAGGTGTCAAAAGACTTACTTCTTATAGTACATTTATTGATGATAAATAAATAAATATGGCCTTTCCCTAGAGAACCACAATCCATAGGAATTACTGGAGGAAGTTCTCTGAAGGCATTAAAAAAAAAAAAATATATATATAAAAAAAAAAAAAAAAAGGGACATTTTGTTGGAATTTTTAATAATTTATATGTTTCAAAAATTTTGTGTTATTTACAAAGTTTTGTGGCAATACTGCTTTAATAACGACTGAGATCCGTACAATCCGTACCTACATTATAAGTCAACCTCGTAATTTCCAACAGAACAACTTGTTAACGACGTAGCATATGGTACGATTACTTGTTATCATTCGGCATTGAGTTTAATTTCTGCTGATGATTTTGGGTCAAATAAAAAAAAAATATATATATATATATATATATATATATATATATATATTATATTGCGAAAATGAATAGATAAATTAACATCAAACACCACATAGTAGCACACAATATAGTATGCTAACACATTGCTCAATGGGCCTTAATAAGAGTTTATTCACTCCGTAACTTTGCTTTGCTGATCTTGTAACTTTTTTAGCTCTAGGCAGTAGACACAGCACAGAATGAGAACATTAGCATTAGTTAAAGTTAGTATTATTGTTTTTATATAATTCAAGGGAATTATTGAGTTTATACAACGCCAGCTACTACTCAGGGCGAACCAGTTTTAATTATACCATAATTAAAACTGAAGAGAAAGTATAAAAATTTGCCACAGCTTTGAAAAACAAATCGATATGTCGTTTACAAAATCTAAGACCAAGATATATAATAGACAACCTCCTGATAATGTTGAAGCGACCTCATAAGGTCGCCTGCAGGCAGACCACCGTGAGAACGTGTCTGCCGAGGAATATAATCTCTCACGAGAGAGGTCTGCGTTTCAGTGCACGCAGCAACACTTCCTCGGCGAGCACGTAGTTTGTTGCTTGACCTCATCAGAAAAGCAGTCTGCTGGTAACAACCATTACGGACGTTACCTAAGTTTTATAACCTCTTATTGAGCGATGATGCTTCTGTCGCAATAGCTCTTTTGCTCTCTAATCATTAATCATTATAATCTATCTAAATATAAATTAAACCTATTTATAATGTGACTGGGTTATTGATCCAGGAATTGAACGAAAAGATTGTGTTAATTAAATACTTCTGTGGTATAAAGAGGACCTATTTCCTATTATAATAGGAAACAATTTACTATCTGTTAATGTCCATAATTTAACAAAAATTTTCATCTCTAAACATCTACCTAATTGTATTTATTATATGAAGAATAAAATGTATGAAATATAATTGATGATTAAACGAACTTACCTGTAAGTGAAGTTCTATCACAATTATGTGAATACATTTTATTCGAATATAATAACATAAGGTCCCTCCCATACCCAAAACCCATAAGTATAATACGAAAATTTTGTTAAATATTCTCTAAAGAATGAAGCTTGACGCGGAGGTAGGCTGGGGACCGCGTGTCCATCAGGGTGGTCAGTTTTAAAAAACAAAATAAATAAAAGTGCGAAATTGCCAGTACAATGAAAGTATACCTAATTGTGTTTATTATATTCGAATAAAATGTATTCACATAATTGTGATAGAACTTCACTTACAGGTAAGTTCGTTTAATCATCAAGTATTGCATACGTTTTATAATTATTTTAGGAAGAGCAAACTATTTTTGTTGGATTTCTATTGTTTCAATAAAACTACAAACATTTCTTATGTAACACGTTCTCATTAACTTGTAAATGAGGCTACATGTTAGTTTTGTGTTGTGGGTATAATCACAAAGAATCACTCGAGGTATTGCAACTTCATTTAATGGAAATGACTACAGACAAAGCGTGTGATCATAATTATCTTACCTGGTAGTGATTGAATGGTTCCGTGAGTCTCGTCCCCTCGCCTGCTGAGTGCGGAGGCTGCTAGAGCTAGTCGCAAGGAGCCCGCACCAAGACGCGGGATGTGGGTTTGTGGTTGAGTCCCATTTGTTTATTAACCGCCGACCGCTGTACTGTGTAGTGTACAGCGCGGCAAGCGGTCAGCACAGAGACAAGCAAAGGCGCACACCCTCCTTCGGACGATACGAGGCTCTAAGTAGTTCTTTAAACTCCTTCTACTCACAATTAAAATACTCTGTACTATGAAACCTTAATTGGCGACCTCCCTGACGCAGTAGGTGCGAAACCGGATTCGAGGAAGGTCACGGATTCGAACCCCGATATGGTTCCTTTTGGAATTTTGTAATTTCTTATTGGCTCAGGTCTTTGGCGTGTTTTGGCTGCGGTTAAAATCAACCAATGGACCAAAATGCACCGCCGAACATTTTATGTTAGGTAGGTACGGTGCGATGCTGAGTAGATATCATCTCGGGGTTGATCACCCCTTCCATTTTATTCCCATACATAACATTTTTGGCTGCATTGTCTTTAATCACCAAATGAGATCGCAGTCAACTTACATGTATTGTGAAAAAAAAGTGTTTAAAAAAAGAACCCTGGAGGGCTCGCCATACTACATTATTAAAAAAAGGTATAATATATTCTAATTTACTAATTATTTTTAATGATTAGCTTTCACATTCTTATTTGCATCGCTCGCACCCAAAAATACTTTCTATAAAGTGGCCCTCAACTGAGAAGCTGCAAATGTATCAAAGAGGCAATGGTGTTGTCACCGGGAGCCAGGACCGGCCGGGACGACACAGAGCTCACTCGCCGCTAACGAACGCCACATGATGACGCGCCACTTCCCCTCAGGGTGCAGCGTAAGCCTATTAAAAGCACGCTTGACGTTTTTCGAAACTTCCCACGTATTTCAGCTCGCGTTACAATCCGTGAGCGAAATGCACGCTCGGGTGGAGGACGAGTTTAAAATTCTCTCAGTGCTTGCTCGACAACGCAGCGAGGAGTTCTGTTTGCAGTGTACACGATGTACACGGAGCGTGACTATGCCTCGATTGGTAATGTTTTTGAAAACTGAACAGATTTTACAGAACATTTTTGTAAAATCTTCAAAACAAGAAAGATTAAATCATACACTGAGATACATAGATATAAATAATGAGATACAGAGTATGCATACGAGCACAGTATATAGAGTATAAATAATAAACATAAAATTTGTTTATACGTACTGGCCCAATATTTTATACAATACTATAATTTCGAGGTGGAAGTAGAAATTGCACCGTAGTACTGTAGACAGCTACGAGCGTAGATACTCCGTAGCTAATGTAACAGTGTAGCAGAAGCTACGTGCGTCGTAGAGGCCGTACACTCTACGTTATTCACACTGGTAACTAACTAATAACTTTTATAATAATATTAAATCCCAGCAAAAACATTTTCATGTAAAATGTTGCCAAGACGAGAACATGTGGCTCACACTATCAAAAAGTTATCAGATCTCATGTAGAGCAAGACTTTTAACTCTACACGCCCTAACTCTATACATCCTAACTTTATAAACTCTACACTTTAGTCAAAATATATTATGTCTTGGCTGTTTCGGTACCGTCACATGGGCGTAAAGTGAAGAATTTATTCACTGTTCAGTACTTTTCTAATAGAGTTTTGCAAGTGGCATAATGGACCATGCAAAATTCAAGAAATTTCACATTAAAATTAAATGGTATCACCATTGTTATGGGAAAAAACTTCCATTTATTAAAAATATCCTGTAAAGCAAAGGAACACACTTTTGCAAAGTGTAATGAAGTATTTGAAATCAATGCAGTTAGTAAAACCTAAGTGCAGTTTCTGAGGAGACTCAATACCTATCTAATAAATAATCGTTACTACAGAAACTAGGTATTGTATATCAGAAAAGTACAAAGTCAGTGAATAATATTTTTACTTTACACCCATGTGACAGTAACGAAACAGCCAAGACATAATATATTTTGACTAAAGTGTAGAGTTTATAAAGTTAGGATGTATAGAGTTAGGGCGTGTAGAGTTAAAAGTCTTGCTCTACATGAGATCTGATAACTTTTTGATAGTGTGAGCCACATGTTCTCGTCTTGGCAACATTTTACATGAAAATGTTTTTGCTGGGATTTCACTTCTTTTTGTAAGTTGTTTACGACTATATTTTTTATTTGGTTAATTTCCTTTTCTGTGGTGTATTTCTCGAATATCATTGCAAGGTGGAAATTTGTCCGAATCAAGTATCCCCCCCTCTATCATTTAAATGAGAGAACCCTCCTTGGTTCACCTAGTTTATTTTTTTCCTTATTTGTAGTTTATTACAAAGAGTCCCTATATCAATTTTGAGACCTCTAGCATCAATATTTGCGGTAATTTCATACAAACTTCCATCCCCTATTTTAAGGGGTTGGGGGGTTAAATTTCCAACTTTTGGAATTTTTTTGTTGGTTGTGTGCTAATACTAGCTTATATACCAAATTTCAGAAATTAAGTTTTTATTATACCTATATACTTTTGGGAAACCCCATACGAACTTCCAACCCCCTAATTTTATGGATGTGGGGTGATTAACTAAAAATTTTGAAACACGTATTTAATTGTTTATTACAAAGAGTCCCTATATCAATTTTGAGACCTCTAGCATCAATATTTGCGGTAATTTCATACAAACTTCCATCGCCTATTTTAAGGGGTTGGGGGTTAAATTTCCAACTTTTGGAATTTTTTTGTTGGTTGTGTGCTAATACTAGCTTATATACCAAATTTCAGAAATTAAGTTTTTATTATACCTATATACTTATGGGAAACCCCATACGAACTTCCAACCCCCTAATTTTATGGATGTGGGGTGATTAACTAAAAATCCTGAAACACGTATTTAATTGTTTATTACAAAGAGTCCCTATATCAATTTTGAGACCTCTAGCATCAATATTTGCGGTAATTTCATACAAACTTCCATCCCCTATTTTAAGGGGTTGAGGGGTTAAATTTCCAACTTTTGGAATTTTTTTGTTGGTTGTGTGCTAATACTAGCTTATATACCAAATTTCAGAAATTAAGTTTTTATTATACCTATATACTTATGGGAAACCCCATACGAACTTCCAACCCCCTAATTTTATGGATGTGGGGTGATTAACTAAAAATCCTGAAACACGTATTTAATTGTTTATTACAAAGAGTCCCTATATCAATTTTGAGACCTCTAGCATCAATATTTGCGGTAATTTCATACAAACTTCCATCCCCTATTTTAAGGGGTTGGGGGGTTAAATTTCCAACTTTTGGAATTTTTTTGTTGGTTGTGTGCTAATACTAGCTTATATACCAAATTTCAGCTTTCTAGGTCTTCAGGAAGTACCTAGGAATTTTGATGATCATCAGTGAGTCAGTCAGTCAGTCAGTGACGAAATTTGGGTTTTTTAGACGTCAATAAAATCTAAAGTATAAGACCTATAAAATTAAAACTTTATAGGTTTAATAAGTTCACTGGCGACATCATTTTCCGAGAATTTTGATTATCTGAAATAATTCAGGCCTAAGTTATAAGGGTTTAAAAATACGGCGAAACACTTCGAGAAAAGATAGGTAGTGCCCTCGCGCTTCGCTTGGCTCGTCTTGGCGGGGACACTACCGTGTCCCCAGATTATATTTTAGTTGACTATGGGATAAGTACAAGTTGTCGGATAAGTTTCAATTCGAAAGTTCAGTTGAGTTTTCGGCAAGGAGTAACATGTATTATACGGATAAAACAAAAAGCGAATAACTTTAAAAAAACTTTGCCGTTAAATCGCTGCTGTATCGTGATATTATTAACAAATATTCATGTACTTAGAGAATATTTGTATTGAAATTATAAAAGCTTGCAATATACTATTGATCTTTTGGGTTTTAACTCAGACCAATTATGTTCATAGCTAAGCACAAGTCTCTTGACAACATCAGTCATACTTGCGTGACAAACAATAGTTATTTGTTAGGGCGCAAAGTGGACTTTTGGGCCGAGTGTCAAATTTGAATGCTGAGCGCATTTCGGGCATTAAAGATCGCTTTTCCAAGCGGGTGAGATGAAAATACTTTAATAACAGCAATAAAAAGTTTAGTAAAACTGAGCTCAGAATAGCTAGTCTGCATTGGATAATTTACATAAATTGTGCAATATTTTACTCTACTTTGCTTCATAGTACTCGCAGTAAACAACGAATGGTGTTTTAAGCTGCAAGCGACGAGGCGGCGACGCGTAACACGTTGGCACATAAACAAACACAACAAACTTTTGTTACACTTTTTCGCGATACTCAAACTACGTTTAGTGTGTACTCGTAATGTGCTTTCTGTATGCTGTTGCTTAAAGTTCCTAGAATTGACTCATTGTTACTAGGGCTCAGTTTGAACCTAATTTGTTATTAACAAGATAAAAATTTATATAAAATTATATTATTATTTATAATTTAAAAGAACTATAAAATAAAAAAACGTATCGCGTTGCATATTGCTAATTAATGTATAAATTGTAAAAAAAATCGTATTGTGTCTTGAGTATTGTAAAATTGCATAGTAAAATTAATACAATATTTATTTATGTAAATATGTTCTGATATATTTATTTATTAAGATAAATAGATAGTGGAATAATATGATTTAAATATGATAATATATTCTGGTAGCTTCAGTTTTAGCCTTCAAATCTAGTGCGTAAAAAAATCCACTGTTCCTTTCACAAAGTGATCTTTGCAAATCAGGAAAAACCCTTACAAAGGGTAGCACTAATCATTAGTATTAGATTACTTCTGCTATAGAATCGCTATCATATTATACTAAATAGTAACACGTTAAACATACATAGGTACAACTCCACTTGCTGTGGACGCGGGACATTACGTCAACTGAATATGAATCAAATGTGGTGTACACCGCGTGCGACGTCAGCTGCTCCGTGCTCCGTGCTCGCGCTCGACAGTTAAACTAATTACTCTGCAGTCATGTACACGTTACCATTACCTACCACAACACCCGCGACGTATCTGTAAATTTCTCAGAATAATTCGGAGAACTCGCAGTCAAATCTTTCTCATTCTCGAATAACTACAGACTGCTTAAGTAAATAAGGTGACAAACAGTTGTTGAAGGGAAAAGAAAAACTACAAGAAAATGGTATCTTCTAATCGGTGTTTAAATCCATCCCTTAATGTAATAACCGAAAGCAATACCGAAGCTAAAAAGAAAGGTAAGTTGGTACTTATGTTACAGTGTAACGATAACGATTCTCATTTCATTCTATCAGCATAAATTATATTTTATCAGAATGATATCCTCAGACGTTCCGCGCTCGGAAAGGAAATTAGAACACGTTATCTGGAGTTAAACATTCCCGAGAGCATATTATAATATGTAATAAATTTATTATGTCTCCGTAACGCGGAAGAAGGCAGGGTGATGGCGTGGAGATTATCCCACTCCCTTTCACGATATGAATTATAATTATAATTACCAGTCGTACCTATATAAGTATACCAATTACTGGGACGTATATTCTCACGCCATTCTAGTACCTATATTAACATTAAGTGGAAAATGGTCAGCGAACTTCTAAGTACGGCAGGGAAATTACTCACTCTGGCGCGGCGGGCGCGGGCGGTGCGCGCGGCGCGGGCGGCGGGCTCGGCGCGCGGCGGCGGCGCGGCGGACGCGCTGCGCGGCGCCGGCGTGCGGCAGCGGCGCGCGCCCGCCTCTGCGCACAAACACAACGCGGTCAGCAGCGAGCGGGCGAGGCGCGTGCGGCGCGGCGGCGAGCGGCGTACCGTGGCGCGGCGCGGGCGGCGGGTCGGGCGTGCGCGCGCGGCGCGGCGCGGCGGGCAGCGCCAGCAGCTGGCGGTACAGCTCCAGCTCGTGGTAGAACTCGGGCGACGCGGCGCGCGCGTCGTCCGCGGCGCCCGCACCCGCCGCGCGCGACACCTCCGCCGTCAGCCCGTTCAGCACGAGGCGGCGCGCCGCCATCGCGCGCCCGCCGGCGCATCAGGCTCGCGGGCTCGCCGGCGCGCACATGCGGAGCGCTCTACCGCGGCAGAGACCGCGCAGCCCGCACGAAACAAAAATTAAAAAAATAACGCTTTCCGACTTGTATACTTTTTAATAGGAAAATTCAAAAAGTATCGAAGGAGAAGTATATAGGAGAGCTTTTAGTTGGTCACTCGGTTAATAAAACGATCGTGCACTTTACTGAAATAATATTATCTTGATTTGATAATAAATGAGCCCCATAAAAAAATTATAGTTTATAATATTAGTATAGGCATAAGGATATTATGCTACCTATAGTGGACCGACAAATATAAAATAATATGAAAAATAATACTATGTAGGTCTACACACACTAATACTTAGTTGTGTTAGAAATCTAATACTTTAAGTTTTCTAATACTTTCTCTTATAAATAATTTAATCAAAACTCTATAATTAAGTTAATATTTCAAAGTTTTCCGCGAGAGAAAGTTTATTCGTCGCGGCGGAAGTTACGCGAGCCTGCGGACGACCTCCGACACCGGCGAGAGCCGCGACACTGCCGCCTGCCGACACTCGACACTCGAGAGGCGAGTTGCCCGAGTCCCGAGTCCCGAGTCCCGCCCGACGCGACGTGCCGGGAGGAGCGGCGTGCCCGCTGCCGGCAGCGAGCGCCGGCGAACGGCTCGCACCGCGGGCCTGTTGACGCGATTTTTACGATGAAAACATGCTTTTGCAGTGGTAAGCGTTTTGATTATTCTGGACCCTGTAAATTAGACCTATCATATTGTGAAACATTCTGATTATTTTCAGATGTTAGCGTTCAAACCATAAAAAATATTTGCAGAATGTGGAAGAATATTTTTTTCCACATAGGCCTAATACTCTAGTTCACGAGGGCCAACTTTTTGCAGTTGTCTCCGAGAGCGAGCGACGACGTTTAATCTGATTCGGAATGCCATCTAGAATCTAGATGATTTTTTAATAAAATGAAGTTCAGCTTGCGAAAATTGTATAGGTTACATACTTATACTAGTTTTCACACATTTCCAGTAACATATATGCAAAAAAAGAGATTTAGTTTTTTTTTGCTAATGTAGTAGAGTAGATTTAACTACCTTTTTATCTACTAGTTAAAATTTTACTAAGGGGTCCAATTTAACAATAAAAATACCTTTTTGATGAAACCCAATTTATTATATCCACTTACATATATACCAAATAGTTTTAGAATACAAAGATTACCTAGTATAGGTATAGTAATTTATATTAGATACTATGATATTACTATAATAAAAATATATATAAGTACGTATATTAAGAATAGGTAAATATAAAATCTGTGGGTAAATACAAAACATCAGCATGACACCTACAAATCCATAGGTACGACATCTAATGATGTACCTAGGTAATGATGGAGAAAAGTAAAAACCTTTTTAAAATGTGAATATTTACAATTTTTCTTACAAAATACTCAGAATTTTTTTTTCCAAACAGCGAAGTTACATATTTCTAAAAATATAAGTTGTAGAACTGTGAAGTTAAGACTTCTAAGAGTTAGAAGCTTGACTCTACATGAGATCTAAAGCGATACTAAATAAATAAATTTATTCTCGAATTACTTATAATATAGTCAATGTTAACAAGCTTCCGTAGATAGATAGATACTCGTAACTCTTTATTGCACGCCACAGAATATAAATATAATAAAGAACATCATTACATGCGTAGATCGCTTTGGTACCTAAGTACATCGATTCTATAAGGATTCTATATACTCTATGGAGATCAGTGGGTACATCGTGATTCAGTTTTTTATATTTTCATTTTTCGTTGATTTTTCGTGCTTACAATGGAGCTTACTCAACGTTTTGACAGTGCGCGACATATTAATAAGGTCTCGTCTTTGTAAAAAGATATTGGCGGGATCCATGTAGGCAAGTAAGTATATTCATCAATCATCAATTGAATAACTATACTAACTAAGGCTTTGTCCTGGATTCCTGGTGACTGATTGGTAGATAAACGACAATTTAAACGGTTAGTAAAGAGAAAACAGCAATTAAAAAAAATCAGGGAGTAGGCACACGTATGTTAATAAATAAACAAAAATAAAATGAACATAAATAAATGGCTGTTAATTTTATTGCAATGATCAGCCAAGCTAAATTGGGCCCTGGCGGAGGAAGCAGCCTTTCTGGGTGAGGTGATGCTGGCGGTGTCTCTAGACATCGCCAACGCTTTCAACGCCTTGCCCTGGAGTTGTATCAGGGAGGCGCTCATCGACCATCGAGTGCCGAACTACCTCCGCCTCGTGATTGGGTCCTGTCTGGCGGATAGAGGCTCTATGTTTATAGAGCTCCTGTCTTAGAGCCGTAATCTTCCCGGGTCGGCGAGAGTGTTCGTACTGTTAGGTCCGGTTGCCAGTGGCAAGGAAAACACCAATTTTAACATTGGGTTTTTATTCCGTTTTCGGTGACAGGGAGCACACTAATTTTACTATCTATATACACTATAGGTCCCTGGGGAAGGGATTTTATAGAGCCGGAGCTGCACCTTGAGGCTACATTGCTGATGATGCTGAGGCCGGCAGGCTTAAAACCGGGTCCGTCGCCTCAAGGTTGGCAGCAAATAGCCCAAAAATGCGAACTGATTTTAGATAAAAGGTTCTGTACCTATATATAGGAAAAAACTGATTACTATATTGTGCTGATCAAAAATTGATGTCGCTATACAGCAAAAATTTAGTCTGGTCCGGACTTTCTGCGAAAGGGCCGTATTTGGGTTATAACAGTACGATGTTCCACAGGGGTTTGTCCTGAGGCCACTCCTGTGGAACATCGGCTACGCCTGGGTGCTGCGCGGTGCGCTTCTCCCGGGCGTGGCCGTCACATATGCTACGCCAACGACGCGCTGGTCACGCCGTGTGGAGAGACGCATCGGCAGCAACATTGCTGGCAACCGCTGGGGTCGCACAGATCGTTGGAGCGATCCGGCGTTTGGGTCTCGAGGTGGCACTCAATAAGACGAGGGCACTATTCTTAGGGTAGTTTCGGAAGTAGGGGAGAAATTCCCAAAAATCCTGATAAAAAACTCCGTTATTTTAAAAGCCTATTGACCAATTTTAATGAACAGCCATTCGGGACTAAGCGTTTTCTAGTTTCAACCCTCTTTTTAGATTTTAGATAATTTGGGGCGCCAAAATTCTTGGAACGCTTATTTCTTCATGTTTATCCGGAAGTCTGCATAGAAGGCAATAAATCAGTAGTCTCTCAGGACAAAACCTTTCTTAGTTATTGATGTGCGCAACAAATGGATGAATAATAAATAATATCACGCCAACCGATTTCGACGATTCTTTTTTATTGAAAAGGATGTACACAGTACAAGTTACATGTCGTATGATAGTTGAAGTCGCTCGAAGTGTTTGTTAAAATTTTTATTATGTCATAATATTTTATTTTCAATACATAATCTTAAATATATTAATATTCGCTTAAGCGTAGGTACATAGTGAACTACTGTGACAGTGATAGTCTCGTCGGCGTCTAGAGCGCGGAGAGCAGCGGCAGCAGGCGGCGCGGGTCGAGCGCGTGCGCGGCGCGCGCGGCGGCCAGCGCGGCGGCGGCGGGCCAGCGGTGCGCGAGCAGCGCCAGCAGCGCCGTGGCGGCGCACAGCGCGGCCGCCAGCGGCAGCAGCGCGGGCGCGCGCCGCCGCGGGAACACCGACAGCGCGTGGTGCGCGGGCAGCAGCTCGCGGTCCGCGCACTGCGCGCACGCGCCGCCGCGCGCCCAGCCCGCCCAGCCGCCGCCGCGCCGCGCCGCGCGCTCGGCCGCCGCCCACGCCGCGCCCAGCAGCCGCAGCGCGCCGTCGGCCGCGCGCCAGTGGCGCAGGTGCCAGAAGGCGTAGGCCACGGCCTCGCTGTCGCCGCGCCGCAGCACGTGCTCGGGCGGCAGCGTGAGCGGGCGCAGCTCCAGCAGGTACTCGGGCACGTGCGGGTTGTAGGCGATGGCGCGCCGCAGCGCCTCTAGCGCCGCCGCCTCGGCCGCCGGCGTGCGCGCGGCGTGCGCGGCGCGCGCGCGCAGCAGCGCCGCGCTGTAGGCCACGGCGGCGGAGCGCGGCGCGGGCGCGTCGTCGTGCTTGGCGAGCAGCGCCTGCGCGTCGGCGAAGGCGCGCTGCTCCAGCAGCACCTCGAGCAGGTTCTCGTGCAGGCGCAGCGCCTGCAGCGCGGGCGGCGCGTCGCGCGCCAGCTCGCGGAACAGGCGCGCGGCCTCGCGCAGGCGGCCCAGGCGGCGCGCGCACATGGCGGCGCGGCGCTTCACGTGCGCCAGCACGGCGGCCTCGCGCCGCGCCGCGCCCGCGCAGCCGGCGGCCAGGCGCGCGCGCCACGCCGCCTCGCCGGCCGCCCAGGCGCGCCGCAGCACGCGCTCCGCCTCGGCCACGGTGCCCGCGTCCTCCTCGGCCAGCAGCAGCAGCGCGGCGGCGCAGTCGGGGCGCAGCGCCAGCGCGGCGCGCGCCAGCTGCACGCGCGCGGCGGGCTCGCGCTCGCGCCACGCGCGCGCCAGCGCCTCGTCGGCGCCGCCCGCGCCCGGCGCGCCGAACCAGGCCTGGTGCTCCTGCGCGGACAGGTTCATGTCGTAGTAGGTGAGCGGCGCACGGCGCGCGGCGGCCCACAGGCGCGCGTACTCGGCGCCGCGCAGCAGCGACATGGGGTTGCGCCACACCTTGCACTCGCCGCCCTCGGGCTCCGGCGCCGCCGCGCCGCCGCCCACCAGCCAGGGGCCCAGGTGCGTCAGCGACACCTGCCCCGCACATCACAATCATCGTTAATATTTGAGGACAGCAACCGTTGAATCGAATGCTAAAATGCGAGCACGAGCACTCGCCTTCTAAACAAGTAAATCGGGAAGAAAACTGAAACTATGGAGAAAATTGAACACTGTGCTGTGATAAAATTTCTTACCAAGTAATCTTCATTGTCAGTGGAAATTCAAAAACAGGGTGGAGGAGTTTAGGACAGGTGAATATAATATGGGGTACAGTGCCAAGCCACATTCACATAGTGAGTGGTCTGTCACTCTGATTTTTTTTCAGATGTACAGGTGTGCAGGCATGACCAATTTGCAATCGACATATTGTGGAAGTTATCCACCTATCTGCAAATTTATGTTTGAAGAACCAGGGACGTCTCAGTATATCACGTTGAATGGAGGCATAAAATTTGCCTTTGAGTAGAATAGACTCATTCCAGGAAGTGTACCAAGAAGTGTCCAGATGTTTTCTAGCCAGAGCATTTACGTTTTGTGCACTATTTTTGAAATGATCATTGGAACCTAGGAGTACAGCATCATTAGCACATGAGTCCTTAACTTCATTATTACCAGAAATCCCTGAATGGCTCGGTATCTACACTAGTGATAAGCACAATCCATTTTCATGACAAGAAAACAGAGCCTCCCTGATCTCTAGAATAATCGGAAATCTCGATTTGCTACGGAAAGGATTTTCCTTAGTGGACAATAAACAACTTAGGGAGTCAGTAAAAATAACAGTCTGATTTATGTTATGGGATCGGGTAAACAGAATTGCCTCTAATAAGGCAATGGCCTCTCCTGTAAACATCAACGAGTCTGGAGGACATTTAAATTGTAAAATAATTTTGTACTTGGGGACCCAGCAAGCTGCATCAACACAACTATCAGTGGACAATTTTGAAGCATCTGTATAGATAGTGAGGTAATCGGACCAATTTTGATGTAAGATGGATTGAAATTTAGTGTTTGTGTCAGGGTATCCTTTAACTAGTCCAAGATTAGTCCCTTTGGGAGGGTCGTATATGAGGGCTTTGAACGATGTGTTAGAAATGGGATTAGTTGGTAAGGATAATGAGGGATGAGGGAGACAGAAGAATTTTTGGTAACTATCAAGAAGAAATGAAGACGGGTTATGTGTGTTCATTAGATTCCGGTGGTGAGCGCGAACAATGTGAACTTAAGACCTGAGATAGCCGTTGTAATTTAAGCCAATGTGGATGGGATGAGAGCTGTAATGCTCTGCTGACAAAACGATCACATAAATATTGCCGTCATAAATGTAAAGGAGGGTCAGCACACTCAGCCTGGAGAACATTTGTAGGGGAAGATCTCATTGCACCCAAAATAATTCTGAGGCATCTATATTGAATTACCATGCAATGTTATTTTTACTTAGAATGCTGAAAATTTATGTAGTTCACAAAAAAAATATTTAGCATCTTCAGGTAAAAATAAGTGTGGTGTCTGTGTCAGTATTTCTTAAAGTCATACGATTACTTTAGGGACTTCTAATGAAGGCGACTTGATTCAAAGCCTCCCCAAGTTCACTATTGTTGTCAAAGATGTGCAAAGTCCAGCACCCACAATGCACTGGGGCCAAACCATTCTTGTTCTGAGACTTGAGAGATCTGTGATTGGTGGTGTAACATTGGGACAGTGATGGCTTTTCATAGTTATAGCTTTTTTCTAGGTTTTTGTTAGGGTTTCTGCATCAACATGGAAAGCAAAAATTTGTATTTACATCTTTGTTTTTCATCATGCAAGAGAGTCAAACGGGCTCGGCGAGGAATCCACCATACTGTAGGTCAGAGCAGGTGTAATAGGAGCGCCGGCGAGACTGACCTGCTCGATGAAGGAGGTGCCGTACTTGCGGAAGTACCACCACTCGAAGATGAGGATGAGGCCGGAGATGAGCGAGGAGGTGCCCGTCAGCGCCACGTAGAACTTGGGCGTCAGGGCGCCCAGGAACGTGGACGAGTCCCACATCTCAGACGAGCGCGGCGCCCGCCGCCCGACGCAACCGCGAGCCTGCGCCGAAGCGCTGAGAGCTCTCACGCGCTACGGCCGGTGAGATACCACTTCACTGGAAGTTCTCATTCATAATAAGATATGAATCGATAATCATAAATGGAAACAACATTTTATTAAAAATATAAACACAAATGACAAAACCAAAGAGTATATAATCACCACAGACCAGGAACCGAAAGATCACTACGTTTTAGACAAAACGGACAAAACTTAATGTCAGTAGTCAGTAGGTACCAAATAGTTTTGTGCCTTGTGGTCTGTGCTGTGCTGTGATACCTACAAATCTCAACCATAGACTTCAGTCCTTACACCACAGATCTAGGAAGCAATATGGATGGGGTCCATGCATGGAATTAATAAGTACTTCGTACAACTGGAAAGCTTACTTCAATTAATTTAACAAATAAAATGAACCTTATGCCTTTGTTTTTAAAGTATTTTTTTAAGTAACCAATAGCTCCATATAGAAATGAGCCCGAGTGAGACATCTTTTTTCTTGGTTTGTCCCTCTCGCACAATTGCCATGTGAAATACCTATATAATAATACAATGGTACATACACTCGGCGTCAAAAAAATCGCACCTTTCAATAAATCTACTTCAAACAACTTTAAACCTTATTTGACATCAATAATGACGGTCATGTTGGATATCATTTGAAAGGCGATGAAATGGAGAGCACAAAAACAATTCAATTTATTATTTTTCTTTTATTGGAAAAGCACAAAAAAAAGAAGTATATAAAACAGTAAAAATCCTTAATTAAGCCTTAATTTACAACAGATTAATTACACAAAAAAGAATACAAAAATGATCTTAAAACTAATCTAAAATCTAGTGTTACCCCCCCTTGCCCTGATGACGGCTTCCATACGATCTCTCATGGATCTTACCAATTTTAAAATTTCTTCTTGAGGGATAGTGTCCCATTCCTCAATAACGGCATCTTTGAGTTCCTGGAGAGTCGTAGGAGCGGGATCACGAGACCGAACCTTGCGTTTTAAATGGTCCCATAGGTGCTCAATCGGGTTCAGGTCTGGACTTCTCGCTGGCCACTGCATGACAGAGATCCCAACATCTTGAAGGTAGTCGCGCACAATAATTGCAGTGTGAGCGCGAGCGTTGTCATGCATCAACGTGAACCCCTCGCCAACAAAACTGGCATAGGGGACCACATGATCTTTCAGGATCTCTGTGATGTACCGGTGAGCAGTCAGCGACCCTTGCCCGCGAGCACCTCGAGCCCGGGAGACGCAAACAAGGTCGGTTTTGCCGTCGACAGACATGCCGCCCCAGAACATACAAGAACCGCCTCCATATTCCACCGTCTCCTGGATGCAGGCTTGGGCGAAACGTTCACCCTGTCTTCTGTACACTCTTTTGCGTCTGTCGTTGCAGAAAAGGCACACTCTCGTCTCGTCTGAGAAGAGAACAGCTTTCCATTGTTCGAGGGTCCAATTGACGTGTTCGCGAGCGAATTGCAAGCGGGCTCGCCGATGCTCTGCGGTCAATTTTGGACCCGTAGCAGCTCTTCGCGCCGCTATTTTCCTCTCCCCCAGCCTTCGTCTAACCGTAGACACACTCACGGTTCTTCTGTTAGCTGTCTGGAGCTGCTGTCGCAACTCAACAGCATTTAAGAAGCGATTTCTCAAAGATGTCGATACGATGAATCGGTCGTCTCTCTCCGAGGTGCAGCGACGTCTACCAGACCCATGTCTTCGGACGTAGCCACCGGTCTCCAGGAAACGCTGGTACACTCTTCGAACCGAAAAACGGCTCAAGTTGAGTTGCCGAGCGACATCACACTGCCGCATGCCTGATTGCAGTAGTGCAATCACTTGGGCGGCCTCATCGACAGTGGTATCCATCTTCAAGGGTACTTTTCTTGGGAATGAGCTTCTCGTGTGTCCACTTCAACGGTTGGATAGCGAATGATCCCGATTGAACCTGTATTGACCCTTTTATACCTGCAAAAGGTAGCGCAACTAGCGGCTGTTTAAGGAGCAAAATTGTAAGTGTTTTCTTCTTCTTTTTTTGTGCTCTTCCAGTAAAAGAAAAATAATCAATTGAATTGTTTTTGTACACTCCATTTCATCACCTTTCAAATGATATGCAACATGACCCTCATTATTGATGTCAAATAAGGTCTAAAGTTGTTTGAAGTAGATTTTTTGAAAGGTGCGATTTTTTGACGCCGAGTGTAGATGCAAAAAAGCTTTTTCCGCAGAAAACAATAAATTGAAGGCATAAATATTATCTACGACATGTTTTTAAATAATGCGAAAGTATACTATCGATAAATGCAATAGCATGTACGGCCAGCGCATTTCACGACATTTCAATATTATAGGGAAGTTTTATAACTTTTCCGTTAGGCATCACTAGGTACAATGGTAGCATTCAGCAGCGGAACTAATAAAACAATATGGCGTCTATTTTCTTGCAACTCCACGTGTTTTTTATACTTTCTTAGTGGAAAAAGTACTTTTGATTGTGTAATTGATTGCAAAATGGTGAAAAATATATGTGCAGTGAGTGGGTGTAGGAAATAATCATATTCTGGTTGTAGATTTTCTTTTCACAGGTATAATGACATCCGTGTGAACTAGGGTGACTACACTTGAAACTACTTATCATGGAATTGTACTTCATACCACGCACTTTGTAGTACTCCGTACTTTGTACGAACAAAGTACGTTGGTAATTTCATGCTACTTAAATACTTAACTGAAAATTCATGAGAGTCATTAACTTTAATCGAAGATTTCATATTACATCGGTCAAAGCGTCAATTTGAAAACCAAATCACAAAGAAGATTTCTTTGTGTGATAATAATTTTGCATATTGTGGAATTATTTTAATAATTCTATTGGAAAAATTGTAGTGGTAAACCCAATTAATTTATTTATATATTATAACATAATAATAACAATTTGCATTTCCAGTTTGCCTTTGGATGTAGAGTCGAAGGAGAAATTAATGGTCAGAGGTGACACCTGGGAACTTCAATAGCTAAAAGCTCTGTGGTTTGTTCACTGCATTCCGAACAGAGGCCCAAAAAAAGTTGAAACTTGGAGTGGTTCCCTATATCTTTCCAAAGGTATTACTAAATTACCTACTTAAATAAACAACATTGTATCGTAATAAATAAGTTACTGAACAGCAATTGGTATGATTATGGGAACATATTTTTATGTAATTTCATGACAGATTTTTTGCCGAGAACAAAAAAATGTGTTAAGCGCGATATATACCTGACTAATTCAGAAAACGTAAAACCTGGATCTTCTAAAAGTCCTCCATGTAAAAAGATGAAACTTGATATCTGTACACAGACATCAACATTGCCTGGTACACGAAGGAAAATAAAATTGAAGCACGAGGTAAAAAATCGAAACCATAAAATCAAAAGAAGAGTAGTAGATTAAAGTCACTTATGATTTTTTTAAAAAAAGGTGTAAAAATTATTAAGAGGCATAACAAACTGTTATCCAAATATTCATCAGCAGTTGAACAAAAAAAATCGGACGAAGGCATGAGATACAGTAACGACTTAAAATCTTTTGCTCTGACTTTTTATTTTTCTTTTATTTATTATTAGTAAGTATCCACATTGCTTATTAGATTATGAGACGCAAGAGCAGTGTGTGCTAGTGTATATATATTTTTGATTTTATTTAGATTAGGTACAAACAATCCTGTCAAATCCAAAAGAAGAATGGTTACACTACTTTGAAAGAGACGCACCAAGATTAATGACCTCTCCCTCGGCGCGTGTTTCGATACACAGTAAGCCTTCCAGTTGTACGAAGTACTTATTAATTCCATGGACAGCACATGCCGCTGTCGGTCGCAGTGCCATTTTACAGTTTTGACAATTCCAGCTTTAGAAGGAACTAAAAATGCATGCGTGACGTCAGTACACTAGCAGATCCTTTAATATGTTTAATCAATGGCTAGAATGAATTAATCTATGAAATAATAATAATAGTTAATAGAGTGCCTCCTTAGTTCTTTTATCTCTATGGTCATCTTATATCCGTGTAGTGTTCCCAGTTTAGGAGTTTTCCACCAATATATTTTAAGGGTTACGGGGCGTGTAAAGTTAAAAGTCCTGCTCTACATGAGTTTTGACAACTTTATAAGAGTGTGAGCATATATTATCTCTTCTTGGCAATATTTTACATGAAAATGTTTTTGGTGGGATTTCATTTCTTTTTGTAATAGTACGGTGCAATTAGCTGAAAAAAAACCGGCCAAGTGCGAGTCGGACTCGCGCATCGAGGGTTCCATACCATAAAAGAAGTAAAACATTGAAAGAATCACTTCTGTTCATGAATTTACGAGTATAATTTACGTGTAGGTACTTATTTGTTGGCAAACCGC
The DNA here is from genome assembly GCA_963855885.1 of Coenonympha glycerion. Classification (NCBI taxonomy): domain Eukaryota; kingdom Metazoa; phylum Arthropoda; class Insecta; order Lepidoptera; family Nymphalidae; genus Coenonympha; species Coenonympha glycerion. Next base: position 37,294 of record OY979638.1, on the reverse strand, counting down.
AAACATGACTTTGTTTTTGGCGGATTATTGTTATTATCAAAAAATATATGTAATGAAATGAGTGACATTTCATTCATTTGAATTTGCCGCGCTTCGCGTATCAGCTGTCTGTCGCATAGGTACCTATGATTAGTGATCTGTGTCGATGATTTAAAATGGCGAGGGACGCTGAAATTGTTTTGTGCATTTTTTATCGTAATAAAAACTCATAGAAAGAATGTGATTGAGGACTCGAGATATAGTGAACTTTAAATGTCGTTTCTTTGTTATTTCAGGTGAGATAGAAGTGTAATTGTCGTAACTTGATAATAACTAGATAATTGTAAAATAAAACAAAACTTGTAATAAAACAAAACTTTGTTATTTCAGAGAAACAACTTGTGGTTTCATTTTGGAGATCCTCAATGTCTTATAAAACGACATTTTTGTGAACTAAGAGAATATGGACCGGCTTCAGTTTGAGTTTACGATGATAGCCTCAAATGATGGCAAATCAAATGTATTAGCCATAACTTCAATATGTACTGAAGAAGGAAAATGTTATGTTTTACCCGAGGAACTGAAGCCGGTGAGTCATCATACATATATTGTTTAAACGAACACTTTCGCAAAAGTAAAAAATAGCATTAAAAAAAGACACCAGAGTAGAAAAGTATGGATAAAGTTGGATGAAAATCTAAAGAAGACATATGTAGATGAGGAAGGTAATATGCAATTTTTAGATCAATATTTAGATGAAGTGAGCACAACACAAGCAAAGGACAAAAATGACACTTTGCAACAAATCTTGGAACAATTAATAGAAACTACAACTAAGAAAGAAAGTCAACATAACTTAAAACATATCTCAGAAAAATTTATTATTGAAAAATTCACAAGCAAAAATCCTAATGCGATGCAATGGATAGAAATTTTTGAAAAAGAGTGTGCGCGCTTTAATATAACAAAAGATGAGACAAAAATAGACATTTTGAGGTTATTTTTAGATAAACCTTGTTTGGATTGGTATAGCTCGATGATCATAAAACTAACAATAAATTCTGAATGGAGTGAATGGAAAGACAAGTTTTTAGAAACTTTTAAAAACCAAGGATGGGACATAGTCACATATGCTCTCGCATTTAGGTATAAAGAAGGACAGTTAATTGATTATGCCATAAAAAAAGAACGGCTTTTATTAGATATAAACAAATCTATAGATTCCAAAACAATGATAGATCTTATTGCAACTGGTTTACCTGGATTTATCTTAAATAAGTTAAACAGGGATGAACTCAACAACACTACTGACTTGTTCAACGAGATAAGAAAATATGAAGGCACGATATATAAGAAAAACTCAACTAACATAAAGAGCAGTACATTTTATAATAAAAATAAAACTTATGAGAAGAAGTCATGTAAGACTTGTGAGTCTTTGGACAAAGGAATTAGATATCATCCGGAGGAGTCATGTTGGTTCAAGAAAAATAAAAATGAACCTGAAAAAGTTCTTAAAACTAAAAATGTAAACAATAACTCCATACTTGAAGTAGACATAAATACTGAAAAAAAAACTAGTAAGCACACCATTAATCAAAATCAAGCTTTTATTAGAAAATAAACTAGAAGTGAGTGGTATTTATGATTCAGGCTCACAGATTTCTATAATAAATTCAAGATTAATAAAAGTAAAAGAAAAAAAAGATGATGTGAACATAGCATACATGAAAACGGTTAATGGTGTGAAGAAGATGGATGGCTTGATAACAATAAAAATTAAAATATTTGATTTAGAAGAAGAGGTGGATGTATACATAGTAGAAAATGAAGATTTTGATGATTTCATAATCGGATTAGATATGATAAAGAAATTCAGATTAACCCAAAATGAGAACTTGCAGATAGAACAAAAGAAAATAACAAATAAAATAGACAGGATGTCTAAAGATAACAGAAATGAAGATAATAATATAAAAAAATATACAGTAAATTTCAATGAACACATAGAAACAGAGGAATTTATAAGTATGACAGACCATTTAGATAATCAAAAGAAAATTGAGATAGAGAAAATTATAAAGGAATATAAAACAATATTTGCTAAGGACAAGTATGATATAGGTTCAGTTAAAGATTATGAAGCTCGCATAGATTTACAAGTAAATAAATATTGTAGTAAAAGACCATACAGATGTACAATACAAGATAGATTAGAAATTGAAGAGCAAATATCGATGTTACTAAAGAACAATTTAATAGAAGAATCATACAGTCCTTTCGCTGCTCCAGTGACATTGGCGTTTAAAAAAGGTGAAAATAGAAAATCCCGTTTATGTGTAGATTTCAGAGAGTTAAACAAAATAGTTATACCACAAGCTCAACCATTTCCTTTGATAGATGATCTAATTATCAAAACTAGAAATTGCAAGTATTTTACTACACTAGATATAAACTCAGCATTTTGGGCAATACCATTACGGGTGGAAGACAGAAGTAAAACAGGATTTGTCACACAAGATGGCCACTTCCAGTGGACCTGCCTCCCTTTTGGCTTGAAAACATCACCAGCAATTTTCCAGAGAATCTTAAGCAATATTCTAAGAAAACACAATCTCACAGGATACTCTGTTAACTATATTGATGATATTTTGATATACTCGTCTACCTTTGAAGAACATATAAGGCACATTAGAAATGTATTAGAGGCAATAATTAAAGAAGGCTTTAGACTGAAGTTTAAGAAATGTACCTTTGCTTCAGACTCGGTAAAATACCTCGGCCATATAATTCAGAACAATTCAGTAAGACCACTAAAAGACAATTTGATTTCAATAAGGAACTTTCCAACTCCTAAGACGCAAAAGAACATTAGACAATTTTTGGGAAAAATAAACTTCTACCATGACTATATACCAAGAAGTGCAATTATCTTAGATCCATTACACAATTTATTACGAAAAAACGAGAAATTTGTATGGTCAGAGAAATGTGAAGAAGCATTCAATCTGATAAAAAGATATTTATGTTCGCAACCGGTCTTGGAAATATTCGACAAAGACTTACCAATCAAAATCTTTACCGATGCATCTTTGGAGGGCATTGGAGCAATATTAAAACAGACACAACTAGATGGTAAAGACAAACCGGTGGCATATTTCTCAAAAAAATTGAATGAACATCAAAAACGGAAAAAGGCTATATATTTAGAATGTCTTGCTATGAAAGAAGCTGTTAAATATTGGCAGCACTGGCTCATCGGAAAACAATTCACCATTTACTCAGATCACAAACCTCTAGAGAACATGAACATTAAATGCAGGACAGATGAAGAATTGGGTGATCTCACATACTACCTATCTCAGTATGACTTTACCGTAAAATATATACCTGGTAAAGAAAATGTAGAAGCAGACTGTTTGAGCCGAAACCCTGTATTAGAACCAGAAGATAACAGAGAGGAAACATTGAGAATAGTTAATTTAATACAAATAAAAGATATAGTTGGAGACCAAGAGAAAAATGAAACAATAAGAGAAAAGAAACAAAATTTAATACTAAAAAATAATATCTATTATAAAAAAATAAAGAAACAGGAAAAGATTATCCTCTCAGAAGAATTTAGTAAAAAACTTATAAAAAAGGTGCATGAAGATTTATGCCATATTGGGATCAGACAACTGCAGAAAAAAATAAGTTCAATATATACGGCTATAAACCTAACAAAAAATATCATAAATATTTGTAAAACATGTGAAATATGCATAAAAAATAAATTAAGATGTCAAAAAAAAATTGGATTACTGTCACAACTGGGACCAGCCACCAAACCATTTGAAATAATGTCAATGGATACTATTGGTGGATTTGGAGGATCTAGGTCTACAAAGAAATATCTACACCTTTTAGTAGATCACTACACAAGATATGCATTTATTGCGACTTCGAAAACCCAGAATGCATGTGACTTTATAAATTTAACAAAGAAAGTACTAGAGACAGATGAGATTGGAATTATCCTGACAGATCAATATCCGGGCATAAATTCAAGAGAATTTAAACAATTTTTGCAGGAAAATAATATTAAACTAATTTTTACAGCCGTGAATACACCATTCTCGAACGGCTTGAATGAAAGATTAAACCAAACAATAGTAAATAAAATAAGGTGTAAAATGAATGAGAAAAATAATAAGAGAACATGGACAACACTGGCAAGAGAATGTATACAAAAATATAATGAAACAGAACACTCCGTTACAGGTTTTGCACCAAAATATTTACTGGATGGTACAAATGTCAGTATTCTACCAAATGAATTCAAAACGATGGAAAAGGAAGACAAGTGGATTGCTGATAGAAGATTGGCATTAGAGAATACAATAAAATCTCATGAGTATAACAAGAAAATATTTGATAGAAATAGAAAAATGCAAGAATTTAATGTAGGAGACAGTGTATATGTAGAAAATGGAAATAGACTGAATAGAAAGAAATTAGACGAATTAAAAATAGGCCCTTTCAAGATAATAGAGAAAATATCGAATTCCATTTATAGGATTGATACAGGCAACAGAAAAACAGAATCAACATTATTTCATATAACAAAATTGCAACCTGTCATAACAGAGGCTGAAGAAGATGAAGGAGATGATAATGAATATGAAGATGACTTATAAGTACATTTTACAGATATATTGCTTAGAATTTTCGCTCTTAGGGGGGGAGATGTAATGAAATGAGTGACATTTCATTCATTTGAATTTGCCGCGCTTCGCGTATCAGCTGTCTGTCGCATAGGTACCTATGATTAGTGATCTGTGTCGATGATTTAAAATGGCGAGGGACGCTGAAATTGTTTTGTGCATTTTTTATCGTAATAAAAACTCATAGAAAGAATGTGATTGAGGACTCGAGATATAGTGAACTTTAAATGTCGTTTCTTTGTTATTTCAGGTGAGATAGAAGTGTAATTGTCGTAACTTGATAATAACTAGATAATTGTAAAATAAAACAAAACTTGTAATAAAACAAAACTTTGTTATTTCAGAGAAACAACTTGTGGTTTCATTTTGGAGATCCTCAATGTCTTATATATATATTAGTTAGCGAGTTTATTTTATTTTTCCTGTAAAATATACGTTCACTTCTAATAATAATAATTATTTAAGATTTTTCGATTGGTAAACTTCGGAAATAAGGGGGGGGGAACGGTATTTTTTTCGTCAGTTTGCCCAATAAATCAAAAACTATCAGGCATAAAAAAATAAATAAAAATTAGTTTAAAATTACATAAGTAACGCCCTTTCATATGATACCCCACTCAATATTGTTATCTCATTTTGAGATTTTGTCGACCCGGTTTTCCCCTTTTTAAATAACAATAAAAACAGTTTTCAAATTTTTACGATTGTTATGACGTCGGGTCACTATTACCTATAACTATTCCAAATCAACTCGATTATTTCAGTAACTATTCAAGTCGATAGCTTGAATAGTTACTGAAATAATCGAGTGTGACAGACGGACAGACGGACGGACGGACGGACAGAGAAAGTCTCACTATAAGGGTTCCATTTTTACCATTTTGGTATGGAAACCTAAAAACGACCGAACCTGGACACTCAAAGTTAAAGCATTATTATAATGCCAGATTGTTCTATGCAGTCCACGTATTGTTCGGTATAAAGTTACACCCGTGACGGCGTCGGGTATAGGGGGAGGGGGAAGGGGGGTAGAAGTTCTGTTTATTCAGTTTTTCTTAAATATTTCTACGTTAAATTGCAAACAAAAATGATTGTAAGCAATAAGCATAATCTTGTTAAAGTGAACCGTTCCTGAGTTTCAGAGAAATGTCATATTTTTCCCAAAAATGTTCAATGGCTACTTTACACCCTCCGTATTTCTGGTACGATTCACTTAAGCAAGATTATGCTTACAATAATTTTGCTTGAAATTCAACGTAGATTACTTTTGTCCTTGACACTTTTGCGCTAAATTGCACAGTTTTTGAAATATTTAAGAAAAACTGAATAAACAGAACTTTCCCTCATCCTCCCCCCCAAACGCGACACCGACAGGGGTGTAACTTTTTACCAAACAATGTGTGCACTGTGTAGAGCAATCTGGCATTGAAATAATACTTTCACTTTGAGTGTCCGGGTTTAAGTCTAATTGCACCGTAATAAGTGGTGAATATTTTAAGAAATGAAAAGCAAGCGCTCTCCTAGGAGCGGTATAGCTCTTGCGGTCAAAGTAAAGTTTTTTTTTCTTTCTTATTTTTAGACAAAAAGCGCCTTTTAGGTTAGCAGTAGGCACTTGGGCACACAGCTAGGGCATTGAATTCGTGCTTCATTGCAGTTAAACATAAATATAAATACGTTTTTGATAAGTCCACTATTGACATCATATTTAGCGAACTTTGTGTATCTAGAATAGTTTTGAAGTAGTAGAAAAATTATGAAGAACTTCGAGAAAAGGTAGGTAGTAGGCTTGGGTTTCGCTTGGCTCTTCTTGGTGGGACACAAACGTGACCCAGATTTTTTTGTTATAAAAATATCAATTACCTATTCATAATATTTAATTATATTACTTAATTCTTAGAGAGCTTTTCATGTAATAATTATTATTGTTAAGATTTTAGGGGTTTTTGATATAAGCATTAGGGACAATATTTTCGTGAGTTGGGAACACTACATCTGTCATGTGACGTCCAAGTGACGTCTGTCTTTCTAGAATTGAAGCTCTCGCTAAAGAGTTGTGTTCTGTGGTTTGAAGGTTCTTCTTCCTTCTTCACTTCAATAGCTAACGTTTACGTAACGTATCGTAACATATTATTTGTGAAAAAGAAGCACAAGCCGTGATCAGTGATGATGTTGGGCCGACTGGGCAGGAAGCAGCTGGAGATGATGACGAGCTTCGCGCCGTCGCTGGTCGGCTTCGGCGGCTGCGCGTTCCTGGGGCTGGTGTACATGTTCGAGTGGAAGGTAGTCGCCGCCAAGATCCCCTTCTACGGCAGCCAGTTCAAGGACCTGCCGCCCAGTGAGTGAGCGCGCCACCTCCCGCCGTGGACTGAGTGTTACTGTTCCTTTCACTAGTGTAATATAAGTTATAGTACCTACCGTCAACCATCTTTTCATTTACTATTATTTAATTATCAACTGCTTAGATTACTCCAACTTATAGACTTCCCAAATGGGAGACTGAATCGTGCACAGCTTTTCATAGTGGCAGCCACAAATAGAATGAATGTTTGTTGGGATGTGTCCTTTCAATATGCATCAGGCATTCTGTTCTTTTCAATCATGAATTTCATTGTGTAAATATATTTTATGGATTACCACAAGAAATTGTTGATTTTTTTTATTTTTCCCATTACTTGTGCTGCTTGTGCATAAGTATTCAATTATTAACTATGTTAATGAGTCATTATTCTACAAATAGCCCATTGGTTTTATACCTCAGCCTCTCATCAAGAGGTCAGGGGTTAATTTTGCAGAGTTCTGTGCATTTTAGGAAACTAAATCATACAACTTGCTTATAGGTGAAGGAAACATAGTGACAAACAATTAACCGCCTAACAAATAAATGTGGAATATTGGTGGAATAGTAACACTGCCTTATCCTTCTCTGTTATCAATCATTTGATATTGGAAGAAGACAAAACATAGTATTACTATTCCACCTCTATTCCACGTTTGTGCACAAAACTTTAGATAAGTTTGTTAAAATAGGCAATCTTTATATTATTGGTACTTCAAAGAGGTTGTTTAATCAAAGCTCATTAATAAATTAAATTCTTGTGAGTAAGAGTGAACTGCTGTGAATGTATGTCAGAGTAGGGTGCGCTAGAATCCTCGTCAAACTTTATTACAAGTAGACTAATATTTTTATCACCAAATTCATTATAATATGTATACTACAAAAATCATATTTATCTATAAGTAAGACCTATTTGAAAAGAAGATATTTTGATTTGACGAGAATACATCAAAATAGGCAATAAATAAGACACAAATTAAGAATTAATTTATTTAATTTTTAATTTAATTAAACTAGTGGAATTTAAAAAAGTGCAAATAACCCTTTATAGGTATTTTCACACCTTTGCTGGATAAGGAGCACTGTGTAGAGTATACACAGTAGTGGCCGCTAGCACCAGCGTATGATCTGTAATAAGCGCCTGACAGTGCTGCTAACAACAGTATTAGTTATTAAGTATATTATGACTTCATCTCATTACATCCCCTATATCTAGATTATGTACTAATAATATCAAACATTCATAAGCTTGTTACATAGGTTCTTTTTATATGTAAGTATTTTAGTGTCAGGTATAATATATTACATGTTACACTATCCTTAACTAATAAAGGCTCCACGTCGCTAAGTACTTAACAATATCCTCTCGCACAATCTTGCAAGAGTCAAACTGCCAACTTCATCAAGTGGTCCGACTCTGCTGCTTCCTCTGACCCACTCATGTTTCTGTCTCACACTAACTCAATAGTCATCAGTTTCAGATACAAGCTACAGCTATTGCCAGAGCTTTCGTCAAAATTTTAATATGAAAATATTATTCTCCCATAATCTTCTATTTTCTCTCAGTAACATCTGTAACATGAAATAAAATATAATAGGCCCGAACGTCAACAACACTGGACTACTTTGACTCTTATGAATAGATAAATAATGTAGTGAGCGGAATCCTACTAGCGCTACCGAGGTAAGTACCAAATAATAAGTAGAAATGTATATCTAGGGGTAGCCATAGAACATCCATTCTGTCGTCCAATCGATGCTACCAATTACAGCGATTACTGATCGACCGATCAGTTATAGTAATTGACCGTGTATGACAGTTAAGTACTTATATTTGTTTCACGGCACAATCGAATTTTGGTTACAACGGTTTGATCAGTCAATCTATAGTTATTCCTTGGTCTGTGGTTTGATCCACGGACTTATATGTTTGATCATATACCGATTGGCGATGAGACCCATAGGATTAGACCGTGTAGCCTGTAGGTACGGTGTATGAAGGTCGGTCATCGTCCTCAGTTCAGTAAAGTCAGGAAAGAGTCAAGACTTGTCGGTGATAGACGTCGTCGTGAGCCGGCCATTGGTGACGCCATGGCATTAACTGAACGACGCTGCAGACCTTTATTTAATGTAGTTTTAGGCTGCAGATTGGATATTTTGATTTGATCACGCCTGACGTATGATGTATGTGGATCTGATTGGATCCACACTAGCATTATGCCGATTTGACGTCAGAATGGGTGGATTATGACTGGCGTGCTGCAGACCACCGCTGTGTTCTGTGGCCGCAACATGTCACTTGTCAGTCTGCAGCCGCATCGGCAGGTGTTCACTGCAGGCATGACGGATTCTTGTAAATGCGATGATTATACACTACGGGGTTCTGCTGAACTGCACTGCGCCTCCGGCTCCTCGACGCAGCGATGGACGACACCTGTCTGACAAAAATATTTCATTCCATGAGTACGAGACCGAGATTCCTACCCTCCTAAGTGCCTAAATACTAATGCAGCTACCTACCTGCTCTAAACTGACAAGTGTACAAAATTATGATATTCTGTGACAGGAATAATAAAGAGGATAGCGCATTGACGCTTAGAGGTAATCTCCAATGATTTTGAAACCGAAGTGTGTCGGTACCTATGAAGTTGTTGGACATGTGAAATTGTTCACTGTTGTTTGCACCGGCCAGTGGTCGTCACCGTCCTCGACTCGCACGAATGCCTCTTTGAAGTTTGACTTCGTTACCGTCGCTGCAGACGAGTCGCCCTCGGCTCACCTCGCGCCGGCAGCAGCAGCGGGCCCGCGCGGCGCACTCAGAAGCGCAGCTCGTTGTCTTCGTCGTCGCCGTCGCCGCTGCCGCCGAGATCTTCGTCGTCGTCGGGCGCGCGCCGCTCCGCGGACGAGTCACCCTCTCGCTCGCTCTCGTCCACCACGTCGCTCACGCTGTTATCCGTCTCGTTCTCTCCTGCAAATGTTAACTCCAAATTAATTTTCAATATGATATTTTGTAATTATAATGAGGTTTCGTACTAGCTATGTGCACGCGCGCGCCGTCAGCGCACGGCGCACGGCACCAGGCGCCGCACTCACCGGGGCAGAGCGGCGCGCCCTTGGTGCGCGAGCCGGGGCGCTCCACGCCGTGCGCGTCCACGCACCAGCACACGCCCAGCGCCGCGTGGCACTGCCGCGCGCGGTACCAGCCGCGCGCGTCGCACGCCGGCACGTACGCGCCTGCGACACACAACACACGTCAGCGAGTCGCTCGCGCGCTGCCGTCCTCCCCGCGGGCTCACGAGCGTACCGGGCGGCGGCGCGGGGTGCGCCCGCGCGAGCGCCGCGCACGGCCGGGCGGCGCGCCGCAGACAGCCGCACCACGCGGCGCGCGTCACGCCGCGCACGCCGCGCGCGCCGCCGCGCCGCGCGCCGCACGTCGCCAGGAACGGCCGCAGGCAGCGCTCTCGCTCGTCGTGGCCTGCGTACACGTGGAAACGGTTTTAGGTATAGCTATACTATGGCATTTATAGAAATGTGATGAATAGGCGTCCTAGTAGTTCCGCGGATAAGATTCAATAATTCAAAAAAGTAAAGCCGTGGTGGGTGTAGCAGACGGAAGCGGATACGTACGCAGCGCGTACAGGTCGGCGGGCGACAGCAGTCCGTCGCGGCCCACGTCCAGGTGCGCGAACATCCAGCGCACCTCCGGCTTGCAGTCGCGCGGGAACCCTGCAACAGAGAGCCGTCCGTCAGCCGCCGCCGCCCGCGCTGACATGCCGCGCGCTGAAGTCACGGCGCGTACCGTCGGGCGGCGGCGGCTGCGCGCCCGCGTCGTCCATCAGCACGGCGAACCAGTCCAGCAGCCGGTCCGCCATCTTGTCCAGCGCGCAGCCCTCGCCCGCGCCCGCGCGCCGGTGCGCGTCCTTGCGGCCGCCGGGGCGCCGCCGCCGCTCGTCGTCCGGCGCGGCGCGCGCGGCGGCGGGCGGCGCGGCGCGGCACGGGCAGAAGCCGCGGCAGGCGAGGCGCACGGGCGGCGCGGCGCGGCGCACGCAGTTGTGCAGGTCGAGGCGGCACAGCGAGGAGTAGGTGCGGTTGTCGGAGCCGCACAGGAAGGCGCCGCGCGTCGCGCCCGCGCAGCCCACGCAGCGGCCGGGCGGCGCGCGCGCCTCGTAGAACACGTCCTCGTCGTCGCCGCGCTCCCACGCGCCGTCGCCGCCGACCACGATGGTGTCCCTGGAGCGCAACGCACGTCAGACCGCGCCGGTGATCGTATACGTAGAACGCATATATCACACTCGAGCACTCACCCGCGCGCGCGCACGTCCTTCTTGGTGGCGCAGAGCGCGGTGAAGGCGTCGCGCAGCAGGCACACCTCGCGCTTCTTGCACACCAGCGCGCGGCACATGGGGTCTGCGACACAAACACGCACATCAACGAACTAGATACGAGTGTGCAGTGCAGTAGAGAACTAGGTGATAAGTGTGCTCGCGTACAGACGCGCTCGCGTTAATGTGTCACTCGACGTTTGCGAGTTGCGACCCTCCATTGTTCCCTCTCCTGCTCTCATTTCGCCGTTCTTTTTGCAAGTTGGAAAATCACAAAGCGTTTTGTTTCAAATGTCAGTGTTTTAGTGATGTTTTGAAATCGAGGCCAGCTAAGTACGAGTCGGTAGGTTCGAGGAAAATGTTTTGTTGTTATGTACCTACCTACTAAGTATACCTATACCTACCTAGTACTATTCTATATTTTTAACCGACTTCAAAAAAAGGAGGAGGTTCTCTATTCGTCGGAATCTTTTTAAGGTTCTATACCAAAATGGTAAAAATGAAACTCTTGACGGTCGTATGAAGTGGGAGGGGAAATCACCGGCAAAGCTTCTGCGAGCGGGTTATACCTAGTAGTTAGTACCTACATAATATCGAATCTTTTATGGATATACAGCGGTATGGAGTTACAGCACAGTTATACAGTGGTATAACATTAAGTAAATAGGTTCGTAACATAATATTGACGATTCACGAGTGGACAGCGGTATGGAGATCATACACTAAGTACAACACCTCGGGGTGCCGTTGTGTGGTGTGATGTACTGCGGCGGTGTGAGCAATGAGCGCTGCTGCGTGACGAGGCTTGGTGGTTAGTTTAGTTTGGTGTGAAGTGGCTTGACGAGGTGTGGCGTTGTGTGATGAAGCGTGATGAAGTGTGGTGTACACCATAACGCCTTAGGTGATGTGCTGCAGACTGCAGTGTAGTTATAGTGTGGAGTGGTCAGTGGTGTGCTGCAGCGTGGGGGGGGGGGAGGTTGGGGCACAGAAAACATTATTTTTTCTGTGCTTGGGTTGGTTTGAAATGTAGTGTGATGTGGCGTGGAGGGACAAGGTGAGGTGTGATATGGCGTGGTGTGGCAAGATGAGGTGTGATATGACGTGGCGTGGTATATGTATGTATCGAATGTGGCATGGCGTGGCGTGGTTTCGTGTGGTTTCATGTGGCGTGGCGTGGCATGTTGGTAGTAGGTACTCACTGTCCGGGTCGTACACGTAGCGGCGTGGGCGACGCGCGTGCGTAGACGACGCCACCTGGAAACACCATAACAACACTTTAAAAAAACTGAAAGTAGGTATCTAATTAAATTGATAATGACCTTGTACAGTCCCAGGTAGCATTTTTACGTCATTATGTCGTCAGTTTACGGTCCTGCACGACGTAAGAGACGTCCTGTTTTGACGTCGCGGGTCCCTTCAGATGACGTCAATTTGTCACAGCCTCAAGACGTCAGTTTACAGACGTTTCAGGGACGTCATATACTAAATGCATAGTGACGTTACTGGGCCGTACATATTAGGTCAGCCACTGACGTTGGAGTGACGTCATATACTTAATTCATAGGGACGTTACTGGGCTGGGCCGTAAATACTACATAATATTAGGGCAGCGACTAACATTGGTGTGACGTCATGCAAAAGATTCAAATTTCAAAACATCATCAAATAAAATCAAATTTTGTTATATTATTAACTTTATCCGTCAGGCGTCATAAATGCTGCTATTCAACAGTCTCGATTCTCTCGAATCTCCCTCTCGGGGTATATTTATACAACTACCCCGTAGAGAACGAAGTCGATTTTCAACCTCGAGTCAAACCTCGAACTATATAAGTGGCGGACACACAATCTTCATAGTGCAATACAGTTTGTACATTAAACAGTATAGCGCCATCTAGTGGTGGAGTAACAAACATATTTAATTTTTAATTTTGCTGTACAATACAGTACTACAATGGTACGTAAGTATGACGTAGTACAATAATGACGTTACTGTACTGACCCCAAATTGACTTAAGAATGTCATTTTTTAGTCGCCGATGTCATCTTGCTACCTGGGATTACGTTCTTTAGCTCTTTGAGACCACTTATATACGCCATGCAATTGACGTCAACCGGAGGACATTTAAGTTTAGGGATAGACTGTAAAATGACGTCGCTAGGAGGTATCATTAATGACGCATACAGTACGTACAATACAGTACCATAATGGTACGTAAGTATGACGTACAACAATGACGTTACTGTAATGAACCTAAAATGACTTAAGAATGACGTCATTTTTCAGTCTCCGAGGTCTCCATCTAGGACGTTCTGTACTGACCCTAAATTGACTTAAGAATGACGTCATTTTTTAGTCGCCGACGTCACTTGCTACCTGGGGTGCGACAAGGCTATTTTGGCGCGTGGCGCAAGTCTGAACTAACACCGCTATCTTGTTTTACTGTTTGATAGTTCGCTCTGTCAGTATATATCACTATTGTATGTTACGTTGTTTTTGCTTACTATTAACTATTTTAAACTAAAATTGAAGTAAAATTGAGGAGATTTTATTTTATGGCTGCCTTTGTTTTGCAACAGCGCCCTCCATTAAGTGCCAAGAGAGCCATGTCGGACTGTAGGTATGTATGGAGTCCCATACCTAAGTATCAGGTTTAATCAAACATTGATATTAACTCAATGGAATTAAATCAAACTTTATTTTCTATAGACTACAGCTTCCACATTAACATTGCCTCAACTGGCCTCAAAAACTATAGCTTAATTTTGGAACGTATCTACCTATATCATACCGCCATTCGTAGGTATTCAAAACTATTGGAAGGATTTCCACGGACTGATTGCAAGATTTCCACTAAACAAAAAAATTTGGAACGTAGAAAGCTTAAGCTTACCTACTTAGTCTGGATTGTAGTAGGTCCTTTTGTGCCGAAAAAATCCTCAGAAAATCTACATTTTATTGTAGTACCTAGGTACTTCTTACCTATACGGTATACCTTATTTCAAGTAAGTAAGTAATATTACATACCTAAGGTTCATAATGTAATTGATATGACAGGTCAAGGTGAAATCATTCATGCCTTCAATGCCTAATTAGTGTGATATGATATAGGTCCCGTCCTGCGACTGCTGCGCCCGCTAGCACCGGGCAAATTGAAAATCAATACACACTAGATAATTATACTTACTACGCGCCGACCTGACATCCATTGCGTTTCTAGCCTTAGCTACTGAATAGAAACCTAGCACTCGTACCTAACGGGCAAAGGTAAGTCTCAAGTTCAACTAATACATACATCCAGTGCTCGAATTGGACCGGAACGCACCGGAACGGCGTTCCGGTTCGTGAAATCAGCGTTCCGTTTCGTGAAAATTATTCTCAAAGCGTTCCGAGCTCTGGTTTTTAAATAATTGAGATCGTACATTTTTATTGCAAAGTTGTGGCTCTTCCAATCTATAAAATTAAAAAAAATTGAATATGAGTAGGTACTGTGAAGGGATAGCGTTCCGGTTCGTGAAAAAGTTCAATTCGACCACTGCATACATCGATGCCAACGCTTATCTCTATCTTGAGAGGTGTTCAATATAAGCAACATCAAAAAGGTATGGAGTGTGACTGCAAGAATGTTTGACCGCAGGAGGATTTGTTTGTGTAGTGTGTGTGAATCGTTATCCTAGCGGAAGTGGGTCGCGGCTCGCGGCTGCGGGCGGCGCGTGCGGCCGGCGGGTGTGTACCGGCGCGTCGTCGAACTCGAAGTCCTGGTCGGTGCGGCGCGGCGAGGCGGCGGCCAGCGCCAGCGCGGCCAGCGCCAGCAGCCCCGCGGCGGAGCGGCGCATGGCGGACAGGGAGCGGCGGGCGGCTGCGGAGTGCGGTCGGCGCGCCGGGAGTCGCGACACTGCCGCGGGCCGGCCGCCGGCACCGCGCCCGCCCCGACCGGCGCAGGTGCGCCACGCGCGGCGCCGCACGCTCTCTACCCACGGCGCCGCGACCTCTCAGGGGACAGACCGCTGTAAACAAAGGCTTCAGCCGCGTAATCATCATCACGAATCACGATTGCCTTCACGTCCGCGAAGTCGCCGAAGCATACTCACGGCTTTGCATAGCCTCGGCCATACTCAGATGCTTTGAGTCAATTATGCGAATCGGGCTACACACAAGTAGGTATACTTACCTAAGTACCATTGAATTTTAGCGATAAGTATATCTAATAGCGAATATAATATCTTACCGACGCTTCGCAAGAGCCTGTATGTTAGGCCTATGTGAAATAAAGATATTTTGATTCGATTTGATTAAATATTTTTAAAGAAATTCGAAAAACAAAAGGAGAAGTATTAAAGCTTCTTCTCAGTGCAGGGCGCGTTCGAACCCTCGTAAACATAGGTTTAAGTCGACTTGTACTTAATTATCTGTGACAAATATCATATTGATGTTTTACAAGAGCCTGTACGTCAGGCCTATGTGGAATAAAGACATTTCGAGTTAGAGGTCGACAGCGGGGTCGTAGGTAGGATCTCGCGCGTCGCGTCTGCGGCGCCGCGCTCTGTGGGGAGGCTGCGCGGAGGCTCTCGCGGACCGGTTGCTCCCGTGCGGGGCGGGGTGCGGGGCGGGGCGCGATCGATGCCGCGCGGCGCGACGCGGTGTCGCCGCGAGCGAGCGGCTCCGAGCTGTTTACCACGCCACGCCATCTCGATTGCTGGCGAACTATATGACACCTCCAGAGTCCAAGTAGCATGTACCTAATATGTTTGACGATAAAGAGCTAAATGATCGCTACATTGATCACGTGACCTAGGGCATTCTTTTGTAAATTTTTGAATTTCGTTGGATCAGATGATAATTGGAACAGCAAAAAACCGGCCGAGTGTGAGTCGGACTCCCGCACCGAGGGTTCCATACTATAAAATAAGTAAAAAGTGAAAAGAATCACTTTTGTGTCTTGAATTTACGAGTATAATTTCCAAGTAGGACCTCTACCTACCTACTTTTGTTGGCGAACCGCAAATCTAACTTTGTTTTTTTTAAAGTATAGGTACCTAACTACTAGTTAGAAAGTTTATTTTATTTTTCCTATTGACCATACCTAATTATTTCAGATTTTTCGATTGATAAATTGAGATAAGGAGGAAAGGTATTTTTAACAGTTTGCACAACAAACCTTAAACTATCATGATCCAAATGACCCGAACATGGCATCTAGTGTTCGATGATGGTGCCCGTGGGCACTACAGAGGGCGCCACATGAATTTTTTTTAGATAGGTCGTGTGACAGTTGACACCTCGATTTGCAGTGCTTATCGACGGGGAATCTCGTCGGATGGTTAACTTTAGTGAGCGGTTGTGAATAATATGCCCGCGATGTCTTCAGTCATCCATATTACTTAGTTATGATTGCAATGACGTCATTGCGCGCCCGCGCATCTTCAGTCGCAGGCGATCGGCGAACCGTCAAGACGTGCGGCGATGATGCCTGCGTGATGCGCCGTAAGTGTGGTAGGCAGCTACAACCGTTCCAAACAGGTCGATAGCTTTATTAGTTACTGAAATAATCGGACTGTGGACGGAATAAGACGGAATAAGACGGACGGACGGAGAAAGTCTCACCATAAGGGTTCTATTTTTACCATTTTTGGTTAGGGGAACCCTTACAGAAAGGCGGGGGATAGCAGGTGGCATTTTGGATATAAATTAGGGCGTAGTTGGGGTGTTGCTCCAAATAAAACACAATATATACAAAAATAGCTATAATAATGGATAATAACTTAAATAAGTTAACAACAACCTTGCAACCTATACATTACACCACTGGTTGGAGCGACGTGGCTCATGGCCGCGCTGACGCTCCTGCTGCTCTCACGCTTCGCACTGCACTGCACTGTACCGCGCCGCACCGCACTGCACTGTACCGCGCCGCACCGCACTGCACTGCACCGCGCCGCGCCGCACCGCACCGCACCGCATCGCACTGCGCCACTACAGGCTCGACGATACGAAGTGCCACTTGTCCACTGCAACATAAAAGTTATTTGTCAAATTACTTACAATATTACTCGATCGAAATTGAAAGTCCATCCTATCGAGATTCGTACTACAATATAAATAGAACACAACTTGTATGTAGCTTGAAATTTCTCTTTCGGATAGGGCAAAGGATAGGTCAATAATTACAGCCGTAACAGGTTCCCCGTATCTCATTGTTTCATTTGTTCCCTTTTTTGCCCTAATTATTAAAACCACTCAACTCTTATGTCCCACTGCTAGCCACAGGTCTCTCGTCGGAATGAGGGGTGTGCCCATATTATAGCCCACTACACTAAGTTCGTGCACTTCGGGTCTCGCACACTTTTGAGTACTTATGTGCCTAACATTAAAAAAAATAAAGGTAAATTCTCAGGCGTCCAGGTTTACTACCGGAAGTTTTCCTTCTCCACTAAGCGAATGATATTGGGTTTCTCAAAACACCCATAGCTCGGAAAGGTCTGCGGGCGGGGTCGTCGCAGGCGCGGTACTGACCGTGCGGCGGCAGCGGCTGCGGCGGCGCGGGCGGCGGCGCGGCGGCCAGCGCGCGCGCGGCGTCGTCGCGGCCCACGCGCGCCGCGCTGCCGTCCACGCTCACGTTGGTGAGGCAGATGCCGGGCGCGTCCGCCGCGCCCGCCACCAGCGCGCGCCAGAACTCGTGCACCTCGTCCACCACGCGCAGCGCGCACGCCGCGTCCTGCGCCCGCGCGTCGAACGCGAACGCGTTGGGCGGCTTGCCGTCGGGCACCTTGTACAGGCGGAACCACTCCACCGTGGCGCGCAGCAGGCCCGGGAAGCGCGCCTCCACGTCGGCGGGCCCGTGCAGCGCGGCGGCGGCGGGGTCGCGCGCGTCGATGGCCAGCAGCTTCCAGTCCGTCTCGCCCTCGTCCACGAGCGCCAGCGCGCCCAGGATCTTGACGGCCAGCACGTCGCCGCGCGCCGCCACGCGCTGCCCGATCTCGAGCACGTCGATGGGGTCGTTGTCGCCGCGCGCGCGCGTGGCCGGCTCCACGTGGCGCGGGTCCTCCCACGTCTGCGGCAGCGCGCCGTAGTTCCAGATGTAGCCGTGGTGCGGGAACACGTTGGCCACGTAGCGCAGCGCGCCCTTCTTCACGTCCTGCTTGATCGGGTTGAGCGGCTCGGCGAGACTGAGCTCCATCTTGGCGTTGGTCCAGCGCGGCACCTCCACCACCATGTGCGCCAGGCGCGCCGCGCGGTCCGCCCACAGCGGGATGTCGTGCAGCGGCGAGATGGGCCCCGCCGCGTCCTCTGCAACACCACACACGTCCTTGTACTAACTGAGCACACATTGCGTACCCTCGAAAGGGGACCGGTATCTATTTATTGGATGATCCAATTTGGATAACTTATTTCCACTGTCTGAAAGCATTCCTCAAAATTCAAAAATATGTTCTTAGGTCCCTGACCTAAGTTCGCCGCTGAACAGACACTATACCTAGATAAAGTAGCTTTTACTGCACTAAGCTCGAGTGTCACTTAATAATATACTCGATATTAATAATGCAACATATTATTATATACAATTAATAAAGTTTAATTGGTAAAAGTGAAATGCCAAAAGTCCTAACAAAACCAAGTTTATACACAGCAAAATAAAAAACAAGGTCAAGGCCAAATTAGACAGAACTGAAATAACTGTCCAATTGTAGCAGCCATTAACATTGAGCAGAACCAGTCTAATACATGCAGGGGAGGCCGTTCATATCACTAGTGTTTGACAAACCAATCACACTCACTTAGCATTTTATAAGATAAATCATTTTTAGTAAACTTGTCATACTAACATCATACCAGCATTGATGAATTTTTTATATATCTAGCGTATGCAACTTATACATTCTAGCAAATAAATATCCTTATTCTTAGCAATACCAGTGGAACAGCACAATAAAACATGCCTTTAGAGACTAAAACAGAATCCCAAAAAACTCTCCACAATTTCCTTTCATTTGCAAGATTTGTGGTCAAAATGTGTGGCATGGAAAGCATAAGAGAGATATGAATAAGTTTGTATTTATGGTGTGTTGCAATCAAAAATAAGTTTGTGGCATTAATTATGCTAATTAATTGATATTTTTTAGTAAAAAGAAAACAGGAACTAAGACATGAATAGATAAATATGATATCATTATCAGTGCAGATATTATGCGCACTCTAAGTGATAAGATAGTGGGGAATTATATAACAATTAAGTACTGAAAGCTAAGTGTTATCACATCACACTGCCTCCTGCAAATATTGATGTGTTGGCATTCATATTGACAATGTCACGGGCACTTGAGCCCCGCTTCCTTGTTTCACAAGTAAAAGCCCTCCACCTGCCACAAAGGGGTTGTGGATCAAATATCCATCATGTGATGGGTATTTGATACCTATGACTTTAGGGTTTAGGTTGCTAAATTAAGGAAAACATTCGCTAGTTGAGATTTTTCTGCAACCAATGTGCACTGCATTGAGCGATTGTGAACTTTAAACTAACAATTATTTGGATTTTACTTCTGGACTCTAAACTCAGACTTTTAATTTGATTCATAAAATGACGTTTTGTATTTTTCTAGACTCCAATAAATTGCTATATTTCACTTTAACAGTTTTAAAATGTTATAAGATAAACACGAGGCTTTCTAAACAAAGTTACTTTATGTAAAAAATACTTGGATTATTATTATAATATAACATGTAAAACAGGTTTCTTAAACTTTGACTGTTTCACACTATTGTTTATCTATGTGAAAACAAATCCCAACAGTGGCAGCTAATAACACTAGTATAACTAAAATGTTATACATTAGACCACATCAACAATTCAGCAGCAAATAGCAGTAGCTCAGCTTTAGCCTGTTGAACCAGGGAGCTCATCATCATTTCAGGTCAACCACTCACTCCAACACAGGCCTCCTTAAAAGTGGAGGGTTTATAGCTGCAGATTGCCAGTTCACAACGTTTTAGAATACTATGAAAAACCTTCAGCCTATAAATGATATGCCACTGGGCACTGCGTTTTATTTCAGCATAGATTAAACAATATTAACATCACCACAAATACTGCATGCTCTGACCCCCATCCTCTCATTATGAAACTCACATCTAGACATCTCGTGCTACAAGACACCAGTGCGCCGTGCAGCAGGCGTGTGCTGCTGTGTCGCTGATACTGCACATCGCACACGCGCAGACACGTCGCTGATTAGTTGCATCAGCAGCTAGCTATTAACCCATTGCAGCAAAGGGCAATATGAAAGTGTCCGCAGTCGGAGGTCAGGGCGCGGGCACGCGGAAGCGATACCATCTCGCGCTGGTGGTGTGTGGTGGTGAGTGGTGAGTGGTGACACTTACTGAAGTACACGCGGTAGTCGGGCGAGTAGGGCGCGCCGCGCTCCTCCGCCACGTACATGTTGCTGGCGAGCGGGTTGGCTGCTGCAGTCACACACGAGCGCGCGGCGGGCGAGCGCTCCAAGCCGCACAGCTGCTTCACGAGTGACAGGCCGCCGCGCAGCGCCCCCGCCGCCAACGTGCGCGCCGCTGACATCGCGATGCCGGATGCACTGACACTGACAGCTGACAGGTTGACCGTTGACCGTTGACGGCACCCGCGGGCCGCGCCGAGCCGCCGAGTCGCCAAAGCGTAGACAGAGAAATTTCTCTGTCTACGCGCCAAAGAGTCGACATACTACATAGTAGGTACAAGTCCGACAAGGCTCTCTTGGCACTTGAATGAGGGCGCTGTTATAGAATAAAGGCATCCAGAAAATAAAATCTCCTCAATTTTACTTCAATTTTAGTTTAAAATAGTTGCTAGTAAGTAAAAACAACACAAAATACAATAGCGATATACTGAGAGAGCAGGCTATCAAACAGTATCACAAGATAGCGGTGTTAGTACCGATTTTGGCCACGCGCCAAGATAGCCTTGTCGCACTAACTAGGGAGGCGCCAGATTGATTCATTCTAGCCATAGATGTTGTACGAAGTACTTACAGTCCGACAAGGCTCTCTTGGCACTTGAAGGAGGGCGCTGTTTCAAAACAAAGGCAGCCATAAAATAAAATTTCCTCAATTTTTACTTCAATTTTAGTTTAAAATAGTTATTAGTAAGCAAAAACAACATAACTTACAATAGTGATATACTGACAGAACGAGCTTTCAAACAGTACCTAGCACAAGATAGCGGCGTTAGTTCAGACTTTGGCCACGCGCCAAAATAGCCTTGTCGCACTGTATTAATATTCTATGCCATAGATTTATAATAGAAGAGTAAAATATAGTATCAAAGAGTAAAATGGCGCTAACATGGCGCTAATGTAAGCGATGAAATGAACGACACGCGACGCCACATTTGAGAAATTTTTGGCTTCAACATACGTCACATCTTTCCCGTCCTTAAATATTTAAGGAGCACACCACGGGTGTGCCCGCGAAATTCAAAAATTTCTGCTCGAAAGTGTCGAGTTAAAGAAATTAGTCCGAGGTTTGCGAGTTACTCACATAAAACTCGATACTCAGACTAATATCCTAGGATACACATTTTTATGCAAAGATTTTGATATAATCATATTGTAAAAGATGATACTGCCATTCTCGCAAATTGATTGCCATAAGCCTATCATGTCTAATTAGCGTACAAATTGCAAGAAAAACCACGAAAATTTTGAATTTCGTGGGCAGACCCGTTGATTTCACATTAAGCTTTTTCAACACTATAACTTTAGGTGACAATCGAAGTATTGTGTTAGGTGACAAGTGAAGTAGTGTTGTATTGTAAAAAGATAATAATAGTAAATATAACAAGAGTTAGATCCAACCATTTTTGTTAAGCTAAAATAAGACTTATTGCTTCCAACTTAGAGTAGCTATTTTCTTACAAGCGGTAGCTAGCTAAAAGCGGTCATAGGCGAGAACGATCCCTCTGGTACTGTGTCCTTGTCTAACATTTTGCCATCGCAAATTGGCTGTGGTAGAAATGGTGGGAAAAAAATATAGTTTGCTTTTTTCTGATTTACCAAAACGAACAATTAGGCATTCCAGTCAAAAATTTTTTTTGTGTAAATAGAAAGATTGTGTCTATATTCTCTAACAAAGTGGCACTATTTTATTTTTTAGAGTATAGTTTTTAAGTTATTATCAATTAAATATTAATGTTTTTGAGTCTGTGACAAATACGAAGAATCGTAGCCACAGAACATTATTACCCTAGCCGATCGTAGCAATGGCGGGCGTGACGTCACACTTCGTATCCACTGGTAGGTACCCGCTCACTGTTTAGTACTATGCGATCGGATCGTACATACCTAAAGTTGCCTAAAGACTAAAGAAAATTGTAAAGATTAAACTAAGGCCTATAATCTATATATATAAAAGAAGAAACTGACTGACTGACTGACTGACTGACTGACTGACTGACTGACTCACTGACATATCAACGCACAGCCCAAACCGCTGGGTCTAGAGACTCCAAATTTGGCACACAGATACCTTATGAGGTCTAGGGGAGCACTGAGAAAGGATTTTTCAAAATTCACCCTCTAAGGGGGTGAAACGGGGGTCCGAAGTTTGGATTTTATCAAGTTAAAATACGTCTTCACGCCGCAACTACTATACCGATTTGGCTAAAATTTGGAATGGAGGTATATTATATCTTGCATTACCACATAGGCTACTTTTCATCCCGAAAAAATTCATGGTTCCCGTGGGATAAGTTAAAAACCGAAATTCACGAGGAAAAAAAATCTCACGCCGCAAGTACACAACGGATTTGGATGAAATTTGGAATGGAGATAGATTATATCCTGGGTTAAAAAACAGGGTACTTTTCATCCCGGAAAAATCCATGCATTTTTCAGGAGAAGGGAAAAACCGATATTCACGCGGGAAAAATACTACTTCCCGCCGTAATTACTGTACTGATATGGCTGAAATTATGAATAAAGATAGATTGTATCCTGCATTAATATAAAGGCTACTTTTCATCCCGGAAAAATCCGTGGGAAACCTGAAACATTGATGTTCACACGCGAGAAATACTACTTTACACTGTAATTACTGAATTAATATGAAAATCGGAAAAGAGATCGGATTTTATCCCGGATTATTACAAAGCCTACTTTTCATCTAGGAAAATTCCGTGGTTTCTATGATAATAGTGAAAAACAGAAATCCACGCGTGAAAAATATTCCTTCATGCCGTAATTACTGAACTGATTTGGCTGAAATTTAGAATCGAGATAGATTATATCCTGGATTAATACAAAAGCTACTTTTCATCCCGGAAAAATCTATGATGTCCGCGGGAATACTGAAAAACTGATATTCACGCGGTAAAAATACTACTTCACGCTGTAATTACTGAACTGATATGACTGAAATTCGGAAAAGAGATATATTTTATCCTGGATTAATACATAGGCTACTTTTCATCCCGGAAAATTTCATGGTTTCTATGATAATAGTGAAAAACAGAAATCCACGCGGGAAAAATATTCCTTCATGCCGTAATTACTCCACTTATTTGGCTGAAATTTGGAATAGAGATAGATCTTATCCTGGACTAATACGAAGGCTACTTTTTATCCCGGAAAAATCTATGGTTTCCGCGGGAAAACTGAAAAACTGACATTCACGCGCGAAAAATACTACTTTACGCTGTAATTACTGAACTTATATGAATGGAATTCGGAGAGGAGATAGATTTTATCCGGGATTAATACATAGGCTACTTTTCATCCCGGAAAATTTCATGGTTTCTATGATAACAGTGAAAAACTGAAATCCACGCGGGGAAAATATTCCCTTTATGCCGTAATGACTGAATTGATTTGGCTGAAATTTAGAATCGAGATAGATTATATCCTGGATTAATACAAAAGCTACTTTTCATCCCGGAAAAATCTATGATGTCCGCGGGAAAACTGAAAAACTGATATTCACGCGGTAAAAATACTACTTCACGCTGTAATTACTGAACTAATATGACTGAAATTTTATCCTGGATTGAATACGTAGGCTAGGGCTACTTTTCATCTCGGAAAATTTCATGACTTCTACGAGTATGATCATAGTGAAAAACAGAAATCCACGCGGGAAAAATATTCGTTCACGCCGCAACTACTGAACCGATTTAGATCAAATTTGGAATGGAGATAAATTATATCCTGGATTAACACATAAGCTACATTTTATATAGGATTAGTTAAAGACAGAAATTTACACGCAAAAAATTGTTCACGCCGCAACTACTGAATCGATTTGCCTGAAATTTGGAATGGAGATAGTTTAAATCCTGAATTAATGCCTAGGCTACTTTTTATCCTGGAAAAATTCATGATTTCTATGATAGAAGTGAAAAACAGATATCTACGCGGGAAAAATATTCCTTCACACGTTACTCACTAAACTGATGTGGCTGAAATGCGGAATGAAGTTCGATTTTATCCTGGATTAATACAAAGGCTACTTTTATCCCAAAAAAATCCATGGTTTCCGCGGGGAAACTTAAAAACAGATATGCACGCGGGAAAAATACTACTTCACGCTGTAATTACTGAACTGATATGACTGAAATTCAAAAAGAGGATAGGTTTTATCCTAGACTAATACATAGGTATATTTTTATCCCGGGAAAATCCATGGTTTCTAAGAAAATTATAGTTAAATAGCAGATATTCATGCGGGAGAAATACTCCATCGTGCCGTCACTTCTGAACCGATTGGGCTGAAATTTGGAACGGAGATAGATTATATCCTACAATCAACTACTTTTTTCTCGGGAAAATCCATTGTTTTCGTGATAATACGGAAAAACAGATATTCATGCCGGGAGAAAATTTATTCCTTCACGCACTACTGAAAATTTTTGGTTTAAAGTTGAAATGAAGATAGATTTCATGTAAATTAACACAAAGGGTACTTTTTATTCCGGAAAATGGATGGTTCCCGTAGAATAGTTAAAACTAAAATTTACGCGTGCGAAGCCGCGGGTATCTGCTAGTCTAAATATATAAAAGAAGAAACTGACTGACTGACTGACTGACATATCAACGCACAGCCCAAACCGCTGGGTCTAGAGACTCCAAATTTGGCACACATGTTCCTTGTGAGGTCTAGGGGTGCATTATGAAAGGATTTTTCAAAATTCACCCTCTAAGGGGGTGAAACGGGGGTCCGAAGTTTGGATTTTATCAAGTTAAAATACGCTAAAATTTGGAATTAAGATAGATTGTAACTTGGATTAACACATAGGCTACTTCTCATCAAGAAAAAATTCATGGTTCCCGTGGGATTAGCTAAAAACCGAAATTCACGCGGAAAAAAATTATCACGCCGCAAGTACGATACCGATTTGGCTGAAATTTAGAATGAAGATAGATTATATCTTGGGTTAAAATATAGGCTACTTTTTATCCCAGGAAAATTCATGATTTCGCGGGAAAACTGAAAAACTGATATTCACGCGCGAAAAATAATACTTCACGCCGTAATTACTGAACTGATATGGCTGAAATTCTGAATAAAGTTAGATTATATCTTGGATTAATACGATGGCTACTTTTCATCCCGAAAAAATTCATGGTTCCCGTGGGATTAGTAAAAAACCGAAATTCACGCGGAAAAAAAATCTTCATGCCGCAAGTGTACAACCGATTTGGCTGGAATTTGGAATAGAGATAGATTATATCCTGGGTTAATAAATGGGCTACTTTTTATCCCGGAAAAAATCCATGGTTTTTGCAGGAAGAAAAATATTACTTCACGCCGTAATTACTGAACTGATATGGCTGAAATTCGGAATAAAGATAGATTATATCCTGGATTATTATTATTATTATTCTTATGGTTTCCGAGGGAAACCTGAAACATTGATGTTCACACGCGAAAAATACTACTTTACGCTGTAATTACTGAACTGATATGACTGAAATTCGGAAAGGAAATAGATCTTATCCCGGATTATTACAAAGTCTACTTTTCATCTCGGAAAATTCCATGGTTTCTATGATAATAATGAAAAACAGAAATCCACGCGTGAAAAATATTCCTTCATGCCGTAATTACTGAACTGATCGGCTGAAATTAGGAATCGAGATAGATTATATCGGAATAATACAAAAGCTACTTTTGTATTATGGGGGAAAACTGAAAAACTGATATTCATGCGGTAAAAATACTACTTCAGGCTGTAATTACTGAACTGATATTATGACTGAAACTCGGAAAAAAGATAGATTTTATCCTGGATTAATACGTAGGCTACTTTTCATCTCGGAAAATTTCATGACTTCTACGAGTATGATCATAGTGTAAAACAGAAATCCACGCGGGAAAAATATTCGTTCACGCCGCAACTACTTAACCAACTTAGCTCAAATATGGAATGGAGATAAATTATATCCTGGATACATAAGCTACATTTTATCCCGAAAAAATTCAAGGTTCCCGTGGGATTAGTTAAAAACCGAAATTCACGCGCAAAAAATTATTCACGCCGCAACTATTGAATCGATTTGGCTGAAATTTGGAACGGAGATAGTTTATATCCTGAATTAATGCCTAGGCTACTTTTTATCCTGGAAAAATTCATGGTTTCTATGATAGAAGTGAAAAACAGATATCAACGCGGGAAAAATATTCCTAACACGCCTTACTTACTGAACTGATGTGGCTGAAATGCGGAATGAAGTTATATTTTATCCTGGATAAATACAAAGGTAACTTTTTAACCCAAAAAAAATCCATGGTTTCCGCGGGAAAACTTATAAACAGATATGCACGCGGGAAAAATACTACTTCACGCTGTAATTACTGAACTGATATGGCTGAAATTCGGAATAAAGATAGATTATATCCTGGATTATACGGATATGACTGAAATTCAAAAAGGGGATAGGTTTTCTCCTGTCTTAATACTTTGGCAAATTTTTATCCCGGAAAATCCATGATATCTAAGAAAATAGTTAAATAGCAGATATTCATGCGGGAGAAATACTCCATCGTGCCGTCACTTCTGAACCGATTGGGCTGAAATTTGTAATGGAGATAGATTATATCCTAGAATCAACTAAATACTTTTTTCTCGGGAAAATCCATTGTTTTCGTAATAATAGGGAGAAACAGATGTTCATGCGGGAGAAAATTTATTCCTTCACGCACAACTACTGAAAATTTTTGGTTTAAGGTTGAAATGAAGATAGATTTCATGTAAATTAACACAAAGGGTACTTTTTATTCCGGAAAATGGATGGTTCCCGTAGAATAATTAAAACTAAAATTTACGCGTGCGAAGCCGCGGGTATCTGCTAGTTTTTAATAATGTTGCAGCAAAAACGCAGAACCATTTGTTTTGTGCCGTTCTGTACTAATGATTCCACAAAAAATCCTGATAAAAGCTTTCAATGCGTTCCGCTAGAAAATTCCTGCCGAAAAAAAAAATGGTTCGAAGACGCAAGACAAACATTACAACAATTATCCGAACAAAACAGTGATACGGAAAATCAAGTCGCATGGACATTAATTTGTGTGGAACTTTTAAATAACAATCATGTAGGTACTTACATAAGCTGACTTTTTCGTGAAATACTTTGTTTAAGGAGCACACCACGGGTGTGCCCGCGAAATTCAGATTTTCTGTGGTTTTTCTCGATTTTTAAGCCGATAAGACATAATAGGCTTATGGCAGTCAATCATTTATATAAATATCTCTGCTTAAAAGTGTCGAGTTAAAAAAATTAATCCGAGATTTGCGAGTTGCTCTCTTAAAACTCTTTACTCGGACTAATTTTCTAGGATAGACATTTTTATGCAAAAATTTTGATATAAACATGTAAAGAAGTAACTGCCATTCTCGCAAAGTGACTGCCACTAGCCTATTATGTGTAATTAGCGTAAAAATTGCAAAAAACCACGAAAATTTTGAATTTCGCGGGCAGACCTGTTGAGTTCGCCTTAAGGAGCACACCACGGGTGTGCCCGCGAAATTCAAACATTTCGTGGTTTTTCGCGATTTTTAAGCTAATAAGACATAATAGGCTTATGGCCGTCAAATTGCGATAATCCCAATATCTTCTTCAGGTGTTTATATAAAAATCTCTGCTCGAAAGTGTCGAGTTAAAGAAATTAGACCGAGATTTGCGAGTTACTCACATAAAACTCGATACTCGGACTAATTTCCTAGGATACACATTTCTATGCAAAGATTTTGATATAATCATGTAAAGATGATACTGCCACTCTCGCAAATTGATTGCCATAAGCCTATCATGTCTAATTAGCGTATGGCGGAACAAGATAGGGCTTATATTATATCCCGCCACTGCACACACCCGAGGATTTTCTTTGGGGTGAAAATAACAAGATATGTCTTCAACCGAATGTACTTTAATAATTGTATTGTACATCCAATAATACAAAATGTAGTATCTTGTGTGGGTAGTTACAGAAAAAGCAGGTAAACTAGTATATATAAGGTAACCCCAATTCGTAGCGGGGCAGTCGTTGCATAACTAGTACAGGAATAAATTTACAAAAATATCGAAGCATTTACAAATCGGAAGGTTTCTTAAATCGCACATTGCGACCAGAGCGTGTTATGTAATTTGCCTCTTCATTAGAAAGTTTAACATTACTTTGTGAAGAACATGGCAATGAAGTTTGGATAGTTGGATGAACAATTTCTTTTTGTGGAAAAGCTTCTGGCGGGTGAATATCACTCTCAAGATACATCGGCTTAACTCTGTCCATAGTAACTACCATTGGCTTCCCTTTGTAATCAATTACAACTGTCTTCTTATCACTAGCTCTTTCAATGACCTTGTATGGTCCAGTATATGGGGGTTGCAAGGGTTTTCGCACAGCGTCATCTCTCAGAAGCACATGAGACGACTCATTTATATCTTTAAAAATGAAAGTTTTTAGTTCAGAATGCCGCGATGCTGGTACAGGTCGAATGTTCGACATATGCTGACGCAATCGCGACACAAAATCCGCGACATATCCGTAATCATCCGGATTTGGAGCCATTACCACCAGTTCTCCTGGGAGGCGGAGTGTTTCGCCGTACACCAGTTCTGACACAGTGGTTTTGATATCTTCTTTAAAAGCGGATCGCATTCCTAGAAGCACCAAAGTAAGGGCCTTAATCCATGCATATCCATGGCACATTAATGAAGCTTTTAATTGTCTGTGTACCCTCTCTATCATTCCGTTTGCTGCAGGATGATACGCCGTGGTCCGGATGCGTTTTGTGGCGAAACTGTGCATTAATCGGCGGAACAAATCGGACTCAAATTGAGCGCCTCGATCCGTGGTTATTACCGAAGGCACACCAAAACGGGACACCCATTCACGCGTAAAAGTAGCGGCAACTTCTTCCGCAGTAGTGGTTCTCATAGGCCAGACCTCTGGCTACCTGGTTACTCTATCAATTGCCGTTAGACAATAACGATAGTCTTCATTGACAGGAAGAGGTCCGATTATATCCAAGTGGACGTGTAAAAATCGACCAGTTGGTGTATCGAATTTACCGAGGGGCGCGGAATTGTGTCGAGACACTTTACTCTTTTGACACGCTTCGCAAACGCGCGCCCAATTTCGACAATCTTTATTAATAGAAGGCCATACATATCGTTCGGACACGACACGTGTAGTGGCTCTTGCTCCAGGGTGGCTAAGGTTATGCAATTTGTTAAATATCAACCTACGAGAACTAGGAGGGACATAAGGGCGAAATTTTCCTGTCGATTCATCGCAAACTAAAGTTATGTCTGTGCCCGGAATTTTAACTTTTGTTAGTTTCAGGCTAGACGAACTCGATTGCAAAAGTTCATGCATTTCACAGTCAGCCTCTTGAGCTTTGGCAAGAGCTTCGTACTCTTGCTCAAGGCTAATTGCGTCTATGCGTGAAAAAGCGTCTGCCACTATATTGTGTTCACCTTTTATGTATTTAATATCAGTAGTAAATTGGCTGATAAAAGACAATTGGTTTAATTGGGTAGGAGGAAGTTTCTCCCGACGTTGTACGAAAGCATATAACAACGGCTTATGGTCTGTATAAATCGTGCAGTGTTGAACCTCGAGAATGTGACGGAAATGTTGTACACTTTCGTACACCGCCAAGAGTTCTCTGTAATATGCTGGCCATTCTGCCTGCTTTGGAGTGAGTTTCTTGCTAAAAAATGCCAGAGGAACCCATTCTCCATCTAGTTCTTGCTGCAAGCAAGAGCCAATGTGCACACTAGATGCATCAGTAAATAATTCTAGAGCGGCACCACTTTCACGGTGTTGAAGCAGAGTGGCATCACACAGGTTTTTCTTACACTCATCAAACTTTTGAAGTAGCTCTGGTGTCCATGGAAATGGTTTGGCACCTTTGCTATTTGTTGACACAAGAGCGTCAATTAGTGGAGCCTGATATTGTGCGGCATGAGGAATGAACCGGCGATAAAAATTAAGCATACCGAGAAACCTTCTCATAGCCTGCACAGTTTCAGAAGGTGGAAAATCTAGTAAATTCTGAACACGGTCCTGAGGTGGACGCGTGCCCTGAGCGTTAATAATATACCCCAAAAACAGGACTTCCTTTTGCCCCAGAGTGCACTTGGAAGGGTTAATTACGACTCCATATTCTTGAAATCTTTTGAAAAGAATACGGAGGTGTTCCTTATGACTTTCAATATCTGGGGAAAAAATAAGAACATCATCAATATATGGAAAGCAAAAATCCAGACCTCGTGTGACTTCGTCAATGAAACGTTGAAAAGTTTGCCCCGCATTCCTTAACCCAAAGGTCATGAATGGGAACTCAAAGAGGCCAAAAGGAGTAACAATTGCAGTCTTTTGAACATCATCTTTGTGAACTGGTATTTGATGATATGCTTTTACTAAATCTATTGTGCTGAAAATAGTAGCACCGGCAAGGCTGTTGGCAGAATCATTAATATGTCTAACAGGATATCGATCCGGTATAGTCCTAGCATTGAGGGCGCGATAATCGCCACATGGACGCCAGGTTCTATCCTTTTTAGTGGTCATATGCAACGGGGATGCCCAAGCACTTTTTGAAGGTCGTGCAGTACCACATTGTACCATGTTCTCAAATTCTTGTTTAGCCGTAATGAGTTTTTGAGGAGCCAAACGCCGTGGTCGGCATGAAACAGGAGAACCTTCTGTCGTTTTAATATAATGAACAGTGGAGTGCTTGACAACTCTAGGCAAACCAGGTGGTCGGGTTATGTCTGGAAATTCAGCAAGCACCTCGGTAAAAGGTGTGTTGCTGGAAGACAACGCTTTAATACTAAATTCTTGAGACTGTGCAATTACAGCACAAACAGTTAATTTAGTGTGCCCATCTACAAGACACTTTTTCCGACAGTCTGGTAATAAATTGTAATGGCACAAAAAATCTGAGCCAATTATTGGAGTCCCCACATCAGCAATAATAAAATTCCATTTGAAAGAGCGCCTTAAACCTAAATTTAAATTTAAAGTTATACTACCATAAGTTTTAATTGAACTCCCATTAGCAGCGCTGAGAGTGTAACTGGTGGAAGAGGGTAAACAGCCCTTCATTAGTCGTTGTGGAAAACAACACAAGTCCGAGCCAGTATCGATGAGATATTGGAGTTTCGAAGTCTTGTCTGTGACAAACAATCGACGGCTAGCAGTGGTACAGTCAGTAGCCGTCTCTACTGACTGTTGCTCTGGTTTTCCGACCAGTTACACGGTTTGATGCATTTTGATGCCTTCTTGTTAAATTTTTTATGGTACCAACAAATCTTCTGATCAGCTGGAGTGATGTCTCTTGATCTTTCAGCTCGAGTAGATGCATTACCCCGGCTACGGGAGCGCCCCTGTGTGTGGGCAGTCGACAAAGCTGCAACTTGTCTTGAAAGTTCATCCACTTTTGTAATGAGTGTATCTATTAAAGACGGAGCAGGTGTTGTGGAGCAGGATGCAACCTGCTTATTCCCCATCGCTTCCATAACCTTGTCAGCCATTTCGGCCATTCTGTCCAGGGAGAGCACATCAGTGTTTGCTGATAGAATTGCCTGTACAGTCTGAGGCAGCCTTCTCAACCACAGTTGTTTCAAAATATTTTCATCGGTCAAAGTGTTGCCTGCAAGTGAGCGCAAGTGCCGCAAAAATTGGGAAGGTTTTCTATCACCTAGCTCTTCGTCTGAAACTAATTGCCGCACACGCTCTTCTTCAGACATTGACAGGCGCTTGATCAACTCTGTTTTTAACTTTTCATAGCGCTGACCTTCCGGAGGCGGATTGGTTATAATATCCTCCACCTCTTGGGAATATTTTTGGTCTAAGTGACCTAAAATATAACTATACTTGGTCCTATCCGTTACAATTCCCGCTATGTCGAATTGTGCCTCTACTGTGGCGAACCAAATAATAGGTTTATGAGGCCAAAAAGGTGGAATTTTTACCGACACCTTACATATCTCCGACCTCTCGCCAAGACGGGCTTGCAAGTCTGCGTTCTCAGACGCAAGCTTATTAATCTTCTCTTCGAAATTACCTTTTTCAGACATTTTACTGATACAATAAACCCTAAGTTGCTAAGTAAATACGTAAGCTAACTATGTTAGTATTCAAAACTTAAATTATATTAGTACTTACAAATATATATTTACAGCTACAACTTAGTCACTAAAAAGTTTGAATGTTCAAATGTTCAATGTTTGTTTAGTAAAAAGTCAGGGTTGGTTTGAAGCAGGAACTATACACACACAGCTGTGCTTTGTATCACTTAATATATTATGTACACAACGACAACACAACACAAAGGCTTCACGGCGAAGGGTCGCGTCGGAACCTCTATACGCGGTCTCGTCCAGGCGTGGAAGTAGTAAGCCGGCCGCTCGCAGCTCATATGCAGGTGGCAGGTTGGCAGCTCGGCAGCATCCCACACCATCGGCTGTATTGAGGCCGTAATTTTACATCGGCAGTATTGAGGCCGAAATTGTATACGAAGTATATCGTAGCCCGTAGAACACGTTGTAGTAATAACAATTATTTACAACGCCGTCGGAAGTCACCAATATGGCGGAACAAGATAGGGCTTATATATCCCGCCACTGCACACACCCGAGGATTTTCTTTGGGGTGAAAATAACAAGATATGTCTTCAACCGAATGTAATTTAATAATTGTATTATACAAATGACTTCAAAAAAAGGAGGAGGTTCTCAATTCGTCGGAATCTTTTTTTTTTTTTTTTTATGTGTTCACCGATCGCGATCACCGCGATCACCGAAGACGCGTAAACCGATTTGAAAAATTCTTTTTTTGTTTGAAAGGGTATACTTCCCAGATGGTCCCATTTTTTTTTGGTCAGGATCTGATGATGGGATCCTGGAGAAGTCGAGGGAACTCTTCAAATTTTATATGGATACTTGTAACGATTTGGGTACTGTTAGAAAGAGTAATATTTTTCAGGTTTTCCTATGGTCATCAGGTCAGGATCTGATCATGGGATCTTGGTGAAATCGAGGGAACTCTTCAAAGAACAATGGTGCCGGCCCATACATCGCTTTCGCTCACGTTACGCTATTGCATCTATAAATGAAAAAATATTTTTTTGGTTGAACTGCAAGCCTGAACTCAATGCTAAAAGAATTTTCTTACAAAAAAGTGGAGAAAAATTAATATTTATTTTCAAAATATTGTATCTGAGTATTATAACAACTGCGACCTCCGCCATGAAGCATCTGAGAGCATAGACAATACACTATATACTCTTTGATAAATACTTGTCACTTGTCCCAGAATTTGTCACTGTTGACAGTTGAGACTTAATATGTAGTTGTCGGACAATGTTGCGAGATGCCGGAATTAAAAAACCCCAATCGACTGAAAGAAAATCTAATTAAGTTAATAAATTCATATTGAATTACAAGGGTATTTCGGAAACGTTAAACTACCAAGACAAAATAATCTATGCTTGTAATAGATTTCAGTATTATTAATAGGTGTAGTTTTCTGACAAATAATCACAAATATTAAAACAGTTTGTTTTAATATTTGTGATTATTTGTCAGAAAACTACTGAATGACTTATATGACGGGCAATGTTTCATACAATCCTTAATAGTCCTTCTTACTTACTTGATGTGCGCAGAAATGACGAAGTCATAGACAATCGCCCGACTTCGAATTGGTGTAGGTACCTAAAATTTAAATAAAAATTATTTCACTCTTTGTAGTGGCATTTGAAGTTGGTTTTTTGGAAAGCATTTCCCATTTTTATTTTTTACTTTTTAGTGGAAAACAATAAAATGCACAAGGCGTTGTAAAAATACCCAAATCGCTTGAGGTGTGTTCATAAAATCTGAAGAGATCCCTCAATTTTACCAAGATCCCATCATCCGACCCTGACTTGATGACCTGACATCAAATCAGTATCTGCTAGCAAATGCGCCAGTAACTATAAAAAATACCCAACTCGCTTCAAGTATACTAGCAAAATTTAAAGAGTTCCCTCGATTTCACCAAGATCCCATCATCAGACCCTGACTTGATGACTTTAGTCATCAAATCCGTATCTGCTAGCATATGCACCAGTAACTATAATAAATATCCAACTCGCTTTAAGTATACTAGCAAAATTTGAAGAGTTCCCTCGATTTCACCAAGATCCCATGATCAGATCCTGACCTGATGACCATAGGACAACTTGGAAAATATTACTCTTTCTAATAATACTCAAATAGTTTCATGTGTCCATATAAAATTTGAAGAGTTCCCTCGATTTCTCCAGGATCCCATCATCAGATCCTGACTTGATTAAAATGGGACCATCTGGAAACAAAACCCTCTTAAACAAAAAAAGAATTTTTCAAATCGGTCCACGCGTCTTCGAGTAATCGGGGAACATACATAGAAAAAAAAAAAAAAAAAAAAAGATTCCGACGAATTGAGAACCTCCTCCTTTTTTTGAAGTCGGTTAAAAATAGGTTTTTCTTTAGTAGGTATAGTCTGTTACATGTTGTTCTCCTACAAAAGTGAACCGATCGTCAAAAAGATGGAGCATAAAAATGGGAAATGCTTTCCAAAAAACCAACTTCAAATGCCACTACAAAGAGTGAAATAATTTTTATTTAAATTTTAGGTACCTACACCAATTCGAAGTCGGGCAATGTTTCATACAATCACTAATAGTCCTTCTTACTTACTTGATGTGCGAAGAAATGACGAAGTCATAGACAATCGCCCGACCTGTGATAGTCTTTTAGGGGTTCGGAACATGTTAGAGGGGCGTCAATCAAATAAAATAGATTTAAATTAATTTTAAATATTATCTATAAGTCGACAAAGAGCAATAGCTCCAACTGTGTCACTAATTTAGTGTAGTTTACTGCAGTAGCAGTTAAAAGTATATTATGTCAACTATAGGACTATATCGGCGTTTAAAAACTTTGTATTAAAACTAAAGTTTTTTGGGGGTGTAAAATGCCCCCAAAAGTCTGTTTTTCACTGATTCCCGCAGCGATATCTTGTGAAGGGTACGGGTGCCGGACGATTTATAGTAAGATTCTGGCACCCCACGATACCCTCCACAAGTTAAGCGAATAAAAAATTTTCACCCCAGATTTGACCCCCCTTCTCTTATATATACATTAAGGGCGGGTGGGCGGGCCTTAAAAAAAGCGTTTTTCGCGATTTTCTCGTCAACGGCTGAGCCGATTCTCGCGGTCGAGGGCTCGTTACAAGCGTCTAGGCAAGCGCCGTCCAACCGCTCAAAAGCTAGG
Source organism: Coenonympha glycerion (assembly GCA_963855885.1). NCBI lineage: Eukaryota > Metazoa > Arthropoda > Insecta > Lepidoptera > Nymphalidae > Coenonympha > Coenonympha glycerion. Next base: position 1,163 of record OY979638.1, on the reverse strand, counting down.
AAAATCGGCTGATAACCGGAGTCAGAATTCGAAAAAATCGATTTTCTTGCCAACCGCTGAGCCGATTCTCGCGGTCGAGGGGTCGTTGCAAGCGTCTAGGCAAGCGCCGTCCGGCCGTCCCAGTGCGAGGAAAATCGGCTGATAACCGGAGTCAGAATTCGAAAAAATCGATTTTCTCGTCAACGGCTGAGCCGATTCTCGCGGTCGAGGGCTCGTTACAAGCGTCTAGGCAAGCGCCGTCCAACCGCTCAAAAGCTAGGAAAATCGGCTGATAACCGGAGTCAGAATTCGAAAAAATCGATTTTCTTGCCAACCGCTGAGCCGATTCTCGCGGTCGAGGGGTCGTTGCAAGCGTCTAGGCAAGCGCCGTCCGGCCGTCCCAGTGCGAGGAAAATCGGCTGATAACCGGAATCAGAATTCGAAAAAATCGATTTTCTCGTCAACGGCTGAGCCGATTCTCGCGCTCGAGGGCTCGTTGCAAGCGTCTAGGCAAGCGCCGTCCGGCCACCCCAGTGCGAGGAAAATCGGCTGATAACCGGAGTCAGAATTCGAAAAAATCGATTTTCTCGTCAACGGCTGAGCCGATTCTCGCGGTCGAGGGCTCGTTACTAGCGTCTAGGCAAGCGCCGTCCAACCGCTCAAAAGCTAGGAAAATCGGCTGATAACCGGAGTCAGAATTCGAAAAAATCGATTTTCTTGCCAACCGCTGAGCCGATTCTCGCGGTCGAGGGGTCGTTGCAAGCGTCTAGGCAAGCGCCGTCCGGCCGTCCCAGTGCGAGGAAAATCGGCTGATAACCGGAGTCAGAATTCGAAAAAATCGATTTTCTCGTCAACGGCTGAGCCGATTCTCGCGCTCGAGGGCTCGTTGCAAGCGTCTAAACAAGCGCCGTCCGGCCGCCCCAGTGCGAGGAAAATCGGCTGATAACCGGAGTCAGAATTCGAAAAAATCAATTTTCTCGTCAACGGCTGAGCCGATTCTCGCGCTCGAGTGCTCGTTGCAAGCGTCTAGGCAAGCGCAGTCCGGCCCACCCAGTGCGAGGAAAATCGGCTTATAACCGGAGTCAGAATTCGAAAAAATCGAGGTTAGGTTAGGTTAGGTTAGGTTAGGTTAGGTTAGGTTAGGTTAGGTTAGGTTAGGTTAGGTTAGGTTAGGTTAGGTTAGG